>CM030363.1:58961040-59561040 GCA_017893485.1 Hemerocallis citrina
CATAATTTTCATATCGGCATACTAACAAATACCTTATGTTCTACAATCACAACACATTAAAAGTTTACATATTTAATCAAATTAATGCATTTAGATAATCAAATGGAGAAAATAACCACTATTACCTTGAAGACTGAATCAACTGAGCGACCAATCGAGGAACCGAAGGAAGAGGCCAATCCCGCTCCAAAAATCCTAGATCTGAAGCTTTTATAATGGACAACAGATAGTAATCTTTGTTGATTAGAATATAAAAGTTGACAACAGTTGTGGGGAGGAATTATTTTGTATCATGAGTTGAAATAATATCTTACCAAATTAAGGAGTCGTGCAAGAAGGATTTCAAGTTGTCAGAGGCATCCAAGTGTGGGAGATTGAAGGTGCAGGAGGGAGAGCTGCGGCGAGCTAGGGAAAGGATTTGAGAGAGAAGGAGGATGATGCGAGGATTTAGGGTTTCGATTGAGAACGAGATCAATTTTGGGATCATCGGGATTATTTGGGGATATAGATGCTGGGATTAAGATGATGATGTAAAAAGTTAACAGCTAGGATTTAGATGATCATGTTAGATTTACGGTTTAGAAGAAGTTCAAATGAATGGTTAAGATCGAGTTGTCGAAATTGATGGTTGAGATCGTCTATGGACAAATTTATTGTGGCTTTTAATATATATATATATATATATATATATATATATATATATATAAAGTTCATACACAAATCAGATAGCTTTACCAAACACAAATAAACATAATCAAGAACACTCCACATAATAAGAGGGACGATGTACAAATGACAAAAAAACATCAGAGCTTCCAGAGCATCAACGATCATCAGCTGCATATATCACAGAAGAAAGAGCAACAACATTCATCAACAAAATTAAACAATTAGCGGTCCAATCAGAAACACCTGGCAAGGATAAACAGACCAAACACACAAAATAAGGAAGTATGTAGCAGGCTTCAAGCTAATATAAACTCAGAACAGAACAACAATCCTGAGGGATCAAAAGGGTGCCAGGTGGGAACTCCAGACCGATACACTATCGGCACAAAACAATATAACTACAAAACTCAGATAGCCAGAGATGATCAACTAGGAGCTTCAACAAAGGAACAAATTAGCTTTGCACATAAGAAATAAGGTCAGTAAGTGCACAATAAAACACTTAAAGAAGAGGAATGAATACCTTGCTGAATAAGAGAAGCCACAACTCTATATAAATTAGGTAAACACAATTTAGCTAATTTGTTAGAAGGAAGAATACTCGACCATAAGTCAATGAAGTAAAGGAAATCCTCTATAAGAAAAGCAATGGAACGAGAGGTGTTAGTGAAAATCCACGCATTCCTCTCTTTCCATATTATCCAAATTAATGCAATCATAGAGAGGTCCCAAGATGACCTGAAAGAGGGTTTCACACAAGGAGATCTCCAATTGCTCCACCATGAAACAACGGAGCCTCGCCTTACAAGCCAAGCTTTTTTACAAAAGAACCATAACGGTTGAATAAATAGACAGTGAATGAATAAGTGTCTAGTTCTCATTATGATTCTTGCACAAAACACATCTCTGTCCCAATGCCAAGTTTTTCTTATTGAGATTCTCCACCGCTCTCATTATGATTCTTGCACAAAACACATCTCTGTCCCAATGCCAAGTTTTTCTTATTGAGATTCTCCACCGCAAGCAATTTATTATGAATCGCCAGCCAAGAAAGGATTCTCGCTTTTAAAGGCACAATATTTCTCCAAAGGTGTTATAGAAGGGGGAGATAACTCCATCAGAATTAAGAAAGCGAAAGAAGGATTTAACGATGAAGGTGCCGGTGTTCGACCACCTCCCTTGAATGTCATTTCTAGCATTCCATTGACAAGAGCTTAAAAGAACAAGTAATCGAATGTATTTGGAGTTAAGATCCAGAGAAAGGGATCTACGAAAAGGGATATTCCACTCCCGCACATTGTTATGAATTGAAAGATAAGAAGATAGTGTAGCATTAGGATTGGAGGTAAGGTGGAATAGGTCAGGAAATTAGGAAGCGATTTTGTTATTGCAAATCCAGAAATAGGTCCAAAATCGAACGATTGAGCCATCTCCAAAATTTTTTTTAAAGCCGCAATTGAAGGGTTCGAACGCTTTCCAAACACCTTTCCAAAAGGATAATGCTTGAGTAGCCAGCTTAGTATGAAGATCCCAAGCTTTATGCTTTTTATGATATTTGTTTTTAACCAGTCGAATCCAAGATAAATCATCTTGCTTAATCACCCTCCAGAGCCACTTCCCGAGGAGTGCTAAATTTTGATGCCAGAGATCAAGGATACCAAGGCCGCCCTCTTTCGGGATTTTCACATGATATTCAAATTACAAAGATGTATATCGATCGATAATATGGAGGACCCAGACCAAAAAAAGTTTCTCCAAAATATTGCCGATTCGCTTGATAACCCAAGAGGGAACATAGAAAAAAGACATCATATAGAGAGGGATAAACTAGAGAATAGATTTTATCAGTACTAATCTACCTAAACAGGTTATATGACAACCCGACCAAGAATTGAGCCTAGATTCGATTTTTTCAATCATAGGGATCCAATCTTCTTTGTGCAATTTACCCTAGCGTAATGGGATTCCTAGGTAGGTACAATAAAACTGCGATAAATGCATATCCTTGGGACCGAAAAAAATATTTTTAGCAAGATTATTTATTTATTGATAAATGAATAATTTATTCATTTATCGATAAATTAATATTTATTATTTTAGAGGGAGTTTTTCAATTTATGTATGTGGTCAGAAAAAATAAGAGACAACAATTAATGTATTAATTTGAGTCTAGAGAAGTTAAAAAGAATTGGTGAAACTTAAAATGCCTTGGAACACAAAAGGTTTTAAGTTAATGTACATAGCAAATGAAAAGATTCAAGTCATTAGCTATATAAGATAAATGTGTAGAAGATACTGTATATTCCAACAAGTTACGATTTTTTTTTTCTCTCATGACTTCTCATCATTTGAAAGGAGTAAAGAAATCAACATTAACCGATGAAATGAGGAGAGCAATATGTGAGTATAAGAAGGAGCATCCCTCTATTAGCCAAAAAGATATGCAATCATGAATTTAACAAAAGTTTGATATTCTATCAGTTAGTCAACAATGTCAAACACTACAAAAAGGTCAGCATAATATTTGTTAGATGAGATGAAAAATAGCAATGTTAAAATGCACAAATCAGCAAAATACCCTGAGTTAGAAAAAGCTTTGTATGAGTGGTTTCTCCAATGGCAAGAGAAAGTGAATATGTCCGGAGAAATGATCCAGACTAAAACAAAAGGTTTTTTGCAAAAAAAGTATGGTGAAACTAATCCAGATTTAAGCTTCTCTAGTGGCTGGCTAGAACGTTTCAAGGCAAGACATGGAATCAAGTCTTATTGACGATTCGGCGAAAGTGGTTCAGTTGTCATGGAGAACATTGAAAATGCTTAACCTGGAATACAGTCTAAACTAGACCGATTTCAATTGAAGGATATTTACAATATGGATGAAAGTGGATTATTTTATCGATTGGAAGCCGACCATTCGCTTGCTATGAAGTCATTGGAAGGATGCAAGCAAGACAAGGAGAGAATTACTGTTGTTGTTTGTTGCAATGGTGATGGTTCTGCCAAAGTACCTCTCTGGATTATTGGTAAATATGCAAATCCAAGATGCTTTAAAAATGTGAACATGAACAATCTTGGTTGCGAGTATCTGTAGCGCATCAATTTTCATACATTGGAAACTCGTGAAACAATCCAGAATCTTTACTTCAAATGAGTACACAACACAGAAATCACAAGAAATCTTTACTTCAAATGAGTACAACTAGTTTGTTACAGTATCGATCTAACAAGAAAGCTTGGATGACTAGCTTGCTTTTTCAATAATTTGTTGGTTGGTTTGACAAAAGAATGAATGACAGAAAGGTTCTATTAATTGTAGACAATTGCCCAGCTCATCCAAAGGTAATTGAAGGCTTGAGAATTGTAAAACTAATTTTCTTGCCTCCTAATACAATGTCAAAGATTCAACCATGTGATGCTAGGATTATTCGAGCACTGAAAATTCATTATCGACGTCGTTTTTATTTTAGCATCTTGGAGGGCTATGAGGTTGGAGCAACAAATCCTGAGAAAATTGTTGTTTAAAATGCTATCAATTTTTCTAATGCGGCTTGGAAAATGAAGAAAACAACAATTGCAAATTGTTTTCGGCATTGCAAAATTTGGTTAGAGGAAGATAATGTTCTTGAACAAGAAGTTGGTCAAGATGAAGAGATCCAAGGATTAAGTGAAGTCATTTCTAGTTTAAGCTATAGAAATGTAATGGATGTCGAATATCTTTTGAACTATCCTAGCAAGAATGATGCAGTGATGAAATTGCCTACAGATGAAGAAATTATTCAATCAGTAATGAATACACCTAATGATGATGAGCATGATCCTGATCCAGATGATAATTCTATTTTACCAAATGTTTTGTCAAAAGAAGTCTTTCAGGCAATAATCACCTTAAATAACTACTTGCTTCAACATGAGCGAAATATTCTGGAAGTTTTGTATGCATTACAAAAAGTTAAGGATGGGGTTGAATTTGGTTTAGGTGTAAAGAAAAAACAAGTAATTTTATATGCATATTTTCAGAAAAATGACTTTTTGTATAGATATTATTGATTGACTGAAAAAGTTGGGTCTATTGTATGGATGTTATTACAAAAGGTTTAAGAATATGTGGATTATATATATAAAATTTTGAATGGAATTTAGTAATTATTAATTTATATAATAATACCAACAATAATACCAACATCTCATGCTTTGAGAAGCAACATGCTAAAGACATCAGTAACAAGAGAGAATACCAGAGAAGAGATTGGGTCGTCTTGTCTAAGGCCCCTCTTACACTTAAATTCATTACCTTCCATTCCGTTAATAATAACAGACAAAGTGCCAGCATAAAGGCTAGATTTAATCCAGGAAATCCATCGACGACCAAAGCCCCGGTGGATAAGAATATCAAAGAAAAAATCCCACTTTGTCATAAGCTTTTTCGAAGTCAAGTTTTAACAGAATACCTTCAGATTTAGATTTATGGCAACTAGAGATGATCTCTTGGGAACAAGCCACACTATCTAATATAAAATGGTTCGGAATAAAATCGGATTGTGCTTGGTCAATCAAATGGGAGATTACTGCGGCTAGTCGGTTGGAGAGCACTTTCATGATAATCTTGAAGATGGAGTTAAGCAGACTAATAGGTCTAAAAGCAGTGACCTTATTAAAACCTAAAATTTTTGGGATGAGCACGATATGGGCGTAATTATTTCACAAGATAGATGGCTAAAGAAAATATCAAAGAACATATCTAAATGGTCATCTTTAAGCAGTGACCATAATTTTTAAAGGAAAAGAAAGGGAAGCCATCTGGGCCAGGAGATGAGTCATTGTTCATGGAGAATACAACCACTTTGGTTTCATCAAAGAGGAATGTATTAGCTAAAGAGGATAAATCATGAGATTTTTCACTATAAAGGACACTCTAGTTAGTCTTAAATCGCAAGGATAAGATTTTCACATGAGTTCTTTGCAAAAGGAAAGGAAGGTGGAGTGAAATTCATCTAAAGAACGTAATTCGACATCATTATTGATGAGGGAGGAGATACGATTAACTCTTTGTCTATGCAACACATAGTTATGGAAGAAAGAAGTATTGGCGTCACCTTCTTTAAGTCATTTAATCTTGGCTTGTTGAGCCCATTTGATATGATCAGGGTGAAGAAGGGAGCTATACTCATTTTTGCAATCAATTCTTTTTTTCGATCAACCTCAGAAATATGACCTAAATTTTCAAGACAATCAATGGCATGGATAGACGATAAGAAAATTTTTTTAGAGCCATAGAATTACCAAATCTTTTCTGTAGATTTTACAACCGTGTTTCACGGAATGAAGCTTTAGAAGGATAGAAGCCAGCCCGTGGGATCCGACAACCGAAGAAAGACAATTAGTAATCATGTTAACAAAAATTTGATCTTCTAGCCAAAATTTCTCAAAACGGAATTCTTGCGACTTGGCAAAGTTCCCACTTGGTAAATTCATTAAGTAGTCAAATATGCGTACTTACATATTACACTTAAAAAATGCTTAATTGATGATAGGGATATGTTGTAGAGCCCTAGAGGAAGGGTGAATAGGGCTAATGACAATAATTCCAATATCAAGGACCAATTAAACAAATTAAGCCAATCTAAACACAAATTCAAGCAATAATAAAGTAAGTTAAGAGGAAAAAGGAGATGATATATTTTTCAAGTAGTCTGAAAAAATTATGCCTAATCCACCTCCAAGGCCTTCTTCCTTGAGATTCTACTACTCGGTTAGTTAAACCTAGCCAAACCCAAGAGCTGTAGTGATAAACCTGATCTCCACTGAGGGAACACACTTCTTTTTCTCCAAGAATCCTTGAGACCCACTTTGATGTCTCTTGTACTCTTTGCATTGGTCTCTTTTGTGTCATATCTTATGGCAGTGTCAGCACTCGCCCTTTTGATTTCCTACTGTTGATTTTGACCTGTGGTTCCTGCTTTCGACCTCCCTTTGTAAGTGCTTCTCCTACGGTTCTCGGCTGCCAAAGTGGAGTTGCTATATGATGAAGAAGAATATCCATTTCTTTTCCTTCTCGTCCTCATTCAAGACGCTGCTCAAAACGTCCATCAGAGTAGTCGCATCAATCATAGTACCTGTGATAGTCTATTCTAATAAGCCATAATTATCAGGAAGACTATATAGCAATAACAATGTATGTGTTTGTTCCACGAACTTCAACCTTGCTGATTCTAATTGATTGTGGACCATAGAGAAATAATTTACATGCTCTGCCACTGAACCCCTCTCTGACATCTTCATGTTGACCAACTTCTTCAAGTGAAGGATCTGGTTCAAAGTGTAATACCCCATAACTTTTAAATAAAATATTTTGAGTGAATAAATAGTTTTTAAATTAATTTATTTAATTATCTTGAATTTTTGTGAAATTGTCGTTTTGCATGTGCAAAACAAGTGCAAATATTTGTAAAATACAAGTTTTGGGATTTGAGTTACTAAATAAATTCTATCATTTATAATTGAATATATTTGAATTTTTTGGATTTTTCTGAATAAGAGAAACCACTTTTGTAAATAATTCGAAAGAATGGGACTTTTTTGTAAAAAAATTGTTTGGAGGTAAAAATTTGAGTTCAAAATTTTGTTGGCTACATTTGGGGGCCGGATTTCAGTAGAGATATTTAGGAAATGAAATTTTATCTATTTGATTTGATTTAATTTTATAAATAGTTAATCTTGCAAATTGGGACTTCTAGGGGGTTTTATTTGTAAAATATCCAAAAGAAACCCTAGAAATTATCCCGGCCTCTTTAGAGGGCTGAAGCTTTATCTTCTTTTCTTTTGGCTTTGGAGAGGTGATATATTGCTTGGAATACTACTTTGTGTCAATCTTCTTCAAGAGGTGGGTAACACCCTATCACTCTTGTTATAGTTTTATCTCATGGATGTGTAGTATAATTCCAGGGATGAATTCTTATTAGTTTTTTATTGTATGTTAGCATGATTGTGGTAATTATTCTGAGATGCTTGTGAAGATGTGCGTTTGATATGAGATTTGTTGATCATATGACATAAAAAGTGAATATTGATTGTATGTTGATCTACAATAAATTGTTCTTGAAGTAATGAAGTTTTCTTTGCATGAAAGATCAAGTTTTTAATTATGGGAAGTGATTTAATGATCCCATAGATTATTGTAGATGATTGGAACTTATTTTGTGTTCTTAAGATTCATGTTGATCAATCCAAAGATGAGATTCTTTAAGTTTACTTCACTATTTATTTGAGTAATGAATTGAAACCCATTGAAAAATATAATTGAAAGTTGTACAACACTAGGGTTAGGGTTTCAGGTTAAACCTTAGGCATATGGTTGGATATGGGGGCTTGGTTTGGGGGCTGTAAAGTGCCCTGGGATTGCACAGTGCCAACCCAAGCAATGTGCAGACCCGAGTGGCTGCTGTGTGGCTGTTTTGGGTTTCGGCTTGGAGCTTTGGGGCTTCGGAGTATGTGTGTGGTGTTGTGTGTTAGGATTTGAGAACCCTACTGCGCATATAAATGAGTATATGTATGTATTTAAATCTAGTATTTGTATGAAGTTTAAGATTCTTTTGATCAAGTTTCGAATATATATAAATTTCAGATTTTGTGGAAACCTAGTTTCAGATTTTAATATATTCAAGTAATAATTTTTAGGGTGCAAATCTATATTTTTGTAGATAAAATTCTCAATTTTGAGGAAATATATGTTTCAGTTTTGAAAGACAAAAACTTGAATTGTAAAGGGTTATTTTTCATTTTCTAAAGAGGTGATATTTCATATTTTTGGAACTAAAGAATTTCATATTTTAGGGATGAAATCCGAGACAATAAAGATACTTGTTTCAGTTTAAGTTGATTGGGTTAAAGAGAAATTTATTGAGTTTTATGTATGTATGGAATGTGAGATTTAAAGTGGAATTTAAAAGACTTTGTGGATAGGATTTTGCTTCCATATAAGAAATAGTCTTTTATGGTAAAATAGTTTATTAAAAGAAATGTGAATAGTGAAGGGATTTGTGGATGTACAAGTGTTATTTTTAGGAATAAACTATTTCCCGTTTGAGATTTTGATTAACAACCGTGGTGTTGTGGGAAAGGTATTTATTTTCCAGAAAAGAGCATTTAAAGAGTATTTTGAGTGAATTGAACCAAGTGGGGTTTTTGATTTGCGATTAGGGTTATTGTGAGAACCCTGGATGGATGCTAGAGGCGTTGAGTTGGAATTACTAGATACTGAGCAAATCCTAGAGTACCGATAGTGGATATTTTTTGTAGGAAATTAGCCTGAGGGGCTAGTCTTCCTGGTTTGGCAAGTGAAGTCCGGTAAGATAGAGCTAGTTCTAGGTGGCTCAGGTTGTTATTATTACAAACCTAAGGACATGCACTAGATTGGGAGTTGTGACGGAACTTGGGAAATGTTAGTATGTGCTCTATTTTCAGTCGGGTGGATATATTCCAGGACTGTGTATTTGTTATGTCTCTTGAGTATGTTTGCACATTGAGGGTCGGCAGGCCTATTCACGGAATGTACGGTATATTTGCGCGTTGTGGGTCGGCATGCCTCTTTGCGGAATGTATGGCATGTAGATGATTCTTCGGAGTTAGAGCGTGCTTGCGGGATGCTTCCGTGTTTACACTTATACAGCTCGACAGGATGCATACCGGGGCTGGGGTCTATTCACGGAGTGTCTAATATTTTCTCTATCATCGATGTAGTTTACATAATAAGGGACTGAACCCTTAAATGTGGTGCACGCTAAGGGATTGCCCTCAGACCTATGTAGTATAAGATACATAGAATCCGAACAAGTATGCATTAGTGTGCATTGTGTTGTCTTGAACCTTGTTTTCAGCATTTTTTCTTTATTTTTTTGACACTCATTTATTTTCTTAAGTTTAGTAGCACTTGTTGATTTATGAATCTTTTATTGTTGTTTTATTTTATGTGTGTGACAAGTTTGTGATTGTGAAACTTTAGAAGGTTACTATTATTATAGTATTGCGTTAGTTGTATTCAACCGACGTACCCACTTTTCTGGTTAGTTTTGCAAGATTTGCGAGTAAGTGGCTTGAGCAAGGTTAAAGCTTGGACCTTGAGATGACTAGAGTTTAAATGTTATGTTGTATTGTAATAAATTTGTTTAATTTTTTGCTGTGCATTGTAATAAAGAGCTATTGTAAAGAAAAGTTGTATTTTTCCCTATGTTTTATACTGTGTTTGGATTACATTGAAGTAAAAATTCTGGAGTTTAGTCTCTTATTTCTAATTTTGAAATACGGGGTTCTACCGAAGTGGTATCAGAGCATCCTTCAATAAGTAACACTAAACATAATCTAGGGAATAAACCTAGGTGGACATTAGAGTGTGTGTAGCAGTGTTAGAGTCATGAATGTGTAGTTGTTTGAACTTGCATTTGTGTTACTCTACAGTTGTACTGATATTCTTTTTTTCCCTTTTCTGTAGGATGGCGGATAATTACGATCCTATGGAAAACGTGGAAGAAGAATATGTTTTTCTCAAGAACCCCTTAGATGATTCCGAGGAAGACCCGAAGGAAGACCTGGAAGAGGAATCAGAAGAAGAACCAGAGGAGGAGGAACCACATGAGTCTCGGGAGATTAATCCCCCTCCTAGGGAATCTTCGTGTGAATCTTCAGATGAATCACCCAGGTTGACCAAGAAGGATCGATTCATCGCATCACTTCGATGTGAGATCCATGTGATGGAACATCATGAGAAGAACCAGCAATGTATCACGTCTATGCAGCAGATGATGAATATTCTCGAGGAAGGTCAATGTGCGACAGAGGAGTGTTTCACCAATCTGGACAAATACGCAAAGTTGGGAGAGAATGTTTACAGTCAGCATTGCGACTGGCTGGAAAAGAAAGTTGATGTATTGGAAGAGGAATTCCGAGAGATCAAGAGGAGCTGTAAGGACTGATTAATATCATGATTGTATTATTTGAGTTTTTTGATTTTAAATAAAGCTGTTTAGTTGTTTTTCAACAGATGTATGAACTACTTTGATAAATAAATAAATTTATTGATATTTTGATATATGAATTTTTGGTAATGTTTTATGTTCTGAGCATTGATATGAATTCTTATGATTTTATTCTCCTAACCAGATGTTGTGTTTTGTAGACTTATATCGATGGCAGGTCCTCGCACTAGAAGCAATGGTGATGAAGTAGAAAGCTCCAATAGGAGTAGACTTGACTTGGAAGCTGGGATTGCATGAGTTTATTAGACTCTCAATGCTTTCATGATTGCTGGGATGGGTCGAAACCCTGGAGTGGAACCCGTAAATCCAAATGTAGATCTCGTCAGACAGGTGGAGTCGTTCAAGAGAATTAAGTCATCTGTGTTCGCAGGGCAGGCTGACCCTAATGAGGCTGACGAATGGATTAGACAGATGGAGACTGTCTTTGAAGTGTTGGAGATTCCCGCGGCTAGTAAGGTTGAGTTAGCCACGATGCAGTTGAAGAGGGACGTCGGTGTTTGGTGGCAGTCTATAAAGAGAACTTTAGGCTAGGCACCGATAACTTGGGATGTGTTCCTAGAGGGGTTCAGGGACCATTACTTCCCCATGGATATCCAGGAGAAGAAGGCGGTGGAGTTCTTGAGCCTGCAGCAGGGCAACTTGTCAGTGATAGAGCATGAGACTAAGTTCACTCAGTTGTCGAGATACGCTCCTGAGCTCATTACAGATAAAGCTAAGAAGGCAAGGAAGTTCGAGTAGGTCTTAGGGCCGAACCTAAGGTCTTGGATGATACCGTTAGGATTCAAAGGTTCGACAAACTTGTTAGAAGAGCAGCAATGACAGAAGCAGATATGGATCAGTTCCAGTTGAAGAAGGAAGTCTGGAACAAGAACAAGAGGCCAGCAATAGTGACTCACAGCAGAGACAAGTTCCCGAAGAAGAGGGGCAGGTTCAGTGAGCCCAGCAAAGGTGTAGCACCAACTCAAGGGATGAAGTGTTACAACTGCGGAGAGACTAGCCATTTCTGGTCATCGTGTTCTAAGCCAGTATGGACCCAAACTTGTTTCTAATGTGGCGGAAAATGGCATATCAGGCCTAATTACTCGCAGCTGAAGCAGGGTGGTGCAGGTGGTGGTAAGCAGCAAAGGCAGGGGAAAATATTTGCGTTAACAGAAGAGAATGTGGACAACTCTGAAGACGTGATTACAGGTATGCAAGAGTTTTAGATTTATAGCTGAAGTGTACTGAACAAAAAACTTTGGATGGAATAATATTGAGCATTGAATATTATGATTTCTTATGTAACATGATATATTTTGTTGAATGGAATAAAAGCCAAAGTTTTGTTTGATACTAGGTCTTTGCATACTTTTTTGTTGCCCAAATTTGCGAGGGTGTTGAGCCCAAGGGTTTTCCTGGCAGTGTTCTATTGGTGGCGACGCCGTCGGGTGAGACATTGACCACTGGCCGATATTACGCAGGGTGTGATATCGAGATTGGAAGAAGACTTTTTGGGATTGACCTCATCAAGCCGGATTTCTTGGGTGTCAATGTAATTGTGGGCATCGACTGGATGACAATCTATGATGCCATTATAGAGTGCAAGAGAAAGGAGGTGGTAGTGAAGGCACCGGGAGGACTCGCAGTGACTTTTCAAGGGAAAAGAGGGAGCATGAAGGTGGTAGCGGCACTAGCAGAGTCAAGATTTCCGAAGGAAGTCAGGGCGATTCCTATAGTTTGATATTTTCCAACAGTGTTCTTGGATGAGCTACCACCGCAGCGTGATGTTGAGTTTTGCATCAATGTTCAGCCGGGTAGTGCTCCGATATCTAAAGCTCCTTACACGATGGTGCCAGTTGAACAAGACGAAGTGAAGAAGCAGAATGTAGAATTGTTGCATAAAGAATTTATCTGGCTGAGTGCTTTGCCATGGGGTGCGCCGATATTGCTGGTGAAGAAGAAGGATTCAATGAGGATGTGCACTGACTATCGAGAACTGAACAAGGTGACGATTCAGAATAAGTATCTATTTCCAAGGATTGATGATCTATTCTATTGACTGCAGGGTGCAGTATCGAAGATTGATTTATGGTCTGGATACCATCAGGTCTGAGTTAAAGAGTAAGATGTGCACAAGACAACTTTCAGGACTTGGCATGGGCATTATGAGTTTCTGGTGATGCTGTTCGGGGTGACGAATGCGCCAGCGATATTCATGGATTTGATGAACATGGTTCTGTGGCCGTTCATCGACTCTTCATCGTGGTATTTATCAACGATGTCCTGATGTACTCGAAGTCGGAGGAGGAACAAGCTGAGCATTTAGCAGAAGTTTTGAAGAAGTTCTAGGAGCAGCATCTGTATGCCAAGTTGTCAAAGTGTGAGTTCTGGCAGTCGAAAGTAGCATTTCTGGGTCACATCCTATCTAAGGAGGGAGTGATTACTGATCCTCAGAAGATTGAGGCGGTGCAGGGTTGGCCTAGACCAACGACTGTGAAGGAGGTCCGGAGTTTCGTAGGGTTGACAGGATACTATCGGCGTTTCATTCAAGGTTACTCGCAGATAGCAGTTCCGTGGATGGGATTGACAAAGAAGAATGTGGATTCAAATGGATGGATAAGTGTGAAGCCAATTTCCAGAAATTGAAGGGGAAGTTGACGACAACACCTATCCTCGTGTTTTCGTGAGCAAGTATGAATTATGATATCTACAGTGATGCATCTCTCAGAGGTTTGAGATGCGTTCTGATGCAGGATGGGAAGGTCATTGCATATGAGTCGAGGCAGTTGCGTCCTCATGAGATGAACTATCTGACACATAACTTGGAGCTTGCATCTATCGTTTTTGCCTTGAATCAGTGGAGGCATTATGTATATGGTGAGAAGGTCAACATGTACACAGATCATAAGAGTTTTAAGTAAATCTATAAGCAGAAGGATGTGAATCTACGTCAGAGACGGTGGTTGGAAGTTCGGAGGACATTTGTCCTGAGATCAAAAGCGAATGTATGCACTCGGTCGGAAGGTCAGTTTGTCTTGACTAATTACGATGCAGAAGGAGTTAGCCGAGGAGCTGGATTGAGCAGGTATAGAGGTGTTATTGCAAGGCTTGGGGGCATCGTTGGCTCAGTTGAGACTTCAACCTACTTTGAGGGAGCAGATCATTGAGGGCTTGAAGTCGGACGCAGAGATTCATAAGATGTTAGAGCAGATTTCCATCGGCAAATTTTCAGAATTTCGGATTCAAGATGATGTTCTATGGATGGGAGAGAGGTTATGTGTGCCATAAAGAGAGGATTTGAAGGAAAGCATATTGAAGGAGGCACATACAACACTATTGTCCATACATCCCGAAAGCACGAAGATGTACACGGACATTAAGTAGGGTAGCTAGGCATGAAGAAAGATGTTGCAGACTTCGTGGCAAGGTGGTGGACGTGTCAGCAGATCAAGGCGAAGAATCAGAAGCCTGGAGGATTATTACAGCCATTTCCCATTTCGGAGTGGAAGTGGGAGAATATCATTATGGACTGTGACTAGTTTACCGAGGAGTCAGAAGAGCAATGACTCGATCTGGGTCATTATGCACAGGTTGACCAATTCGGCACATTTCTTGTTGATGAAGATTTCATAGTCATTGGAGAAATTGGCTGAGTTGTACATTGAGGATGTCGTGAGACTTCATGGAGTTCCTCTGACTATCGTCTCCGACAAAGATGCAGGGCACATCAAGGTTTTGGAGGGGTTTGCAAACTGCTTTAGGGATCAGGAATGACTTTAGTACAACGTTTCACCTACAAACAGATGGATAAACTGAAAGGGTGAATTGAGTACTAGAGGATATGTTGAGGTCATGTGTTATGGACTTCGGTGGAGGATGGGAGAAGTATTTAGCACTGGAGGAGCTTGCCTACAACAAAAGCTATCATGCGAGTATTGGCATGGTACCGTACGAGTCTTTGTACGAAGGAAGTGCAGAACACTCGTTTGTTGGTATGAAGTTGGCGAGAGGCAGATGTTCAGGCAAAGATTGTGTAGCAGTCATCAGAGAAGATTGAGCTCATTCGGGAAGAGATTAGTCGAAGTGCAGAGCAAGCAGAAAAGTTATGCAGATGTCTGACGTTGAGATTTGGAGTTCGAGGTTGGAGATGCAGTTTTTCTGAAGGTAGCGTCTACAAAATGAGTCATCAGATTCGGAATAGGAGGCAAATTAGCACCAAGGTATATTGGACGCTACAAGATCCTGAAATGGATTGGTAAAGTTGCTTACAGATTGGAACTACCGGAAGTGTGACATTGGTGCACAACGTATTCCATGCATCTATGTCGAGGAAGAACGTACCAGATCAAAATCATCAGCTACCACAGGTACTGGAAGGATTGCAGTTGAATTTAAGTTACAAAAAGCAACCCGTGGAGATCTTGGATTGCCGAGAGAAGGTTCCGCGGAATAAGGTCATACCGATGATCAAGGTGCTATGGAGGAATCAGCTATTCGAGGAAGCCACAGGGGAAGCTGAGGATCGCATGAAGACTGAATTTTCAGAATTGTTTGTGTAAATTCCGTGTTTGTTTTTTTCTTTTTTTCTTTTTCCTTGCTATAGTTCTGAGGACAGAATTCTTCTAAGGATGGAGTGATGTAACACCCCATAATTTTAAAATATCATATTTTGAATTAATAAATAATTTTTAAATTAATTTATTTAATTATCTTGAAATTTTGTGAAATTGTCGTTTTGCACGTGCAAATATTTTTGAAATACAACTTTTGGGATTTTAAGTTGCTAAATAAATTTTATCATTTATAATTGATTATATTTGGGTTTTTGGGATTTTTCTGAATAAGAGAAACTATTTTTGTAAATAATTCGAAAGAATGGGACTTTTTTGTAAAAAGTCATTTGGAGGTAAAAATTTGAATTCAAAATTTTGTTGGCTGCATTTAGGGGCAGATTCCAGTAGAGAGATTTAGGGAATGAAATTTTCTCTATTTGATTTGATTTTGAGTTGATTTAATTGAATAAATAATTAATCGTGCAAATTGGGACTTATATGGGGTCTAATTTATAAAATATCCCAAAGAAACCCTAGAAATCATCCCGGCCAATTTAGAGGGCTGAAGATTTTGGCCTCTCTTCTTTTCTTGTCTTTGGTGAATTTTTTTGTCTTGGAGAGGTGATCTATTGCTTGGAGGAGTAGACTATTACTTTATATCAATCTTCTTCAAGAGGTGGGTAACACTCTATCTCTCTTGTTATAATTTTATCTCATGGATGTGTAGTATCATGCTAGGGATGAATTCTTATTAGTTTTTTATAGTATGTTAGCATGATTGTGGTAATTATTATGAGAAGTTTGTGGAGATGTGTGTTTGATATGAGATTTGTTGATCTATAATAAATTGTTCTTGAGGTAATGAAGTTTTCTTTGCATGAAAGATCAAGTTTTTATTTATGCGAAGTGATTTAATGAACCCATAGATTATTGTAGATGATTGGAACTTATTTTGTGTTCTTAAGATTCATGTTGATCAATCTAAAGATGACATTCTTTAAGTTTACTTCACTATTTATTTAAGTAAATTCTTATTAGTTTTTTATAGTATGTTTTATAACACTAGGGTTAGGGTTTCAGGTTAAGCCTTAGGCCTAGGGTTGGATATGGGGGCTCGTTTTGGGGCTGGTATCGAGCAATGTACAGACCCAGGTGGCTGCTGTGTGGCTGTTTTGGATTTCGGCTTGGAGCTTTGGGGCTCAGGGTGTGTGTGTGGTGTTGTGTGTTAGGGTTTGAGAACCCTAGTGTGCATATAGATGAGTATATGTATGTGTTTAAATCTAGGATTTGTATGAAGTTTAATTGATTCTTTTGATCAAGTTTCGAATATATATAAATTTCAGGTTTGTGGAAACCTAGTTTCAGATTTTAATGTATACAAGTAATAATTTTGAGGCTGCAAATCTATATTTTTGTAGATAAAATTCTTATTTTTGACGGGAAATATGTTTCAGTTTTGAAAGATGAAAACTCAAATTGTAAAGGATTATTTTTAAGTTTCTAAAGAGGTTATATTTCATATTTTTAGAACTAAAGAATTTCAAATTTTAGGGATGAGATCCCAGACAATAAAGAGACTTGTTTCAGTTTAAGTTGATTGGGTTAAAGATAAATTTATTGAGTTTTATGTATGTATGAAAGGTGAGATTGAAAAGTGGAATTTGAAGGATTTTGTGGATTGGATTTTGCTTCCATACAAGAAAGAGTCTTTTATGGTAACAGCACTTTATTAAAAGAAACGTGAATAATGAAGAGATTTGTGGATGTACAAGTGTTATTTTTGGGAATAAAGTATTCCACGTTTGAGATTTTGATTCACAGCCGTGGTGTTGTAGGAAAGATATTTGTTTTTAAGAAAAGAGCATATAAAGAGTATTTTGAATGAATTGAACCAAGTGGGGTTTTTGATTGCGATTAAGGTTATTGTGAGAACCTCGGATGGACGCATGAGGCGTTGAGTTGGGAGCACTAGATACTAAGCGAAACCTAAAGTACCGGCAGTGGATATTTTGATTGTAGGAAATTAGCCTGAGGGGCTAGTGTGCATGGTTTTGCAAGTGAAGTCCAGTAGGGTAGAGCTAGTTCTAGGTGGCTCAGATTGTTATTATTACAAACCTAAGGATATGCACTAGATTGGGAGTTGTGACAGAACTCGGGCAATGTAAGTATGAGCACTATTTTCAGTCGGGCGGTTGTATTCCGGGACTGTATATTTGTTGTGTCTCTCTAGTATGTTTGCGCATTGAGGGTCTGCATGTAACACCCCGCAGTTTCAAAAAAAAGAATATAATAATATATATATAGTTATATATATGGATATATATGGCTGGATATGTATTAAAAATTGTATAGGGTATTAAAAAAAAGTGAAATGGTGCATATGGGGGGGGGGGGGGGTTCCCACGTGGAAAGGAACAAGCACAGCAAAAGCAATGCTTTGCTTTGACTTCGTCAATGGCCAAAGTGACGTGGCCATTTTCCAAGGGGGCCCTACCTGCTGTTTCCGCTGTACATCAACAGGGAGAGGTAAGTTACTGTTGTCCCATATCAGATATAATCATGAATAATATAATAAATAAATATAATAGCTTATGATCAAGAGTCACCAAATCGGTTAACCAAATTTTGAGAGGCAGCCTGTGGTGGGCAATTGTACTACATAGTATCTAATTTGTATTCTAAATTGTATAAATTGTCTGAGCTAGGGGCAGGGGCGTTAAAAATGGTATCAGAGCCGACTTTCGACACCGAATGTGGGGCATATAGTCCGGCGATGTACTTCGGGACTATAGACCCAGTTGGGCGGTGTACTTCGGGACTGTGGCCAGCCCTCAATTAAATCCGGGACTGTTATTGATCGGGCGGTGTACTCTGGGATCATAATTAGTCGGGAGGATAGGAGGGCGGCTCAATTAAATCCGGGATTATGATTGATCGGGCGATGTACTTCGGGATCATGAATAATCAGGCTGATAGAAGAGCAGATGCTCCACAACGGCTAGAAAGGAGATCCTGCACTAGATTGTGCATGCCCATGCTCAGCGAGGACGCTGATTTCTGAAGGGGGAGTGTGGGTAACACCCTGTTTATTTCAAAACTAATATATATATATATATATATATATATATATATATATATATATACATTTTCTTTTATACTTTTCAACATATATACTTTATATATATATATATATATATATATATATATATATATATATATATATATAAAGTATATATGTTGAAAAGTATAAAAGAAAATGTGGTTGTACTTTGAATAAAGTGAATGTTGGTAAAATACTTTGTTAAAGTGAATGGTATTAAGATGGGGCCCACGAAAGTTATAAAAACAACATGAATTGAAATGAATGCTGTTGCGTTTCACAGGTGACGTGGCAATAATGAGGTATGGGGCCCACCCGGGAGTATGTGAACTCAGGAGAAGGTAAGTGCAGACTGTACCACATCGGAAATTAAAATAAATATAATAACATATAAATAATATAGCCTATGATCAAGAGTCACCTAATCGGTTAACCAACTTTTGAGAGGCAGCCTGTGGTGGGCAGTTGTACTACATAGTATCTAATTTGTATTCTAAATTGTATAAAATGTCTGGTATCAGAGCCGACTTTCGATATATAGTTATATATATGGATATATATGGCTGGATATGTATTAAAAATTGTATATGGTATTAAAAAAAAGTAAAATGGTGCATAGGGGGGGGGGGGGGGGGGGGTCCCACGTGGAAAGGAACAAGCACAACAAAAGCAATGCTTTGCTTTGACTTTGTCAATGGCCAAAGTGACGTGGCCATTTTCCAAGGGGGTCCCACCTACTGTTTCTGCTATACATCAACAGGGAGGGTAAGTTACTGTTGTCCCATATCGGATATAATCATGAATAATATAATAAATAAATATAATAGCCTATGATCAAGAGTCACCTAATCGGTTAACCAACTTTTGAGAGGCAGCCTGTGGTGGGCAGTTGTACTACATAGTATCTAATTTGTATTCTAAATTGTATAAATTGTCTGAGCTAGGGGAAGGGGCATTACCCGGCGGGCCTATTCGCAGAATATACGGCAGGGAGGTGATTCTCCAGAGTTAGAGCGATGCTTGTGGGATGCTTGCATGTTTACACTTATATAGCTCGACGGGATGTGTACCGGGGCTGGGGTCTATTACCGGAGTGTCTAATCTTGTCTCTGTCACCATGTAGTTTGCGTAGGGAGGGACTGAATCCTAAAATATGGTGAACGCTAAGGGCTTGCCCTCGGACCTATGTAGTATGGGATGCATAGAAACTGAACAAGTATGTATTAATGTGTATTGTGTGCATTGTGTTTTCTTGAACCTTGTTTTCAACATTTTTTTGTTTGTTTTCTTGATACTCACTTATTCTCTTATGTTTAGTAGCACTTGTTGATTTATGAATCTTTTATTGTTGTTTTATTTTATGTGATGTGACAAGTTTGTGAATGTGAGACTTTAGAGGGTTACTATTATTATAGTATTGGGTCAATTGTATTCAACTGTGTCCACTTTTCTGGTCATTTTTGTAGGATTTGCGAGGTTAAAGCTTGGACCTTGAGATGACTGGAGTTTAAATGTTGTGATGTATTGTAATAAATGATTTTAAATTTCTGTTGTGTATTGTAATAAAGAACTGTTGTAAAGAAAAGTTGTACCTGTGTTTTGTACTGTGTTTGGATTACATTGAAGTAAAGATTCTTGAGTTGGGTCTCTTATTTCTATTATTGAAATACGGGATAGTTTCTCATACATATATGTCAAGATATCCATTGCTTCATTTGTAGTCTTTGCCTTTTTAATGTGGAATAGCATTTTCCTACTCATGGACATTTGAATTTTCCAAGCGTCTTCTAATCTAAACGATTCCAATCCGCTAACGTAACTGCATCTACTGCGGTTCCCTATGGGTTAATGCCAAACAACGAATCATCTAGATCTTTCTGTCGGAGATAAGTAATTATCTGGATCTTCACATTGTGAACTTTGTTCCATCGAATCTCTCGATTATCCCTTTCACTCCCATCTCTGCAAACCAACCTGGTACTCTGATACCACTTTGTTGAGTTTAATGAAGAACAATTCAATAAAGTGAAAAAAATAAAGAAATGAATCAGAGAAACAAAAGCAAACAAAACACATACACATGAGATTTTTTCTAGGTTCACCCAATGCAATGACTACTTCCCGACGCAGAGGTACTCCTCTGATTTTCACTAGAAAATATGAAGAAAAACATGTTCAATCACTCAAGACTCACCACAAAGGTGTAGAGTTTATCTTCTTCTTCTTCTTCTCACAAGAATGGTCGTTCAAGGCTCTCTCTTGATGATAGAACTAGTTGTAATAACTCTAATAGTTGAGCACAATAATATATATAGGATTACAAAATAATAGATCTCAGTTGTAGATTGATTTCCTGATAAGTGCCGTCGCGGTCGACTGTGGAAAAATATGGTTGACTACAATTCATCTGGAGCAAACAGAGAGTTTGAGTGGTCGACTGCCCTCCTGGCAATTGATGCTCCTTCCTATTTGGATGGTGGTTGCAGCATGGCAGTCGATTGTCAATACACCCTTGCTGTTGAGCTGTTTCCTGTCATGCTACTGCTTTTGTGGCTCCTCTTGTGTAGCGCCCCGAATTCCTAACATAGGAACTCGTGACACACTCCAGGATCTTTCTTCAAATGAGTCACGACACAACAAAAATCACAACAAATTAAAACTTTTATTACATCAAAAGGTTATTACAATGTCCAATGGTTACAACAATTACAATTAACTGTGACAACAAGAATGTACAATAAATTTGGATAGTAACTTTCACTTGGATGCTTTCCCGTGCTAGAGCTTTCCCGCTCCCCCAAGTCGGCAATCCTGCACTGATAACTGTGGGCACGTCATTTGATTACGACTGACGAAATGCTATACTCGGCTACCCTCTCTACGCCATAATATAACGATTCCAACCTCAACAACCACAAATATTTGATGAAAAGAAAAAGGTGATGTCAAACAAGTATTGGTGTATGCCATGGCCTAATCTAATGCACACACTATGCACATATGCTCCTAAAGCTAATGCACGCTTGGTTGAAAGATATGCATCCCATACTACACATCCCCCAACCAAACGACGTTCTTCAGTTTGATGGGGCTCGATCCCCCGCTATGCATCCTACTCTTGTGCTCTCTCCTGTCTCTGATTCTAGTGATGGTGAGGCTGCAGTCGTTCGGCTTACTCCAGTCTCTACTTTCATTAGTGGTGTCCAGTACCTCGTGCTTTATCAACTATGCCCCGGATCTCAGCTGCAGGCTTACTCCGTCACGGCTGGGGGTTATAGTCGCAGGCTTACTCCGTCACGACTGTACCCATGGTATGTTGATGTATCTACGTCTCCCTGGACCTCACGAAAAGCTGATATATGGACACTAGGGCTCCCCGCCGAAAGACTTAGAGCCTTTCCCGTAGAGCCTCGCTCGCCGGGTCTTTCTCTAAACCTCCTGCCTGCATTGATCAATAAAGGACCTGACGGATATAGGGTTTTCCCAACTCCACTACACTCGTCCTTACACTAGAACAGAACTTGCAGTCGAGACCACGTCAAAACTCCAAACCTCCTTAAAGTTTGTTATGGACATAAAGGCATTCATGCCGAAACAGCGGAGCCCCCACAGAGTTTCCACTCCCCGGGGCAGCTCGGGGTCCCTGTCCGCATTAAACGAACCTAGAATTTGGCCAGGCGTGATGATGCCATGCGACCCCCTGACAGGCGAACACCCTCGCTAGTGCCTGTCCTTACATTCAACCAAGACTCGATCTAGTCCTACCAAAGTATCAAAGCTACCCCACTCCAAGATTATGGATAATATTAATCACATGATTACTAGTATTTCTTTTATCAACCGATTACTAAAAATGAATCACTCTAGCCAAACTCTAATTCTCTTTCATTTTCTTATTAGAAGTATGGACCTCTAGGCGAGCCTAGAACTATCTCATATTACCCATTCCCTTAGTTAGGCGATCTATCTACCCTTTCCAATCCCTAACTTGGTAATTAACTTAGCTTTCTATGAACCACTAGTTAAGTTCTACTTGTAGACTCTTTCCAGTTAATTACTTTATCATTAATGGATCTTAACCCATCCCACAATAGGACTCAACTAGCCCTCAAGTCCGGCCCAAGGGTTGACCCGCCTAGGCCCACACTTGGCACGAACCAACGACAAATCGACTCCATCGATCGCCGCAACCATCATCTACGCTTGGAGTTCGATCGCAACCTCGGTCCGACCAACACATAGCTCCCGCTAACCTTCACGCTCGACGATCCTCGACAAGTGGTAGCTCCAAAACACAACCATGGAATCCATCCATGCACAACGAGTGCATCGGCGCACGAGTCATCTCCTCTAACGCGTTCGATGTGACACGGGTCCTATTCTACCTGTCTAGGTTTGTCAACAAGACTTAATCCTAGAGTCCCAATACTCAACCGATGTATCCCAACAAGGTACACTACACTAAAAGTAAGTCCTAACCCATGAATACACAAAAAGGGGTTCTAAGAGCCCTAAAATGACAATTTATAATTCCAAACAGAAAGCACACATTTGGTGTTTATGCCCAAACGGAGTCATTCCCGGTCTCGTTTCCTTGAAGAATCGCGATCGGGTGCTCGCATGCTTCTACTCAAAGTAGACATCAAGTATAAGCACACTTTGGGCATGGATTTCATCCCAAAATGGTCAACAAAACTACCCCAACATCCAATACAATTTTCACTTTAAAACAGTGAACAACGTTGTCTATATTGGGGTCTATAAGCAACTATGTGCTACTCTTAGCAAGGGAATTTAGATAAATTGAGTCCTAACTTATATCCACATTTACAACATGATTTGTGACCTCAAACAACAACTCTAAGCTAATAAAGTACAAGTTCAAACTCATTTCCATGAACATGGTGCAGAACAGTGAGCTCTAAGATTCACTGTGTTTCTGGCGTCACTGGCAAAAATCATATAAAATCGTACACTTATCCAAATCATGATTTCTCAGTCATTACAGAAATTTCTATGTGTCTACTAAAACTTTCTAGTTTCAAATTTCTTCAGAATATGTCGTTTACAAGCTCTTATGGTCCCATCTTTAACAAGCATACAGATTCTCAGAACAGCACATCATATTAACACAGTCATGGGAGAAAATCAATTTAAAATAGTAAAAGGTGTCGGAACTTCATGAAATTTTAGATTCTACCTCCTGACACATGATGTTACAACACTTAAAAAATAAGGTGATTCTACCAAGTAGATTTTTAATTATGTCTACTTGAATGTCATAAAAAACAGAGCAATAACAGCAACAGTTATGTTTACTGAAATAACTAGCTGAGTTTGCATGATTTTATTAACATAGCTACAGTGGTCCAAAACTCATGAAATTTAAAACGTAGGTCTTAGATAAATTCAACATTAACCTACTAAAATTTTAGTCTATTCCCATAAGCATGCAGCAAGATACAAGTCACTTTTTTCACAACAGTAACAACAAAAACTTTTTTTTTTCTCTTCTGACTAGCATGCAAGTTTGCATTTTATTTTAATATCATAAAAAATCATAAAAATCTGGAAAAATTACTGAAGGTGCAAGACATATAAACGAACATCATGTAAAAATTTCAAGTTAATCCAACCACTAGTGTTCAGGTTATGAGCTACGGACTGACGATAAAATTTTAAGATTTTCAACAAGATTTTCTATTTTGGGTTTCTTAGCACAAAATGAGTTATTTAAGTTCATTCTAGAGCATTCATGTTATTTTTCAATTACTAAAATCACCATTTAACAATCAAAAGTAAACAAAGAGGTTTGAAACACCCACCTTGATGAGTTTTGATGGAAAAGAGATCCTACAAGCTCCTAGCTTCAAGGTTTGCCTTCTTGCTCCTAGCTCCTTGCCTTCTTGGCTCCTTGACTCCTCCTTGGCTTCTCTTCTTCTTCTTACTCCAAATCAGTAGCAACTCTCTCTTACTCTTTTTTTTCTCTTTCTCTTAAGTGTGAAAGTTGTAGAGGATGAAAATGAGAAGTAGAGATGGGGGTTTTAAAACAACAAAAGAGAGGAAGGTGGAAAGGGTTTTGGCCGGATTTGAGCATGGGAAATGGGGGAGCATCTCCTCTTAGATTGGGTCAAGAGGGAGGTAGAGTGTAGGAGAGAAAGCTCATAGTTTTTCACATCTCATCATGAGATGTTTGAATTCAAACACTCCATCAAAAAGAAGCCCTAGCTCTTTTTCCCTCCTTCCCTTCTCTAGTGTGGCCGGCCAACACTTGGGCCCCTTTTCATTTTTTTTGTTGGGTGTTGTTTTGTTTGTCACATTGGGCTTCTCAAGCCCAAACTCAAAAACACACATATGCATGTATATATTCATATGCATAGTGGAAGTTATTAGTAAGAAAAAGTAATTCCTTTAACCAAAAAATAATTTTATAACTAGTAGAATCTATGTAACGCCCCGCACTCAACTCGAACGCACACAATTAACTAAATTCTAGCCATGCCCACCACAGGCTGCCTCAAAAGGGTGTCCGGACAGTTGGGTATCCCTTTATCACGGGCTTCCTAATATACACCCTTTTCTTCCCTTTTGTACAACCGATATGGGAGTATTTTTCCCAAGGTCAACCCGGTCAAGCCACACACACACACTTCTTCATTCCTTCTTTCTTTCATTTATTCCATCATTAATGCATATGGTCCATAAGCCATCTCATAGGCTACTATCACCATTAATTCTTTGATCATACGCATAGGATCTTCTATAGGCCAACATCTAATACCAACCACCTCTTCCTTTCTTTTCCTTCTTCCACGTCACCATCCATCCCACTCTTTCTTTCTTTTTCTTCTAATTCTTATATACTACCATATATGCCATACTAGTATATATACTTTTTCTAGAAATATGGGGTCTCACATTCACCCCCTCTTAAGAATTCAGCGTCCTCGCTGAATACGGGACGTGCAATCTAGCACAGGATCTTCTTTCTAGTCGAATGTAGACTTGTCTCCTAATCGCTGCCCACACAGGGTCTTACGCATCTCATACACATATCACTCACTTCCTATATACAAGTCCTACATTCGATGTCGAAAGTTGGCTCTGATACTATCTGTAACACCCCGCACTCAACTCATACGCACACAATTAACTAAATTCTAGCCACGCCCACCACAGGCTGTCTCAAAAGGGTGTCCAGACAGTTGGGTATCCCTGTATCATGGGCTTCCTAATATACACCCTTTTCTTCCCTTTTGTACAACCGATATGGGAGTATTTTTCCCAAGGTCCCCGGTCAAGCCACACACACACACTTCTTCATTCTTTCTTTCTTTCATTTATTCCATCATTAATGCATATGGTCCATAAGCCATCTCATAGGCTACTATCACCATTAATTCTTTGATCATACCCATAGGATCTTCTATAGGCCAACATCTAATACCAACCACCTCTTCCTTTCTTTTCCTTCTTCCACGTCACCATCCATCCCATTCTTTCTTTCTTTTTCTTCTAATTCTTATATACTACCATATATATCCCATACTAGTATATATACTTTTTCTAGAAATACGGGGTCTCACAATCTAGTTTGTTTATAATACGTATTCATCAAAAATTAGGTTCGTTACATCTTGCTTGTTGCCACTTGCTTGATGTTGCTGCTGCACTGATCTTCTTTAAACCCCTTGTCTCGTGTATTGGATTCTCCAATCCCAACACAGTAAACACAACAATTAGTCTCATTGCCATATTTGACAACTTAACTTTTAAAAAGAAGAGAAATGTTGATAGATTATTAAATATATGGTGCATAACTCCTTGCCATGAGTTGAATATGCGAATAAATGTTTTGAGTTGTCCATGATGTATGCATTAACCAACAAGACTTATTTTCTATCTGCCAAAGTTTATTCACAACTTACAACTTTCATCATACTATGCTCTTCAAAGATCAACTTTTCTCAAAATCTTCAAAGGTGCTATGGATTCCTTTCTTCCAAGATACCTTTTGGTCTTTAGCCCTTAACATTAAAATGTTGTCGATGTTTGCCACATGCACCAAGCCACTTGCACTTGGTGCATAGTCGATGTCACTAGTACAATAAAACATAAAAATGAAAAAAAAAACAATAGCATAAGATGTAGCAGAGTGACTCGTGGCGCAACATTTTACATGCTATAAGCCCTTGGGCTGAGGGAGATGGTAAGGTGCAGCTTCTAACAATTTCATATTATATGATGGATTATAGCCACCATAATTCCTATGTTGCAGTGGCAACCTAAGCAAGAGACCTTCCCCCAACAACCGGAAATGCCATCAGCTCCATTGTTACTGATCACGAAAAAAGGGAAAACTAGGGTTTTAAGGTTAGGTGAACATATCATGCAAAAGTTCAAAATTTTTTATTATCCAAGGTATGAAATTAAGGCTAATCTATCAAAAATACCCTTGAATTTATCAGCTTTTATTGTAAGATACCATGATATGCTTTTTGTTATATGCAACTACCCTAAAACATTCGTTTCCTATCGCTGCTTTTTTCTGTGTGAGAGCAATCAAATGATGTGAATTCTTTTAGTAACAATAAAAACAACTGACATTTTGACTTTTGCCAATATTGACTATTTCCAACTAATCTTCACTCCTGAATCTGACTCGTTTGAATCGTTGGATCTGATCTGTGCGGTGACAATCGCTCTGATAGACCTGCAAAAGTCTGAAATACCGAGGTTGACCCCGGTAACTAACACTCTGATGCTCAAGTTAGAACTTAGAATAATATGAGAGCTTTTGGTGGCAAAATACTGATTACCTGAATTCTGTGGAGGTCATGGGGTATTTATAGTCGCTTTGGGGGTCAATTTCAAAATAATAATTTATCTTTACTTCCCGATGTTTTTATATTGAACTGATTATCTTTTCTTCATGAAGATATAAGGGTGGTTGTGGAGATTGAGTTAAAACTCTTCTCGTGATGAGAGATATGGTTTGTTGAACCGCCTCTTATGGATAATTATAAGTTTAAATCATATTTAAATGATCATGGACTCATTTATGTTGGGCTGTTATGACAACCTATATATTTAGACAGATCCGTTTTGGGGCTGTTGGGCTTGAAAGAGGCCCAATTTCGGTTACAAACATGTTTCTAGTGAAAATTACTATTTTACCCCTAAGAGTTTTAAGATTTGTGCCCGATTTGAACGGTCCAATTTGGTTCAATTTTTACACATATCACAAGCCCTCCACTCCCGAAGACTGAGTTTCACAGTCTTTGAAGAGTAGTTAACCCATTTTTTATGGTTTACATAACTTTTGGAGTTTTCGAGAACATTTAAATCTTTCTCCAAGTGTAACGGTGTTATTCTAAGTTTTAAAATACCCAGAATTGTTTTTAGAATGTTTTGGATTTTTTGTGACTTTTCTAGATTTTTCTAAAATTTTCTAAAATTTTAATCAGTTTTCAAAATTTTATTCAATTTATCAATTTTTAATAATTAATTTTTTAATTTTTAATTAATTATTCTAAAATCATAATTATTTTTCTGATTATATTAACTAGTAATTTACACGTGCGATGCACGTATATATATATATATATATATATATATATATATATATTAAAATTCTGACGTTGTCTGGTATTGAACCTAAGACCTCCTTTATATTAGTTATGCATGTGCATTGCACGTGTTTGTTGGGGTACAATGCACGTGTTTGTTTAATTACAAATGAAGTTTGTTTGGTGACAAACTCTCCCATTAAAATAGTAGAGATACTTTTCTAAATTAATAATTTTTTTTAGAATTTTCATTTAATTATTTCAAAATGTTTATTATTTTTTGAAAATTTTAAATTAATAATTTTGTTTAATAATTAAATAAAGGAATTAATTTTAAAAGAAATTACTAGATCGAATCTCACCTGTTCATCATGATCTGTCACGAAGATCGAGGAGATCGACGGTAAACATGCTCATTCTGGTCGAGGGCACTTCTGCTCAGTGGCTGCCCCATTCCACGTGGCGCTGACTTAGCGCCAATGTGGCTGAAGTTGATCAGTCAACATTGACTAGTAATTTTTGTCCATGTTTCCTTCTTCTTCTTCTTTTTGGCACAATTGCAATGTAATTAACTTTTCTGGTGTTGCAGAGGCCCGATCGGGCGCATGTTCACTCGTTATGAAGATGACTCGAAAATCTACAATTCAACTTCATAAGTTAGCTGAGGAATCATTCATCTTTAGGGTAAAAACAAGCCAGCAATACCTTTTCTTCTGTGAAGTTGAGACGAGCTTCGTCATTGGAGATCTACGAAGAGGAGTTTCCCCCCCGGAGAGCTACGAAGTGGAACTTCATGTCCGATGGGCTAAGAAGAGGAGATTTACCATGGAGGAGCTATGAAGAAGTGCTTCGTAACACCCATGGGAAGATTCGTTCGATAGGCGAGTTTGGGGAGCACCGCTAGACTAGTTGGGTTGCAAACTCGCTGTTGGTGAAGAAGGCTGCTCGGGATGTAAGCAGGATGAAGAGCAGAGGCTCTCACAGAAAGCTGTTCAGGAGGCGAGTTTAGGGAGCAACCTTAGGAGTGAGTTGAGCTTCGAACTCGTTGTGGAATAAGAAGGCCACATGGATGGTGAGCGAGATGAAGAGCATCGCCGGGCTCTAGAGGTGGGCCATTCAAGAGGCAAGTTCACAGAGCAACTCTAGGGATGATTTGAGTCACGAACTCGTTGTAGAAGAATAGGGCCGCTCAGGAGGCGAGCGAAATGAAAAGCATCGTCGGGCTCTAGGATAGAGCCATTTAGGAGGCACGTTTGGGGAACAACTCTAGGGGTGAGTTGAGCTCCGTACTCGTTGTGGAAGAAGATTTTTTCTCAAGAGGCGAGCAAAATATAGAGCATCGTCAGGCTCTAGGAGAAAGCTGTTCAGTAGGCGAGTTTAGAGAGCAGCTTTAAAGCAGAGTTAAGCTCCAAACTCATTGTGGAAGAAGGACGCTTAGGAGGCGAGCAAGATAAAAAGTATTGCTGGGTTCTAGGAGAGAGTCGTTCAGTATGCGAGTTTAAAGAGTAGCTCTAGGGGTGAGTTAATCTCCGAATTCGTTGTGGAAGATGGCTGGTGGAGATGCGAGCGAGATGAAGAGTATTGCCGGCTCTAGGAGAGAGCCATTTGATAGGTGAGTTTAGAGAGCACCGCTAGGGGTGAGTTAAGCTCTGAACTCGAATGGAAGAAGAAGGCTTCTCGGGAGATGAGCAAGATGAAGAGTGTCGATGGGCTCTAGGAGAGAGCCGTACGCTAGGCGAGTTTAAGGAGCAGCTTTAGGGATAAGTTGATCTCTGAACTCATAATGGAAAAAGAGGGTCGCTTGGAGGTGAACTAGATGAAGAGCATCGTCGGGCTCTAGGAGAGAGCCGTTCGGGAGGCATGTTTAGAGAGCAGCTCTGAGGGGTGCTCTAAACTTGCTATGGAAGAAGAGGGCTGGGGAGGCGAGCGAGATGAAAAGTGTCGTCGGGCACTCGAAGAGAGCCATTCTGTAGGTGAGTTTGGGGAGCAAATCTAGGGGTGAGTTGAGCTCTGTACTCATTGTGGAAGAAGGTAGTTCGGGAGGCGAGCAAGATGAAGAGTATTGCCAGGCTCTAGGAGAGAGTTGTTCAGTAGGCAAGTTTAGAGAGCATCGCTAAGGGTGAGTCGAGCTCCGAACACACAGTGGAAGAAGATGGCCGCTTGGGAGGCGAGCGAGATGAAGAGCATCGCCAAGCTCTAGAGGAGAGCCGTTCGGGAGGCGAGTTAATGGAGAAACTCTAGGAGTTAGTCGAGCTCTGAACACATAGTGAAAGTAGAGGGCCGCTTGGAAGGCGAGCGAGATTAAGAGCATCTTCGGCTCTAGGAGAGAGCCGTTCAGGAGGCGAGTTTGGGGAGCAACTCTAGGGGTGAGTTGAGCTCCGAACTCATTGTGGAAGAAGTCCATTCGGGAGGCGACTGAGATGAAGAACATCAAACTCATTATATGGGGAGAATGAGTTGCTGGAGGGTCTCGAGTTAGGAACAGAGCACCGAACTCTTTGTATGGAGCAATGTTGTTGGGGGGAGCTCAGAAGAAGAGTTGAGAACCAGACTCATTACCTTAAATTGTTGATTTGTGAAGTACTTTTTGTTTGCTAATGTTATCATGACCCCCTGTTCTTTCCCATTAGCAAATTGTCGTGTATGGCGAGGGTGATTCCCGTGATGGCGAGATTGGACGTCTCCGTACCAAGCTTTGTGTGGTGGAGTTTGTACTTTCTTTTTCATGAGAATGCCTATCCAAGATGGAAGTGGAGCTTGGTCAATTGAAGAGAGTTTGACCTGGAGGAATATCGAAATGAGGCATCGTAACAAAGATTTTCGAGAGATGCCTCCGACCGACATGGAAGGATGCTTGCATGATAACGGGACTCCCCTTGTTAAGATGATGGTCGGTAGGAACTCGGAAGTTAAATCCTTACATCGTTCTTTGCTTATGGCTACCATTGAGAGAGATGAGTTGAAGAACGTAGTGCTTGAGAAGAGATTAGAGGTTTCCCATCTAAGGAGAGATGTTCTTGAATTCTCGGGAAAGGCTCGTCCAGATGGTTCGGCGTGTGCTAGTATGGTCCATTCGAAGATTAGGGTGAAGGATGCCCACCTCAAGGAGAGGCTTGTCGAGCAGGAGGTGGAGATCCATCGGTTGAAGCGGCTTCTTGAGGGGACTAGGACCAGAAGCACTTCTTGATCTCGTGATGAGATAAATCAAGGGAGGTCATTCCATGAGTTTGCTTTACGTCCGCACTGGGTCTCAAGGCACCCGAGAGACACCCAAAGTGGAGTGGTCGTTCATCGAGTGTTGCCTCGGCTGGAGGGGTAGCGTGTGTTGTAGGCCATGCGGCTCGGACTCAGTATGCGGTTTGTCCTTCCCTTCAGATGGTTCAAGGGATTGGGTTGGTGCTTTGGTAGCCACTGGTAGTCGTAGACCACGTGTGTCCCTTAATAAGAGTATCCCCTTGCCACAAAGAAGTTGATGCGACCCTGAGGGAGACCTATAATTTGGTTGATTGTTTCTTTTGAACTTGTAACGAAATTTTGATGTGAAATGCAAATCTTCTAAGTGTTGAAACATTGTCTCTTGTTCTCTTTGAGTTGTGTTTCTCTGTGTTTGGGGTAGTTTTTGGAGCACACGAATGGCGAGCCATGCCCCGCACACTTGCTCGGGGGCAAGTAGCTAGAGGGACCCTAGGATCATGAATGAACTCCGAACAGGGTGACAACGAGTTTTGGGAGCATTCGAATTGTAAACTCTATCCCGCACACTTGCTTAGGGGCATGTGGCTAGAGTGGCCCTATGAACCATGAATGGACTCCACACTTGTCTGGATTTTTTTGGGGAACACTTGAATGGCGAGCGTGCCCCGCTCACTTGCTCAGGTGCAAGTAGCTAGAGCGACCCCAGAACCATGAATGGACTCTAAACAGGATGACGACGAGTTTTGGGAGCACTCCAATGGAGAGCCATACCCCGCACACTTGTTCGGGGGCAAGTGGCTAGAGTGACCCTATGAACCATGAATAATCTCCGCACTTGTTCGGGGTTGTTTTGGAGCACACGAATGGCGCCCTATACACTTGCTCGGGTGGAGGTATCTAGAGCGACCTAGAATCATGAATGGACTCCGAACAGGGTGACAACGAGTTTTGGGAGCACTCGAACAGCTAGGCATGCCCTGCACACTTACTCGGTGGCAAGTGGCTAGAGCGACTTTAAGAACCATGAGTATGGACTTCGGACTCCGCACTCATCTATTGGGGTACTTAGAAAGTAGATGGTGCAGCCGGGGGGGGATGTGTCTATCTCATTGTTTGCATACAACGGTATTGTACAAGAATTTTGCAAAATAAAAGACTGAAAATTTATTGAAGAATAAAGCAAAGCGACTGCTTTGATGCTAGCCTTTATTACATGTTGTGACTGTTATAATTGTCAGCATTTATTACATGTTTGAACTTGCTACTAGGGAAGAGCATTAAGCGCCCTTGTTTTACTTCATTAGGTGCTCAACATTCCAAGTGAAGAGATCTCGGTTCTTCCTAATGCAAGTGAAGAGTTGCTCCTCGACTTGATGGGGGAGTGTCTTGCTCACCCGAAAATACAGCTTGATCCTCTTGAGAGAAGGGGATTTCTGCTAGTTCTTCTGCAGGTTCAGAGCTGGCTTGTCCCATATCTCGGGGGAGTTCCATAGAATTGAGGAGGGAGACCGAGCCCCCCATTGTGGCGATGTAACACGCCCGAGCAGCTTCTTGGCTTCCTTTGACTTTCCTTATCGCTGCTGTCGTAGGGAACTTCATCTTCATGTGGTAGGCCGAGGCAACCGCATGAAGGGCTGCTAGCCCTGGACAACAAAAAATCGAGTGCTTCCATGTAAGTAGTATGAGCTTTCATGATTGTGGGCATACTTCATGTCAAAAATCATGAAATGGAGTGCTTCCGTGTAAGTAGTAGGAGCTTTCCCCACAATCACGTCGAGGGTGACTATCTCCTCGATTAGAACTGGGGCTCCAGAGAATCCATGGAGGATGTACCTAGTGGGCTTAAGACGGTCTTGCATGAGCTTGAGGTCCTCGAATATATTCAGGAAGAGGATGTTTACCGAGCTACCATTATCTACTTAGATGCGGCGCACCTCATGATTAGCCATACATAAGCTAATTACAAGTGCATCGCAGTGAGGTGTTCGAATATCTTCGAGGTCTTAGTCTGAGAATGTGATCGGAACCCCCAAACTCTTTGGAAGGGGGTTTTTGTGCACTGAGTTCACTTCACAAAGAAATGATTTTCTTACAAAGTTTGACAGTCCCCCATAGGTCCCCCATGGATGTATTGGAATACTTCCATGCGACCCGAGTCTTGGGACTCGGAAGGTCTCTCTTGTCATTTGTTGGCTCCTCTCGCGAGAGGAGAATCAGTGTTGTTCCTTTGGGCGAACTTGGTGAGGTATCCCCGTCGAAGCAGGGCTTCTAGCTCATCTTTGAGGGCTCGACAATCAACTGTAAGATGCCCGTGATCTTTGAGAAACTTGCACCACTTGTTCATATCCCTTCTTTTACTTGAGGCGTTCATCTTAGGAGGAGGCTGAAGGAGTCCCTCCTTATCCACTTCCATGAGAATTGCAGAGATGCTGGTATTGAGCAGAGTGTACTTCTCAAAACGAGGCATTGGGGATTGACGACACTGGCAAGTGACATCCTTCTAGGTCTTCCTGGGACTTTCTTCATCGGTGCTCTTCTGTTTGTTCCTGGATGAGGACACCTTATGTTCTTAAGGTCGAAGGGCATCCTCTACTCAAATGTACTTCTCGAATCTTTGAAGGAGGTCGAAGAAGTGCCGAGGGGGCCTCTTGACGAGAGAGGCTTTAAGGTGGTCATGATTCATATTGTATCTGAAGGCTGTTGTGGCTACAGATGAGTTGAGTGAGGGGATGGACTGAGACTCGGTTGTGAAGCATCGAACATCACTTTTGAGGGACTCCCTGTTCCTTTGCTTCGGGTTAAGTAAGGAGGCGCTAGTCTTCTCTGTCTTGTGACTGGTGATGAAATGCATGAGGAAGAGCTCCTCAAGTTGGTCGAAGGAGAAGATGCACCCGGGAGAGAGACGAGAGAACCACTCCCTTGTGGGTCCCTTCAAGGTTGCTGGGAAAGTCTTACAGAAGAGGGAGTCGGATGATTGGTAGATCATCATGAGGGTTTTTAAATTCTCTGTCACACCCCGCTTGCCAAAATACGGAATACGAGTACGTAACGTAGGCCCAGCGAATGATGTAAATACCATCCATAAGTTGTACCAGTCTAATTCAACAATATGAAATAACAATCACAACCACGCAAGGAGATATAATCACATAAACAAAGATCAACTTCAATAATAAATAAGATAATCCAAATAATAATATCCATCATCTGGGATAAAACAAACTCCGGGTCATAAAAGCACAAAACAAAGTACAATGTCAACGACAATATTCAAAGAAATAAATCTAGCAATAAAGTAAATTTAGCAGCACAATCTTTGGTTCCATCTCCTAGAATCGTTGCTCACCAATTCCTTCTAGTAGTGATCCTTCAGTACCTGTAAACTCGTGATCTAAAAAGAAAATAAATAATGTCCTTAGAGCAAGTCATGGACAGCAAGTAGAGGGAAACAGAGAATAATAGGAACATGGTATATCCAAAGAAGGGACGGGAACAAAGTCAATAATAAAATCAAAGATAGGCAATAATATCAAAGGTCTACAATTAATCATGCATGTAATGAATGATGTCAATTTAAATTCTATCTTGATGATGATATACAGGATCAAGCATTGAATATCAAATGCAGGTTATTAATCATTTTATTAACCTATCTAGTGTACATACTACTGCGTCCCATATGTTCCATACCACAGGTTCGGTGCACGCAAACAAGTGAACATTTCAGACTGATAGTGAACTCACGGATCGTGTACTCGGCCCAATAATCGGGAATTTACGGGATGTACGGGAATTAGGGGAATTTATAGGATTTACGGGAATCAGCTGGCAAGGGACCCCTATCGAGTACAGTTTTCGATTGTTTGCTACCAAGTCAACCCATAATACCCCAGCTTGTTATCATTTTATTTCATCCTATGTGAGCATGCAAGAAGGTTTCAATGTTGTATCATTCTAGGTGTGACTAATTCTACTCATTTCAGGCAAAGCAAGAAGCATATATATTAAATCAACACAATTCATAAAATCTTGACAGCATGACGTTGCTGTACAAAAATACAGATTACCGCTACTCCAGAAATTTTTTTTTGGATCTGCCAGAAATTATAGAAACTAGACTCTCTGCCGGTGCAGAGAATATATACACGACATATAAAAGTTACAGAAACTAGGTCGAAATTTCTATTCTTTTCAGGTTTTATGTTCAGGCAGCAAGTTATAAATTGTGTTCACATATATGTTTTAGGTCAGAAAGCTCATCAATTAAATCTACAAAAATTCAGGGTGATTCCTAAACATGTCTAGTCTCAGCATAATTTATTTCATATTTTTATTTTACTATTAACATGTTCAATTTAATTATGAAACAGAAAGATATGCATGAATTTGTGAATCTGGAAATTCAGACATAGCTGTACTAAAATACAAATATCTAACAGATTATATCTCAAAATTCAAATCCGTCAAAAGTTTTGCAAAATAGATTCATGGGACTATAATTCATATTCAGAAAGTTATTTCAAATTACAACAGAAACATGGTCGAAAATCTGATACAAAAAGAAACAAACAGCAGGCCAGAATTTAATTTGATATGAATAGGCAACAACTTAATCATACAACCATATAGTTCATGCTAATTAATAATAAAAATGATGCTAGATGTTTAACATGCATAATTTTAGTTTAAAGATGAAATTTCCCAGTCATGGTAATCAAATTATCATATCAAATCTAATCGAACATGTTCAGTTCATCAAATAATTCTATCACATGGATCTAGTTATTTTTTTATGTAAACGTGCATATGCAACGTGCAAGAGGGACTAGGTTTCAGGTCAAAGATGTTGGCACGAGAGTACATCGGATTAGCTCGTGTAAACCCTCAATATACTTAACAGAATTCAAATAGCAATATGATAAAAAGATTTGGAAATACTTGCTGAGATCAAAGGATCTTGAACAAAGCAATAAACTAGTTCAAGAAGAGACTTGCCTTTTAGATGTTAATTTTGAATATTTAGAATAACGGGGTGAGAATCCCGGGCGACGAATCTACGAACACGGAAACACGTGCAAGCCCATGCAAACACACACACACACAACACCGGATCTCTAATCCAAACCCCAAACACCGGATCCCAACCAAAACAGCAAAACAGCAACCACAACTCTCAACAAACAGCAAACACCTGCAACTAGGATCTCCTACTCCTCCCTTCAATCGCACACCAAAAAGCAACGACCAAGAAAGAGCGAACGGCGGTAGGGTACTGGCAGCGACTGCAGTGAACTCGAGGGGTGTTCGGGGGTGCTAACGGCAGGGCGCTGGCGGTCGAGGAGTGACGGCGGCGATGAGGAAGGCCGAGGGTCGATGCTCTGTTTCTTCACCGAAAAAGAGAAGGGTGGAGATGGATATGGCAGGGGTTCTGGATGACAACGAAGGCCAGGGGGTCTTCAGTGGTTGCGGGGTGAAGGTTGCAGACGAGGTGAGGAGATGCGGCAATGGAGGTCGACCGGGTGACGGGTTCGAGCGGGAGAAGACGATGGGTTCTGTGGAGTTGGACGAAAATGGCAAGGAGTTCGAAGGCTTGGGTGATGATGGGGATGATGATCGGGATGGGCGGTCGGAGCGATGGGAAATGAGAACGGGATGGTAATGGGTTGGTTTGAAATTGAAGTCGAGGAAGAGGATGGGTGAGCGGCGGGTTTGACCAGAGAGATTAGAATTATTAGGGTTAATTAATATTTAGGGTTAATGGGGGGTATTTATAGGGTAATTAAGATATAGGGTTTTGGGTTGCCGGTTAATGGGTTTAGGCTCCAAAAAGAGAAAAGTAAATAGAAATCAATGAGATGAACATATAGCGGATCAACTCAAACTCAAAACACAATGAGCAAAATTTGTAGTGAGCCAAAAATAACAGAATTCAAGCCAAAAGACTACAAAATGATCAAGAGGGAATAAATGAGCCCAAAGAAAAGCAATATTTATTATTCAAAGAAAATCTAGATACAATAATAGGGAAAAAGGAAAATAAAATATAATAAAATTCCAAAATAGAAAAATAGAGGTTACAATCCTACCCACCTTACAAGAAGAATTTTGTCTTCGAAATTCATACAAGTGGTACATAGGGCGAACCCCGAAACAAAAAAAATACTACTCAAACAAATGAGGGAACTTCTCCCGAATTTCCTCATTTAACTCCCAAGTTGACTCACCTGGCGAGTGAGGGTTCCAAGAAACTCGAACCAGCTTGATGACTCTATTCTTCAACACCTTCTCTCGACGGTCTAAGATACAGACTGGTTGAATTTCACAGGACAAATCCGGCCTTATAGAGAAATCTGAATAGTCAAACACATGACTGTCATCCCTGATGTACTTTCTGAACTGAGAAACATGGAATACATTATGGACACCCGCTAGAGCTGGTGGTAGAGCAAGCCTATAGGCCACCTTGCCCACACGTTTCATAATATCGAATGGACCAATGAACCGGGGACTCAACTTGCCCCCACCTCCAAATTGGATAACACCTTTCCAAGGTGATACATGAGGAACACGTGCTCGCCTACCTCAAACTCTAGAGGTCTACGACGACAGTCAGCCCATCTCCTCTGCCTATCCTGAGCAGCCTGCAAATGCTTCCGGATCTGAGCCACGGCATCAACCGTCTTCGTGATCAACTCAGGCCCCAAAAGCTTTCTTTTGCCAATATCATCCCAACAGACTGGCAATCTACACTTACGCCCATACAAAGCCTCAAATGGTGTAGCCTTGAGACTCGCCTAGTAACTGTTGTTATATGAAAACTCGGCTATGTGAAGATGATCTTCCCACGAAGCTCCAAACTGAAGAACGCATGATCTCAACATGTCTTCTAGGGTCTGAATCGTTCTTTTTGACTGCCCATCTGTTTGAGGATGGAATGCTGTAGTTTAGCTCAACTTAGTACCCAAGCTCTTCTGCAAACTCTTCCAGAACTGAGACCTGAATCTCGTATCTCTATCCGATACGATGCTGACAGGAACTCCATGCAGACGAACAATCTCCTGAACATACTTCTCAGCCAAACTCTTCGTGGACTGACCCACACAGAAAGGAATGAAGTGGGAACACTTCGTCAGCCGATCCACTATCACTCAGATAGCATTATGAACCTTGGGACTCCTTGGCAAAGCTGTCACAAAATCCATATTGATATTCTCCCATCTCCACTCTGGAATTGGAAGAGGTTGCAAAAGTCCTGCGTTCCTCTGATACTCTGCCTTCACTTGTTGACAGATCAGGCACTGAGAGACATATCTAGCCACAGCTCTCTTCATACCATGCCACCAGAAATATTGCTTCAAGTCCCTGTACATCTTAGTACCACCGGGATGAATAGAATACGGAGACTGATGAGCTTCTTCAAGTAACCTCTGCCTGACTTCTTCTCTAGGTACACACAACCTAGAGCCAAAATGCAGCAACCCATCAGCATGAATGACCAAATCGGTTCTCAAACTGGCTTCCACATCACTTCGGAACTGCTGCAACTGCTGGTCACCCGCTTGGGCTTCCTTAATCTGCTGCACCAAGGAAGACTGCAACTACAACATCATGAACTGCTGAGCTGATCCAGGAAGTAACACATCCAACTCCAGCCTTCTCATATCCTCCACTATTTTCTTCTGCTTAGTGAGGAACATAGCGGTGTGACTCCTGCTCAAAGCATCAGGCACCATGTTCACTCTACCCGGGTGATACTGCAAATTGATGTCAAAGTCTGCTATCAATTCCAAACTTCAAGGCAAAAAATCACGACCGCAGATTACGGAACCTGCGCGAGCCATAGTCTTAAACAAGATCAAATATGATCAGTACCTAGGTTGTATGTTGGTTATTATATGTATTCATGTGATCATCGTGTTGTGCACATCATTGAGTTAACCTGGCTAGAGCCAAACTTGAATAATATATCAATCAAAGCCAAACCTCCATAAAGTTAGTCATGTTTGACTGATATATTATCCAAACCTGGGGCTCTGATACCACTAAAAACCTGTCACGCCCCGCTTCCCAAAATACGGAATACAAGTACGTAACGTAGGCCCAGCGAATGATGTAAACACCATCCATAAGCTGTATCAATCTAACTCAACAATATGAAATAACAATCACAACCACGCAAGGAGATATAATCACATAAACAAAGATCAACTTCAATAATAAATGAGATAATCCAAATAATAATATCTAACATCTAGGATAAAACAAACTCCGGGTCATAAAATCCCAACACAAAGTATAATGTCAACGACAATATTCAAAGAAATAAATCTATCAATAAAGTAAATTTAGCAGCATAATCTTTGGTTCCATCTCCTAAAATCGTTGCTCACCAATTCCTTCTGGCAGTGATCCTTCAGTACCTGTAAATTCGTAATCTAAAAAGAAAGAAAATAATGTCCTCAGAGTAAGTCATGGACAGCAAGTAGAGGAATCAAAGTCAATAAAGAATAATAGGAACATGGTATATCAAAAGAAGGGACGGGATCAAAGTCAATAACAAAATCAAAGATAGGCAATAATATCAAAGGTCTATAATTAATCATGCATGTAATGAATGATGTCAATTTAAATTCTATCTTGATGACGATATACAAGATTAAGAATAGAAAATCAGATGCAGGTTATTAATCATTTTATTAATCTATCCTGTGCACGTATTACTGTGTCCCATATGTTCCATACCACAGGTTTGGTGCACGCAAACAAGTGAACGTTTTAGACTGATGGTGAACTCAGGGATTGTGTACTCGGCCCAATAATCGGGAATTTACGGGATGTACGGGAATTATGGAAATTTACAGGATTTACGGGAATCAGCTGGCAAGGGACTCCTACCGAGTACAATCTCCGATTGTTCGCTACCAAGTCAACCAAAAATACCCCAGCTTGTTATCATTTTATTTCATCCTATGTGAACATGCAAGAAGGTTTCAATGTTGTATCATTCTAGGTGTGACTAATTCTACTCATTCCAGGCAAAGCAAGAAGCATATATATTAAATCAACACAATTCATAAAATCTGGACAACAAGACGTTGCTGTACAAAAATACAGATTACCGCTACTACAGAAAAGCAAATTTCGATCCGCCGGTAATTATAGAAACTAGACTCTCTGTCGGTTCCAGAGAATATATACACAACATATAAAAGTTACAGAAACTAGGTCGAAATTCCTATTCTTTTCAGGTTTTATGTTCAGACAGCAAGTTATAAATTGTGTTCACATATATGTTTTAGGTCAGAAAACTCATCAATTAAATCTATAAAAATTCATGGTGATTCCTACACATGTCTGGTCTCAGCCAAATTTATTTCATTTTTTTATTTTACTATTAACACGTTCAATTTAATTATGAAACAGAAAGATATGCATGAATTTGTGAATCTGAAAATTTAGACCTAGCTGTACTAAAATACTGATATCTAACAGATTATAACTCGGAATTAAAATCCGTCAAAAGTTCTGAAAAATAGATTCATGGGGCTATAATTCATGTTCAGAAAGTTATTTCAAATTACAACCGAAATATGGTCGAAAATCTGATACAAAAAGAAACAAACAGCAGGCCAGAATTTAATTTGATATGAATAGGCAACAACTTAATTATAAAACCATATAGTTCATGGTAATTAATAATAAAAATGATGCTAGATGTTTAACATGCATAATTTCAGTTTTAAGATCCAATTTTACAGTCATGGTACTCAAATCATCATATCAAATCTAATCGAACATGTTCAGTTCATCAAATAATTCTATCACATGGATCTAGTTATTTTTTTATGTAAACATGCATATGCAATGTGCAAAAGGGACTATGTTTCAGATCGAAGATGTTGGCACAAGAATACATCGGGTTAGCTCATGTAAACCCTCAATATACTTAACGGAATTCAAATAGAAATATGATAAAAAGATTTGGATCTACTTGCGGAGATCAAAGGATATTGAAAAAAGAAACTAGTTCAAGAAGAGACTTGCCTTTTAGATGTTAATTTTGAATATCTAGAATAACGGGGTGAGAATCCCGGACGACGAATCCATGAACATGGAAACACGTGCAAGCCCATGCAAACACACACACAACATCGGATCCCAACCACAACTCTCAACAAACAGCAAACACCAGCAACTAGGATCTCCTACTCCTCCCTTCAACCGCACACCAAATAATGACGGCCAAAGAAGAGAGAACGGTGGTGGGGTACTGGCGGCGACTGCGGTGAACTCGAGTGGTCTTCGGGGGTGTTGACGGCGGGGCGCTGGCGATCGAGGAGCGACGGCGGGGCACTGGCAGTCGAGAAGCGACGGCGGCGACGAGGAAGGCCGGGGGACGATGCTCTGTTTCTTCACTGAAACTGAGGAGGGTGGAGATGGAGATAGCAGAGGTTTTGGACGATGACGACGAAGGCGAGGGGGTCTTCGGTGGTTGCGGAGTGAAGGTTGCAGACAAGGCGAGGAGATGCGGCAATGGAGGTCGACTGGGTGACGGGTTCGAGCGGGAGGCAACGATGGGTTCGGTGGAGTTGGACGAAGGTGGCAAGGAGTTCGAAGGCTTGGGCGATGATGGGGATGATGATCAGGATGGGCGGTCGAAGCGACGGGAAATGAGAACGGGATGGTGATGGGTTGGTTTGAAAACGATGTCGAGGAAGAGGATGGGTGAGCGGCGGGTTTGAAGAGAGAGAATAGAATTATTAGGGTTAATTAATAATTAGGGTTAATGGGGGGGGGGGGGGGAGGGGGGGTATTTATAAGGTAATTAAGATATAAGGTTTTGGGTTGCGGTTTAATGGGTTTAGGGTATGGGTTTAGGCTTCAAAAAGAGAAAAATAAATAGAAATCAATGAGATGAACATACAGCAGATCAACTCAAACTCAAAACATAAGGTGCAAAATTTGTAGTGAGCCAAAAATAGCAGAATTCAAGCCAAGAGAGTACAAAATGACCAAGAGGGAATAAATGAGCCCAAAGAAAAGAAATATTTATTATTCAAAGAAAATCCGGATACAATAATAGGGAAAAAGGAAAATAAAATACAATAAAAATCCAAAATAGAAAAATAGGGGTTACACTCTCAATGTGGTCTACCGGGCCGGACTCTCCGTTGTAAGACTTAAAGGCTGGGATTTTGAAGTTGACTGGAATAGGAGCCTCGATCAGCTTTCTGAAGATGGGGTCTAATGGGGCGGTATATTCCTTCATGTCTTCCTTCTTCTTTCTTCTGTAGTGCTAGGCAGTTTTCCATCTCTTGGAGGCATTGGAGGACGACATTGTCTTGGTCTTCGGATCTAGTGGACCCGTGGGACTTCTCCTGTTGTGGAGGAGTGGAGCGCTAAAGGTGTAGCGCCCCGAATTTCTAATATGATATCTTAGAAAATACGTGGCACAATCCCAGCATCCACTTCAATGTAACATTAAACACAACCAATGCCACTAAAATTTTCAACTTTTATTACAACAATCTCTTACATAGCACAGCGGAATTTAAAAACATCTCAATCAAAATCTTCTTTTATTTACAACACATTCTTTTTACAACACTGTTTTACAAATTTACACAAAACTCTAATAAATCAATTTATCTCAAAACTATCTCAAGCATCCAAACCTCCAATCTCTAAGCAACAACCTGCAACACATGAGGCTAGAGATGATCCCTAACCCCAAACTAAAGGGGTCAGCCATAAATGGTGTGAGTGACATAAAACAATCAAACGACATAAATAAACATTAAGCATGGATTCTTAAACAACATGTAATAAACCAAAATACATAAAATATGAAGTAGCAAGAAATGTAAACAACAAGTGATACTAAACTAAGTGTCAAGTGTAGAAAATAGGAAAACCACATGCATAAAACCGAGTCAAGAAACACAAATTCTATATGCGGACTCTCTAATGCGTACTTGTCGAAGTCTATGCATCTCATTCTACATAGGTTCAGTGCAAGCCCTTAACGTCTTCACTTCATAGGGTTCAATCCCCCGCTATGCAACTAATCCTATCACGATGACTACTACGAGATAAAGATAAACTGTGAGTATTAGCACATGCCCGATAATTCCGGAGATAGATCCCACACCACCGGTACTTTACCGTGATAATTCCGGAGATCATCCCACACCGAAACATTGACACATCATCACATGAATACCACATGTGCGTCACCTCGACTCCGATAATTCCGGAGATCAATCCCACACCACAAGTAATTACCGTGATAATTCCGGAGATTAATCCCACACCACAAGTAATCTACCGTGATAATTCCGGAGATATATCCCACACCACAAGTAATCTACCGTGATAATTCCAGAGATTAAATCCCACACCGAAAGCCATGCTGAGGTACTTGACCCATGTTCTCATTCATCATATCACCACTAGTGCCTGTCTTTATTATTTTTGGGTTACTTAATTACTCAACGAATCTCCTAGAGTTGGTGTTCCCTACCGGACTTAACTCAAAACTGAACAACTGAAATGCCTCAACAGGCCTCAACAAAATAACTCAACGCCGGTATGCTAGGGTCACACACATCCTCTAGAGACTCAAACTCAAATGTCTAAACCAACTTTCCACCATAAATAGCTCAATTGAATATCTTAAAATCATATGTTTAACAAAAGACAAAGTATAGACTAAAATATTTGAAGACTAATCATTCGGAAGAACATTCAAGTTTATGAAAACTCCTCAGTACCAGTCGACTTATTACTGTAGTAAGTCGACTGTTCAGAGGGAAAACTATCCATGATTTTAAGAAATAAGTTAAGTAATATAAGTTGACTTATAAAAGTCATAAGTTGACTTACCAGATCATAAGTTGACTTATAAAAACATAAGTCGACTTACCAGATCATAAGTTGACTTATAAAAACATAAGTCGACTTACCAGATCATAAGTTGACTTATAAAAACACAAGTCGACTTACCAGATCATAAGTTGACTTATAAAAACACAAGTCGACTTACCAGATCATAAGTTGACTTATAAAAACATAAGTCGACTTACCAGAGAGAAATTCCGAAAAAATCTTTAAGAAAATATTCTAAGTGTTATAAGTCGACTTGCAAAGTCATAAGTCGACTTAAAAGAGAATATAAGTCGACTTAAAAGGTCATAAGTCGACTTACCAGAGAAAAATCTACGATAACTTTGAAAAATAAATTCTAAGTGTACCAGTCGACTGAAAAAGGGTCTAAGTCGACTGTCCAGAACGGATTTTCAAGAAAACTAAAGATACAGCAGCTGGGTCGTGCCAGTCGACTGATAGGTCTACCAGTCGACTGTCGGCCTACAGTCTGCATAGTTTTGGTTGTTCATGATAATCAAAATTAGAGTTTACCAAAAGAAATCATTGTTTACTAAAATAATTTGTATTTCAATAAAAACGACCATCTCAAAGTATTCTCAGATCGGATACATTACTCAAAACATCCAATATCTCAAAACTCAAGTTCTCATGTTCTAAATTCCTAATTCTTCCATTAGGATTTCTCAATACTGAATTTCTTTCACAACTCATAACCAAGATCTGATTTGTAAACACATGATCCAGATGCTCACCCATCCGATCATAACCATACTCAAATCTTAAACATGCTTTCTAGCAATACAATTTTATGAACCAAGATCTACTCAACATTTTTAGATTTCACATACATGGTACAAACAACAACCTTTGCATCGTTCTCATGCAAAATGCTAAATAACATACATGCCAAACAAACAACACAACAATCGTTCACATAAATCAAACCACAAAACAAATTTCGTATTACTCACAAAACAAAATAAAACAAAACAATCACTCACCGAAATCATAACAACAAAACAAAATAAAGCAAAACATTGTCACTCACCTTGGAAACGATGAGATCCAACAAATAAGTCTCTCCTTTGCGAGATCCAAAACTTCCTCTTGATCCTCCCAAGAAAAATCACAAAATTCTTTATTGTGCAGTGAATGATGGCTGCAAATTCTCTTAAATATCCGGGATGAAGTTTTAGTGTTTTACCCACTTTGCAAAATAATCCCTTCAAAATACAACTTTATATATATAGCTCTATTCTTGGAAATTCGATAAAATTCATTTAAATTAGGATTTAAAAGTAAAATATAATCCTAAATCTCAACCGGTACTGTTCAAAACGTCCAGAAAATATATTTTACATTTTAACCCCTAAAAATGACAAATTTGCAAAAAGGTTCTTCTTTTCTCAAAATTTGCAAATAGTTCCAATTAATTTCAGAAAAATCTGGAAAAATACTAAATAAATCTCAAATATTAAATAATGATTTTTCATGAAGAAAACTTGACTTTCAAACTTCTCAAGAAAGTATTTGCACGTGTTTTGCACGTGTAAAAGATATATTTTTCTGAAAATATTCATAAATTCTCCAAAAATCATTTTAGTCATTTATAAACCTTTAAAAATAATATTTTAAAAATACGGGGTTCTACAGAAGGCTAGTTGGTCGGGTTTGGCTCGGAATGATGTTGAAATCTTGAAGGATTTCATCTTTGAATTCTCGAAACTCTACCCTAGTGACGTACTTCTTCTTCTCTTCCTCTCCTCGGGTTTGATCGACTTATTGTAGTAGGGTTCCTTCTCCCTCGATGGGGAGTTCTTCATTGTCCCCTTGGAGAGTGATGACTTCTTCGCCCTTGTGAGAGACTGTTCTTTTGCATCCCCTTCGAGGAGAGGGGCCCCTCGTGCCTTTTTGGTGTGATGGATGGGGGAGCCCATCCATTGCTCATGGTGGCTCGAGCACCCCCGGCGTTTGAACTCCTACTGTATGAAGTTTATAATATAGTGAAGGTCTTGTTGAGTCTGAGGTGCCTCAGGGGGCACCGTGGAGGGTGTGGAGGTGTAGACTGACTCTCTGTTCTTTCCAATGTGATGTGCATAACGATGACTTCTCCGGGTGCCCCCTGGTGAAACCTCGTTGGAGGGGAGGTTAAGTAGGCTGTTAAGGCTATTCTGGCTGAAGAGGTTTATCCAATTAAACTGTATGAGGGACATCCTCATGAGGAGGAGGAGGAGTTGGAGGGAGTGGGTTGGCTAGTCAGCTTAAGGCTGCCGCCTTCCCTTTTCTCTTTGGAGGCATGACTGAAAACTGTTTTTACCAGTGAATTTTGGTCGGACTGCTTTTTCTATTCCCACAGACGATGCCAATCTGTTGCTATTTTTTCTATGTGGGAGCAAACAGATAATGTGAATTCTTTTAGAAACAATAAAAACAACTGACCTTTTAACTTTCGCCGATATTGACTATTTCCAACTGATCTTGACTCCTGAATCTAACTTGTTTGAACCGTTGGAACTTATCTGTGCGGTGACGATCTCTCTGCTTGACCTGCAAAAGTCTAAAATATCTGGGTTGACCCTGGCAACAGAGCCTCCGACCTTCAAGTCAGAACTCAGAGAAATATGAGAACTTTTGGTGGCAAAATACTGATTATCTGATTTCTGTGGAGGTCATGGGGTATTTATAGTTGCTTTAGGGGCCAGTTTCAAGATAATGATTTATCTTTACTTCCCGGTGTTTTTGGAATGAATTGATTATCTCTTCTTCATGAAGAGCTAAGGGTGGTTGTGGAGATTGAGTTAAAACTCTTCTCGTGATGAGAGAGAAGGTTTTTTGAACCGTCTCTTATGGATAATTATGAGTTTAAATCATATTTGAATAATCATGGACACATTTGTGGTGGGCTGTTATGACAACCCAGTTAGACAAATCCGTTTTTGGGCTATTGGGCTTAAAAGATGCCCAATTCTCGTTTACGAACCCGTTTCTAGTGAAATTTACTGTTTTACCCGTAAGAGCTTTAACATTCGTACCCAATATGAACGATCCCGATTTGGTTCTATTTTTACCCATATAATTTCCCTTTCCTAAAAGCTAAACACAATTGAGGATGCCAAAAATTAAGATACCTCCCCATTTACATCCCCATATTTTCATCTAGGATGCTTAGAGCATCCACTATCGTTGCTGCTAAAATATGAATTTTTGGCATTTGGCAAATAACAATGGATGGGTAGAATTGCTATCGTGTAGAGCCAAATTTGGCCGATCGAAAAAAATAAAATATTCAAACGGAAGATCATCCTCTGTCTAACCCATTTGTAAATTTTTTTAATATTAAAAATTGTGCGACTGAAGATCCTATTTCGTTTGGCCAATATTTTTTATTAAAAAAAATATTTAAAGCTAGACGGAAGATGATCTTCCGTTTGGAATTTTTTTTCTATTTTTGAATTTTTAAATTGGTTAAATGGCATTTTCGTAAATAACGAATGACAATTTAGTAATTATTGAAAGATTTTTTCAAAGAAATTTATCGGACGGAAGAAGATATTCTGTCTGAGCATTTTCTTTTCTTTTTGATTTTTTAATTTATTTAAATGACATTTTTGTAATTTTTTACATGGCATTTTTGAAATTTTTAGGGGGAAAATATATTAAAGAATTTGGTAGATGAAAGATCTTCTTCCGTCTGTCCGCTTTTAATAATGAAAAAATTCACAGGCGGAATATCTTCTTCCGTCTTCTATATTTGGCAATTGTTATATCTTGCTGATATATTTAGTAGCTCAATGTTTTTTCTAAAAAATGACTTTTTAGTGAATGATAGTGGCGATGGAATTACTAAAATATGCATTTTATAATTTTTTAGCAAACGATAGTGGATGCTCTAGAATCTCCAAATTGGAGATGCTACAGGGTAGTCACATATTATAAAATGTGGATTAGGATATCTGTAACATCCTATATTTTTAAATAATTAAATTTGTTTTCAAGTGTTTCGCACGTGCAAATTAATGTATGTTTTTGGCTTTAAAAATTATTTTTGTGGCACGAACAAACAATTTTCATTCTCTTATAAAAAGCCTATTATTATTTATTATTAATTCTTAGGCCTAATAATCTAATTCTAGCCCATCTAAAAATAAATTAATTTATTAATTAAGAGCCCATGGATTTAAGCCCACCTAAATTAGCCCACTAGTTAATTCTAATATTATTTAAGACAACTTGTAGGGTAGACTTGATCAAGTAACAAATAAATTAACAATTAAATGAACAAACAACTAGTGTGCATGTGATGACACATGCATTGCACATGCACGTGCAATGGGACAACAAGGTGAGGTCGGCCATATTCTTGAGTGGGAAATATGGAGAAAGTGGAGAGTGGTTACTTGATAATGGGTAGTTCTTCTAACTCCCAAATGTATCCTAACTCTTCATCCAAACTCATCTCAACCCTTCATTCACTCTTGAGATGTGTATAAATACCCCTCCCTTGTCACTCTTGTCATTTGCATTTAGAATTTTCAAAGAGGAAAAGAAAGAATAAAGGCATTATAAGGAAAAGATTGAGTGAAAAGAAATTTGTGTGAGAAAAGAAAGAGAGTGTGTGTTTCCCTTCTATTGGAGGCCGGCCAAAGCAAGAAGGGGAGGAGAAGGCTTAGGTTAATGCTAAGCTAGGAGGAGGAGCTCAATTTTACACAAGCTAGGAGGAGACGGGGAGACGATCATGCTTTCAAGGAGTTCTTTAGGAGTTTTTCTTTGTTTCTTCAATAAGGTGGATGATTTCTCTACTTCTAATATAGATACCATGTTAGAAATTTAATTTATGAATATGTTAGAAACAAATAGAAAAATTTGTCATATACTTGCTTGAAAAGACTAGGGAGAAAAAGAGAAAATTCTTGTTTGTCTACATGAGAAAATTTGTAAAATGAATTGAAATTTTTTGATTAAGATTTGTCATGATGTTTTATTAATATACTTTCATGCTAGAATACATATAAATTGATGAATCATGCTTGTATGAAAATTGTGCTTGTAAGATTGTAGAATGCAAAATAACACCCATGGATTGAGAAATAAATTGATTAGCATGGAAAAGTTACAATAAGTGTTCAATTTTAATTGTAATGTGTGATTAGTATTATATTCCCTTGATTGTCAAATACATTGTCTCTTTGAATCATAAGAAATGAGTTAGTTTTGTAAAAGATAAGATTAACTTAAGGGCATTGACTATGTTAAAGAGTGAAAAAATTGTATAAACACATTATAAATAAATAGGGAATAGGTAGATTAAAGATTCATCTAGAATAGAAATTTCAATGTCGAAAATATACTAATGTTCCACTTTTTAAAAGAAATAAGAAGAATAGTTCTATTATATAGTTGAAAAAGAAGAATTTGCAAATCAGATAAATATACTATACTGTTTTTCAAAGAAATACATTCTAGAAAAAAATTTAGATTTTTAATAAGTACAAATTGATTGAAAAATCGAGTTTATTAAAGCAAGAGTTAAATACAGTAAGGTTTATACAAAAAGTATTTAACCAGACTTGTATCGGCGAGTCACTCAGGACCAAGTGCTCGTTGGGTGCGCTTTGGGTCTGTTACTGTAGCTGGGCGGAGGCTCTAGTCTTGGGTTCGAGTCTTGTAAGGGATTCTGTTTTACTGAAATTTTGATTTCGAATCAAATCCAGAAACCATACTTTAAATATAATTCGATTCCACCTTATATCGGTTAGTCACTCATGACCAAGTGGTCGTGGGTGCGCTTTGGGTCTGTTACTGTAGCAGGGTGGGGGTGTTGGTCTGGGTTCGAATCCGACCCTTCCCTTTTGTTTTTGATTTTTTTTTTATATAATTCGAGTTTGGGGGTATTTTAATAGTTTTAAGAATATAAAAAAATTGAGAAAAATACTAATATTTTTCTAAAATCACCTAGACTTCATGAAAATTATTTCTATAATATTTGACATATTATAATGAGAAGTAGAAGTAATTTTGGGAAGAAGAAATCGATAAATTTCTTTTGGAATATGACTTTGATTAATTAAAGAAAATGAATATTTTGAATATAAAGAAATTTTTGTGTATAAAAATTGAGATTTTCGACATGGAAAAAGTGAGCAAGTTAATAAATGAATTTGATGTTTAATATATGCAAGTGTGCATGAAAAATGAAATAAAAAGATCATGATGAAATGTGGAAATTCGTGAGTATAAACACTCATCTTTGGTGAACATGAAATGAGATTGAAACTGGAGTTTAGCTAAGTCCTTACATCGGTATGAATGAAATTTTGAAAGAGAAATGTGATAATAAAATACCAAGGTCGGGTCGTGGTTAACAATTGATGTTTAAAACCGGTGTAGAGGTAACGCTAACTGTAGGGTATTAATTTTATTCATGATTCAAATATCTAAGGACTACACTATAGTGAAGATCTGATGAAAGTAAGAGAAAAACACAAGTATGAGGGCCTCGGATCTACGGTGTGAAAGTGTTCACAGGCTGTCTGCATGATGCGTCATGTCATGACATGGATACATCTCCGGAATTATCGGGACTGTGGCGATGCTTGTGGGGTGTTTGGTGACTATGTAGTGTCATCGTTCCATGACGGAGGCGAATTGTCCATAGGTTGTCTGCATGATGTGTCATGTCATGACGTGGGATTTTCTTCCAAGCTGTCTGGGCATGGGCTCGTAACTCATAGAATATTTATGATACTTACCGTAGTTACTGTAGTAGTTTAACTCATAACGAGGGATCCAACCCTAAAAGATGAAAAATGGTTAAGGGCTTGCCCTCAGATTTATGTAGAATGGGATGCATAAGTTCGAACAAGTGCGCATTATTGTCATGAAATAATAAATAACTGCATTTAAGACTAAATGCACATCACACACGACATCAATAAGATAGTTCTCCTTAGCTTTGTTTGTGAATAAGCGTGTACTTTCCAACAAAGAGAAATTGATGTATTATATCCTAGCGTCAGTTGTATGCAGCTGACGTGCCCATAGTTTTCATGCAGGACAAAATGAATGAAAAGACTAAAGCATGAATGCTGCTTAGAGAAATGTTCGAATTACTTTTTAGTTCATGTATCATGTTGTAATTTTAATTCTGCTGCGTTGATGTAAAACATTGTTGTATAAAAAGTTTTAAATTCTTCGTAAAATTGTACGAAGTGAAGTGCAAAGATCCTGTGGAACTTCGAATTCAGACTTATTTGGAATTCGGGGTGTTGCAATATCTTACAATAAAAATAGTAAGGGTAGTTTATGATAAATTAGCATGAAATTAACAGTTTCATTATGCTTCATCTTTGGCAGCCCTTGAGGAAATTATCTTTACAATCAATCTCCGTAGGGCTGTTCATCGGTGCTAAACCGAACCGAACCGAACCGAAAATTTTCAGTTTGGTATATTTGAAACTGAAATCCGAACCGAAATTGATAAAATTTGGTTTGAACCGAACCGAATTTTATCGGTTCGGTTCGGTTAATAACCGAACTAACCGAAATTTTTAGTACATACTAATTTTCTACTATGACTCAGAAGAGTGGCAGATGAGTCAGAAATATTTATGCTTTTCGCTCTCATCCCTCAGACTATCTCAGAATGAAAATGGTGCTGGTCCTCCATTTGAGAAGTTGAAGATTGAACCACCGTCTTATTAGGCTACACATCGGCGTGGCTCATATGATAATAATCTATTCTTCACTTAAAATAATTCACCCTAAATCAGGATTCACATTTCACACACATAGCCTTGGTAGTATTTTGATTTCATTTTGATTTCACACACATAGTCAGGTATGCTACTATTAGCTGGAAGTGCACTTGCATAGCAGCTTAGTTTGAGATGGATCCTAGGGGTATAATTTATTTTGGTCCAAAAGAAGTTCGGTTTTTTGTTCGGTTCGGTTTATTTAGAAGCCAACAAAAAACCGAACCGAACTCTCTAAAAAAACTTCGGTTTGGATCAAAACCGAACTAAAAACTGAAAAACCGAACAAAATTGGTAAATTTCGGTTCGGTTCGGTTCGATAATCGGTTTTAACCAAAGTATGAACAGCCCTGAATCTCCGCAAGCTCTCAACACTCTTTAATTTGTTTCTGAATTAATGTAATTGAGTTTTGTTAAACTCCCCACACTCCATAAACATACAAACTATTTAATCCTATTAATAACCATGCAGCATCTAAGTTAAAAAACCCGCAAACTAAGGCCAGAGGTCGCCATTCATTATTAATTTTAAGCCTGAGTTAGGGATATTACAGACAGTAAAAAACATGCTTCCTCTCCCACTGAGAGTAGCCTTTGCCACATCCGAAAAAGATTACAAATGAGATTAGCATTAGAATCATGCAGAGCAACAAACCAAATCCGTATGGATATTTCAAATCAGTATGAATATTCACAATCCCCTTTTTGTTGGCCATGAATATGTCACAAATCATAAGAGTGATAAATCTTGGATTACCAAGCGGGTCATATACGCAGTTTTCAAGCATATTGTATTTTTTTTTTTAAATAAAAGGTGGAATCTGGCCACCTTGTTTCATTAATAAGAGATTAATAAAACATACTCAGAGTACTGAGTCTACTATAAAATCCTACAACAAAAAAATATACATAAACTCCGCCCCAAACATGGGGGGTGGGACAAAATAAAACAAAGTGAAACAGCAAGGCGATACATCAGATCCCCTCAACAAATTTTGGGGTGGTGGGTATCAATAAACATAGTAGGCCGTGCTATTCTGGCTGTCAATCGATCGTTGGTCGGATCTCGATCTCCTCATCATCAAACTCCTCTACCTGGAAAACACTCGCAATCCTTCCCCTGGGACCTGCTGCTGCCACATTAGTTCAAAATGAAATAAAATGCATAATGTGAGTCAAATTGCCAGAAATACTGTTGCAAGTTCTACGAAAGTAAAGATTATTTTTGTCTAGCCATAAAACCCAGGTCATTGCAGTGATAGCTAAATACCACGCTTCTCTCATGCCCCCCCCCTCTTCGTTGCGAACTTTGGACCTACCCATAGGTCCTCGTAAGTGCTAGGATATTGAGTAGCCCCTAGGGCAGTGAGTACCTCTACGAGTACCGCTTTACTCCTAGGACACTGAAGAAAAAGATGAACTCTAGTCTCGAGGGCGGCGCTGCAGAATCCGCATTGAGAATCCACACTCGGTTGTCTATTAGCGAGGTTTTTTCTAGTCAGGATCGCATCATTCAGTACCAACCATAAGAAGGCTTTCATTTTAAGTGGAGCTTTCGTCCTCCAGATGGCGCTAGCCTACTTTGGGGAACACCCCCTAAAATGGATGCGCTTGTACAAGGAGTGAACGGTGAACTTGTCATTCTTCTCCAATCCCCAGATTTTTTTATCGGGACCTTGGGAGCAGCCAATTCCAGCGTTGGAGATGTTGGCTTGAAGTTCCGTAAATCTGAGGAGGGAGCCTATGTCAAGCGGATGTTTGAAAGGTGGATTCCAGGTGCCTCTTTTCCAAGCTGCGGCCACCGTGTAGTGTGGTTGTGATGCCTGCTCGTATAGGTCGGGGAACAGGGTTCTGAGCGTGTGATCAGCACACCACTTATCCCACCAAAACCTGGTGAGTCTTTCGTTACCAATAACTGACTTAACACAGCTGGTGAAGGGTTTTTATGCCTTAGTGATGCCTTTCCAGAACCAGAAAACTCAAGGGCCTATCCTGAAGCCCAAATTTCTCGTCCCATTCCCATGCATATATCCCTAAAAAAATTACTGCCACCCTTCTCCATTAGAGTGGAACACTTTCCACCACCATTTACCCAGAAGCGCCAGATTCATATCTCGCAGGTCAATTATACCTAGGCCTCCATGTATCTTTTTCATACACGCCTTCTCCCATCTAATGAGGTGATAACCTCCTCGGTCCGGGTCAGCCCCTTTCCATAAGAAGTATTTTCGAGTCTGGTCAATTCTTTGGATTACCCATCGCGGCATTTCAAAGAAGGAGAGATAATATGTAGGGAGGTTTGAGAGTACCGCGTTAATAAGCGTGACCCTCCTTCCCAAGGATAGGGCTTTGCCTTTCCAGCCTGCTAGCCGTTCCTCAACCCTGTCAATAATGGGCATCCAATCTGCCTTTTTTAGCTTCCCGGGTCTAAGTGGCAATCCAAGGTATTGAATGGGGAAGCTCTCTATAGAGCAATTGAGGACTGTGGCATATTCAACAACCTCTGCCGGGGTCAGGGCAATGGGGGTGAGAGCACTTTTGTGAAAGTTAACCCTGAGGTCAAACCAGGCTTCAAAGCAATACAGAATCCCTTTGAATATGGTAGTTTCCCCTAGGTTGCCATTGCCAAATAGAAGAGTATCATCTGCGTATTGGAGAATAGATCAACCTTGGCGATTGGCTCCGTTCGCCACTGGTATGATCGTTGTTGTACTGCACTTAGCCATCATGGATCTAAGCACGTCTACCACTATGGTAAAGAGAAGGGGTGAGAGCGGATCGCCCTGACTGAGCCCCTGTTTGCAACAGAAGGGGTGGCCTTACCCCATTTACAAAAATCGTCGTTCTGCTGGTGGTAAGATAGGCGTGGATCCATCTGATCCATCTGTCCCTGAAACCTCTTACAGTAAGTGCTTCCAACAGACAGCCCTATTCAACAGAGTCATAGGCTTTCTCGAAATCTAGTTTTAGGAGGTAGCTCTTAGAGTTCGAGGTGTGGCATTGATGGATAGTCTCTTCGGCCGTTGCTATACTGTCCTGTATACAACGTCCTTTGATGAATCCCGTCTGGTCGTGACTAATGAGACCATCCATGACCTTTCCCAGTCTGTTAGCGAGAGTCTTGGTAATGATCTTTACAGAGCAGTTAAGGAGGCTAATAGGGAGGAAGTCTCCAACTCGTCGAGAATCCTCCTTCTTGGAAATCAGCACAACCACCGTGTAGTTGAATCTCCCAAGTTTGAGTTTATGATCGTGGAAACCTGCGAACACCTTCAGCAAGTCGTCTTCGATTTCCTCCCAGAAAATCTGATAGAACATTATCGGGAAACCATCTGGATCTAGAGCTTTATCTTTTCCAAGTTGTTGGATCGCCTTCCAGACCACTTCCTCAGAGAAGGGTGCTTCGAGGGATTGGAGACTAGGGTCGAATTAGCTGCGTGGTCATGCCAGAAGTCATGTTGGAAAGGGATTCTGAAGTCCGTTTTCTACCCAAAAAGGCGCTTGAAGTGGGACTGGAAAGCCCTCTTAATAGCATCGTCGCCTTGTACCAATCTGGAATCCGAGTGGATCGAGTGAATGAGGTTAGACCTACGTCTGGCACTGGCAACCCAGTGGAAGAATACAGTATTCGCGTCTCCCTCTTTGAGCCACGAGATTCTAGACCGTTGTTGCCATTTGATTTTCTCAATCCTATATAGTTAGTCAATTTCCTGTCTGTATTGTAGTAGTCGATTCCGCTCTTCCTGCAGTAGATCCCTAGTCTCTTCAGTCTTTCCAAGTTCTTCAATACCTTCCAGAAAGGATTCCTTTGCTCTACAAATTAGCGCAAATCGGGTCTGGTTCCATTTCCTGAGCTTGACTATGAGTTTGCTAAGTTTTTCACACCATATAATGGATGCCTCCTGACCATTGGTTGGGCGAGACCAACTCTCCTTAACCATATGGTGGAAGCCCTGGATTTCTAACCATGCCTTCTCGAACCGAAATTTTGACGGTCTTCTAGGATGGTCTTCCCCAGATGATAAGAAAATAGGCACGTGATTTGATGTTCGTTTAGGGAAAGATTTGGCCGATGTCAATGGGAATTCGATCTCCCAGTCTGTGGAGACCAAAATCCTATCCAACTTGGCCAAAATGGGCATTGCTTGCATGTTCGACCAGGTGAAGAGCCTATCAGAGATGGGAATATCCACCAGGTCTAGGTCCGTGATGACTTCATTAAAGGCTTCCCTATCTGGGGCACTAGAACCTCTGCCTCTGTGTTCAGAGGCGAATCTAGTGATGTTAAAGTCGCCCCCCACCACCTAAGGGTGTGGCCATTATGCTTGGATCGCTCTTAGTTCCGCCCAAAAGGCCGTTCTAGAAGCAGAAGTATGCGGTCCATAAACTACCGTGATAGACTGCGTCCACCCATCGGATTTACGCTTTAGCACAACCGATAAAAAAAATTATCTGTGGAGTTCATCTAGGCAGTGAAAAAGGTTGGGGTTAAAACCCAGAGCGATGCCCCCAGATGCCCCAACTGATGGGGTCATTCTCCACTCAGATACTCGAATACCCCCTACTCTACTAAGTCTGGACATGTATGATAGTTTGGTCTCTTGGAGATCAACAATGTTAGCCTTTGACCTGGCTATGACTTCCTTAACCATTTCATGCTTGCCCTGCCTACCGAGGTCTCTAACGTTCCAGAATAGGGCATCCATTAACTACTGTTAGATTCGGGATCGTGACTCAGTTTGGGCTACGAGTGCAAGTTAATGTTAACTATATCGGTTTCCCACCCCCTAATCTTATTGAGGAGAAGGGCATTCCGATCTGTATCGCCTACCGCTAGACCGCAAGTAGTGGCTAGATTAAAATTTTCATTATCCGTCTTGAAATTAAAAATAGAAGCTAAGAAGGAACGCGTACCTCCGTCGCCATTCTTGGTGGATTTAGCGGTCGCCGCAATTTCCAGATAATCATCTAGGGACTCCTCATTAGTCCTCTTTGCCACTTTCTGAACTGTGAAACCTGAGTTTTGCTGGGAAGATGGGTAGGCGGACGGAACAAACTCAGGGGAAGTGACGCGGAAATCAACATCAAAATCATAATCCTCTGACTCCCCCTCAGAGTATACAAAATCATCTTCAAGATTCAGCCTACCTTCCCGATCATCTTCATTGTATTGTATTTCCAGTTGTGTAGTAGGTTCTCTCGTCACGGACCCCTTGATGAGCCCACAATTTGACGACGATTCTACCAGAATAGTGGGGTTTCCCGTAGCGGACCCCTCAATAGGCCCACTACTCGTTGATAGCCGTATCTCATTGTGCTTGGGCCCCTCTTTGGGCCCATTAACACTCTTATAAATACCCCCCCGTACCTCCCCTTTTTTACCGCCAGAGTCGTTTAAGAGGCCCTCTCCTTAGCGAGAGAGCGGAATGTCTCCCTCGAAGGCCGAAACTACCGCTGTCTGCATAGGGACACGTGGTGTGAGCAGCGCTTCGGTTCTGTCTCCCTCGCCACGTGTCTCAATCTGAACGGGGGGCATTACGAACAAGGGCGGCACAAACGAGGCTTTGCCTACCCTTTCAGCTTTGATGCAGCCAACTACTCCCTTTACGCCATATTTCGCCGTTAGCTCTTTCCTTTTTGAGCTATCTTCGTCGCTGCCATTACCCACTCCTTTAACTCTTTGAGCTTTCCCCTTTTCTAGAGCTACAGCCCCAACCCTAGTGTCTCCCTCATTTTGGGTGGGTGCTCTATCAAAGGGTCTTCCTTTGCTCGTCTTCTTCCCTAAAATGGGAGTCTCCCCTCGACCCAAAGCTACCAACTCTTGCCCCTTTGGGAAACGACTCTGCAGATCTTGCATGTTGTTTTCCAAGGTGCTTTTGCCCTTTTCCCCTTTAGCACAGCCTGCCTCCACTCTCTGGTCCTCTCTGGGTTTTTCACCACCAACTTCAAGGTGTTGACTGCCACTTTGAGCTTTGTTTTGGTCCTCCTTTCCCGGAGTTCATTTTTGAACAGCGAGACCTTCCAAATCTGGGATTTTGAGCAGATCCACCGTTGGATTTTTTGAGTTTGTTGTCCCGGTTGGTTTTGGATCGTTGGATCTGAAGGTCAAGCCTCTTTCTCGACCAGCTTTGTACGGAGAACCTCTCCCCGGTTCTGATCCTTCTACCGTGTGTCCTTGGCATTGCTCCTGCCCTCTCGCCACTTTGATGAGCTCCTAGTGTGCCCTTTCCACTTCGTGGGCCCCATCAATTTTCAGTTCCCACTGTGGCAAAACCACTTGCTTGTATGATTGGTTGTCTCTGAGCGCTGATGAAGGAGTGGGGGAGATGATGGCCGACTGCTCAATCTCTAGTTCCGTTCGCTTGTCGAGCACGAACCGGACGAGGTACGATTCTTCGAAAGAGAATACCTTGGTAAAACGGGGCATCAATGAGATATCAGCACTCCTTATGAGGATCCTTGCCGAGACGATCTCTGAGCGGCGCACAGTCTTCTCGTCTATCTCTTCTATGGACCCAAAGTCAGCGACAATCTCTTAGAGTGCCTCCCTCTTCCAAAAGTGAAGGGGGACATTGTGGATCCATATCCAGTACCTGTCTCCATGAGGGAGCTCTGCTCCGAAGCTAGGCGTCCAAGCAAAGAATTCCAATCTGAAGTGCCCAAAGTCGACAGTCCCCATACCAGTAACTTCGATCACCTTCTCTGGCGATGGGAATGAAACAAGGAATTGCAAGTGACACATTTTCTTTGCGACCCAGTCTCTATGGGCCCTCATTGGCCATTTTGCATTAAGTGCTTGAAGGAGATGCACCTCCGATGGGCTCCCTGATCTAACTCTGACAATTGCACACCATTGCCGAAGCCATCTCTCTTCATTCTTGATCGTGTCTAAACTCTTTGCAAGCCGAATCAAAGTTGGGTTATCGGGAGACCTGCCTCAGCTCACCGGGTGTTCGTCGTCATTGTGGGTCTCTACCACATTAGTGCAAACATAAGAAAGGTGCCCCCATTTCATGCACTTGAGACAGCGAACTTCTTTGATGCATTCGCTCTTGTAATGGCCCAAGTCGCCACAATTGAAGCACAGTACAGGCTTACGTCTCCTCTTCCTTTGTTTCTTTTTGTGTTGGAGGTGTTCGATTGGAGGGTTGGGGGAGATACTCTGTCTCTTGTTTCTTTTTCCAGTCACTTGAACCCACTGTTCCCCCCGTTCCCCACCTCCAGAGTACTCATCCTCCGCTGTAATCCCTTCTTGCGGAGCCCCCTTGTGGGCTCGCTCGATGCGGGATTTAAGCTTTGGATTAGAGTCCTTCTGGGGTGGTAGACTGGAGTGATGGTTGGGGCTGGGGTGGGGAGCCTTGGACGGAGATGTTTGTAGAGGTTCTTGGTGAGCCCTTTGGTTGATGTGGTGGTGGGAAGAGTTTGCCACCTTGGAGTGTGACTGATATTTTTAGTTGGTACTGAGGTTTGTGTTGTGTTGGAGGATGGCATTGCCGACGTGGGTCATGGACGTAACCCCTCTGGTGGTGACCCAAACTGTGGGGGTGACGCAGGCCTGAGGGTGGGGTTTTCTTACGCCCGTCATGGCCGGTAGGAGGACCCCATCTTTGGGTCCATCCCCTGTAGGTCTCATCTTCTCGACGATGATAACTATAGTCCCTGTGAGACTCCTCTCCATGGCGATGATGACTATAGTTCCTCCCCTCTCGGCACTGATGCGCACTTTGGTGTGCACGCATTGGGGAGTGAGCTCGTCCGAACCTCTGAGCTACCCTCTTCTCAGGGGAGGGGTTCAGGTGTAGAGTGGGTAGCGGGGGTGCTGTGAGGGGAGCCAAGGCAGAGGGAATAGGAATAGGGTTGGGTAATGTGGTGACGGGTGAGGGTGGTGGTGGAGACGGTTGCTGAGGGGGTGATAGGGGAAGTGCAGGCGGTGGTGTTTCAGTAGGTATTGGTGCGGGGGGGGGTGACGGGCCCTCTCATTAGGCCCGCACCCAATGAGTTCGAGCTCCGAAAGCATGGGACCGGAGGTGGATAGGGATGTGGAGAGAAGATCAACTGTAAGGGGGGGAGGGGGGAGGGGGTTTGCTTGCTTTGTATCTGTGGCTGAGGGGAGGGGTTTTTTGTAGAAGGAGTTTTAGAGAAGAACGGGGAGAAGATGGTTGGCGGCGTTGAGGTTCAGTTGAGGAGGGAAGGGGAAGAAGCAGGGGTGGTTAGGTAGGAGCTCCATGCTCATGCTAGTGCAAGTTGGTTGATTGTATTTCGGTAATTCGCAAAAAATTGCAATCATCATATATACAAAAAACAAGATGTGTCTATTACATCCAGAACAGGGAGGGAGTACTAGCATATTGTATTGTTGTCACGTGCTCTACACTTGATGCCCCTCTCCTGGAAACAAATCTAAAAACCACCGGCCCCTCACACAACGAATTTTTCCCAAACTAACCCTTTTTTGAAACTATATTTCAAACTAAGACACTTACCAAACTAATTCCCTGGGTACCCCACTCTTTACCATGTCCATTGTAGTCATAGTTGGAAACTGCGGCAACATCGCTATGAATTATAAATTAATGAGATTTAGCTAAGGTGGTGTTACCAATACACCAAACTTCAATCCTATCAAGTTTTATAATTTTTGAAATTTTATTTATATATATAATATATATAACTTTTAAAGGAGATTAATTATCACATTTACACTTAGAAATTTTTGATTTTAAGCTAAAAGAGGAAGTAGTTCTGATTGGTCAATAAAAATCAATTTCAATGGAATTCCTTTTTTGTTTTTCTTTAGATTAGTTAATATATTTGGAAAGGTGATGTATTCAGCTAAGACATATAATTATATTTCATCAAAATATCGTTTACGGAATATCAGTTTCCTTTATAAGGTGAAAGTGATACGAGTCATATCTTGCAAACTGTGAGTTAAAACTCACTTCTACAAGTTGGATTAGCTCATAAATGATGTTTTCTAACAAATAGCTAAGTTTTATTTTTTTGTTTAACTCATTTGTTAACTTTTCACTTATTTTGCTCTCATTTTAAAGTATCGAGCAAATTCAAAGAATTATACTCCATCGAAACTGAGCTTGGAATCTATAAAATTGGTGAGACTATTTATTTTACTAAGTATCTCATTACTAATTAAGTAACGGGTGAGATATAAACTTGAATTTTCTTGGGTATCGGAGTATTGGTTTACTTTATTATTTGACAGTGATATATAGTCATATCTTGCAAACCGTGAGTTGAAACTCAATTCTACAAGGTGGATTAGTATATAAATGATGTTCCTAACTTTGAGTCTCCATTTCAGAAAAATTTAAACTTATTTGTTAAGATTTCACCTGTTTCGCTTTCATTTTGAAGTATCATGTGAAGACAATAAATTATAATCTATCGAAATTGAGCTTGGAACTTAGAAAATTGGTGAGACTATTTATACCATCTTATTTGTATATTCATTAATAGACTTGTTACCGCTGATTCTGGTGTGGGGGTAAACAGATGAGATTTGTGAGTTCGCGGAAAAACCTGAACAACGGATCCAAGCCTTCTGATTCCCGTCGCTACCTGCAAGGAAGTGCGATACACCGGGGTTGATTCCGGCGACGCACCCTCCGACGCTCTTGTCAGTAACCAATGGTGATTAAGAAAGAGCTTAAGGTGGAAAAAAAGTGATTACCTGGTCATAGTGGTAGGGGGGAGGTATTTATAGTCGCCATGGGAGTGATTAGGGACTTGATTTCCTGTGTAACTATCAGGAGAAAAATCCTCCCAATCTGTTTAGGAAACTGACCCCTGATTTCCGGTGATAGCAAATCAGGGCCGTTGATTCAGTCAAATCAGTGACCCTGATTTTTCTCTTTCTGATCTGGGTTTGTCTTGGGTCGGGACCCGTATCCAGTTGGAGTGGATCCGTTTGTGGAGTGTTGGACCTGTGAGAAGGAGACCCAGTACCCGTTTCGGACCCATTTGTATGTGAAATTACCGTTTTACCCCTGAGCTTCAAGATTCGTGCCCAATCTGGACGGTTCCGATTTAACCCCATTTTTAGCCATATCACGAGCCCCCCACTCCTAAAGACTGAGTGTGATCAGCCTTTGAGGAGTAGTTTAACTGTCTCAGTGGCTAGTGGAGTTGTATCGGAGTCTGAATGGAGGATTTTGAATCTCAAAGTGGGTAGTGAGGTAATTTTTTGAAGCCATATGCTGTTCTGTAGCCGTATCGAGTATTTGACGGCTTTTATCTATTTTTTCGGACTATTTATTTAATTTTGCGATGTGTTAACTAATCGTTCGGGGGCCTTAACAGTACATTCTAGGCAATAATTGTTCGTTCAGGGGCTCAAAAATATCCCCCCAAATTTTTAATTATTTTCTAGAATTTTTAGTTAATTTTTCCGAATTTTTAGCAATTTTTCGCAATTTTTAAATAAATAAAATGATTTAAATAAATAAAAATTGGTTTTTAAATACCAATTAATGATGTGGCGCAATCTGGACCCTTGATCTGTGCCGAGCGCGAATTTCTGAGTGATCAGACGATCCCTATTCCTCGGCAGGTAGTTTCTTCGTTAACGAGGGTCGGTTCCTCGGTACCTCGGATCGGCAGGTCGGCTCCTCGGCTCGGAATCAACCGAGGTACATGGCGTCATCTGGGCCGTTCATCTCAGTGCGGATCCCCAAAAAATGCTATCTTGTCATTTAGTGGACGTGGCAAGATCTGAGCCGTCCATCATGACGAGCGCGCTTTTTGACAAGATCCAACGGCTGATATGGGTCGGCGTGTTTTTTCGCCATATACAAGGGTCGGTTCCTCGTCCCCTCGGCTCGGCCGGGTATCTTGTCAGATACGAGGGTCGGTTCCTCGTCCCCTCGGTTCGGCAGGATGTTTTGCCATATACGAGGGTCGGTTCCTCGTCCCCTCGGTTCGGAATTTGCCGAGGTACGTGGCGAAATCTGGGCCGTCCATCATGACGAGCGTGCTTTTTGACAAGATCCAACGGCTGAGGATGGTCGGTGGGTTTTTTCGCCATATACGAGGGTCGGTTCCTCGTCCCCTCGGCTCGGCACATGTAGCTTGGAATCAGCCGAAGTACGTGGCATGATCCTGAGCGTCCATCTCAGTGCGGATCCCCAAAAAACACTATCTTGTCGTTTAGTGGACGTGGCGAGATCTGGACTGTCTATCATGTCGAGCGAGTTTTTTGACAAGATCCAACGGTTGAGGTAGGTCGGCGAGTTTTTCCGCCATATACGAGGGTCGGTTCCTCGTCCTCTCGGCTCGGAAGCTCAGTGCCGTTGGCCGAGGCACTGAGTTGGAGATCCTGAAGGATGTCCTTGATGGGTCGCTATCTTCCGAGCCCAGTAGCTCGGCTGCTCTGCCAAGCTGTTCGGTAGCTCGGTTAAGCAGGCCGGTGGCAGGCAGTTCGGAAGGTGCACATGGTCAGATCTGGTGCGTCCATCATGGTGCGAATCACGAGGATGGGGTTCAGATCACGAGAAAACGTTATCTTGTCGTTTTGTGGGCGTGGCGCAATCTGAACCGTCCATCGAATTCTGACACGAATTTTGGAGAGATCCAATGGTAATTTTGCCTCGGAAGGATTTTTCTCCATATACGAGGGTCGGTTCCTCGTCCTCTCGGCTCGGAAGCTCGGTGCCGTTGGCCGAGGTGTGGAAACTTAGTAGCTTGGAGCTGTTTTGAAGAGACTCAGTGGCTCGGTTGCCCAGTCAAGCTGTTTGGTAGCTCGGTTAGGCACACCGGTTTCCGAGTTGTGGACTTGGTGATTTGAGGATTCTCTGTTGTTGAAACTGAAACGTCGTAACGCTCCGCTTTGGCATTTTGGCTTCTTAATGGGCTTTTTGGATTTCCAAGGCGGCCCAAACTCGCTTTTGGGGTTATAAAAGATCATTCCCCCACCCCCAAGATCATTCTTCACTTTTCACTCTTTAAGATTTCACTTTTACTCTTTGCTCTCTGCTAGTGGTGATCTTTGCTCCAAGGCGGTTGTGCTAGCTGTCGCGTGGGCCAGGCGATTTCCGGCGAGCTCATTCCGACCGTGAACGTCACTTCAAAGGTCAATCTACTAGCCTTAGCTTTTTTTTAGAGATGTCAAGAGTGAACTCGGGGAGTGAGGCCTCGTCTTCGGGCAATGATGGCGCCGAGGAGAGGAGGAAGGCGGAGATCCGAAGGAAGGGGAAACAGGTCACCGAGCCGTCTGCGGCCGAGGCGAGGAAGGAGAAGAAGAAGAGGAGGGTGGTCACCCAATCTCCCGTGGTCGAGGTGATCGTGGAGAACCCAAAGCAGGCCCCCGAGATGGGGCGATACCCTTCTGTACTGTCCGGGCATTCGGGGGTTAGGCATTACGAAGGTGATCTTTTGAAGAAGGCGATCTTCGGCCAGTCGGAAGTATACGAGGAGCCCAATCCGGCACTTCCTACCGAGGCAGACGAGATCGGGTCGGTGCTATCTGAGAGGGATCTCCTTCGGATAAGAAAGGGATTCGCCATCCCTCCGGAGTATAAGTTAATTATCCCCGGTGCTGGGATGCGGGCGAATTCCAAACTATCGTCGTCGGATATGTGCATGTTCGACTTCGATTCCCTGAATGCCGGACTGCGTTTTCCGTTGCATCCCTTCATTCTCCAGGTCCTCGGGTGGTTCTGCCTCGCGCCGACCCAATTTATGCCGAACACGTGGCGTCATGTGATGCTTTCCTGCTTCAGTGCCGCAACGCTGAAGTCGAGCCGGACCTAACGGTCTTCCGAGGCTTGTATCGAATAAACCGGATGCACAAGACCGAGCATCGGTACTACTTGGGGCCGAGGAAGGGTGTTAGGATCATAGAAATCCCGGACTCAATTAAAGGCTGGAAAGAGAAGTTCTTTATATTAAGGGGGGAACCAATATTGCAAATTCCAACCCGGTGGAAACCGGAGGTGCCCAAGTTTGCGAGAGCCGACCCTGTACTGTCTGCGACCGAGGAGGAGGTGGCGAGGAAGATCATGGCCCTCCCCTTGTTGAGTTGGAGGGAGTTGACGGAGGAGGTGTTGTTCGGGTCCGGCCTTAGCCCCATCGACCCGAGTATGCTCCTGACATCTCGTTTATTTTTGTTTTTCTTTCAAGTCTTTAGCTCGTCGTACTGACTCAGTTTATGTTTCGTTTGATGCAGAAGCAATGAAGATAGATTTCAACGCCATGATGGTTGATAGGTCCAAATTGGCCGGTGGTAGGAAGAGGAAGAGGCCGACCGTGGCTGTCTCGTCAGCTCCGCAGCACAAGGTCGCTTCGACTGCCACTCCGCCTCCTCCGACCACCGAGGTGCCTTCGGCGGTGGTTGTTGCCGAGGAGCCCTCGACGCCTGTGGCCTCTGCCCCGGTTGGTGGGGCCTTCGATGTTAATGCGGCGTTGTCGCTCGAGGCTCCGCAGTTGACCGATGCGGCTGAGGAGATCCTGACCGAGCAGCACAAACAGCTGTTCGTGCCGAACTGGCGAGTGAAGAATCACGACGGATTCCTCGGGAACTCGCAGATGTCGGTGCAGGTCGTCAAGCACCTGGCGACCCCGAAGGATAGAGCCGCGCTGAAGGCGGGGACGGTCGGCAACGATACCTACGAAGTGGCTCGGTCGCTCGTATCGGTAAGTTTTCATTGTGGATTTCTTCAAGTCTACTGCTCGGCCTGTATCTTGCGCTTATCATTGTCTTCACAGGCTACCTGTCACTTCGGCCATCTCCTTGAGATGTTCGCCGAGCAGGAGAAAGAGTTGAAGGCCGCCAGCGACAAAGACAGGGCAGAGAAGGTCAAGGCGGTTCGGCAACTCGAGGCCGAGCAGAGGCGAGTCGAGGACTTGGAATTCCGGGTTGCCGATCTTGTGGCAGACCTGGAAAGAGCCAAGGGGTGACTTGATGCGGAGTCTGCCAAAGCCGCGAAGGCTGCCGAGGAGCTGGCTGCGTCGGCGAAGTCTCTGGCCGATTTGAAGGCGGAGAAAGAGGCCTTGGTCATGCAGATTAGGGCCGAGGCCGAGGCCGAGGCGAAGAAGCACATGGCCAAGAACATGGAGATGTCCTATCAGAGGGCGCTCGACCATGTTCAGGAACGTGTCCCCGGCTTCGAGCCGGTCGGCTATAGGCTGTGGCCGGGGTCACCCTCAGGCGGCGAGGAGGAGGGAGGCGAAGGTGACGAGGGGGAAGGTGACGAGGAGGAGGAGGTGGAGGCCGATCCTTCGGTGGTAGACCCCCAGGTCGAGGGGAGAAACGAGGGGCCATCTGGCGACGAGCCTGTGGTCGAAGCGGCGACGCAGGTGGACCCCTGATCTCCTCGTAATTTTTTTAGTTTTTGTTTTTTCTTTCAAAAACAGTGTAATGCCTTTTGCGGACTGGCCACCGCTTTGATGAATGAATGAAGAAGATTGTTTTGGTGTTTGGACTTGTCTAAGTGTTTGGTTCGGTCATGTAGTTCTTCAATGTTGTCTTTTTTTTTATTTCAGATCGCTGAGCAAACTCGTATCACCGCGGCAGCTCGGCACCGTGCGGAGTTGTTTCAGCAGTCCCGGGAGGATCGCCTCGAGGGCGAGGTCCATCTGACGAGAAGAATACTCTATAACGTAGAGAAGAGAAACAGCGAGTTGTTGGCCGAATTGCACCATCTGCGGATAGTCGAGGCCGAACTCTCTGCGAAGGAGGAAGAGTTAGCCCGGGCCTTGGCCGAGCGAGATGATTTTGCAAGGAGGGTAGAGCAGCTGCAAAGGGTAACGGTCGACAAGAGTATCGAGGTGACCCATTTGCGCCGTGTCATATCTGATAGCGCCGAGTATCCTGGTTCGGAGAAGCTTCCTCGGTTCAAGGTAATTGTGAGGGACGACACACTGAAGGACAGGATCGTTGAACTGGAGGAGGAGGTTGCTCGGCTTAAACCTCAGCCTGTGAGGGCTAATGTTCGGAGTACTTCGTGTACTCGCGAAGAGATTGACCGAGGGATCACGTTCTATCAACTCGCGAGCCGAACCCCCATCATAGGTCGGATAGCAGCCGACGCCCAAAGTGGAGTAGCGGTATCTTCAAGTGGTGCTTCGGTTGGAGCGACCGTCAGGGTCAGCAGCGAGGGAGCATCTCGATTCGTCGGCTTAGAGACGAGCTCGGAGGTCAAGAAGCGCCGACCCAAGGTATCCCTGAACCGGAGCGTCCCCCTTCCGCGGAGGCACTAAACGGGTCGTATTGTATTTTTGGGTCTCCGAACTGTCTTTTGTTGTGCCCATTTTTGTAAATTTATCCAAGTTGTATTAATGAAATTGGAGTTGGCTTGCTTGTTGTAGTGCTATAATTGCGTTAGCTAGAGTAGGCTTGTAATGAACTGCGAGAAGCGAGTGTTTGCTTCGTCGAGCACCTTGGCCACGAAACTCACGCTTTAGCCGCGGTTCCGACTCTCGCTCGATACATACCGGTGCAGCTCGGTGCCTCGGCAGAGGTGTAACTGTTTCGAGGCTGCGGCCACGTGGCCTGATCTGGACGGTGGATCTTGATCAGGGCGCGGATCACAAGAAGGGAGGCGCGAGTTCCAAGAAAACACTATCTTGTCGTTTTGTGGACACGTGGCATGGTCAGGTCCGTTCATCACACTCTAGCACGCATTTTGAGATGATCTAATGGTGACTTCGCCTCGGAAGGATTTTTCGCCATATACGAGGGTCGGTCCCTCGTCCGCTCGGCTCGAGGATTTGAGTGGGCGTAGTCGATCTGAACCAGCGTTAGCGTTGCTCGACGGTTGTGGGAGCAGTTCCGAACGGCGACCTACTTCTGGCTCGCCTAAGGGCGAGCCGGGGAAGTAAAGTCGAACCGAGTGTTGGACTCCGAACCATCGGTGTAGTTCAATGATTGTGGGAGCAGTTCCGAATGGCGATCTACTTCTGGCTCGCCTAAGGGCGAGCCGGGGAAGTATAGTCGAGCCGAGTGTTGGACTCCGAACCATCGGTGTAGTTCAACGGTTGTGGGAGCAGTTCCGAAAGGCGATCTACTTCTGGCTCGCCTAAGGACGAGCCGGGGAAGTAAAGTCGAGCCGAGTGTTGGATTCCGAACCATCGGTGTAGTTCAACGGTTGTGGGAGCAGTTCCGAACGGCGATCTACTTCTGGCTCGCCTAAGGGCGAGCCGGGGAAGTAAAGTCGAGCCGAGTGTTGGACTCCGAACCATCGGTGTAGTTCAACGGTTGTGGGAGCAGTTCCGAACGGTGATCTACTTCTAGCTCGCCTATGGGCGAGCCAGGGAAGTAAAGTAGAGCCGGACATTGGACTCCGAACCATTGGTTGAAATTAAAGAACAAAAGATAAAGGCGGAGAGATGCAAGCAAGTTTATAAGTATGAAAGAGCATTCTTCATTGATAATTGACGGCGAACCATTTTTACATATAACAACTTAAGAAATAGATTACAAGTTAGAGGAGAGGAATGGTTCGACACCTCGTGATACTCAGAGAGGCGCCGGGGCGCTTTCTTGGTATTTTAGGAGGTGGTCGGCATTCCAAGTCCTCGGAATCTCTCTGCCCTCTAGATCTTCCAGACGATAAGCTCCGGGCCGAACAACCTTTGTGATCTTGTAGGGTCCTTCCCAGTTCGGGGCCAGTTTGCTCCTCTGATTAGGGAAGGAGATGGCTAGCTTTCTGAGAACCAAGTCCCCTTCCTTGAGATCGGTGGGTCGGACTTTCTTGTTGTACGCCAGTTCGACTCTCCTCCGGTAGTTCTGTTGGCGTATTGATGCTCTTTCCCTCAGCTCGTCCACCAGGTCTAAGTTCGCCCGGAGGTCCCTGGCATTCTGTTCCTCATTGTAGGCTGCGAGACGAGGAGAAGGTATTCCGACTTCGAGTGGTATCACCGCCTCGGACCCATAGGTGAGGTTGAACGGGGACTCCCCCGTGGGGGTCCGCTTGTTGGTGCGGTAGTTCCACAGCACATTAGGGAGCTGGTCGACCCATAAGCCTCTAGAACACTTGTCCAGACTCTTCTTGATACCAGAGAGGATCTGCCGATTAGCGTTCTCCGCCTGTCCGTTCGACTGAGGGTGGGAGACGGGGGAGAAGCGCTGTTGGATGGCAAGGTCTTCACACAGAGCTCGGAATGCGGCACCGGTGAACTGAGTCCCGTTGTCCGTTACAAGGATGCGGGGAACGCCGAATCTGCAGATGATGCTCTTCCAGAAGAATTGAAGCACTTTGTTCTCGGTGATAGTGGCGAGGGGCTCGGCCTCAATCCACTTCGAGAAGTAGTCGATGGCTACGACCAAGAACTTGAACTGGCCCGGAGCTGGAGGGAAAGGCCCTAGTAAGTCCATCCCCCACATTGCGAAGGGGATAGGACTTGATAGGGAGGCAAGGTTGGCTTGGGGGAGGCGACGAATGTTGGAGTGTCTCTGGCAAGAGCCACATTGCCGAACGTGTTGCTCGGCGTCTTGGAGGAGAGTCGGCCAGAAGTATCCGTAATTCAGAGCTTTCCGAGCCAAAGACCTAGACCCTGAATGTGCTCTGCCGATGCCTTCGTGGAGCTCCTGTAAGGCGTAGTCGGCCTGTTCTGGGGAGAGGCACCTTAGGTATGGTCGGCCATCAATCTGCGAGAAGGAGCGCTTGTATAAGATTCCATCGATCAAGACATACCGCTCGGCCCTGGTTCTGACTCGGCGTGCTTCTTTGGGGTCCTCGGGGAGGAGTCCGTCCCTTAAGAACTCCACTAACGGCTTCATCCAATTATCTTGCAGTAGGACCGGCAATGACTCCACCGAGCCGGGGGTCTCGTCTTCTATGCTCGGCCTTGAGAGGACCTCGATCAAAACGGTCTGCTCGAGACCTTGGAGGGAGGATGAGGCCAACTTGGAGAGGGCGTCGGCCTGTGAATTCTTCTCTCGAGGGACTCGTTGGATGAGTGCCTCTTCAAACCGGCTCATGAGGGCTCGGACCTTGGCGAGGTACTTCGCCATTTGTTCGTCTCGTGCCTCGTACTCGCCTAAGACTTGGTTCACAACCAGCTGAGAGTCACTATGGACTCGGAGGTGCTGCGCTCCGCCACTTTGGGCAAGTCTGAGGCCCGCGATTAGTGCCTCATACTCCGCCTTGGTGTTTGAGGCCTTGAAGTTCATGCGGAGGGCATACTGGAGGACGAAGTCATCAGGGCCGTTCAGGATGATACCGGCGTCGCTACCCTCGTTGCAGGAGGATCCGTCCACGAAAACCGTCCAAATGGGGGGTCCGTTCGGGACATGGCTGACCTCGGGAATGGTGGACTCGACGATGAAGTCGGCGAGGGCCTGAGCTTTGATAGCAGTCCGAGACTGGTAGGAGATGTCGTGTTGGCTCAGCTCTATGGACCACTTCATAAGCCGGCCCAAGGTTTCGGGCTTGTGGAGGATCTGCTTCAGCTGTTGGTCGGTGAGGACCACAATCGAGTGGGACTGAAAGTACGGACGGAGCTTCCTTGCCGCCATGATCAGGGCGTAGGCCATCTTTTCTATCTTCGGATAGCAGAGCTCGGCATCCCGAAGCACCTTGCTCACATAGTAGATGGGCCTCTGAGCCCGATCTTCTTCCCTCACCAGAACCGCACTTAAGGTCTGCTCGGAAGTAGCTAAGTAGATGAAGAGGGTTTCCCCCGGAACGGGTTTGCTGAGCAGAGGAGGGTTCACCAAGTAGGCCTTCAGTTGGTTGAACGACTCCTGTTGCGGTTGGCCCCATTCAAAACCCTTAGCCCCCCTGAGAGCCTTAAAGAAGCGGAGGCACTTTTCCCCAGACTTCGAGGGGTATCACCGCTTCGGACCCATAGGCGAGGTTGAAAGGGGACTCTCCTGTGGGGGTCTGCTTGTTCGTGCGGTAGTTCCATAGTACGTTGGAGAGTTGGTCGACCCATAAGCCTTTGGAACATTTGTCCAGCCTCTTCTTGATACCTGTGAGGATCTGCCGATTGGTGTTTTCTGCTTGGCCGTTCGACTGTGGGTGGGAAATGGAAGAGAAGCGCTGTTGGATGGCAAGATCCTCGCACAGAGCTCGGAATGCAGCCCCGGTAAACTGAGTTCTGTTGTCGGTTACGATGACACAAGGGACGCCGAACCGACAGATGATGCTCTTCCAGAAGAATTGAAGCACCTTATTCTCGGTGATAGTGGCGAGGGGCTCGGCCTCAATCCACTTCGAGAAGTAGTCGATGGCTACGACCAAGAACTTGAACTGACCCGGAGCTGGAGGGAAAGACCCTAGTAAATCCATTCCCCACATTGCGAAGGGGATAGGACTTGATAGGGAGGCAAGGTTGGCTTGAGGGAGGCGACGAACGTTGGAATGTCTTTGACAAGAGCCACATTGCCGAACGTGTCGCTCGGCGTCTTGGAGGAGAGTCGGCCAGAAGTACCCGTAATTCAAAGCTTTCCAAGACAAAGATCTAGACCCTGAATGTGCTCCACCGATGCCTTCGTGTAGCTCTTGCAAGGCGTAGTCGGCCTGTTCTGGGGAGAGGCACCTTAAGTATGGTCGGCCGTCAATTTGCGAGAAGGAGCGCTTGTATAAGATCCCCTCGATCAAGACATACCGCTCGGCCCTGGTTCTGACTCGGCATGCTTCTTTGGGGTCCTCGGGGAGGATTCCGTCCCTTAGGAATTCCACTAAGGGTTTCATCCAATTATCTTGTAGCAAGACTGGTAAAGACTCCACTGAGTCGAGGGTCTCGTCTTCTATGCTCGGCCTTGAGAGGACCTCGATCAAAACGGTCTGCTCGAGACCCTGGAGGGAGGATGAGGCCAACTTGGAGAGGGCGTCGGCCTGTGAGTTCTCCTCTCGAGGGACTTGTTGGATGAGTGCCTCTTCAAACCGGCTCATGAGGGCTCGGACCTTGGCGAGGTACTTCGCCATTCGTTCGTCTCGCGCCTCGTACTCGCCCAAGACTTGGTTCTCAACTAGCTGAGAGTCACTATGGACTCGGAGGCACTGCGCCCCGGCACTTTGGGCAAGTCCGAGGCCCGCGATTAGTGCCTCATACTCTGCTTCGTTGTTTGAGGCCTTGAAGTTCATGCGGAGGGCATACTGGAGGACGAAGTCATCAGGGCCGTTCAGGATGATACCGGCACCGCTACCCCCGTTGCAGGAGGATCCGTCCACGAAAACTGTCCAAATAGGGGGTCCGTTCGGAACATGGCTGACCTCGGGAATGGTGGACTCGACGATGAAGTCGGCGAGGGCCTGAGCTTTGATAGCAGTCCGAGGCTGGTAGGAGATGTCGTGTTGGCTCAGCTCTATGGACCACTTCATAAGCCGGCCCGAGGTTTCGGGCTTGTGGAGGATCTGCTTCAGCGGTTGGTCGGTGAGGACCACAACCAAGTGGGACTGAAAGTATGGTCGGAGCTTCCTTGCCGCCATGATCAGGGCGTAGGCCATCTTTTCTATCTTCGGATAGCGGAGCTCGGCGTCCCGAAGCACCTTGCTCACATAGTAGATGGGCCTCTGAGCCCGGTCTTCTTCCCTCACCAACACTGCACTTAGGGTCTGCTCGAAAGTAGCTAAGTAGATGAAGAGGGTTTCCCCTGGAACGGGTTTGCTGAGCAGAGGAGGGTTCACCAAGTATGCCTTCAGTTGGTCGAACGACTCCTGTTGCGGTTGGCCCCATTCGAAACCCTTAGCCCCCCGGAGAGCCTTGAAGAAGGGGATGCACTTTTTCCCAGACTTTGAAAGGAACTGGCCAATAGCGGCGAGCCGACCCGTAAGCTTCTGCACCTCCTTGACGTTCCGGGGCGGGGCCATGTCCAGTATGGCCTTGATCTTCTCGGGATTTGCTTCGATCCCTCGCTGGCTCACCATGAAGCCGAGGAATTTTCCCGACGAGACCCCGAACACACACTTGTTCGGATTAAGCCGCATGTTGTGCCTCCTCAATACGCCGAATGCCTCCTGGAGGTCGGCCACGTGGTCGGTACCTCGGATGCTCTTGACGAGCATGTCGTCGACGTATACTTCCTTGTTGCGGCCTATTTGGCTTTGGAAGACCATGTTGACGAGGCACTGGTAGGTGGCTCCAGTGTTCTTCAATCCGAACGGCGTGACTCTATAGCAGTAGAGGCCCTGGTTGGTAATGAGGGAAGTTTTCGGAATGTCCGGGGGGAACATTCGGATCTGATTATAGCCGGAGAAGGCATCCATGAAGCTGAGGAGCTCATGGCCCGAGGTGGAATCAATGAGGGTGTCAATATTTGGGAGAGGGAATGGATCCTTCGGACACGCCTTATTCAGGTCGGTGAAGTCGATGCATATCCTCCAAGAGCCATTGGACTTCTTAACCATGACCACATTGGAGAGCCACTCGGGATAGTTCACCTCCTGTATGAACCGAGCTCTTAAGAGTTTGTCCACCTCCTTCTTGATGGCCTGTTGTCGCTCGGGGACGAACTTACGCCTCTTCTGCTAACCGGTCTGCACCCCGGTTCGACGCTGAGGCGGTGCACTAGAAGGTGCTCGGAAATCCCGGGCATATCCGCGGCAGACCAAGCAAATAGGTCGCGGTTCTCCCGGATGCACTGCACCAAGTCGGAGCATAGGGCAGCTGGCAAGGACTTGCTGATGAGGAACTTTCGGCTCGGGTCCTCGTCCGAGAAGAGTACTTCTTCCAATTCGTCCACCGGCTCGGACGTGGGTCGGACATTCGGCTTGGGGATCTCTAGTGTCTCGAGGGAGAGCACTGGACCCCCAGTGGAAGTCATATAGCACTTCCGAGCCGTCTCTTGGCTGCCCCTGACTTCTCCCACTCCCGACCGGGTGGGGAACTTCATTTTAAGGTGGTACGCGGAAGGAACAGCTTCCAGGGCAGCTAGGCCAGGTCGGCCTAAGATGACATTATATGCAGCCGGGACGTCGACGACCATAAAGTCCATCGGCTCGGTCTGGGTGGTGGGGGTTTTCCCAGCAGTTACGTCCAGGGTGATAACCCCTTCGATAGTTACTGGTACCCCCGTGAACCCGTGGAGCGTGTAGCCGGCCGATTTGAGGCGATCCCGGGACAGATGCAGCCCTCGGAAGGCCGAGAGGAAGAGGATGTTCACCGAGCTCCCGTTGTCCACCAGGACCCTCTGCACTTTGAAGTTCGCCATGCGAAGGTCGATGACAAGTGCGTCGCAGTCGAGAGTTCGGACTCCCTCGAGGTCTTCGTCAGAGAAAGTCACTGGGACGCCGAGGCCTTTGGGGGGAGGGGCGTTATGCACTGAGTTGACCTCTCGGACGAAGGCCTTCCGAGAGGAGTTGGAAGAGCCCCCCATGGGGCCTCCGTGGATGAGGTGCAGAACTCGTTCCTCCTCGAACTCGGGGGTCTCATCGCACCGCTCGGAGCGCTTGTTAGCCCCCCGAGGCGGAGGAGTGGCGCATTCCCCCTGATTGCTCGCATTCACAAATTTGGCCAACTGGCCCCTCTGGATGAGGGCCTCTATCTCATTTTTCAATGCCCGGCAGTCGTTGGTATCGTGGCCGTGGTCCCGGTGATAACGGCACCATTTCTCCTTGTTCCTCCTCTTGGCCGGGGTGTTCATCCTCGGAGCGGGAGGTATAACTCCTTCCTTCTCCACTTCCATTAAGATGGTGGAGACATTGGTGGTGAGGGGATTGAACTTCTCGAACCTGGTGGGACGACGGAGCTGACCGCTATTGTCCTTCTGCAGCTTCTTGGATCCTCCTCTGCCGTCTTCCTCTTCGAGCCGGAGGCAGGTCCTCCGAAACTCGGCAGGCACTCGGCCTCTTCCGCCCGAATGTACTTCTCGCATCTTAGGAGAAGATCGGCGAAGTTGTGCGGGGCTTCTTGGCGAGGGATGACCGGAGGTTGGAGTTGAGGACGTTCGACTGGAACGCGACCATCGCCACTGACTGGTCGAGGGAGGCGATCGACCTGACCTCCGCGGTGAACCTCCTCACGTAGTCCCTCAACTTTTCACCCCTCTCCTGTCGGAGGTGAAGCAGGGAGAGGCTAGTCTTCTCCGTTCGCCTGCTACTCACAAAGTGAGTTATGAAGAGCGTTTCGAACTGCTCGAACGAGAAGATGGAAGAGGGAGCAAGCCTGGAGTACGATTCCCGAGCCGACCCCTTGAGGGTGGCAGGAAAGGTCTTGCAGAGCATGGCATCGGAAGCTTGATGGATCAGCATTAAGGTCTTGAAGCTTTCGACATGATCAACTGGGTCGGACTCTCCTGAGTACGTTTCAAACTACGGAGGTTTGAAACCCCTCGGTATGTGGGCCTCCATGATTGTCCGAGAGAAGGGGGGTCTGCTGGGGCGGACGGTCCCTGCTCTTGACTCCTCCTCTTTGGCCATGCGACCGATGCGCCTCTCCATCTCGTGGAGACGACGGTAGAGGGCATAGTCCCTCTGCTAGTAATCAAACGATCCCCTGGACTCTTCTTCATAGGAAGGGGAGCGGGGACTGCGGCGTCGATAGTCCTGGGATCGGCGAGGACTGTAGAGGTGCTGCTGGCAACTGGGAGCCCGGAGAGGACTTCTGGATCGGTGGTGAGGACTTGGAACTCGTGGGGGTGTTGGAACCCTCTGGGCATTATGGTTGTTGGGGCGAAGGTTGAGGGCCTGCAACACAGTCTCCTGGAATTGTAGGAACTCAGCACGAGTGATAGGTGCCTCATCGTTCCTCGGATGATGTCGATCCGCAGGAGAATGTGGCCTCCTCCTACGACGCTCGGGGGATTCCCCCCGGCCCCTTCGGTCCGGAGACCTCCTACCGTCTCGGCGATGAGGAGATCGCTCACCATGATGCTGGCGGGAGGCTCTCTCTCGGGCCCGCCTCTCATCTAGGTGGTTGCGAAGGTCCTCATCCTTTTGGTGATTCAGAACGGTGTTGTGGAGATCGGAGGCTCGGGGGTGATGGGAAGCCATAGAGTCCGAGGAGGCATTGTGAATTGAGACATGGTCTGGGTGGAGAGGTTGCTTCTGCCTCTGCTAGTTCTGACCAGCAGGACCATTCGGGGGTTGTGGTTCGGAAGAGGAGGCTGGCCCTGTTGGGCCGGAGGAGGAAGATGTTCGGGCTGCGGAGCAGGATGGACGGGGACTTCCTCTGGCTGATCGGCGGGATTGGGTCCGCGGTTGGACCCCCTAGACCTGACCTTCTTGGGAGGCATGGTTGGAGAAGGGCTAGTTGACGAGGAAGAGGCGGAGGCTATTCGTGTGGTGTTTTCCACAGACGGCGCCAATCTGTTACCGCTGATTCTGGTGTGGGGGGTAAACAGATGAGATTTGTGAGTTTGCGGAAAAACCTGAACAGCGGATCCAAGCCTTCTGATTCCCTCCGCTACCTGCAAGGAAGTGCGATACACTGGGGTTGATTCCGGCGACGCACCCTCCGACGCTCTTGTTAGTAACCAGTGGTGATCAAGAAAGAGCTTAAGGTGGAAAAAAGTGATTACCTGGTCACAGTGGTAGGGGGGAGGTATTTATAGTCGCCATGGGAGTGATTAGGGACCTGATTTCCTGTGTAACTGTCAGGAGAAAAATCCTCCTAATCTGTTTAGGAAACTGATCCCTGATTCTCGGTGAGAGCAAATCAGGCCCGTTGATTCAGTCAAATCAGTGACCCTGATTTTCCTCTTGCTGATCTGGATTTGTCTTGGGTCGGGACCCGTACCCAGTTAGAGTGGATCCGTTTGTGGGGTGTAGGACCTGTGAGAAGGAGACCCAGTACCCGTTTCGGACCCATTTGTATGTGAAATTACCGTTTTACCCCTGAACTTCAAGATTCGTGCCCAATCTGGACGGTTCCGATTTAACCGCATTTTTAGCCATATCAGATACATTTTTCTCCTACCTATTTTCTCGTTATAATAATTTTTTTCCAAATACTTTCTGTATTTCGATTATTATTTGTTATATTTAATTTCGATATCTATAAAAATGTTTCTCAACAAAGATTTTGTTATTTCAAACGATGGTGTATTTTAACTTTACTTTTCATTTTTGATCGACTACAAATTTCTACTGCATTATTTTGATAAGACAAATTCTTATTTTGTTGTATAATGCTGTTATTACTACTATTATTATTATTGCTATTCTTTTCATTATCAGTACTAGTATGATTATTATTGTTACTACTATTGATATTCATATTGTTGTTTTCATTATTTTATTATTATTGTTAATATTAAATTACTTCCACAAAAATGTTGGGCCAAACTATATCTTGTCTTGCATTACTACTTTTTCTAATGTTGTAAATATTTTAATATTATTGTTATTATTATTATTATTGTTATCATTCTTTTTGAGATTACTGTTATTATTACTGTCATGATCATTGTTATTATCATTGTTATTTTTATTGTCATTAGTATCGATATTTTGTTATTATTATTGTTATTGGTATTATTATTTTTATCGTTACTATTATTATTATTATTATTAATTTGTTTTGAGCCTGAGCATGCTCAATTTTATATACATTTTACCACTTCGGTGCAACCTAATGTCGAGATGGCAAATATGCAACTCGATATCAATGGAGGCAAATTGCAATTGGATATCAGGGAGGCACAATGTGCAACCGAATACCCAGACGGCAACTTGCAACCTGATGTCGTGAAGGCAAACATGCAACTTGATGTTGAGGAGGCAAGATTTTCTAACTATTGCTAATTGATATTTCAAGACTCTTTACTTATATAATGAACATAAAGAAATATTTTCCTGATGACATTTCTTTATACAATTACACTTTATGTTTTCATATAAATTTGAACTAGTATAGTTGATTTATTTATAGAATTAATAAGCCAAATTCTTAATTTTGTTTCATAATGCTATTTTGTTATTGCTATTGTCTTTGTTATTATTATTGGTATTATTATTATGATTGTCATTTCAATTGCTGTTATTATAATTGTTTTCATTATCTTTATTGCCGTATTATTTTTATTATTATTATTACTGTTACTTTATTATTATTAATATGATTATTATTGTTACTATTATCAATATTATTATTATTGTTATTATTTTTAATACTATTATTATTACTATTATTGCATTAATTTCATGAATATGTTGAATCCAATTATATCGTGTATGTATTGTCATTATTATCAAGTATTGTAAATAGTTTATTTTATGATATTATTATTACCTGTATGGTTATGATGATTTTGATTGTTGTTATTATTATTTGTTTTGATTATTTTATTATTATGGTTTTTATTACTTGTATCATTATTGTTATTATTATTTTTAATGTTATTGTTATTATCATTACCATTTATATTATTATTGTTGTTGTTATTTTAATTTATCATTGTTATTATTATTTTACTATTAATATGTATTATTATCATTATTGTTACCATTAATCTTTTCATTATTGTTGTTATTATTCTATCACTATCGATTTTATTGTTAACATTTGTTGTTATTATTATTCCTGTTAAAGTCATTAGTTTTGATATATACTATATATTTTGATTATTTGAATTGAAGCTCAACTTTATATACTTTTTTGCATTATTGCTTATCCCTATTTGGAGCCCATACTCTCCTTAATCCTGGTGTCTCAGTCTTATCTTCCTGCTCGGTTCGTCGCTTGGTGTCACGTGGTCTACAACGACATGTCTGGAGCTTGGAACGTCACCATCAGAGTGGCGCAGCGGAAGCGTGGTGGGCCCATTCGTAACCCACAGGTCCCAGGATCCTGTCGTTGCTTCTCCTCCCTTGTATGGTTGTTTTGTTCCATTCCTTGCATTGGTCCTCATCCGTTGATCCATTGCTTGGTTCATCTTTTTCTTGTCCATTCCTTCTTCGCTTCCAGCTCTATCTATTTCTCCACCTCCTTGCCTTATTATCTTGCAAGCCTTATGTTATTTCTTCTTCATTTTTGATACCGGTTATTTCTTTCTTGCATTCCATTTGGCCATTATGCTCACATTCATTATTTGATTCAATTCTTCCCTGTCTTTTTCTCCTTGATTTTCAGTTCTGTCTACTCCCTATCTTGCTCTGTTACTCTGTGTTGTTTCCTTCCTCTTGATACTGCTTTTTTTTTCATGCCTTCCATTTGACATCATTGTTATCAATCTCTTTCTTATCTTGGTGTTGCCACCAATTTGACAATCTTTTGGATCCCTGTTTTGTTACCCATCCCCAAGTTGTCCTATGTACTTTCTAAGCAAATTTTGAGGACGAAATTTTTGTGTAAGGTAGGTAGGATTTGTAACTCCTGTTTCCCGTATCTGCATTTTTCTACTGTATTTTTCATTCCTTGTATTCTCGTATTCAAATGGTGAACCTGTATTTTGTTTCCGTTCGAATAAAATCACTAATTTGTTTCGACTCATTTTTTGGTCCTTTCATCTAATTCAATTGTGTGTACTCTTTGTGTCGTTCTTCATGAAGAATGAGCTATTCTATGCCAATCATCTCCTTATTCCGCATTTTAATACATTTTGACCAATTCTCCAATTGGATCCCTCTCGAAGCAGATACCCTAATACCCAAAACCCAAAACCCTATACTATTTAAACCTAACCCTAACCGTAAACCCTACCCCTATACTGTTTTAACCCAATCACCCCGCCGCTCTCTCCTTCTTCTTCCTGCGCTCTTTTCGCACGCCCAGAACCCATTTCCCTACTTCGATCGCCTCTCCGTTCGTCCCCTTCACCTTTGTCAACACCAAAGCCAACACCCGCCATCATCCCCACAGAACCACCACCACCGCCGTCCACATCCACCATCGAACCCAACCTCCGAAACCCATTTCGCCATTTCCGACCTCCACTGACCTCTACCCAATCGTCATTACCTCGCCAGTCATCGCCTCATCTACCCCTCATCACCACGACCCCCGTCCACGCCGCTAACACCCCCGAACCCATTCCTCTAATCGCCCCTCTGTTTCGCAGCAAAACAGAGCCGCCACTGTCGCTGTGTCGCTCCTCGACGTCACGTCGCCACAGTTGCGCTAGGCATTGCCGCCTCGCTGCCTCGCCGCTGTGCCATCGCAACCACCTCGCGTCGCCGTCTCTCCCTCTCTCTTTCGCTCTTTGTTTCGACGAAGAAGAAGGAGTTCGGTTGGCGGGATCGAATCTCAGCCCTTGGATCGTGCCAAGATCAGTGCAATCAGGGTCGATCTGATCGCTGTCCCGTGTTCGGCCACAGCAGATCCCCTCTCGCTGTTCCGCTGTTCAGCCAGATCCACTGTGCGGGAGAATCCGATTCGCTGGTTTGCTGTTCCGTGTTTTGGTGCAGCAAATCCCGACTTGCTGTACGCTGTTCGGCCCGATCTGGTGTGGGGAAAATTCGATCTACTGTTGGATTTTTGCACGTGCTTCACACGTGCTTTTGGGAGACTTTGCCCAGGAATTTTCGACCCCTTTTTCTTCAACAATCGGATCTAATCGTCTTCAATCAAGGCAAGTATTTCTCTTATACACATTTTTGTTCTAGTACAAGCAATCCTTGAAAATACTACAAATAGTTAGAAATTGTGACTCCTCCTTGACTGTCGTTGTGATCAAATATTAAACCTCAATTTCATAATCGTAAGAGTCACAATAATTTCATTGTATTATATTATAACTACTTGGACTCTTTTTATCCCCTGAACAATGGACACATGAAATTAAGGAGCCCTAGATTTGTAGACATATGTTATATCTTGTATGTGATGAACTTGCAGCCACTAGAGTTGAAAAATAAATATTATTTGTTTTTTTGACAACCATTACCCCGTATTTATATCACACATTAACCTAGACGCCAAATAACCAATTTTCATGTAACCTATTCTAGTAAGATATTCCCACATGTTGCTGTCCTGAATCTTGTTATGCTGTTTTGACCCCTTTATCGTTAGAATCTAAACCCGAGCCCTGAACGATAAATGTAGATCTAGATGTCTAGATGTCCATAGCCTCTGGAATTTTCTAATTCGGAGTTACGGTCTAGGAGTTATTGCAGTTTTACTGTATCTGTGTCGGTAGATGCAGCTTCGCAAAACTGCTGCACACCTCTACTTTGTGAATTAATTTAACCATGTTAACAGCAAGAGTTTGACTTGAAATTTTATATTCTGTTGCTGGACACCCTAGGGAACCTTCCCAAATTTTCTTAGAATTAATTAACAATGTTTCAACCCTGTTTCACATGTTTAAACTTAGATTCACAAATTCTGCCTGAACACATTAGCAGTGTAGTTCGCTGTTTTGACACATGTTACCACAACTTTCTTGTACCTTAATTATATGCGTTGGAACCGGGAAGGAGTCTAGTTTCTAGATCTTCTGACGGATCCATGTTTGCTATCTCGTAGCAACGATAATCACAGTTTTGGTACAGTAACGTCATGCTATCCATTTTTGAGATTTTCGTTGTTCGTGATATTTTTATTCATGTTGACCCTCGAATATACCATATAAATATCTCAAAATTGTTCCATGTCCGTAATTAGGACCTCTTGACTTGTTTCACACACTTGCATGCTTGTTTGATAAAAATTAATAAAAGTAACAAGTAGGGTTTAAGGGAAAGACCATAGTAGTGGACAATATAGGTAAGTGTACTCGGAAGGGGGCCCGTGTTTCCCACTTGATACATGTCTCATGAACTAGTATATTATTATTCGATTCATGAACTAGTATATTATTTGATTCATGAACTAGTATATTATAAATCGATTCATGGACTAGTATATTATTGATCCATGAACTAGTATATTTATGATTCATAACTTGTCTTGTTATGACTTGACACATGAATTAGTTATATGATTACCCGATCCATGAGCATGGCTTGCTTGATACTTGATACCTGAGTACACTGCCCTATAAACTCCATTACTATGTCTAAACGAAGTTGCATTGACTGTAGCAACTATGTAGTAAAAGAATGGATGCATGAAGTGCTACCTAGATAGTAATCACCACCAAACTTGAACATGAAACTTGAACTCGATACATGTTTACTTAATACTTGATGATATGATACATGAAACATGATACATCAGACATGAAACATGAAACTTGAACTCGATACATGTTACTTGATACTTGACAACTTGATACTTGATGACATGATGCAATGAGACTTGATACTTGACACTAGACTTGTTACTTGTTACTTGATACTAGACTCGAGACTTATCATGTGGAGACTTGTTTGAGACCCATACCATGTTGTTTTGGACATCTAGTATACCATGCTTTGTATTTTATTCTAATTTGGATTTGTTGCATATGAACTAGTTGATTTAATGCATAAGAAGAGTTTCTGTTTTGCTGCTGCCCTGTTTTGTTTCAGTATTTTAGACCCTGGTGAAGGCAGTAAATCAAATTAATTTTTGAATATAAACCGTAGATCTCGTTGTCTTTTTTCTAGAATTTTCGACAGATCTCAGTTTCTATTTGTGAGGTATGAGTTATTGCTATTTTGCTATAGATGTGTTGAAAATTCCAGATTTTATTTTATGTGATTTCTGTATACTTATTCATTTTAATACTGATGTTAAAGATAAGATTTGGATCTAATATTTTTCTGATTATGACTAGACCTGACTGGAATTTTCCCCAAATTTTTGGAGATTTATTTAATGCCATTTATAACCTATTCTATGCTTGTGAACAAACTACTATATTTCCCAAACTGCATGCTTTTTAGTAAAGAACCATATTTTCAACCTGATTCTAGTTGATTTTGATTAAAACTTTGTGAAGATAAAATGTATCCTACTGTATCTATTTTACAACCCTTTGACGGATTTGGATTTCGAGTCATACCTTGTAATCTAGTTTTAGTACGGCTAAGGTTTCAGATTTACAAACTTGCTGTATCTTGCTGTTTTCTGGATTTTCTTGATTATGTTATCTGTGTTGGAATATTATGAAATTTTATTTTCAGATACTAGACATACTAGGGAATGCCCCAGATTTTTCTTAGATTTAATCACTAAATTTTTATGCCATTTTTATGCTTATGATTCAAACTTGTGATTTCTGGCTGAACACGATATCTGTATATAATTCTGTTTTGAGCCATATTTCTGTGGTTATTATATGACTTATACATATATATATATATATATGTGTGTGTGTGTGTGTGTGTGTGTGTGTGTGTGTGTGTGTGTGTGTGTGTGTGTGTGTGTGTGTGTGTGTGTGTGTGTGTGTGTTGGATTCGGCCGAGAGTCTATTTTCTAGAATTTTTTTGATGGATCCAGATTTGCATGTCTGTGGTAACGGGAATCTTAGATTTGGTACAGTAGTGTCTTGCTGTCCAGAACTGAAAGTTTCGTTGTCCTAACCCTTGATGAATCGTTTTGTCACCCGTTCGTGTCCTTTATCCAACTTGAACTTGTCCCTTGTTATCTTACCATGTTTTCTTGCCTTGTTGTGCACATTAATGCTTTGCTTTAATAATAATAACAGAAATCAAGCCGGGGTTAAAGAAAAAAATCTAGTAGTGGAAAATGCAGAAATGTGTACTCGGAAGGGGATCCATAGATCCTACTTGATACTTGATACTTGGTGTTTGATACGTGATTACTTGAAACTTGACACTTGACACTTGATGCTTGATACTTGAAACTTGACACGTGATTACTTGATACTTGTACCTGAGGGCACTGCCCTCTATGATCCACTACGAAATCTAAAACGCAACTGTTTGAATGTAGCAACTATGTGGTAAAATTTGGGACGCATGAAGTGCTACCTAGATAGGACTAGATACAAGACTTGAGAATAACATGATCACTTGCACATTCCTGATACTTGTACATGCTACTTGATACTTGTTACTTGTTACTTGTTTACATGCTACTTGACACTTGCTACATGCCACTTGCACCCGATCATCTTGCCATGCTATTTGATTTTGCTGCCCTGTTTTGCTGTCACAGTCCTTCCATGCTTACTTCTGTACTTGCTTCCGCTGTTACTCGATACTTGTCTATCTGTTTCCTTGTACTTGTTGCCTGCACTACAAGCGGTCCGTAACTTGCATTGACGGGCGTTTTATTTCTCTTTCCTCTTCCTGCAATTTGTAACTTGCATATTTTGGTGACCAACTGCCCAAGGGATAGGTGACAAAATATTCTAGTTGGCTGGAGTTCTTGCTACAATTTGTTTTTTGTTGTTTTTGAATAAATATAATTGCTACATGGATTATCTTGTATTGGGCATTTTGTCCCAGATTTGTGTTTTGTTCCAGACTTGGTTATTTGAAGATTAAGTATTCTTGTTTTCAATAATCATGTTGGTTATGTTAATTCATTTATTCATGTGTGGTTGATTATTTCTCTTATATATCTCTTGTTTATCCTTATACATGTTGTAAAGATCCTTACAGCTTATGAATGGTGAAAGCCATTCGTTGGACTTGTGTCGCGTATCTGTATTCCGTATTCCTTTTTGGGAAGCGGGGCGTAACAGCCTAACCCTTCGGCATGGCACTCCGACCCCGAGCTACTCAGGGACTTCTCTACAACAAGGCTTCGGCCTTGTGCCTCACCCTTCAATATGGCACTTCGGCCCCCTAGTCATACGAGGATTTCTCTACATTGAGGCCTCGCCCTCGTGCATCGCCCCTCGGCATGACACTCCGACCGCGAGCCAAATGCAGATTTCTCCGCAACAAGGCTTCTACCTCATGCCTCTCCCCTCAGCATGGCACTCCGAACCCGAGCCACTGAAGGATTTCTCCACAACAAGGCTCCGGCCTCGTGCCTCATCCCTCAGCATGTCTCTCCAACCCCGAGTCATATGCGAATTTCTTCGCAACAAGGTCTCCGCCTCATGCCTAACCCCTGGGTATGGCACTCTGATTGCGAGCTACTCAGTAACTTTTCTGCAACAAGGCTTTGAGCCTGTGCCTCGTCCCTTAACATGGCACTCTGACCCCAAGCCACTCGGGGATTTCTCCACAATAAGGCCCCGACCTCGTGCCTAGCCCCTCGGCATGACACTTCAACCCAGAGCTACTTATGGTCCTCTCCACAACAAGGCTCCAGCCTCGTGCCTCGCTGCTCAACATGGCACTCTGACCTCGAGCCACTTAGAGATTTCTTTACAACAAGACTCCGACCTCGTGTCGAACCCTTCGACATAGCACTCTGACCCCGAGCTACTCGGGATCTTCTATGTAACAAGGCTCCGGCCTCGTGCCTCAACCCTCAGCATGGCACTTCGACCTCGAGTCATGTGCGGATTTCTCTGCAACAAGGCCCCGACCTTGTTCCTAGCCCCTCGGCATGGCACTCCGACCTCGAGCCACTCGGGAATTTCTCCTCAACAAGGCCCTGGCCTCGTGCCTTGCCCCTCTGCATGACTCTCCGACACCGAGCCATTCCCGGATTTCTTCATAACAAGGCCCTGTCCTTGTGCCTCGTCTCTCGGCATGGCACTCCGACCCCGAGCCACCCGCGGATTTCTCCGCAACAAGGCTCGTGCCTCGTACCTCCAGCCTTGACATGGTAGTCTGAGCTACTCACAAAGACTCCTCAAGTTTTGCAAGGTTTTCCCTCAACGACTTATCGATTGAGCCCCTTGCAAAAGAGGCACAACAAGTGCCTAGGTTTGGCCAAACTGGACCCACCTAGTTCGGTGCTCGACCTATTGTTCGAGCCCTTCCAAAAGTCAAAAAAGCGCCCGCCTGGGAGTGGGTTCGGATGCTCACACTAACCTCGGTTACCTTTGCTACCTCGGCCTCCGGATCTCCTACTGCCATGGATCCTCCTACATCCTCGGACCCTACTGGGTCAGCTCAGCCTCCCAGGTGTCATCCGAACCCCATATGGAGGAGGCTCTTCTATAGCCTCAGACCCTACTGGGTCAGCTCTCCTACAACCTCGAACCCTACTGATTCGGCCTAAACATCCAAGCGTCATCTGAACCACATGTGCAAATTTTCCCTTCCTAGTTCAAACGTATCAAGTAGAGGACCATCATATTCATGTTAACCAGTTCCAATAGCTTAGTGGTTCATCTATTCGGCTACCTACTCCGAAGTCCTGGGTTCAATTTCGAGCACCAACACTTGGAATTTTATTTTTATTTCCTATTTCTCATACAAGGTTCAACTCATCTTACATATGGTTTTTCGAACCCCTCGACAAATGTATCTAATAGCTAATCATCCAGGTCGTTCGGCTCCCAAACATAAGGTTGCGTGTTCAACGCCTCGCCCCAACAATATTTTTATTTATCTGTAGTAAGGTTCGTTTGAGCATGCCTCGCTTGGTTCATAACTTGTCGTCTAAGGCACTCATCAAACTAGTTAAGTGGCCCAGTGGCAAAGTAGTTTGGATGTTAGGGGGGGGATCTTGGGTTAGAATCTGAGCCGCAACATTTTTAAATATTTAATTTTTTCAACGCCGTCTGATCTCATCAAAAAGCATGCCTACCCGATCCGAGTCGCACCCGACCAATTCGAACCTCGCTGGCTTCATCTACGGCACACGGTATGGTATTCCGACTCTGCCACACATGAAACGCAACTCAGATTCCTTCAGGCCTCGCTCTCGGTTCATATCTTATCGTCCGAGGCACTCATCAAACTAGTCAAGTGGCCCAGAGGCTTAGTCGTTTAGATGTCGAGGGAGAGGTCTTGGATTTTGAATTTTAACCCCCAACATTTAAATATTTAATTTTTCTAAGCCATCAGATCCCCTCGAGATTTGTGCCCTTATTTGATTTTTTGATTAAAATTATGAAAATAATTAAAAATTGGAATAATTAATTAAAAATTCTAAAAAATAGTTATAAATTCGGAAATTTATTTTAAAATTTTGAAAAATAATTATGCATTTAGAAAATATAATTAAAAATCCAATAAATAATTATAAATTTGGGGAAATTAATTAAAATTCTGGAAAAAATAATAAAAAATTTCAAAAATTAATTAAAAATACGAAAAAAATATTTTGAAGCTCTAAAAGACAGTTACTACCATCAAAAACTACTAACAAAATTTCAAGCATCCCCAGAAGCTATTTATGACTTTCTAACTGTATAAAGAAGAGCCAAATACTCCTCGAAGGTTATCATATCCAACCTCCAAGAGTGGGGCTTATGATGTGGGTAAAAATTACAGGTGATCGGGGCCGTTCAATCTCAACACTCATCTCAAAACTTCTAAGGGCAATATAGTAATTTCACATTTGTAGCAGGCCTGCTAAAAGATCATAGGCCTTCTACAGGCCCATCAACTCACTCCGGTCAGCAATCAGGGCTCTCTTATAGCCTACTAATTGAGAATTTCCAGCTAACCACAGTAAAATCCCCCCAATTCAGGGATTGAACAACAGATTTCTCCATCACATATTCTTTCCTATTGGACTCATCCTCTAAGGTCTATAAATATTTCTCCCTCTCCACTATTAAGAGGTAATCACACTTTCAGTAATTAAACTCAGCTTTGACTTCTGGTTACTGACTTGATCGTCAGAGGATCTGTCGCTGGGAATACTTCCGGTATTTCAAGCGTTTTGCAATTGTTCGGCGGCCAACAACCACCAGATGCACATACTCCAATCACATACTAGCCTTTCATCAGGATCATATCTACGGTTGAGATTTGTGCTTTTCTTCTAACAAAAGAACTCATCATCTGTTGCTCTCACACTAGAAAACAAAAGCAACAACCTGTCTCCTCTTCATATTGAATTGAGTTTGCAAGACACAAAGCCAACATTATCAACTCAAACAAAACAAAATAAGTGAAACAAGAAGCGAAAGATACATGAAGAACATGTTCAATGAATTATACTAATCATTAATCTAGCGATGATTCATATGTTAGGAGAAAAGTGATTATTCATATACAGGCCAATCTCTCATGGGTCAATGAACCCTGCACGCACCCTGGGTCCTGAGTGTAATACCCCACAAAATTGAGTTATGACAATTTTGCCCACGGGTGTTACGCATATGTATTTTGTACTGTTACGAGTAATATCCGTAACGTATTTTAATATAAATGTCCTACATATTTCTGCATTTTAATTATTTATACATTTTTTTTCTTCTTAAAATTTATTTTTTATCCTATTCTGAGCCAACTTAAACATTTATTATCTTTGAGTTTTTACGTGCACTGCACGTGCTTTCAATACATGTGTCGATTATGTATATTTTACCGTTACGTGAAATATCCGTAACATTATCAAAATAAATATTTTATGTATGTTATATTTCGATTGTTTATAAACATTTTTCCGTCGCTCAAATCTATTTTTGTATTTGAATACTTATTGATACGTGCGACGCACATGTTGCAGTGCACTTGTTGGTTGTATCCTTTTTCAAATTAAAAATTTATGAAGTGTGTACGTTTATTTTAATTTTTTTTTTGCACGTACTTTGCACGTAATTTTGTGTACGTGTCAACTAATGAAATTCGCTTGAGTCTTGAAAATTTTCCTCTCATTTTACAAGTCACAAATGTGTGGTTTATTTTCAACTAGATTTAAATCTATATTTTGTAACACATTAAAACTATTATAAGTAAAGCCCCTAATTGTTATGTGCATGAACTCTCATTTAAAATTTAGATAAACTAGTACACATTACAATGTGTAACATACACACATAATTTAATTAAAAACTAATAATGAAATTGTATGAAGAAGTGTGCACACACATAATGTGCATGTGCACATGCTCTTCTTTCCATGAAGTGGCTGGCCAATGTGAGAGAGGGGAGAGTGGGTAAGTTAGTGTGTGAGTGGGGAGCGCTTTTAGGAAGTGGGGAGTTATTATAATCACTCACTATTTCACCCTATAAATACCTCATCACTTTAGCCATATAAGGACACAAATCAAAAAAAAAAAAAAAAAGGCCAAAGAGTGCTTTCAGGAATCCAGGGAGGAGAAGAAGGCTTGCAGGTTTTTTGGAGAAGTTTGGAGCTTTTTGCTAGGACCCTCTACTACTAGGAATTCTCTTTTTAAGGTGGGTGTTCTCATTGTCTACTAAATTTTTGTGGATTGTGTTTGCTTAGCCATGACATGTGTAGATGCTAGTTAATTGGTGTGGATAAGTGTAGGAGTTTTCTAAGAATTTTAATTATGCACTCTTAGTCTTGGTTAGTATGTGAATGTGTGGAATTTTTCATTGCTTTCTAAATGTTTGTAATTGTGCATGTTAGAAATATGTAGATGGATAATGAAATTGGCATGTGTGTGTAAAGTAACATCTCTAGCAAAATTTATTAGTACATGCTTAATTACAATCATGTAGTAGGAAATTGAATTAATATGAGTTTTATAGAATGCTTATCTAGTGGAGAATTTATAAAATAAACCAATGAAATTAAATTTCTCTATATAGACAATGTAGTAATGTAAAAACTTCCCAAAAATATAGTTGTGTAGGGAACAATAATTTATATAGTTCAAGTTGTAAAACTATGAACGAATCATGCAAGTTGGGTAATAATTTTCTTTATTTTGAGAATAGATTGTTATAGGATTTATTTCAGGATAATACACTAATGTTGAAGGAACTTATTCTCAGAAAATGATAAAATAATAATAATGTGAAGATAATAAGAGACCAAATTTTTAATGAAATTTAGAAACAGAGAGTCGATTTAGAAGATTCATGATAGTAATATAATCTGTTGTGCAGGCTTGATAGCTTGGTCTTAGCGTGTAAGTGTGGGCGCTGTGTACAGTGACTTGAGGTTGCGGGTTTGTGCTCCGGTGGGGTTTCTTTTATATATTTAAAACTCATAGCAATTATCAAAACAGTAAGCGAAAACGTATAAGGAAATTTAGTTCAGAGTTTTTCACAAACCGTGAGTTGGCAAGTTGGTTGTTGGGTGCACTTGGGGTTGCGGTTTGGGTTTGTTGTGCGCCTAGGTTCGATCCCGGGTGTACACATTTGGGGTTTTTATATTTTTTGGGCTTTTTCATGTCTTAAAAAAGGGAGGAAATTGTAGAAATATATTAGAATATTATTAGAACATGTGGAAATAATTCTACACTATTTTAAGATATATTTCAGAGATTTAAAAGTTAAATTAGACAACGTACTAGATAAATCTAGTTTCTAGTCTAAATTCAAGGTTGTTCGTTTATGTCAAAAATGAGTTTAAAATTTGGAAGTGGAATATAAATTTATAACCTACCTTTGGAAAATTACAATAGGATTGAATTATTGAAAAAAGTAAATGATTGAGATATTTGGTGGTAAGATAAAAGCATGGGTAAGGGACTGAAATACAAAAAATCATTATATTTAGTTTTATCGTAAGAAGTTTACGACACATAAGGAAACAGATTTGAAATTGATAATTCAAAATGAATGTATGAACAAATCAAATGAATTATGAATGAGTAATTGTGTAATTGAGGTTAAGGTAACCTATATGATCTCGGTTTGAGATGTTGGAATATAGAGGCTGAGCGAGACCCGTAGAAACCGGCAAGTTAGAATAAATGAAATTTGAGAAGTAACCAGTGTAGGCTGACATTTCTCCTTGTGTTAATTTAAGTCTGGAAGGGTAAGCTAGCTCTAGGTTGTGATGATTATAATTAAACCTAAGGATAGACACTAGGGGGAGATGTGATGAAGTATGGGCAAGCATGAGTATGAGGGCCTCATATGATTCGCAGTGGGAGATTATCTCAAGAATTATCGGGGTGTGAGGCATGATGTCCAAAATCACTTGTGGTGTGGGATCTATATTCAGAATTATTGGAATCGAGGCGACGCTCATGTGATATTTGTGTGATGAGGTACCATATGACTCGCAGTGTGAGTTTCGTCTCTAGAATTATTGGGGTGTGAGGCGTGATGTCCGAAAATCACTCGCGATGGGAGAACGACTCTCAAGAATTATCGGGGTTATGGCACGCGATGTGGGTTTTGTCTCCAGAATTATCGGGATTACGGCTTGCGATGGGAGAACGATTCTCAAGAATTATCGGGGCGGTACTAGATACTCACAGGATATCTAAATCTTACATTAGTCACCGTGGTAGGATTTCATAACGAGTGATTAAACCTTATAATGAGGAGTACGATAAGGGCTTGCCCTCAGACCTATATAGTATGGGATGCATAGACACTGTACAAGTATGCATTAGTTTCATCGTCAGTACAAATGGCTGCATTAGGCATTAAGTTCATATCATACACTGACATAATTAGGATAGTCACTTTTATGCTTTATGCATTCAAGTTTGTGATTGTTAAGATGCTAAAATTGCTGTATTATAGCATTGCGTCCGTTGTATGCAATTGATGTGCCAACAGTTTTCTAGTTGCAGGATTGGATTTGGCATGGACTTGAGGTCACTGTGAGGGATGTCATAAGATTAAAGAGCTTCCCTTATCACTTGTTGTATTGTACTTCTTCATTTCCGCTGTGTTATTGTAAAGAACAAGGTTGTAAATGAATTTTTTTTTTAAATTCCTTGTATTTTTGTACGAATTTGAAGTAAAAGATCTTATTTGTGCTACAAATTACATGTATTTGGAATTCAGGGCACTACACTGCGATAGCGAGCAAGAAATGCAAGGGGCTTTGGATTTACATTGTGGCCCCTGTATCGGGTACACTAATGGGTGCATGGTCCTACAATTTCATCCGAGTCACCACCAAGTCAGCTGCCACCCAGCGACTGTCCTCCTTCAAACTCCGGCGCCTGTAAAGTCAGGATATTGATGCAACTACTAATAGTCCATCATAACACTGATCTTATGGAAAATGAATAGTTGCAAATTTAGTTGTATCAGGTATATACGGGAGCTTATTTTGTAATATCCCAGAATAATTTTGTACAAATATATTTTTTCTAATGGAAATTTGCTTATAAATAATGCATGTTTGTGTGTATGTTTGAAATTTCTGGATTAAAGTGTTAATTCTAGATTAATGTGCTAATAAAATGCAATGGTTATGTATGCATGCTTGTGTGTATGTTTGAAATTTCTGGATTAAGGAAACAAAGGAAACAAAAGGAATTAAGTAGATAAGATAGAAAAGATATGTTATTTGTAGATAGATCATTTCTAATCTATGAAGAATACACAATTTTGTAATTGAATGATGTACAAGTAACCGCATTAGAATGCTTATTTTAAACTAGGGTTTGTTGGAAATCATGCAACAAAAAGGTTTGCATGTAAAGTGAAATATCTAAATGAACATATATACAAATGAAAATAAATACATGCAGTGAATAAAAGAAATATAAAAAGAAGTTTAGTAGATTAACAAACCATGTGAATGAAGTTGTAAATGAGTATTTGGATATTACATGAATACAAGTTCACACATTTACATTTATAAATTGCACAGTGTAGGAAAGTATTTAAGAAATATGAGTTGTATACAAGACGTTCGTTGAAATACACAAAAGTGTATATACATGTCATAAGGTATATACAATGTAGAAAAAAATTATAATGCCTATGGGTATATATGTCATGAATAGTAGTGTTGTGCATGTGGGGTGTGCGAGTTAGTACTTGACCGGGCCGAATGATTTTTGGAACGGTTCGGAAAAATTTCCATATGGTGGTTGTCGTTCCTGTAACACCCCACATTTTTATTTAAATTAAAAATGCATTTTTTGATTTTTGCACATATGATGCACGTGCTAATTTATCCATATCTTTTTCTTACTCTCATTTACTAACTTTAGCATGCATAATTTTATTTAGCCTTCTTTTGACCCATGGACCTAAAGATTAAATCCTAGCCCATTAGACTGATTAAAAGAAGAGCCCACTAGAATAAATAAGTTAGTTAATTAAAATGAAAGCTCATAGGACAAGCTCATTAATAAAATCCTAATTTAAGTTGAGCTTGGACTAATACATGACAAGTTACAACTTTTTGTACACATTTAGAACTACAAAAATGTCTTTATTTTTGTATGTGCATGTGTGCATATGCACACTAGTTGATTGGCCGGTTTTGAACCCTAGGGGAGGCCGATTTTGGGCTAGAGGGGAGAGGAAAGGTTGAGGGTTGAGGTTGTGAAGGGTTGGGAGCATGAAAGGTTGGGAGTTTTGGGAGTTAGAAACTGAAGAGTTGAGTGGGAAATTAAGGAGAGAGTTATTAGGTGGAGATTTATGCAAATATGACCCTAACATTATCCTATAAATAGCACCCCATTTCTCCTTCTCTTTCGCACAAAAAACAAATCAAATTAAGTGAAAGAAAAAGAAAGAGAGTAGAGTGTTCTCATTTTGGAGGAGTTCTTGCTTGGAGAAGTTCTTGCTAGGAGGATAAGGTCTTGCTAGGAGCTAGGAGTGGATTCCATCTTTCTCATTCTCAAATCTTTCATTAAAGGTGGGTGGTTTCATACTTTCTACTTGTAGAATATGCATGCTAAAACTATAAATGAGTAGTATAAGTTAATGTTGATATGAAAAATATAGATAAAATTCATGCTAGAGTAGTATGCCATGAATGAGAACAATCTTGTTGTGATTAAATATATATTTGTTACCATGCTAATTAAAAAGAAGAATTCTTTTGTACTATGAATCATGTTAGTATGCTTGCATTTCTTTTTGTACATGTTGAGCATATGAAAAAGGTTATATTCAAATCATGCTTTTGATGACTATGAAAGAAGAAAGAAAATGAATTTAGTTAATGCCATAAAATGTGTTGACATATGCCATGTTATAATATAAACTATTGGAAGAAAAATATATTTTTGTGAAATTCTCATGTTTGAGAGACATGCTAGTATTGTTATAAAATTCTAATTCTTTGTAGGAGTAGGGATAAAAACGAGTTTTCATGAACACTATTTTGAAAATTTAAGTTTTGAGAAAATTACAAGTCTATGTGAAAAATGAGAAAAAGAATTGTTTAAAGAAGTGAAAATAGAGTTTTAATGAATTTAAAATTTGTTGTTTACTGTTTTTAATTTCAATCTCAGTCAAGAAAAATTTTATTTCAAATTCTTAGAAAGATTTGATCTTTGGATAAACAGGTTTTATGAAAAGGAATCACTTTCTGAACAATATGAACAAAAGTATATTAGTGCAAATCCTAAACAGAAAATACACTTGAACTTACTGGTTAGCTAGTGCAATACAGAGCACTATTTATAAGAGATCTTTGGTTCGAAACTTGATAGCCACATTCACTTTTGATTCTTTTTAATAAACTACGAAACTGAACTTGACTTAAGGGCCTTTCGGCATATGAAATTGACGCCAGGTCCACATGGACCAAACGGCTAGCGGGTTGGGGTCTTGGGCATTTTACTATGCTGGCGGGTTAGGGGTTCGAAACCTGTTGGTTTCATTATATTTTTTTGGGTTTTGTTTAAATGAAAAGGGAAGCTTAAATGAGAACAAGAAATTGAGAAAATTGTAGAATTTGTCGAAAATGAAATAGAATTTATTAAAAATAGTTATAGAATTTTTCAAGTATATTTTAGAAGTCAAAAGAAGAAATTAAGATAGAAAGTGAATTTTAACTTAAGATTTAATTAGTAAAGAGTATGAAATTTATATTTTTGAAGAAAAGTGTGTTTGTGTGAAGTGAATTCTTTTGAAAAGATTATACTCTTACTTGGTTTAAGAATTGTTTTGATGTGGTTAGATACATTGTATGAGCTTGAAATTGTTGATAAGATTTCATGTGATGAAGTGTGTTCTTGAAAGAAATTATTTGCTTATAAAGATTGTGAATGAATAAATAGATCATGAATAGTGACAAGATTTTGATTATTTGTGAATAAGATGAGAATAATCTAAGTTTAAGACATGTTTATTTGAAGGGTATGTATACCCATGGTTTCTTGTACATGAAAAAGTTGTGATTTAGAGTTAGTGAGACCTCGGGTACCGGCACTATTGAATTGAAAAGAGTTGAGAAATATTTGAGATATGGCCATGGAGCTATCCCGTATTTGTTGATTAAGTCCGGTAGGAGGTAAAACTAATTCTAGGCTTGTAAATTTATTCATGTCTTGAACTAAATATTTAGGCACATAAGTGAAGATGTAGTAAACCTGGACAAACGTAAGTAGGTTGCTTCTATATAGTCGGCGGTGGATCTCTGTAGCTATAGACCCAGTCGGCGGTGGATCTCCGTGACTGTGGTTGCTCCGTGGGAGACGGGCTTTTATTTTAAACCCGGGACTTTGCGTAGTCGGATGGATAGTTTGTCGTACTCTAATGTATATACGTATACCGGGGCTAGAGGGGCACTTGCGGGATGATTCGCACGATGAGGGGTCTGTTATAATAGTCGGCGGTGGATCTCTATAGCTGGGATCCATATTCGTGGAATGAGCTAAACCTTATTTTATTACTGGATAGTGTTCTTGGTGAGGGATCGAACCCTTTATTGTAGAGTACGTAGGTGCTTGTCCTCGAACCTATGTAGTATGGGATGCATAGAATTCGAACAAGTATGCATTAGTGTCATCCTAGTATAAAAATGTGTGCATTAGGCATTAAGTCATGACATACACTTACATGTTTTAGCATAGTCACGATTTAACACTTTATTGTTCATTCAACTTTTGTGATTTGTTAAAGTAATGAGATCGTTATATGTACGGCATAGAGAGGATGACTGAGTATAACATTTTTGTTAGTTGTAAGTGACTGACGTGCCCACAGCTTAATATGCAGGTAATGGACTTTTTATAAAGAAGTAAAGATGTCATGATGCAGTTGATGATTTACATTTTTGTATAAGTTGTATTTTATTTCAATGTTGTATTTCTTTTATTCTTCCGCTGTGTAAAAAAACTGTAAAGACTCTGATGTATGTTGAAAAGTTTTAAATTCCTTGTAAAATTGTACGAAGTGAAGTATAAAGATCCTGTGAAATCTCAAATTCTGTCTTATTTAGAATTCGGGGCATTACATTTCCGAAGAGTTATTTTTTTGTCGTTCTTATGGACCCGCTTTAATCTAGTACCTTAAAATTTACCTAGAACTTGAACTAAATAATATAGTAAGTTAACCTAGAAAGTTAATCTAGAAACTAGAAGTGATGATAAATAAGTTATTAAAATTGGGAGAAAAAAAAAGTAGTAAACGACTCAAATTACCAGTTTTAGTGTTCCTAAAGAACCTAGATTGTCCGAGGTTACCTTAGTATTTAGCCCTAGTGTGTGTGTTATCTCTAGGCGTGTAACTCTTGGCTGTACGGATAGGAACTAGGAGTGCATGTACTCACCTATCAAGGGGACACGTGCGGCATTGTCTCGTTTGGGACACGTGCTGCATTGTCTCGTCTGTTAATTTCTGGGATTTAGTGATAAAAACTGTACGGTAGGAGTTAAGGGATGGACCTCTACATATCCACCTAAGATTCTATGTTGTTTAATGCGAACAGAGAGCAAGAGCATGGCTCTAGAATTCTCGATGGAGTAGGTAGGACTTGCAGGGTCACCTTTATGTTCGTAACAACTTCTTGGTGAGGTCCGGGAGTAGTGTAGGACCACAGGACCGGGCAGAGTATGACCCGGGAGTGGCGTAGGACCACAGGGTCTCATCATACATAATGGCATGACCAATAATTTCTGACTGCAGAGGTGGAACTAAACCGAATGACTGTAACATCACCAGTCACTAGATGAATGTCAGAAGCATGATAAGTGTACAAGAATAGGGTTGCATTGCGAGGGATCAAACCCTATAATTAGAAGTACGTTCTAGCTTGATTGGGGAATATGTAGTTTGTGAAGCATTCCAATCATTTGTGCATTAGAATAAAAGCATCGTGTGCATTTATATTTGTGCATTAGATTTAGGTCATGGCATACACCGACACTTCTAATTGTATAAATTTCACATTTCTACCTTCATATTGATTTTCATATTGACTGATTATTGAGCAGTGAAGTTCACTGGTTTCATCAGTTTGTGTCAGTTGCATTCAACTGATGTGCCCACTTTTATTTAGGTCGCAGGACCACCTGATCATGGGGATTGTGAGTTTAAGCTGTGTGGAGCATCCATGTCCAAGAGGAAAGTTTTAAGGAAAGGTAAGTAAAAAAGTTTTTAAATTTCCTGTGGTTTCCCGTGTTGTGTACTCATTTGAAGTAAAAGATTCTGGTTGGTGTCACGAGTTTCCGGTATAGAAAAATTGGGGCGCTACAGAAGTTGTATCAGAGCCATGCTTCAAATAAAAGTACCATCATAGCAGGAAGTTAGACTTGGATGCTCAGTTATAGTCGGGTTTAGTTTAGATTATGGAATGATCGTAAATCATAGGGATGCTCTTTACAACTTATGATTATGATTTTGTTTCCTATATCTAAACTAATTCCTGACTTTCCTCCTTATAGGATGGCTGACGAGGGCAACCAGGTCGGGGCGGAAGGAGGAGAAGAAGAATTCTTTGAGGAATAAGAAGATCCCGAAGAAAATACTCTGAAGAAGAAGAAGACCTCGAAGAGGAAGAAGAGCCAATTGAGATTGAGACACCTCCTCTCACTCCACCATCTGTAGGTTCTCCCAATGAGCCTATCAGTTTAGAGCAGGTCAACTCCCATGCTGTACCACGAAATAGAGATCGGCCGACTGTGTCACAAGCTAGAACTCAAAATAGGATTGCTGCGCTATGGTGTCATCTGTATATGCATAAATGGAAGACAAGTCAGCTAGAAGAAGTAGTCAATAAAATCAAAAAACAACTGCTCATCTCTGAGAAGGAATTGACCAAGCTCAGAAAATTCAAAACCAAGGCATTTCAAAGGCTGTTACGACTAAAGATCAGCAATCGATATAAAATTTTGCGCCTTGAGAAAAAATAGGAAAAGTTATAGACCCAAGTGGCCCAGTTACCAGCGCAATTGGGACAACGCCAGAGGGCAGCAGACTCCGTGGAGGATGGTCGGTAGATGTAGGACTGAAATGAATGTTTTGACTGTATTTTGGGCTGAAATATTTTGTGTTTTGTAAATGTTTTGTGTTTTGTAAAACTTTGACATGATTAGAAATGTAATAACATGTTTTGTCTGAAAATTGGTGTGATATATATAAAGAGAAATGTTCCGTTGTGCACTAGGCTTCCGTGTGCACTCGGCCTGCTCACCTTCATATCGACGATCCGAACCGTTCACATTGATCTACACGTCTAAAATAGTCTAAAAATGTCAAATAAAATTATTTGAAATTTATTTGCCCATCCATCATGTGACTATAAAAAACAACGATTCTCAGCTATACAATTTTGTAACACTTCAATGGATAGGCAAATAAATTTCAAATGATTTGCTTTTACATATTTAGACTAATTTATATGTGTCGATTAATATGAATGGTTTGGATCGGCGATACGAAGGTGGGAAGGCCGAGTGCACGCGGAGGCCTAGTGCACAACGGAACTCTATATATAAATATGTGTATTATTGTTTTGTCTAAATATATATTATTGATGAATATCATTTGTGTGTTGAATGTCATTTTTGCAAGTTATAGTATGCCATCCATAGTTACTTTTGAACCATGTATCGGATGTCAGAAAGAGACGGAGGTGGCAATAACGAAAGGACCGAGGGCGAATGCAGAGTATACCAAAGAAACAGGGGCAGCAACAGCAGAAAGACTGAGGGTGAAGGCAGTGGAGTCAATAACACAAATCTCAACGTTGAAGCAGAACATGCACGGGTATATCAAATAATGGGAGTCTGTATGGAGGCTAGTTGAAATTTCATGCCACAACCAGCAACCTAAGAAAGGAACTCAGGCGATGTCGTTGTTAACCACGTCAAGATGGTGAAGTCCTTTAAGAGGATGAAACCACTGGTATTTAAAGGCCAAGCAGATCCGACAACAGCTGATGATTGAATTCTTTAGGTGGAGATTGTGTTTGAAGTACTTGAAACGCCAGAGGAGTGTAAAGTCAAATTGGCAACCATTCTTTTGGAGAAGGACACAGGAGTGTGGTGGCAGTCAGTTAAGCGGGGCATGGGTGATGGACCAATCTGATGGGGGGATTTCCTAGAAGATTTCAGGCAACACTACTTCCCTCTGGACATTCAAGAAGAAAAAGTAATAGAGTTTATCAATTTGAGTCAGGGCTGTATGACACGTCGAGAATATGAAACGAAGTTTACTCAGTTTTCTCGTTACACCCCGTAAATGGTTCAGGATGAAGTTAAGAAGGCCAAAAGTTTCGAACAGGGCCTTAGGCCCGGGTTGAGGTCTAGATGGTACCCTTTGGCATTCGAAAGTTGTTAAATTGGTACGTAGAGCTGTAGCAACTGAATTGGATATGAATCAAAGCCAACAAACTCCAAACATGGAATTAAGGGAAAAGGCCTGTGTCCGCTACAGACATCAAGAAGCAGGGTCAACCCAAAAGAAACCAAATACTAGTGAAGGAGCAGTCCAAACAATAAAGTGCTTTCTATGCAGCAAACAAGGACATTATAGGATTCAATGCCCGCAAAATAAGCTCCAGAATGAAGCACAAACATGTTTCTACTGTGAAAAAGTTGGACATATCAAGAAAACTTTTTTGCAACTCCAGAAAGCCAACAACGGGTAGAATCGGAAAGAAGATGATAAGGGGGAGAAGCCCTTTCGTCAGTGACAAGTTTTTACTCTTGCTGAAGAAGAAGCAAATGAGGCAGAGGGAGTTATTACCGGTATGGATAATTAAGATATTTGTTATGTTTTGTGGGTAGAGAAGGAAAGAAAGTTAATGAAATATGTATTCTCTTTTGTAACAGGACATGTAAATGTTAATGGGATCAAAGCTAGTATTTTGTTTGACAGTGGATCATCTCATACATTCTTGTCTAAAGATTTTGCTCAAAAGTTAAACTTTACTCATCAAGCAATTCCTGATTTAGCTTTAGAGGTGGTTGTGCCATCAGAAGTCACTCTTGTTGCTAATAAATGCTATAAAGGTTGTCAGCTTTAAGTTGGAGGAGAAACTCTTGGTATAAATTTGTTGGAATTGGGCTTTGTGGGGGTTGATGTAATGGTTGGAATGGATTGGTTGTCGAATCATACGGCGACCATCGATTGCAAGAATAAAAGGGTGACTATGGCGATGCACGAGAAACCCAAAATTGTATTTCAAGAAAAAGGGAAATGGTGATATGCTAACAACTGTAGTTGAGGAAGGTGCAGGAAGAAATTAAGAAGATTTCCATTGTACGAGATTTTCCACTCGTATTTATGGAGGAGTTACAGGGTTAACTCCGCACAGAGATGTGTAATTCAATATCACAACCTTGCCAGGCAGTGCATCAATATCAAAGGCTCCGTATCGAATGGCACCAGTGGAACAGAAAGAAGTCAAACAGCAAATCGAAGAGCTATTGCAGAAGGGATTTATTAGGCCCAGTGCTTCGCCTTGGTGAGCACCAGTGCTACTTGTCAAGAAGAAGGATGGGGCGATGAGGATGTGTATCAACTATCGAGAGTTGAATAAAGTCACGATTCATAACAAATATTCACTTCCCATGATCGATGACATGTTCGATCAGCTTCATGGAGCGGTTATGTTCTCAAAGATTGACTTGAGATCAGGCTACCATCAGGTTCTGGTTAAGGAGGAGGATATACCAAATACAGCATTTAGGATTCGACATGGCCACTAAGAGTTCTTGGTAATGCCATGTAACACCCCGTAATTTTCAAAGAGTAATAATATATAATGTGTGTATATATAATGCCATGTAACACCCCGTAATTTTCAAAGAGTAATAATATATAATGTGTGTGTATATATATATATATATATATATATATATATATGTATATATATATATATATATATAAGAGTAAGAGACCGATGGCATGATTCGTAAATAAATTAATGTTGAATAATGGGGGGGGCACCAAAAAAGAGACAGTAGCAATGAGTTGCTGCCGTGTTTGCACAAGAGATGACATCATAGAGGTGACGTGGCCAAAGGTGGGGGCCCACCCGTTGTGAAGTTGCCTCTGTTCTCTCTCGGGATGACGTGGCGCATGGCCCACTGTTGGCTGTGTTCACGGGAATAAGAGGAGAAAAGAGATTTGATATAGTCCCATATCGGGAATTGCACAAAAATTAATTAACTATAAGTACTAATGCCTATGATCAAAAGTCACCAATTTGGTTAACCACCTTTTTAGAGGCAACCTGTGGTGGGCAGTTGTACTATACTATAAATAATTTGTCTTCTAAATTGTATAAATTGTTCGAGCTCGGGGCAGGGGTGTTACAAATGGTATCGAGCCGATTTTCGACACCGAGTGCGGGTACTGAATGGTGGTTATGTCTGAGATGGAGCTAGCAGATGTACTGGTAAGTATGCCTGAGAGGGAGCGAGGTTGGGACGGGTCGCCCAGGTGGGGGACTGTACAACTAGCAGAATTATGGTACTGTACAGCTAGCAGAATTAGGGTACGCCATTCCACATCGGCTAGAAAGGAGATCATGCACTAGGTTGTGCATGTCTCGTGCTCAGCAAGGATGCTGATTTCTAAAGGGGGTGTGTGTAACACCCTGTAATTTTCAAAGAGTAATAATATATAAGGGTAAAAGGGATATGAGCAACTTGCTCATTTAGTAAATGAGCAATTGATTATGTGGCATGCATGTGATACATTGAACAACTAACCCTTTTAAAGATTGTCCAATCACATGTATGCCACATCATCAATTGCTTATTTACTAAATGAGCAAGTTGCCCATACCCCTTTTTCCCAATATATAATATGTATATATGTATATATATAAGAGGCCGATGGCATGATTCGTAAATAAATTGATGTTGAATAATGGGAGGGGCCCACCGGAAAAGAGGTAGTAGCAATGAGTTGTTGCTGTGCTTGCACAAGAAATGACATCACAGAGGTGACGAGGCCAAAGGTGGGGGCCCACCCGTTGTGAAGCTGCCTCTGTTGGCGCATGGCCCACTGTTGGCTGTGTTCACGGGAATAAGAGGAGAAAAGAGATTTGATATAGTCCCATATCGGGAATTGCACAAAAATTAATTAACTATAAATACTAATGCCAATGATCAAGAGTCACCAATTCGGTTAACCACCTTTTGAGAGGCAGTCTGTGGTGGGCAGTTGTACTATACTATATAATTTGTCTTCTAAATTGTATAAATTGTCCGAGCTTGGGGTAGAGGTGTTACATGCCATTCGGAGTAACAAATGCTCCAGCTGTTTTCATGGATTTGATGAATCGAATTCTATGGCCATACATTGACTCATTCGTTGTAGTCTTCATAAATGACATTCTGGTGTACTCAAAGACAGAGGAAGATCATGCCAGACATCTAACTGAGGTGTTGAACAAACTGCAGGAGCATAAGTTATATGCGAAGTTATCCAAATGTGAATTCTGGAAATCTGAAGTCGCATTTCTTGGCCATATCCTTTCTAAGGAGGGAGTGACCACTGATCCACAAAAGGTTGAAGCTGTGAAGGATTGGCCCCAACCAAAGATGGTGAAAGAAGTCAGAAGCTTTTTGGGTCTAACTAGGTTTTACAGGAGATTCATCCAAGACTATGCCAAGATAGCAGTACCACTTATAGGATTAACAAAGAAGAACAAAAGTTTTGAATGGACTGAAGCGTGCGAGAGAAGTTTTCAAGAGTTGAAGAGCCGGTTGATTTCAGCTCCAATATTGCTCGCAAGCAGACAAGGGATACGTGATCTCCAGTGATGCTTCACACCAGGGTTTGGAGTACGTTCTGATGCAGGAAGGAAGAGTTATAGCCTACGGTTCAAGGTAACTCCGGCCACATGAGAAGAATTACCCCCACATATGATTTGAAGTTGGCTGCAATAATTTTTGCTTTAAAAATATGGTGACATTATGTCCATGGAGCAAAGGTGGAGATGTATACTAATCATAAGAACCTAAAGTATATCTATCATCAGAAGGATTTGAATCTACGGCAAAGGCGGTGGTTGGAAGTGTTGGAAGACATTAGACCAGAAATCAAGTATCATCCAGAAAAAGCCAATGTAGTGGCAGATGCACTTAGCAGAGAAGGGAGTTTAGCTACATTGATTACAACAAGGAAGGAATTGGACGATGAAATAAAACAAGCCGGTATTGAGGTGGTTACACAAGGCTTGGGTGCACTCTTAGCATGACTTGAACTACAACCAAGTCTGAATGAGCGGATTATGGAAACTCAAGAAAGAGATGTAGAGATTCTAGTACGTAAGGAGCAAGTGAATTCAGGGAAACTTCCGGACTTTAATATAAGGGAAGGTCTATTGTGGTTCGGAAACAGATTGTGTGTCCCGAAGGTAGATGATCTGAGGAAAGAAGTCATGAAAGAAACACACACTACATTACTTGCAGTTCAGCCACGAAGTACTATAATGTATTGAGACGTGCAGTAATGCTATTGGTGGGCCAGAATGAAGCGGGACATAGCCGAGGTTGTAGCTAGATGTCTCACATATTATTAAAATTAAAAATCCCCCATTTACTACATTCCCAATTTCTCATCGAATTTCCAGAAAGGCGACACTTTTGTAAGTCGAATTACCCTCAATTTACCTTCAAACTTTTCATTTTTAGACTGCATTTTTGCAATATGTGGACTGGGTTTACAGAGATCTACACAATGGCGTAAAGTTTGGTGGAAATGGTTAATTATAGGGTGTCAGTTGCAAAAGGCTAGGGTTTGCTCAGGTTTTCGGTATCAATTCCTTCTGGGTCTAGCTCCTTTGCCTCTAATCTTGGAGGATTTCGCAGGATTGGGTTGTCTTATAGCTAGATGTCTTAATAATTTAGGGTTTACATATGGAAAGTTTATGGCTTTCCTGATTCCCCACTCAATAATCAATCTCAATCGGTTGATTTGTTGTTAGGGATCAGGTAACCGATGCGAATTTTCCCTATTTATCTCAATTTTTGAAAATGGTGTCACCTTTGTCGGAATCAAGCTGTCGAAATTTGCCTTGTGTGCATGTTGTTTTTATTTCGTTGTAGGATTTAGTTAATTGATATATTTGATTGCAATTTAGGGAAATTACAAAAGAGGAGTCTTTTCTTTCACAATGGGGGATCACGTAGCATTGTATGTGGACCGTCACGTGCAAGCAGCTGAGAGGTCAGTGGTTTCGGGTAGGGAAGGTGCCAATGGGGTGATTCATTGTCTTCCTTCATCTTCCAAGGGGAGTTCTAAGAAGGAGAGGCATAGAGAGGGAACGAGCGTTGATTTTGAGGAAGAAGAGCCGCTCATTCATATGGTTGAGTGCAGGATTTGCCAGGATGAGGATTATATTGGCAAATTGGAGAGCCCTTGCGGTTGTAGTGGCAGTTTGAAGGTTTGGATCTTGAATCCATTTCTTGATCTGTTTCAACTAATTTAATTAGATGATTGGTATATATTCTGTGGTATATCATCTGCACATGTGGTGGTAATTAGACACTCTTTAGAACCAAAGGTAATTTACTTGGTTGATTATTTTGATAATGACATAGATTATGTTGCCCATGCTAGGAACTCAACCACTTGATCACTATTTGCTTATGGGCTTCAATATCATAAATATGGGTGGCTTATACTATAAGCGTTCATCCACCTATTACTTACGTTATTAATAAGCAATGACATGTTTTCATTTTTACTGAATGAAGGACATACTTCAGTTGAACGATAGCTCATTGTATTTTGTTCCTAAACTATGTGGCAGGAATATCCCTTTTGATTCCACCCGTGAACATGAGTAGCTTGATAGGGTTTGTAGTTTATTTCATAAGATAAAGGTTATAAGCAATGAGCATATTTATCATGGCTTCTTTCATATGTGGCTAAGTGCTTATGCTGTACTATATGTTACGGTAGAGATAATGAGATGTTTCTAAGTTCTTCACTTAGTTTTGTAGTTACCACCATGCCCTTGTTGCTTGGCTTAATTCTGTCATAATTAGTTTTGCTCATGAGCAGTGTAGAGTTTTTGTCATGTTGCACTATCTGTTAGCTAAGATAATACTTTCTTAGGATATTCCTTGAATAAGCTTGCATGTCGTCATCTAATTTCTACATAATGTATTTAGTTTTGAGATCAATTTTGGAACCTCCATAACTCCATTATTGTTTCTCATGAATGCTGATTTTAACCATGCTGTAATATTCAGTATGCGCATAGGTCATGCGTCCAGAAATGGTGCAATGAGAAAGGGAACACAACTTGTGAGATATGTCATCAGGTGATTACATGCTCTCTTTTATTTTTGTGCTCTCATTTTAATATTTGGGGTTTAATCAAATTTCTCCGTGAGAACTAGCAATCTTACATAGTGGATAGAATTTGATGCACTACATTGGCCTTTGACTTGCACCTGATATTAAACGTATTTTTTGTGTAAAAGAGTACACTTTTATTATAATGAACAATAATGAACAATAACATTGGGTTGCTTTAATGATTTATCAGCCATACCAACCTGGTTATAGTTCACCTCCCCGCTCTCTCCCTGATGAGACCACTATTGATATCAGGTTTAGTATTTCCATTCTTACTTTTCATGGCATAGTAGCTTTTGTCATGCATGGGGCTATTGGTATGAGAAAAATACTTATAAGGTTAAATTATTTTCATTGTTGAACTTTCTCAGTGAAGGTTGGACACTAACTGGTGCACAATTGGATTTGCATGATCCTCGCATCCTTGCTATGGCAGCAGCACAACGGCATTTCCTTGATGCTGAATATGACGAATATGCTGCTACAAATGCCAGCGGTGCTGCGTTTTGCCGCTCAGCTGCTCTAATTGTAAGCCCTTTTAGTACAAGGAAAGCATAATTATCTTCTATTAATTAAAATTTTGAGTTCGTTTGTGGATGCAAATGGAATTTGAGAACTGGAGACCCTTGAACATGTCACTTCTTGGTTAAAAACTCTGTGTTTATGCTGTACACATGCAAATTCCAAGTGGCCTGCCGTTTTTTTCCCTTAAATTTATTCCATGTTGATATCGTACATGTAGATTTTGATATCTTACATGTAGACTGTTCTATGAAGACATTCAAATGTATAACTTCATTTTTCATTAGTTGGTAAATGATTGACTTGGCCCTCTTAGATTCTTTTGACTCTCATTTTTCCTTTCCAACAAACCAACTCAAATCTTGGCCAAACAAAAATGTACAAAGTTGCATACCTTTGAGTTAACGGTTCTTTCCTTTTCCCTGTTCTCCTACAAGTTTTCTGAATAATATTGTCACAAAATTTTTGTGACTCTTATTGGAATTTTCCTCGACGTATCTTCTTTTCCTTTACTCTGGGATTGGCTAATTTTGTTTAACTTGCCTTCAAGACATTTACTATTTGAATATTTAAATATGATGCTTTATTAAAGGAAGGCGGTACTTTGTTGACCGGCGTAAATTGTATATTCCTAATCATTTGTTCTTTACAAACTAATCTAAATTTTACCTTTGCAGCTATTAGCTCTTTTGCTGTTGAGGCATGCATTGTCCGTTTCAAATGGTGATGGGGAGGATGATGCTTCTGCATACTTTTCCGTAAGTAGTAGTTCATGTTCATTATTACAATAATCCTGTATCATATATTTGATTATCTAGTTTTGTTTAATGTTATATTTTCAATGGTTAACAGCTCTTTTTGTTGCGTGCTGCTGGATTTCTGTTGCCGTGTTATATCATGGCTTGGGCCATAAGTATTTTGCAACGCCGTAGGCAAAGACAGGTTTGTAATTTCATCGGAAAATCACCATGCAAGTTAACTCTGGTATTCTTGTGCTACATATGCAAGTATTGTAGTACGAACTAGGAATCACCACAATTATGAATTGGACTTGCTGATCAAATCTTACCTCTCTGTTAAGTGTAAATTACTCACTGATGTAACCGAGGTGACCAAAAAGAGATTTAGAGTGTCTCAAGAATAGCAAACTTCCATCATCTGTCAGCTTTTGAAAGGCTATAGTGATGCTTGTACACTTAATTGATACATAGTAAACTATACCCATCACATTTCCAATCCGTGTCAGGTTTTCTATGATATCCTCTTGGTTTTAGGTAGCCCTACAGGAAATATCATTTTAAAAAGCCCAAAATAAATTGTATATTTTATATAAATAAGCCTCTTTTTGAAATGGAGATGTGACTAAGTAGAGTAAAATATCATACTGAAGATGCATTGTTGTGAGTGTGTGATAATAAAGAACTATATCTTGCTATATTAGGTCATTAATTTTTGTATATTGGATTTTCTTCCGAGTTTTTTCCTGAAATCTCCAGGAGGCAGCAGCATTGGCTGCGACAGAAGTGGCATTCATACTTCAGTCTAGGATTGGAAGCAGCCTGCAGTTTACCATTGCTCCAGATTCTCCTACAACTCCTGCTGAACAAGAGTAACATCTATAATAGGATTCCTGAGTATGTTAGACTCACAACTTTCCCTCCTTCCTGAATTTTTCGGTTTCTCAATGCAACACGTTTTGGTTATCAGGCTTAGGGGGAAAAGGACCCTTTCCCCATCGGTGTACATTCTCTTGTCAAAATTTCCCTTGTAAAACCCAAAAACTTTTTCAAGCATGATGTATATAATGTGTGACACATTATGTGAAGTTATCTATGAAAAGTGTATTGCAAATGATAATGTTTGTCATATCCTTGGCACTCTGACCTTGTGTCTGTGTATTCTGTATTCGAATATTGTTGAATTTGTTGTAGCTCTGCACTAAAGTGGTGGTATGTTTTGGTGGTATGTTTTGTGGAGCTGATGCAATTCCTTTCTTACCTGATAGATTTCTTAAATGCAGTTTTTAAATGCAGGCAGGAAGATTGAAGGATTATATTTTCTGTGTAACAATGCTGCTGCTTTTTTTATTATTTCTTTTTTTAGGAGAACAGGTGGTAACATAAGGTAGCGCAATTTAAACTCCAATCCATCTGTCCACTGCTATAAGAAGCTTTGTCAGTGTTCTACAATAATCGGTCCCTATGAGAAGATGAAGTAATAACAACCCAAATCAGTATTGATTAAAAATATGTTTTGTCTAAGCCTCCGATGTAATTCTTTTGTTCACAACGATATCTAATACAAGCTAAATGTTATGTATTTTATATTGATTGATGGGATCAACGAAAGTTTCTTTACAAATACTGAATATAATAAAGAATAAAAAATGTTACCAAAGAGAGAGGGAGATAGAGAGGTGCTGAATCCAAGTGTTATGGATCTTAATTTATAACATATATCTCTAATTTCTAATATTAATTTCTAATATTATAATCGGAGAATTGGGGTTGTCATTTGTAGACAACCTGTAATTTGTAGACATTCAACCATCTAATCTCATCCTTTTATTTTTAATTGTATTGTTGTTGATTTTGGTGTGGGAGCAAACATATGAATTTGTGGATTCTTGAGAAAACGAATAAGGCAAACCTGTTGATTTGTTGGTCTTCACCAAAGTGTTTACTTGTTTCTAGCCGCTACCGCGAACCTGCAAAAAGTGCGATACACCGGGATGGATCCCGGCGACGCACCCTCCGATGCTCTTGTCAGTAATCAGGAAGATTATGAAAAAGCTTTATGTAGAAAAATATTGATTACCTTGTTATGGTGGGGGGAGAGGGATTTTTATAGTCGCCTTAGGGATCCGTTTCGAGATAAGCACAAATCTCTACTTCCCGGTGTTTTTGGATAAGATAGAATTTAAATCGTTTCATAGAGATAACTATGAATTTGAATTACTCTTTATCAATCTGGGTTAGTTTGTAACAGGTCGCTACCCACACCCAGTAAGACAGATCCGTTTATGGGTTATTGAGCTTTAAAGAAAGACCCAGTTCTCATTTCAGACCCGTTTATAGGTGAAATTATCGTTTTACCCCTGAGAGCTTTAAGATTCGTGCCCGATTTGAACGGTCCCGATTTGGTTCTATTTTTAGCCACATCACAAGTCCCCCACTCCTAGAGACAGAGTTTTACAGTCTTTGAGGAGTAGTTTTGTTCGTTTCAATGTAATAGAATTTATCGGAGTTCTCAGGGGAGTTTGGATCTTGCTCGAGGTGTAACGGTGTCAATCTGAGCTTGTAAAATTCCCAAAATTATTCTCAGATTATTCTGGATTTTTGTGATTTTTCCAGATTTTTCTGATTTTTTTCTTATTTTTTTAAATTTTTTATTCAATTTCCGAATTTAAATAATTAATTATCGAAAATTTTAATTAATTATTCTAATTTAATAATTATTATTTTCAAAATTTAAAAATTATTTTCCGAATTAATAAATATTTTTAGAATTTTTAATTAATTTTTCTATTTTAAATTAATTTTTCGGATTTTTTAAATAATTAATTCAATTAAATAAATAAATTAATTATTACCTGGACACGTGGCGTATTCCTGTGCGCTGATCACAATCAGAGAGTGCGCATCGCAAAGCAGGGCATTTTTCTCCCGTGAGCAGCTCGGTGCCCCGGTTGCTCGGCACACGTTGCCGACCCACTAGAAGCTGCTACGTGGCCGGTCAACGTTGACCGTTGACCGCCACGTGGCACCCTTTTTTTTTTCCTCGCTCTGTTTCTTCGACTTATGGCCTCGTCTTCGACTCTAGCTTCCGAATTCGCCCCGTCTTCAACCTAGGCCTCGCCCCCTCTCCGACCTCGTCTGACAAGGAGCTCGGCGGTTGAGCTCGACGTGGCGAGCCTCGCCGATGGAGTTCTCAAACTCGCAGGCATTGAAGGTCGAGCTCGACTGTGATAGGCTCGGGAGGAGGAGCTCGGTTGTAACCTTGACGAGGGTGGAGCTCGGCGTCGGTGAAGGAAGATGGCGAGGAGCTGGCTCGAGCTCGGCGTCGGCAAGGAAGTTGGATGGTGAGTTCGACATGGTGGGTGGTGGAGCTCGGCAGTTGGTGCTCTCGAAGTGGAGGTTGACGAGGAAGCTCGTCTTCGGAGGTTGATGAGGTGAGGAGCTCGAAGCTCATTGATGGGGTTGGAGCTCGGCAGTAATGGCGAGGCGGTAGCTCATCAAGGAGGGTGAGCTTGGAGCTCGGAACTTCGGTGGAGCTTCGTCGAGGAAGCTCGAAACGGAGGGGAGTTGCGATGAGGCATTGGGTTCGGAGGTGGCTCGAGCTCGATGAGGGGGAGGCAAGCTTGACGACGTGGAGTTTTTAAGGGTGGCGTGGCCATGGCAGAGCTCGGTGCTTGAGTGTGGGCCGGAGCTCGGGACAGGGGATGGAGCTCGACGTGGTGATGAACGGCTCGTCGAGGAGGTTGGCGAGGAGCTCGAATATAAGGGAGGAGCTAGGAGTTTGACGAGGGAGACATTGGAGCTCGGGGGGCTCGGTTGCAGAGGTCGGTGAGGGTGACGGAGGTAGAAGATGCACACCGGACTGGATGGGTTTTTGTTCTCACTTTTTAGCGGGAAAGTGTGAAGGAGAAGAAGAGGAGGATGTTGGGTTTGGGTCTCTAACGGGTCTGAACCCGACCCATTAGCCCTTTTAATAAAATTTTCCTCTTCTTCCTTTTGTTTGTTCGGCAAATCCGAGCTGTTGAGCACGAATTTTGAGATGGAATTTTTCTCCCAATTTTTAGCTCGGTGGCTCAGTAGCTCGGATTTCGGATCCAAGCTACGTGGCACAATCAGGACGGTTGATCACGATCATGGCGCGAATCACGAGGGATAAGTTGTTTTGCGCTAATTCATAGCTCGGTACCTCGGTAAATCTGAGCTACGTGGCTCCATCTGGACGGTTGATCACGATCATGGTGCGAATCACGAGGCGATAGTTTTTGCCATGTTCATGCTCGGCGCAGCTGTGTTGTGACCCACTTTTCCGGTGCTACGGAGATCCGATCGGGACGTGTGACCACTCGTTTCGAAGCTGACTCGAAGATCTAAAACTTCTCTTTAGAAGTCAGTTGAAGAATCACCCGTATTGAGGGTCAGAATAGGCCCGCAATATCTTTGCTTCTGTTTGCAGCTCGGATTGTAGATCCGAAGTATGTGGCAAGATCTGAGCCGTCTGATGAAGAACTGGCGTGAATCATGAGGGATTAGTGATTTTCTGCCAATACACTGCTGGGTACCTCGGTAGCTCGTATTGTAGATCCGAAGTATGTGGCGAGATTTGAGCCGTCTGATGAAAATCCGGCACGAATCACGAGGGATTAGTGATTTTTCGCCAATACGCAGCTCGGTACCTTGGTAGCTTGGATTATAGATCTGAAGTACGTGGCGAGATCTGAGCCTCTTGATGAAGATCTGGCACGAATGACAAGGGATTAGTTGTTTTCTCTCAATACGCAGCTCGGTAGCTCGGTAGCTCAGATTGTAGAACCGAAGTACGTGGCGAAATCTGAACCGTCTGATGAAGATTTGGCACGAATCACGAGGGATTAGTGATTTTTTGCCAATACGCAGCTCAGTACCTCGGTAGCTCGAATTGTAGATCCAAAGTTCGTGGCGAGATCTGAGCCATCTGATGAACATCTGGCACGAATCACGAGGGATTAGTGATTTTTCGCCAATACACAGCTCGTTACCTCAGTAGCTCGGATTGTAGATCCGAAGTATATGGCAAGATCTGAGTCGTCTGATGAAGATCTAGTTGTGTTCCCTCAATACGCAGCTCGGTAGCTCGGTAGCTCGGATTGTACATCTGAAGTACATGGCAAGATCTGAGCCGTCTGATGAAGATCTGGCATGAATCACGAGGGATTAGTGATTTTTTGCGAATACGCAACTCGGTTCCTCGGTAGCTCAGATTGTAGATCCGAAGTACGTGGCGAGATCTGAGCCGCTTGATGAAGATCTGTTAAGTTGAGAAGAGCTTCGTTCTCTGGAATCTTTGAAGAGGAGCTCCACTCCTGTGGGCTAAGAAGATGATCTAGGAGGATCCTCACAAGACCCATTCGAGAGACGAGTTTGAGGAGCAATTCTAGGAGAGAGTTTTGGCCCCCGAACTCGCTTACAAGAGGACCACTCGTGAGGTGAGTAAGACGAAGTATCACCTCCAGGCTCTAGGAGAGAGCCATTCGGGAGACAAGTTTGAGGAGCAACTCTATGGGAGAGTTGTGCTCCGAACTCGTTTTGAAGAGGTCCGTTCTGGGAGAGAGCGGAGCGAAGAGCTTGGCTCTAGGAGAGAGCTATTTAGGAGACAAGTTTGAGGAGCAACTCTAAAAGAGAGTTTTAGCTCTGAACTTGCTGAAAAGAGGTTCAACAGTTGTAGGAGCAATTCCAAATAGTGAGCTACTTTGTACTTGCTCGTTCGCAAGTAGCTAAAGCGGCATCGAACTAAGTGTTGGACTCCAAACTTGTTGTTTAAGGGGGTTAACGAGTTGCAGGAGCAATTTCGAATGGTGAGCTTCTCCGCACTTACTTATTGAAAGCGGCTAATGCAGCATCGAACCAAGTGTTGGACTCCAAACTCGTTTTTTGAGCTTAGTAAGTTGTGGGAGCAGCTCTGTAGGACAAGCTGGACTCCGAACTCACCATTTAACGAGTCGTAGATGTGACTCGGGGAGGTAGAAATGAAGCAAGTGCAATAATAGAAAACAGCTAAGTTTTATTGAAGTAAACTAAGTGGCCGCTTCAATGGGGCGAGCATTATTACATGCTTTTGGCTGGGTTACAAGCATCGGCCTTATTGAAAATCGAGATTCTACTTCTACAATAGGATGAAGGCCTCTTGGGAGGAGTTGGGTTCTCCCCCTATTGGACCTCCTTGGATGACGTGGAGGACAGCTCCAGGTTCGGAATCTTGGAACTCGGAGGACCTCTCTGTTCGCTTGTAGGCTCATCGGGGTGGAAGATCGGCCTCGTCTCTTCGGACGAACTTGGCCAGGTGTCCCCACTGTATGAGTTCTTCGATCTCCTCTTTAAGAGCCCGACAATTATCTGTGTCGTGGTCGTGGTCCCTGTGAAAGCGGCACCACTTATCCCTGTTTCTTTTCTTGCCAGGGGTATTCATTCTAAGGGGAGCGCATAGTAGTCCTTTCTTATCCACCTCCATAAGAACTGCTAATATACTAGCATTAAGGGGGGGGGGGGGGGGTGAACTTCTCAAAACGAGGAGCTAGGCGGTGTTGGCCATTTTCGTCCCTCTGGAGTTTCTGTGACCCTTCTTCGTTCGCATTCTTCCGTTTGTTTCTGGAAGATGATTCCTCGAGAGTGGGGGGGATGAGAGCCTCTTCCACTTGGATGTACTTTTCACTCCTAAGCATGAGTTCTGAGAAGTCCCGAGGAGGCTTCTTGGCAAGGGATGACTTGAGGTCGGCGTTAGTGACGTTGTGCCTGAATGCCGCTTAGGCTACCGATTGGTTGAGGGAGGCAATAGACCGGACTTCGGCGGTGAAGCGTCGAACATAATCTCTTAGGTGTTCACCCTTTCTTTGGTTGAGGGTCACCAAAGATACACTTGTTTTCTCGGCCCGACGGCTACTCACAAAATGAGTAAGAAAGAGCCATTCGAACTGATCGAATGAGAAGATGGAGGCCGGGGCGAGTCGAGAGTATCATTCTCTCGCAGGACCCTTCAGCGTGGCAGGGAAGGCCTTGTAAAGGAGCGCATCCGATGCCTGGTGGATCATTATGAGAGTTTTAAAACTCTCGATGTGGTCGGCAGGGTCCGACTCCCCATTTTATGACTCAAAGTTAGGGGGCTTGAAGTTTTGCGGGACCGGGGCTTCCATGATTGCTCGGGAGAACAAGGGCCTGCTCAGGCGGAAATTCCTCGCCCGTTGTTCCTCTTCTTTGTCAAGTCGGCCAAGGCGCCTCTCCATCTCATGGAGACGGCGGTAGACCGAGTCTTCCTTTCGGTCATATCCTGCCGAGCCCCTAGACTCTTTCCCATGCGAAAGGGGACTAGGAGTGTGGTGGTGATGGCTTGGGGTAGGTTGAGGACTAGGTGCCTGTTGCTCGTGGTTGGGAGCGACGTTGAGGGCCCGCAGAATGGCCTCTTGAAAATCTTGGAACTCCGCCCTTGTACTGGTGCCTCTCCAGCTTGGCGGTCCCTATGTGTGGCTCGATTTACTGGAGTATGACTTCCCCGATGGCATTGAGGGGACTCTCTTCACCTCCTCGGGGGAGGGGATCTTCTGGTCCTCGGTCTGCGAGGGGTTCGGACTCTTGAGACCCCTGGGTGCTCAGGTTGATGGACTCCCCTAAGGGTTCACCATCCATTCTGGCGAGTTCAGTGGTCGACCTCCTTTTGGCGGTTGACAATCATTTGACGGAGATCCCGCTCGGGAGGGCTTTGAGAGGCTATAGAGTCAACTGGAGGATTGTGGACCACGACATGGTCCTGATGAGGATGCTGCTTTGGACGACTCCGACAAGAGCCCCCCTGAGCAGTCCCTCGAGACCTTGGAGGAGCCTGTTGAGGAGGAACGCCTTCAGCTAGAGGAGGAGGAGGAGGAAGAGGAGTGGTTTTTCGGCTAGAGACTGCTGCCTTTCCCTTCTCTTTTGGATGTGGCTTGAAACTAATCTCGCTGATGAAGTTAGGTTAGATTGCTTTTTCGGTTCCCACAGACGGCGCCAATCTGTTACTGCTGATTTTGGTGTGAGAGCAAACAGATGAATGTCGGAAGGTGCAGACAAGGTGCAAAGGTCTTGGCGAATTGGAATCGTTTGGATCAGAATGCGCTAAGGCAGATTCAGTTGGGGCTGAGTAGGAATGCGTTATTTTATATCTCGAAGGCAAAGAGAACAAATGAGGCTATGGAAATTCTCACGGATATGTATGATAAACTGTCGGCATCTAATCAAATTCTTCACTTGAAGAAATTGGTTAATATGAAGTTGAGGGAAGGGGGTTCAGTAACAGAACATGCAAATAATTACTGTATGGTTTATAACCAGATGGAAGCTGCACGATTGAAGTTTTCAGAGAGGGGACATTCATTTTTTACTTCTATCTACTTTGCCCTATAGTTATGGTATGGTAGAACAGACTATTACATGCACTATGATTACGACTCTACTTATTGAAAGCTAGCCGTTCGACTCGTGCTTCTATCAAGGGAAGCACTCACCTTCCTATTACAGGATGTGGTCAGTAGCAGTCTGAATGAGGAGGTGAGAATGTTGAAAAATGAGGGATTTTCATCATCATGTTCTAAGTATTTTGTTATGTCAGTTGAGAAGGGACGTGGGAGATATAAGAGCATTCGAAGAAGAAAGGACCAGAGTAGTTCATCTGAGAGTGAGTCTGATGACAGAGATGGGAAACATTGGCCTGAGAGTGTTGGTATTGTTACAAGAGGAGTCACATGATGCGCAGATGTAAGGTCTATATGAAGAGGAAGCAAGAGAAACTAAAGGAAGTCAAACCAAAGAAAGCCAATGTGGTGTCCGATAAAATTGAAGAGTTATGCTTATTAGCTATGGACGAGTTGGGCACGTGAGATTGGTGTATTAATTTGAGAGCTTCTTTTCATTACACTCCGAGGAGAGAGGTGTTTGATAAGTACAAGGAGGATTCTTTTAGAGATGTGATCATGGAAAACAGTCAAAGGTGTCTTACATGAGGGGTTGACACTGTCCGCATGAAAGCCAATGATGATCAGAGTATTTTCTTGCGGGAGACAAGGCATGATCCATACTTCAGGAAAATCTTTTCTCGATTGGAAGGTTAGACAAAGAGGGGTTGTTTACTACAGTTGATAGTGGGGAGTGGCGTATAGCTGCAGGTTCAAGGGTGATTGCAAAAGGAAAGCGTGAGGGAACGCTGTATTTTCTTAGAGACGTAAGGGGAGTTTCTCCTATAGTTGACTCTTAGCTGAAATCGAGTAGTAGGTTGTGTGGGGTACATTGAGTGCTTTCGATTGTGGGAATTTAGGGGAGGTTACTAATTTAGTGTGAGCTACTGGCCGTGAGAGTGATCCTAGAGAGCAAAAAGTTGTTGCGGTGAAGGTACTTTGCGATATGGCAGTAGAAGCTTCAAGTCGCTCTTGTGAGGTAGAGAGCACTATTATCGATATACAGGGTGATTTCGATGAGGGTAACTGAAATGAGGCTGTGAGGGTTGAGCAGTATGCGGATTTTGTGGAGGTGTCATCCACGGAGAATTCTAGTGCAGATGGTGCATTGAGAGACTTTGAACCATATCCGGTGTTAATGGAGATTCTGCGAGTTGGAGAGTCTTTTGACACGGAATCCGACATGGGAGGTTGTTTATCCGTTATTTGTGCTCTATGCGATTGATGGAGTACATCCTTCATGAGCAAATGAGGAGTGGTTGGTGCACTCCACGCAGGGCCGGCCCTCACCTTGAGGCCGGTGAGGCGGCCGCCTCAGTTCCCTAATTTTTTTTACACTTTTAGGGGCCCCCAAATTTGTATTCCCCTAGTAAATATAGGCACGCATTTTGCGCGTAAAAAATCGTATTATAATTAGGGGTCCCCAAAAATAATTATTTGGGTCTTTCGCCTTGGGCCCCCGGCTACTCAGGGCCGGCCCTGACTCCACGTGGTGGAGTGACGGAGGTGCTCTTCTTGAGAGTAGGGAGTACTTGAGTCTTTCATGAGAGTAGGAGACTGGTAGAGATAATGTGAGGTAAGATTACAATAACTTTGAAGTATTGTGTATTTGGTCCAAGTGGGAGATTGTTAGCATTGTGGCATCAAATACACGTAGGCACGGGAGTTCTTGAAGTTGGAGAAGAAGAGGAGAATACGACGACAACAAAAGAAGGGAACATCAGTTAGAAGAAAGGCAGCTAGAGGAGTTGCAGTCGACTTTCTTGTGTTACGGTCGACCGACCACCCGACTGACCACCCGACTGCAACTAGGCTGATAGGAATTCTTCGAGTGTACAAGGTTCCAACAGAGAAGGGGACAGTCGACCGGTCATACTTTAGGTGTGGCTTGATACGTTGCGGTCGATCGACTTCGACGCTGTGTGTTATTTGGGCTGACGAGTTTAAGGCCAAATGAGTTGTATTTGTGTTTGTCTTTTAGGGTTTACTTAGGGGTTATATATATAGTAGTAAATGTGAACTCTAGGGCTATTAAGTGTTAATCAAGGTGAGGCGTTATCATTATTCAACTTCAAGAGGAGTATGTACCGAGTGTTTCAAAGGTGAGAGAGGAAGATTGAGAGTTGTAATCTTTTTATAATCTTTATATTTCTTGGGGAATAAGAAGTATTGGTTATCTCTGCAGATTATTGTGTTCTTGTGAGATATTGCAATTATCATGGTGACTTGTTTTTGATTCATTTAGTTTTTATTGCTTGTGGTGTGTGTACTTCACTGTTAGCACTACGAGTTGTGGCATATATTTTACAACAATTATACTGTTTTAGACTCGAAGTAGAAAACATTATGGACCAAAGATGAAGCTTTATTCATAGATGTATAATCTATAAAGGTGATGTGAAGAGTTTTCTGCATGCATGATTGTACAGGTCATTTTCATTTTGATTCAGACAAAGTGTCGTACACTGCTTTTTAGACTGCTCCAAAGTTTCATAGTTGTGACATTCGCATTTCGTCTACTTCATTTTTCTCTTCTTTTACTTAATCTGATTCAAATCACTTAAACGTAACTCTGTAAACAATTTACTTTCAGAGTCATACTATATTGACAGTGATACAGCTCCATGTATTGAATCAAAACTTTCCTGACATATCAGGTTATCCAGCAAACAATTTATTTGAGATCCTAAGAGGCATAGGCAAATTTTACTAAAGCATAACACCTCAAGAATTCAACGGCCCAGATTAAAGATTGGGAGAGAGATTCAACGATTAAGATGGATAAAAAAAATGGGGGTCAAAAGCTGGATCTTTTTGTTCAGGTACAGCCAGAGGCAGATCTGGAAAAAGAGAAAAAGTAGAGAGCAAATTGGAGCAGCTAAGGATCTGATTTTGGAGCAGAGAAAACAGAAAGAAAAAGAGAAAGAAAAAAAGAAAAAAGAAAAAGCAAATGAGCAAGGAAAGCAGAAGACTGGAGAAGATGAAGCAACCTGCCACAGTAAAGTATCAAAAAACCCTGTGGTGATGTCATCGAGGATGTCACAAGTTGCTTCAGTCTCTGTGGCCTCACACATGCCAGAAATGCCACCTCAAACTTCGAGGTCCGATATGTGTGAAGCATGTCAGAAGCTGATAATATCCTAACTGGGCTGGAGGTGGTTATTGGGTCCAATGAGAGGTCCAATATAGCAGTAAAATACAAAGATTTCCTACTGGGTTGCAAATATTAAATGGGCCACAAGTTAGGGATGACAACCGGGTCGGGTTGATCCCCTATCCGCCCATACGAACCCGGCCCGCATTTATGCGGTTCGGGTCTAGGTCGAACTCGCGGGTCTACCCGGATCGACCTGGGTCGTAAAATTTGCGAACCCAACCTACTCGACCCGGTCCGCTCGACCATGTAAGAAAATTTTTCATGTTAGATATGCTTATCATATTTTAAATTTATGTGTACAACATGCATTGAAATTAGCATATTCATATATAATTGGAATTAGAAATTGTATACATTTTATTGCTTTGAGTTGTCATATGCTTTAAGAATTTAAGGTATGATGTAAAATTAGGAGAATACATTTTAGAAAGTTGCCTAAAGATGTTAAATACCGATGAAATTCTACTTTCGATTTACTAAATATTGTTACTCAATACAAAGATATTATAAATAATTTTTGTCATGCAAAAAACATGGAAAATTTTCAAATGACTCCCCAATCATTGTATTTTGCCGAATTTTTATTACGATTTTTAGAACATTTTAAAAAAATAAAAATTTTCTACATCTTATGATTCTATTTCTAGTAGTATTTTTATTTCAATCATTACTATAATGCAAACTTTTCAAGAAATAATTTCGGACGAATACATTGGCCATATTGTTGTTCCCGCTTATACAAAAATTTTGAAGTATTTTAATTTTCCTCCTATGTTGTATTGTATTGCTAATGTTATGGATCCTCGTATCAAATTAGCGAGTACGAGGAGTTTGATTGAAATATATTTTACTTTACTTGGAGATGAATCTGAAATTGATTCCGATAAATTTTTACCTAGCTTTGAATTGACATTGAATAACTTGTATGATTATTATGATAGAACTTTTGCATCTAGTAGTATAACTAGTTTAGTTACTTCTTCTTCTTCTACTACTTCTATAGGTAAGGATAAGAGTACATTAGAAGATGCTACTTTTAATTTACTTGCTCGTATTCAATCAAAAAACCCTAGGACTAATGCACCTAATGAATTAAATTGGTATAATTAACAAGATAGTGAGAGTTCTAGTACTAAGATTGAAGTGCTACAATGGTGGAAAGAACATGAAAATATTTTTCCTATTCTTTAACATATAGCTAGAGATCTACTAACTCCTCCTGTCTCCACAGTTACTTCCGAAAGTGCTTTTTCTACAAGTGGCAGGGTTCTAACAGATTTCAGGAATCGCTTGAAGTCCGATTCGTTAGAGATGCTCGTGTGCACTAAAAATTGGATGAAGGCTGAAGACAGAACTCAAGGAAAAGCGACATCTACATCAACAACTGGAAGAACTCCCTTGAAGTCCAACAACAAGATTAGAAAATTTAGGGCGATGAGATCCTAGGTTTAGGTTAAGTAGAGGTGCACGACAGTAGTCCAATGCCATCTCTTCAATCTAACTTTAGGCTATCTCGAACTCTAGGTTGTCATCTTAAACATGTAATTGAAAAAATTTGCATATTTTTTTAACAGTATTTGTATGTAAAAAAGTTGTGAAAATTTCATAGAAGTTGAAATGAATAAATATATACAATTTTGTTTAATTCTTAATCTCTTATACTTGTTTTACAATTTTTATTTATTTATTTATTTAGGTTAAAAGAGAGGGCGGGGGCAACTCGTATTTGCAATTTATATGTAAAAAACTTGTAAAAAATTCATTGTAGTTGAAATGAATGATCAATAATATATGCATTTTTTTACTTTTATGTAGTTATACTTTTTGTAATTTTTTTTAAGCAAAGTTGTTAAAAAAAGAAAAAAAATCAAACTTTTCAACCCGCGACCCGGCCCGACCTGAAACGGGTTTGACCCTAATGGGTTCAAGGGTTGTGCGGGTTGAAAATTTCAATTTCAAGCCCGACCTGTTTGACACCTCGACCCGACCCGAACTTGCTCAAGTAAGGCTTCAACCCGCGCGGGTCAGACCCGACCCAGCCCGGCCGACCCGAATGCCAACCATACCACAAGTGGTTGTTAATAATTTGGCGAATATTGATTAAATTTCTAAAGGGCCCATGTTCGGGTCCAATAAGGAATTGGGGGGGGGGGGGGCGTTGTACATCGATAATTAATTCCATAGGGCCCAAGAAGGCGTAGTGTGGGGCTCCTTCATTAGTGATCCCAAACCCAATTACATCTTCAACTATACCACACACTTCTAGCAACACTTGCTCAATCGTGTTTGAAGAAGATGAGGAGATGCGTCTTAATCTAGAAGATGATGATCCATATTCGGAAGATGACTCAAAATTTTCAGAAGAGATAGTCGAAAATGCACAACAAGTTCTTGCTAGGCAAGAAATAATGGACTTGACCCTCTGTTGTGCAATCTAGACTATCTAAATGAATAGACAAACTAGACACAAATTAAAACCTCGCAAGTGTACGAATCGTTTATAGAATCGTAGTGAAGAGCAAGGGTCGATCCCACAGAGATTGTAGTACTTAACTCACTAATCAATAAAACAAAAGAAAATGCAAATCATAATGTTTTGTTCTAAAAGGAAATGAAAAGATAAAAAAAAAAATCTAAATTAAGTAGCATCACAATTTGAGTCACGAATATCTATTAAAGTAGTTGGACTTTGATTTCCACCTATAGTCAATAATGCTAAGTCGTATACTACTCCAATTACTCATGTTTGTTCCTTTAAGGGCATGGTATCTACTCCTTAAAGTTGATGTTTCCCTAAGCCAAGAATTAGGTATGGTATCTACTCTAATTCGTTTCTTTCCTTAAGTATTTAGCATGGTATCTACTAAGTTGCACTTGAAGAAAGCATATGATCAATGGAAACGAACAAACACTCAAAGTTCTAGAAATTGGTATCAGATCTAGAACCTTCAAGTTGATTAAACCAAGAACCCCTAAAGATTCCTGTGTTACAGGCTATGAGCACGAGATACGGATCGTCTCTATGCTTATATAACAGATTCAGATTTATAATACGCAAACTTGATAAACTCAGGTTCTGCATGGTAGTCGACTTACTGTCACTCTCAGTCGACTGCTCTTAGAACTTCTGAACAAGTTTGATTATTATAAATCTATACCAATTCAATCAGGTTTAATCAATAAGTACTAGAGTAGCATTCAGAAGAATATAAGCATTACATGACTACGACTTCAATCTACCCAACTATGAAATTAGTTGCACATAATACAACCTTTATTGATTAATAAAATAGAATTCATGACTCTACAATAAAAATAAAAGTAAAAGGAAGAACAGAAGAACACTGATTTGTATGATGTTGAAATGGAGCCCAATCAGCAATCGACTTGTTCTCCTTCTTGATGCTTGTATCTTGATGCTTGCTGGTCGACCGATCTATCCTCCTCTCCCTCATAATGCCTCTTGGTTGATATTTATAGAATACGGGAAGAGAGTTAGGGTTTGCACTTTTTCCAGAAAAGTCCTCTTTTTTCATTTATTTCCTTCCTTATTTGAACTGCATTTTATTTCTTTCTCTTTTCTTCTTTTCTTCCTTTTCTGCTAACCACGTGCTCTTGCCAATCCCCGGTCTCTAGCTTTGATTGTTGAAGAAGTTGTTATTCGCAGATAACCTGGGTTTGGATAACTTAATCTTGCTTCGTATTTGGATGAGGATGAATCTTCACTGTTCTTATCTTTTGACTCTGCCGAATACCAGTCGACTGGTTTGGAAGCAGTCGACTGTGTCGAGACATCTGGAGCTTTGTAATTCATCAGTCAAGTCGACTGTCTTGGAGTAAGTCGACTGTACCGAGCAGCTTCAACCTTTCTGTCCAGTCGACTGTTGGAAGAACCAGTCGACTTATGCTCTGCAGTTTCTGTGTATCATCCTCTCAGTCTGTATTAGTCTTGAATCTGCCTCGTTTGCTGCTTTTAGGCTGTTTCCTATGGAAAAGAGAAAAGAAGAGTAAATTACCACATATAGAGCATTTAAATGTCCAATTGCATTAAGATTATTGCTCCTAAATGTGACTATTATTGGGTTCATCAAATACCCCTAAACTTAGCTTTTGCTTGTCCTCAAGCAAAAAAGTAAAATTATGAACAAGGGGAAAATACTAGTAGACTCACCCTATAACACCAAAAATTCTCATTATGCAAGCATCAAAATTGCAATTAAAAATATAAACAATTGCAAATAAAGTAAAAACAAGCATACCCACTTTCTCCAGTGCAATTGTCTATTCATAGCTCCAAACCCAATCATATTTGTCATGCAATTAATTATAGTTATAGTATGTAACTACCCAATCTGTGATTTTCCCTTTTTTTTCTACTACAAACTGAGTAGCAAACTAGAGTTTTTTTTTTTTAATTTTTTTTTTTTTTAGTTTCTTCTTTAAGTCGTCACTTGCCTTTTGACGCGAGTGCAAAACATTTGTGATGAATCCACCCGGTTACTCAACAAGTCACAAACTTTAAGTGCTTTGCATACTCATATTTCAAGTTGCCGTTTGACGTAAAAGTAAACATTGGTGATGAATACCCCTAGTTACTAAGCAACTCAAAACATTGGAGTAGATTGACTTTATTCAATTTTTTTTTTATTACTCTATTTACTTAAACTCTGTTTAGGACTAGATCAAAGGGGATAATCACGAGAAAAAACATCACATTTGTCTTTAATGTGTAATAGCATGACTCATACAATTTTGTAAGGAATTATGAAACTCAACAATCCTAAAGTAAATAAGTATACTTACTCTTACTTTATAAGAAATTGTTTATCCCAAAAAATCAAAAGACTCCAAATGTAAATAACTACCCCCAAACTTAGATGGAACATTGTCCTCAATGTTCGCACAAAAACTTCTAATAGGCATGTGTTACCACCCAGTTTGAAGGAAAGAAAATAAAGAAATGATTAAAGAAATAAATAAATAAATAGAGATTGTAAGTACTCCCCTGAAAAATTGGGTTACCTCCCAATAAGCGCTGCGTTTCTTGTCTTCAGCTAGATTTGATGAGTTTATGCAATGTATTGAATGGCTCGTGGCTCAAAACTCATCTTATTATAAGGTTTCCCACTATGCCCATTCTCCTTGAACGTTTGATTTTTCTCCAACGTTCCATGTGGGGAAACCTTTGCAACAATGTACGGACCATACCATCTTGACATAAGCCTATCTGCAATGGTCCACCTTAATGCACCCTTGTGTTCTTGCAAGACTCCCTGTAGCTTCTCTTCTTCATGCATCCTTAAGTTTGCAGCAACTGTCACAGGTAATGTCTGGTTTTCCCCCAAATATTCATACTTCAAGTGTTCATGTAGTGGCTTCAGCTCCACATCTGGTGTCCTGGTAAAAGAAGAAACAAAAGTATTATTAGACACGAGATTTTCAAACATATGTGCAAATTTACTTGCATATGATTTTTCATTTCCAAGGGTATGTATTTTCTCTGTAATCCTCCAATCATTATATTCCTGTTCAACTTGAGATAGTATTAGAAGGTGTGTAATTGTTGCTTGTAATGGATCAACACCATGTTCCTGAAATATTTGGTCACAAATTTCCTGAACCACATCAACATTATAACATTCATGATCATCGTGGGGTAATTTTGGTGCATCAAACATTCTAAACTCAATCTTGTTCTCTAGGGTTGTCACCGATTGAAGCTGTTCTTGTCCTCTAGGATTTGGTATGGTTTGTGATGGGAGTTCTCCGGCCTTTCTTTCATTTAACTCCTTAGTAATTTGACCAATTTGAGTCTCCAATTTTTGAATGGCCTGCCCTTGTTGGTTGCTTGTTTGCTGTTGGAGTAATTGAAGAACGGTGGATTCGAAATCCAACTTCTTCTGTTCTTGTACTGGCTGATCAAACTCATTCCCAATCTGGAATTTCTGCTCATGCCCTTGTGCGAATTGAGTGCCCTGATGGTTTTGATTATTGCTCCATGAGAAATTTGGATGGTTTCGCCACCCTGGGTTATACATGTTTGAAAAAGTGTTGTTCTGGGGTGGGTACATTCCCTGTCCTACGTAGTTTGCGTGCTCCTGATCTGTGAAATAAGACATGGGACATGTATTAGTTGTATGATTAGAATGAGAACAAATTGCACAAATTTCTATTGGTTGGTTTTTTATGCCACCCAACGTTGAAATCGCATTAACAAGCATATCAATCTTTTTGTTCATGGTTTCCATTTCTAATTGCATGTTATTATTATTAGAAATTTCGTAAACTCCCTAGTTTTTCGAAATGCCTCTTCTTGTTGAGAATTGTTGTGAGTTCTCGCTGAGTTCTTCAAATAGCTCGATGGCCTCCTCACCACTCTTCCTCATCAATATTCAGTTGCAAGCTGAATCCACAATTGCTTTATTAGTGTCATTTAAACCCTCATAAAATACTTGTACCTGATCATCCTTAGGTATGTTGTGAGTAGGACACTTGAGAAGCTTGTTCTTAAAGTCCTTCCATGCCTCGAAGAACAAATCGTCATCTTTTTGTTGGAAGAGTAGAATTTCTCTTTTTAGTTGTTTGGTTTTCTGAGCTGGAAAGAATTCTTTCAAAAATTTTATTGCCAATTGCTCCCATAATTGAATTGATCCTGATTCCAAAGAATTATACCACAATTTAGCATTAAGTTTTAATGAAAATGGAAACAAAATTAACCTGATTTGTTCAGGGGTAAGCCCTTGGACGCTTTGTGTTCTGCAAAGATCAAAAAAATCTTGCAAATGTAGATGCGGATCCTCGTCTAGTCTACCAGTGAAGTGGGGAACCATGCTAAGTAGTTGAGGTGATAGATGCATATTTCCTGTGACATTAGGTTGATAAGCTATGCAAGAAGATTGCTCAATATTCTTCGGAGTGAATTTGTCTTGCATTGGTACTCGATTTGGTACTTTCTCCCCCATTGTTGCTTTTGGAAAAATTCGCTGTACAGTCGACTGGTCCTTGGAGACAGTCGACTGGTCTGTCTCTGCAAAATGTAATATAAGAAAAGAAGAAAAAAAATAAAAAGAAAAAGATTTGTATTGATTTTGCAAGTTAAGATACTAAACAATCCCCGGCAGCGGCGCCAAAAACTTGTTGTGCAATCTAGACTATCTAAATAAATAGATAAACTAGACACAAATTAAAACCTCGCAAGTGTACGAATCGTTTATAGAAGCGTAGTGAAGAGCAAGGGTCGATCCCACAGAGATTGTAGTACTTAACTCACTAATCAATAAAACAAAAGAAAATGCAAATCATAAAGTTTTGTTCTAAAAGGAAATGAAAAGATAAAAAAAAATCTAAATTAAGTAGCATCACAATTTGAGTCACGAATATCTATTAAAGTAGTTGGGCTTTGATTTCCACCTATAGTCAATAATGCTAAGTCGTATACTACTCCAATTACTCATGTTTTTTCCTTTAAGGGCATGGTATCTACTCCTTAAAGTTAATGTTTCCCTAAGCCAAGAATTAGGTATGGTATCTACTCTAATTCGTTTCTTTCCTTAAGTATTTAGCATGGTATCTACTAAGTTGCACTTGAAGAAAGCATATGATCAATGGAAACGAACAAACACTCAAAGTTCTAGAAATTGGTATCAGATCTAGATCCTTCAAGTTGATTAAACCAAGAACCCCTAAAGATTCCTGCGTTACAAGCTATGAGCACGAGATACGGATCATCTCTATGCTCATATAACAGATTCAGATTTATAATACGCAAAATCGATAAACTCAGGTTCTGCATGGCAGTCGACTTGCTGTCACTCTCAGTCGACTGCTCTTAGAACTTCTGAACAAGTTTGATTATTATAAATCTATACCAATTCAATCAGGTTTAATCAATAAGTACTAGAGTAGCATTCAGAAGAATATAAGCATTACATGACTACGACTTCAATCTACCCAACTATGAAATTAGTTGCACATAATACAACCTTTATTGATTAATAAAATAGAATTCATGACTCTACAATAAAAATAAAAGTAAAAGGAAGAACAGAAGAACACTAATTTGTATGATGTTGAAATGGAGCCCAATCAGCAATCGACTTGTTCTCCTTCTTGATGCTTGTATCTTGATGCTTGCTGGTCGACCGATCTATCCTCCTCTCCCTCATAATGCCTCTTGGTTGATATTTATAGAACACGGGAAGAGAGTTAGGGTTTGCACTTTTTCCAGAAAAGTCCTCTTCTTTCATTTATTTCCTTCCTTATTTGATCTGCGTTTTATTTCTTTCTCTTTTCTTCTTTTCTTCCTTTTCTGCTAACCACGTGCTCTTGCCAATCCCCGGTCTCTAGCTTTGATTGGTGGAGAAGTTGTTATTCGCAGATAACCTGGGTTTGGATAACTTAATCTTGCTTCGTATTTGGATGAGGATGAATCTTCACTGTTCTTATCTTTTGACTCTGCCGAATACCAGTCGACTGGTTTGGAAGCAGTCGACTGTGTCGAGACATCTGGAGCTTTGTAATTCATCAGTCAAGTCGACTGTCTTGGAGTAAGTCGACTGTACCGAGCAACTTCAACCTTTCTGTCCAGTCGACTGTTGGAAGAACCAGTCGACTTATGCTCTGCAGTTTCTGTGTATCATCCTCTCAGTCTGTATTAGTCTTGAATCTGCCTCGTTTGCTGCTTTTAGGCTATTTCCTATGGAAAAGAGAAAAGAAGAGTAAATTACCACATATAGAGCATTTAAATGTCCAATTGTATTAAGATTATTGCTCCTAAATATGACTATTATTGGGTTCATCACCCTCACACCGGATGTTGTCCCCATCCACTTATCTAGTGTTTGACTCTCAGACCAGCTCCGACTTGTAATGTAAGACCAAGGGCTTTAAAATGCAGAAGGTATCTAAGAGTGCTCATAAGGAGTCCTTGGGTGACTATCTGTAAATAGTAGCTGTTGCCAATACAACTAAGACCGACTGTGGAGGTACGCGTAATCTTTTAGCATCCATTTTAAATTTCATGTCGGATACCGATGTGTTTAATCTTGCTATAACATGTGCTCTTGTGGTTGGCGATAAAGATCGTAATGCCTTACTCCTTAATAAGATTAGAGATTGGGAAATGAAAAAAGAAAATCTAGGTGCGAACTTAAAACCCAACCTCATATGTAACCACAAATCTATAAATAATGAGTGTTCTTCTATGGAATATTATTTGGGGGGGGGGGGGATGGTTTGGGAGGTCATTATTACATCCAAAGTAGATATTCAAGAAACCAAACTCATACATGTGTCTAGACTTAGGAGGAGGGGGGGGGGGGACATGATCAAGGAGTGGAGAATCCGCTCATCTACTGAGGCCTCAGGAGGTATCACTATTGGTTTTAACTCTGATCTATTCACTTGTTTGGATGAATTCCATAGGAAATTCTTTTTATCGTTCATGCTCCAACGCTGGGCAAATAACTGGATTCAATTGGTCATTGTAGTTTACAGCCCAAACCTTTCATCTTCCAGAGTAGTATTTTGGATAGAACTCCACTCAATCCAAACAAGTTGGCATAGCCCATGGTTAGTAGGTGGGGACATTAATATCACGAGGTTTGTATTTGAGTATCATAGTAGAGGTCCTCACAACACCGGCATGGAGGAATTCAACTGGGTTACCTCAAAATTGGAACTGGTTGATATCCCAGTCCCAGATAGGCTCTTCACCTGGTTTAATATGCAAGCGGCCCTTATAATGCTGAAACTAGATAGAGTGCTAGTCTTGTTAGACTGGGAGGCTAATTTCCTGCGAGCCTATGCCAAGTCCCTCGTGATAACAACATCAGATCATGTCACCATAGTTCTATCGTCAGGCGAATGGAACGGTAGAAAGCCAAATAAATTCAGGTTTGAGAATGCTTGGTTAGAAATCCAGGGTTTCCACGACATGGTAATGAAAAAATGGGCTCTCCAATCAAGGGAACAAAGGCGGCAGCGGTCTGGTGTGAAAAGATTTGCAGACTCTGTTCCAAGCTAAGGAAATGTAACCATACTAGATTCATGACTCATTACTCTCTTAGTTGATTTTCTGTAGCTATTTATATGATACGTATCTGTGGAAAAGTGTCACATGAGAAAAACCTAGCTGTCACAGAAATTTTGAGAGAGGGAGATTGTGAGGAACATCCCCTTCACGTAGCTAGTACCAAGGCGTGAGAGAAAGCTTGATTTGATCCGTTCTTATGGATACCATAGAGGCACAACAATATTGCAGTGCTATGATCAACATGAATTGAAGACAACAGGTCCATCTTTAAGGTATAACTCCTAAACACGATTTATGGTTTTCGCATGGATCCATGGCTAGGTTTCGATATTTCTTTGTAATTTTTCTGCAGTGTATTTGATCCGAGACTACCATTGAAACCGAACACATAGTGCCTGACATGGAGGAAGATGAACAAATTCTGTTAATTTTAGGGCGACCTTTTCTAACTACGGGGAGAGCTTTGATTGATATCCAACAAGAAAAACTTATTTTGAAGGTTGAGGATGAGCAAGTAACGTTTAATGGTTTTAAATCTGTGAAGTTTATTGCCGAAGTACAGTCATGTTTTCAAGTTTGTGAAACTGATTTAATTGTGGACGAGAAACATAATGCTGAAGTTGAAAAGTTACCAATAAAAATATGACTAACAAATTCAGCAACTCTAGAATCTGATAAAGAAAATGTTTTGGAATATGTTCATCTTTCTTCTCAGTTGAAATTCAAAGAGGTGGGGATATCAAAAACGCCATCTTCAAGAAAGAAACGACTCAAACTCGAGATTGAATCTAATCCACACCTGAAGAGAAGTATTAGGAAAGATGTTCTTATGTTGTTGGATCTTGACATCACATAACCATCTCAATTACCATGCTAACCTGAAGACTTAAAACTTAGCGCTTCTTGAAAAGAATCCCATATTTTCTTTTCCTTTCTTTAGAATTGCTTTTATTTTAGTTTAGTTTAATTTAATTTTTGATTTTATTTTATAGGATTGCATAAGTTTGGAGGTTTCCGGCAGAGTTATTTCTACACCTACTTTGATGGCTATTTTTGGGCAGGATGGAGCCCGATTCTAGAAAAAGTGTTTCAAAGAGCGATCGAAGGAAATTGTCTTAGCTTTCCAGTACAAAAATAAGGGGATTTGGATATCTACAACTCTAGATATCACCGAAACAATGAACGTCACTCATCCAGAATTTTAACATGAATCAATGGAGCAATTCTAAATTTTTCTCATTATTTTTATTTTTCCTTTTCTTTACCCATTTAGGACAATGTGATATTCAAGTTTGGGGGAAGGGGTACCATTTTTTCATATATACTTGAAAAGAAGAAAAAAAGGACTTCAATTAGGTTACCATTACAGTTTTGGGTTCTTTATTGTGTTAAGTATTGCATTTTTTTTAGGATAGACAATATCTTATAAAGCAAGATTAAGCATACTTATTTTCTTTATGATTATTGAAATGAAAAATTCCTTACAAAATTATGAGAGTCATGTGATTATACATAAAAGAGGAATGCAATGCTTTTCTTGTGATTATCATCTTTGATCTAGTCCTAAACTAGGTTTAAGTAAATATAGTGATAATGATTAAATAATTGAATGAATAAAGTTTTATCTATTCCAATGTTTTGAGTTGCTTAATAACTAGGAGTATTCATCACCATTATTTACTTTTACGTCAAACGAAAACTTAAAATATTAGTATGCATAAGCACTCTAAGTGTGTGACTTGTTGAGTAATCGGTTGAATCCATCCCAAATATTTGCATTCGTATCAAAAGGCAAGTGAAAACTTGGGAAAAAAAATCCAAAAAAACTCTAGTTTGCTAGTGGGTTTGTAGTAGTGAGAAGGGGTGATCACAGATGAAGTTGTTATATGATATAATTACATTAGTTGCATTAAAAATATGATTAGGGTGGGATTATGTATAAATAATTACACTGGAGAAAGTGAGTAGGCTTAGTTTTTTTAATTTGCAGTTGTTCATGTATTCAGTTGAAGATTTGATGCTTGCATGAAAAGACCATTGGGTGCGATGAATTGAGCATAATATTGTTAATCTTATTTGATTTATGGTTGATTTATGGTTTTCCTTTTTGCTCAAGGACAGCAAAATATTAAGTTTGGCGGTATTTGATGAGTGTAATTTTTATATAATTTTTATTACTCTTTTATGCATTAAAATTGTGAGTTCAAATTGATTTCTTTAAAATTTATCTTATTTCGACTTATTTTTATTTATTTGTTTGATTTTGTTGGAATGAGAGGGATAAGTACAAAATGTGAGCATTTTAGGTGAAATCAAGGAAGGGTGGAAGGATAAAGATTTCAAAAATTTAAATTGATTCAATGTGAAGATTTCTGAAAGATTCAAGCACCTAATTGCATGTGTTTACAAAGTCCTTTTGAAGAATCAATCAAAAATATATTTGTCAACTAGGGGGTGGAATGAAATTTTGTAATAAAATCAAAGTTGAGTGAATTTAAATTAGGGTTAGTTAATTGATTAGTTTAAAATTTGATAGATTAATCTTAATCTAAAGATTTTAATTAATTAATTAATTATCTTATCCTAAATTAACTAACCCTAATTATAATTAACTAACCTAATCCTATATAAAGCTTCTACCTCTATATAAAGTCGGGCAGTAGGTGGAGCGGAGGAGAGAAAAAAGGAAAAAAAGGAGGTGGCTGTGATTTTTAGTTGGGTGTGTGGCACGGAAAACTAGGAAGGAAAGAGAAAGAGGAGAAAGAAGGAGATTAGCGGCTTTAACTTTGGCTTCAAACGGCATACTTTTTGTAATCCAAAAGAGAAAATCCCCTCCATCTCAATTTGGTGTCCCCTTCTCCAGATCCGGTTGATCCAACCACTGTCTATCCCTCGTCCTTTCGTTAATTTTGTAGATCTCCTGGTGATCTACCTACCCATATAGTTTTATCCGCCTAAGGTGTTTCCCCTCGATCCCACCTGTTTCTTCATCTTCTCCCTCGACCACTGAGGTTGCTGCGTTGATCTCTCTTTTCGGCGACGTGGCTTGCGTTCTTTTCGAGGTTCCTTTGCTCAGCTTCTCGGTGCGCCGCCTTTGGGAGTTGATCTCTCTTATCGATGTATTAGCAAGGTAGTTCATCTACTTTCTTTAGTTGCTCCATCCCCTCACCACTGTAAGTTCCTTATTCCTTTTGTTTTTTTGCAATTCCAGTGACTTGATTTAGTCGTTGTTTAGTTTCTAGATTCCCCTCTTCAATTTTTCTTTAATTTCTCTGTGAGGTTTTCTTTTTATTTGTGTTTGTTTTGATTTCTCTTCTTCTCTCTTTTTGATTTCTTGTTATTTGTGCTCTGTCATTTTATTTAACCCTCTCCTTATCCCCTTTGTTCTTCGGTGATTTTTCTGTATTCTCCGACCAAGGTGCTCTGTTCTCTTGGTGCGATTGTGGATGCACTGCAGCCGATCTGCACTAGATCGTGCTTCTACACCTTCCTTTTGTACATTTGTTTATGCTTGTGTTCTTCTTGTGTTCTCGCTCCTCTATTTTTGTTGTGTTTGGATTTTGAGTTACGCCTCTCCCTCTATTTTCGATCTCTATAGTAACCGTTTTTCTTTTTGTGTTTTTTTCTCATCTTGGGCTCTCTGTTTCGTTCTGTTGTTGGGCCGCTTATGGGCTTCTCATGGGTGGAGGTTGTTAAGAAAAACTCTTTAAAAAAATAGAAGATTAATTTTTTGGGTCGACTATTTCGGCCCTGGGCCTTCCAAACGAACGACCCATTTTCGAGAAGTTTTGAGGTTGTTCCTCTTCTCATCCCCGTACGCTAAGTTCCATTGCCTGTTCGTCTTCTCATCAGTCACCCTCTTCCTCCTCCTCCGTTCCTTCTTGCTTTCGGTGTCTTCAGCTGGGACACTACAAAGCATTTTGCTCTTTCACTATGAAGTGTTTATTTTGTCTAAAGCCGGGACACTCTCGTAATCGGTATTTCACTCTCCAACAACTTCTGGGTCTTTTTATGGGAGTCCCTATATCCGATCAAGTTATAGCGGCTCTTGACCTCCCCTCTTTTCAAGCCAGGATTCCTGAAGTTCATAAATCCAAAAGATCGAAGCTTTCGGTTGCTTCCCCCTTCTCCCTACCCCTCCCGCGTCTCAGTGCATTTTGACAGTCCCCCCCTTCTTCATCAGTACCTTCCAACACTAATACGCCCTTCCCCCCAACTTCTGCTTCAGCAAATATTGCTATTTCCTCATCTTCAACCACGCTCGTTCAGTTACAAGTGTCTCTCGTGTACGTTCCCACTGTGGATGTTGCAGCCAAAATCAATAAGTTTGAATGTTATGGGGCTGTTGTGTTCTTTGGAGGTTCCATCTCCAACTTTGCCCTTGATTCTTTCCTCTGTAACACTTGCAATGTTCAGGACTGGACTTGGGCAGTTAATTCTTGTTCTCACGGTGACATTATGATCAGTTGTCCATCTTCTAAAATCCTGGATGAATTGGTCGCCATCAATTCCTTCTGCATTGGCGCAGTTCACCTTTCTATTCGGAAATGGATACCTCAGAGGTATTCTCTTTCGACTCTCCTCTCTTCTCCGACTAAAGTCACCCTCCTTGGTTTACCGCCGTTCTGCGACTCCCCCCGTCTGGTCGTTGATATGGTCAAATGTGTCGGCGATTTGACCCGTACCTCATATACCTCCTTGCTAGCCTCAGGCTGTCTTCTTGTTGAAGCCGAATTCCTCTACCCGCTGGTGGTCCAAAGAGTATCAGCTTACAACCTGTGCATTGGTCAATCGCTCTTCCTTATTACTATCAACTACAATGACTCTCCCATTGGTTCAGTAGTTCATACCCCTTCGCTATCTGGAGCCCCCTGGATCTGGCTACTATTGAGCCTCCCTCTCTTAGCTTTGCTTCGGGTGTTTCTTCTCGCCTCACTTCCTCTGTGGCCAAGCCCATAGGCAGTCAGAGGACTTCTTCGAGGAAGGCTTTTCCTTTTCATCGCAAAAGTGCTGCATTCTCCCCCTCCTCTAAAACTTTGCCATCCAAGGCCAAGAACTTTGTTTGGATCAATCTAGACCTCTCTGCTTCAGCGGCAGCGAAGTTGCAGGCTCATGCCTCGGGGTCGGTTTCCAGTCAGCTGCCCTCTGTCCCTCATACTCCTAAGTCTAAAGCCAATTCCCCTATTGTTCACCCTGTTGTTGCTGATCGCCCGGTTTCTCTTCATGAGGTGCAGCAGACTATCTCTCAGTCTACATGGCTTATATGGGATATTAATCCCAACTATTCGTCAGATTGGGATCAATTCGTTAAAGGAGTTCAGGCTTCTTCTTCGGCGACACCTAGTTCAAAAACTGCCCCTCTAAAATCTACCCCCCCCCATCTTCGATGAAGGTCGACACTTGATACAACCATGACGATCTCGTTTCCGAGGAGGCGGCATATCTTGATAAGTCATCCTCCCTTCACAAGGTATCCTGTTCAAACTCCCCCATTGTTTTTAATGCTTCTTATTGCTCTGTTTTTTCTTGTATTTGTTTATTCGAGGGTTACGCATTGCAATTTATTGCTTCCCCCGATTATTTCTCGCTTAATTTTAGTTTCCTTACTTTTGTCTTTAATTATTTCTCCTGGAGCTCTACTTTGCTCTTCCCATATGTTCATAACACTTCCCATCACTCTCTGGAAGGTCTCTTCTCCACCTATTCCGTTCATTTTAATTACTCTAGAAATTTCTACCATTCTCAAATTCCTTCTTCGACTCTCCTCCTAGCTGTGCCTGAATCGATAGATCATTGCCCGACTCAGGAGAGGGTTGAGGATCATTCTCCTGTCCAGGAAGCTGATGCTTCTATCTCTCTAGGCTCTCCTGATCAAGCTATTAAGGTCCTGGATGCTACTGCCCTTCCCACTAGGAAGTCTTTCAGTCATACTCCCTCTTCAAATCTAACTTCAACCCCAATTATCATTCGTTCTAGTGCTCGCATTAGAGCGAAAAAGAATAGTCACCTTCCGGCTGGGTCGAAAGCTTCCCTAGCTGTCTAAATTCGTAACCTGGATATCCCTCTCCTGTCTCTCTCTATTCCAAACCTTCTTCCCTTGGCTCCGTGTATCAAGTGCACTTCGACTCTCTGTCCAATCTCGACATGATAGACCTTGCGGCTAGTATGTGGTTTGTGGTTAACTCCTTTTCTGAATTGAAATCAATCCGCATGCGTGAAATCTCCAGAGCTTCTAAGTTCCATACTGCTCATGATTAGTATCTTTTGGAACATTCAGGGCCTTCATTACCCGTCCAAGCAACAAGATCTTCTTCAGCTCATCCCTTCTTCCCATTGTGATATGATTTCCATTCAGGAATCGAAGCTGGATTCCACTTCCCCCGCTCGTCTTAGAGCTATTGGAGGACATGTAATCACTAATTGGATTTCTCTTAATGCTATAGAAATGGGAGGTGGTATTCTTTTTGGTTTCAAGGAATCGCAATTTTCTGTTATTTCGATCCATCGACTAACCTTTTTTCTTACGGTGTGTCTTCATTGGCGATGACAACACTGCCTTCTTCCATAATTTCGCTTCTCATCGCCAACGTTCCAATCGTATCTCGTCTATCATTAATGATGGAGTAGAGTTTCACTCTGAGTCCGATTTTCATTCGATCTTTCTCCAGTTTTAGAAAAACCTCCTTGGAACCTCTAAATCCCAGTCCATTCATCTTGATTGGATGCAGCTCTATGGTCAGGAAGATCATGAATTGTCTAGTCTTGAGGCTCCCTTTTTCATAGACGAGATTAAATCGGCAGTTTTCTCTTTAAAAGTGATTCGGCCCCCGAACCAGATGGTTTCCCTTCTTTCTTTTTTCAAAGATTCTGGGAGGATCTTAAAGATGATCTCTTCGAGATGTTCGCCGATCTTCACCAAAGATCCTTTTCTTTTGATAGTATTAATTACGCTCACATTGTATTCATTCCAAAAATTATCGGTGCTAATACCGTCGCTAAGTTCAGACCGATTAGTTTGCTGAATACCACGTTCAAGATCATTATGAAAGTGCTTTCTTCTCATCTCAGTCAAGTCATTTCCCCTCTTATCGACCCTGCCCAGTTGGGTTTTATTAGAGATCACTTTATTCTTGATAGCGTGGCTTCGACTCAAGAAATTGTTTCTAAGTGCCATAAATCCAATTCGGAGGGGATCATGATTAAATTAGACTTTGAAAAGGCCTATGATAAGGTGAGTTGGGAGTTCCTTCTCGATATTCTTCTCCATAGAGGTTTTGGACCCAAGTGGATAGCTTGGATCAAGTCCAGTCTTTTTGCTGGCACCTCGTCCATTCTTATTAACGGCTCGAAATGCCACAAATTCAAGTGTAAATGTGGGCTTCGGCAAGGAGACCCTATCTCTCTTCTCTCCTTTTCACTCTTGTGGTGGACGTCTTCAGTAAATTGCTTAAACATGCCTGGGACGCTAATGTCATTGAAGGACTTAGCATCTCCCATAGCTTTCGAGGTATCCTGAACCTTCAGTATGCCGATGACACCATTATCTTTGCAAAACCCAACGGGTGCACCCTCCGTAACCTTAAACTTCTTCTTTATATCTTTGAAAGTGTTTCCGGTTTATCGATTAACTTCAGCAAATCGTCGGTTCTAATAACCATTAGTTAGAGATTGCTCAATTCTTCAACTGTAATGCCTCTTCGTTCCCGGTTAAGTATCTAGGGATACCGTTGAGATGGGGCAGGCTGCATAAATCGGACTGGTTTCTGATGATTGAAAAAGTTGAGTCCAAACTTAATGTGTGGACTGGTAAAACCCTTTCTAGAGGTGGCAAATTGATTCTGGTTAATGCGGTTCTCTCCTCTATTCTCTTGTATATGATGTCCTTTTACTACGTCCCTTCATGGGTCATCAACAGGATTAATCAAATCTGAAGAAATTTTTTCTGGTCTGGCTCTGACCTTTATAGAGCTGGTTCACATCTTTACAACTGGAATCTGGTCTGTACGTCCAAGGCGGCGGGAGGCTTGGGAGTCCTCAATCTTAGAAACCAAAATTTAGTGCTTTTGGCTAAATGGATTTGGAGAATGATTAAGGAAGATCAACTTCCGTGGGCTCGTCTGATTTCTATTAAATACTTTCGACGTCAGAGAGTGTGGGAGTTTCGCCCCTCTCTTTCGTCCAGAGCATCCTCATTCTGGAAGTGTGTGTGGAGAGTGGTAGCTCCTTTTCAGTGCAGTATTTATCATGTGTGTGCTGATGGTTCCAAAAACAAATTCTGGTTAGACCTTTGGATAGGCAACCTGAAGTTAGCTTTGGCTTACCCGGCTCTGTTTAGTCTCGCCCTCAATCCTGCTGCCAAAGTGTCTGACTATCTTACTGTCCACAACAATATTAGAGAGTGGAATATCTCTTTCTCTAGTGATCTCCCTCGCTCCCTTGAGCATGAATTCCTTCACTTGAGAACACTCCTTAATAGTTACGTTTGGCAACCCAAAGATGATTTTGTTTGGCATTGGACTAACTCTGGCTCCTTTTCGGTTAAATCTTTTTATAAATTTCTTAATCATGTAAGGGTTAACTCTCCATTTGCTAAAAGTATATGGAGTTATTGTGCTCCTCTTAAGGCCAAACTCCTGTCTTGACTAGCGATTAATAATAGACTCCTTACCGTTGACGTCCTAAATAAGATGAATCTTGCTACTGGTCAGTTATGTTCCTTTTGCTCTCTTAGTCACGAAGACATTGATCATCTATTTTTACATTGCGATTTTATCCGCCCGATATGGCATATCTGTCTTTTGGTCTCGTAGCTTCCTTCTCTTCCCAATTCTTTTCTAGCGGTCTGGGACAAGCAGCTAGTAGGTAAAAAATCTTATAAGTCTTGGATTCTTTGCTCGATGGCCATTATTTGGGTTATTTGGAAAGAAAGAAATAACCGTATTTTTAATCATTCGGCTCTGCCTATTAATAATATTATTGATGAATTTTTTTTTTCTTCTCAGCATTGGTTTTCCATACTTTCCCCCTCAAGGCTCAAAAGTTGAGCCTTTTTAGACTTGTTGAGGCGGCTTTATATTTTCGATATGTTAATTCTTCTGTTCCTCTTTTTAATACTACCCCCCCCCCCTAAATTTAGAGGTTTTCATTTCATTTGCAGGCTTGAGTATCTCTTCCTTTGGCTCAGCTGTTCAGGTTGGTTTTTGGTTTGTTTTGAGGTGGCATCCGGGCTAGCTCCTTAATGCCTGGTCTTCTGGCTGACCTGCCTAGGTGGGTCAGGGTTTTTGGGTTCTGGCTTAGTTTGAGCACTATGGTTGTTGTCTGCATACTCTTTATCTTTTTTCTATAATTTTGTGCTATAGGCTTATGGCCAACTCTTTGATATGATCTTGTAGTTTTGGCCACTATTCTGTGCTGTTCTTGTGTTATTGTGACTTATGCTGGTATCTTCTTTCGCTAATTGTTTTGTTGTTCTGAACATCACTGTTACTTTCTTTTTGTGCGGCATTGTTGTGGTAGCTTGCCGATTCATGGCTTTTGAGATTCCTGGTTGGGTCTGTTTTGTTTGATGTGTTGGGGTATGGATTTCTGATACTCGGGATAGTATTTGATTTGTTGTTGTGGCCACTATGTTCTTTACAGGTGGCCCATCATTTTGGTGTTTCCGGCACCTTGTATACTGGCCTTGCATAGCTTCTGCTCTGTCTATTCTTTGTTCGTTCGGTTGGCTGGAAGGTTTTTTGGATAACGGTTCGATGCCTGTTCTCTGCGTCTGCAGTTTCCCTGCCGCTGTGTGGGCCTCTAGCTGTCCTGCTGCGGGTCGCTCATCATTGGTGGAGTGCGACCTTCTTTGGAGTGGGAGGCATTTCTATTCCTTGGTCGGCTATGTTTGGGTAGGATTGCCTGGACCAGTCCCTAGCTTGTCTGGCGCGATCGACTACTTTCTTTTACTGTTTGCAGCGGCTTTGTTTGCCTGGTTCAGCTGTGGCTCCCTGTCGCTTTGTTTTCTTCTGTTTTTATGTTGTCTTGATTTGGTTTTGCTCGCTAGTTTTACTTCTTGTAAAATTGCTGCGTGTACGTTACTCTTTATTTATAATAATTTTTGTTGGCTGGAGTCGTAAGACTATCTGTTTCCTCAAAAAAAAAACTTTGGCTTCAAACAACAATCGAGTTCTTTCTTCTTTTCTTCTAATTTTTAATTTTTATCATGCAATCCAAAAACATGTTTGTTAGTTGCAAAATTATATTGAACTAAATTTTATTTTCTAAGGCTTCGATGTAGCATAGTTTTGATAACACAATTTCAACTCCATGTTATTTTATTTTTTCTAATTTTCCATGGTTGTGTGTTTAATTTTTGTTCTTATTGTTTGATTTATTGAATCATGGAGAGACCGAGAGGTAATTTATGATTTAGAATTACATAATTAAACACCATCGATTTTTTGAGTCATGGGGAGACCAAGAGATAACTTGAGTTGCTAAATTTATTTTCTTATTTATAATTGAATATATTTTAATTTTTGGAATTTTTTCGAATAAGAGAAACCACTTTTGAAAATATTTGGGAAGAAGGAGACTTTTGTGAAAAAGTCATTTGAAGCCAAAATTTAATTTAAAAAATTGGTTGGTTGCATTTGGGGGGGGGGGGGGGTTCAGTAGAGGGATTTAAGGGTGGATTTTATCCATATTTGATTGGATTTGATTTGGAAAGATTGAGTAAATAACTAATTATGAAAATTTGGGATTGTAGAGGGCTTTATTGCAAAACTCCCACAAAACCCTAAAATCTGAGCCCGACCCTACATATGTAGGCAGTAGGGTTTTGGCCTGCAATTTTTTTTACATTTTCTTGGTGATTTTGGTGGTTTGAAGAATGGAGATCAATTTCTTAAGGTGGAGAAGGGCTTTCTTGCTTTTGTGTTCAATTTCTTCAAAGAGGTGGACGTCTACTTTATGTCTCTTGATGTGTTTTATTCCTCTTGAACAATGTAGAATAATTTTAGAGTTTAATCATTGTGAAATTATGATTATATTGGCATGCGTATGATGATTGTGATGGAACTGCGATGAGACCCAGGACCACGGATTGGTGTGCGTATCGATCATAAAAGCTTAACAGATTTAATACGTGATCTAACCCTTTATAGCGGAATCTAGGGTTCACGAAAAATACCTGCGATGAGAAGAAGACGATAGTTTCTAGCAACCTCGAGCCGTCAGCGACCCCAAGATCTTTTGCACGTATTCCTTCCTCGGGTTGGACGTCGTGTGGGCGACGGTCTACCAACCTTTCTTCTCCTTGGCTGACCTCTCTTTCTCTCCTTACGTGAATCACGAATTTAGAGAAAACTTCTTATCTCTGATAATGATATGACGGCCAGAGAATAGAGGATATATATATAAGGCTACGGCAGGGACCATGAGGAGAAATTAGGGTTAGGTCTCCTAACGAATCTGGGTATCCCGTGTTCGCGACGGTCTACCAACCTTTCTTCTCCTTGGCTGACCTCTCTTTCTCTCCTTACGTGAATCACGAATTTAGAGAAAACTTCTTATCTCTGATAATGATATGATGGCCAGAGAATAGAGGATATATATATAAGGCTACGGCAGGGACCATGAGGAGAAATTAGGGTTAGGTCTCCTAACGAATCTGGGTATCCCGTGTTTAGCCCGAACACACAACCCAGGCCCATTAACAATAGCTCGGTCCACTAAAGAGCTATTGTTGCACTACCTTCCTAATCCCAAATTATATTTATGGGCTCCTTTTATTATATGCTCGTTCAGCTCCCCATGTTAAGATATCGAATGTCCATCGATCAAATTAAGTTACTGACAACTATATTGATCAACATCTTTTATCCTTAAGTAGTACCACTCAACTTTATTTGTCATGTCGGATGTAATCCACCTGCAGGGTTTACATGACAATCCTTATGAGCTCCTTAAGGGGACATCATCAACCTAACGTATCGGGACATGGATTCCTTTTACAATCAACAGCCCATCATACATACAATGCTATTATCCAATTCATAGAGGTTGTTGATCCATAATGAATCTCACTCTTTTATGAGTCAAAGTAATGCACACTGCATATACATGTCTGTTATTATATCTGGATTAAGAGCATAAGCATCCATAATAACAGAGGTGTTTGTTCTCTTTTGTAGTCAGTACAAAGAGAACAACCTCAAGTGGTCCTATTCAATACACACAAAGTGTACTAGTGTAAACCTATAGTCAAGATAGACTAATACCGGATTACACTACAACCTTTTCAATGGATTGTCCAAATCCGTCTAGGTTGTGAACTATTTATATATTCCATAGGGAATTGATAATATGATCTTCTGTGTGTCTCCTCACACCATATTATCAACCTTATAGAATATCAGATACTTGCATTAATATTATAATAAACACAATATGCAAACATATGTCCATATGATTCTCATTCAAAAAAAAATAAGGAAATAAAGTTAATACAAAATTGATGCTTTCAGTATATAACCCTAACAGATTGTTGTGAGAAAAGTTATGTAGATGAAAGATATGCGAAGATTTTTGAAAGAATGTGTGTGAATATTTGATCCATGATGTATGATAATTTATTCTTGTATGATTGAATGCTAATATGCCTAAAGAACGATTTTTTTTTTTCATGTGAATGAACTTAAAATACTATATGTTGATACATTACTATGGATCTTGTTTTGGAATGTGTAGATATATGTTAAAGGAACCTTAAAGATGAGATCTTTGACATATTCGCTATTTTGAGATTTATTTCCATGGATCTAAACATCAAATTTTTTTTACGCAAGATTAGAAGGGTATTTGATCATGTTTAAAAGCATTGAATATGAGTTTATACACTAGGATTTTAACCTAGGGTTAAGCCCTAGGGTTTCGGCCACTATCCCTAAAGGTGAGGGTTGAGGGTTTTAGCTTAGGGGCAGAACAATGCCGCCAGGCCCTATGTTGACCTCGGGTCTGCATAGTGCCAGGCTCGGCCTGTGTGAGGGGGCCTGGGTTTTGAGGTGTGTGTGAAGGTTTGGTTGTATACTAGGGTTGCAAACCCTAAGGAAGATATGGGCATGCATATATATGTTTATATTTGGCAACAATGTGAAGTTTTAAGTGATTTGTTGATCAAGTTTTAAAGTTGCAAGTTTTAGATTTTTATAAAATCTAGTTTCAATTTATTGATGATTTAGACCTTCAATTTTTGTGTGAATGGATTATAAAGTTGGTGACGTGATCTATGTTTGTGGAGTAAATATAAACTCAATTTTTCAGAATTAAATATTTATTTTTGAATGGACTGTTCTTAATGATTAGAACGCATAAATTTCAGATTTAAAGATAAATGAGTTTTCAATTTTTGGTAAGTTTGAGTTGTGATTTTGAATGTATAAAACTATAATTTTATGGAAGAAATTCTCAGTTTTGAGGGGAGTATATGTTTCAGTTTTGAAGGATAAATTTTTCATATTTTAAAGAGTTATTTTCAGTTTTAAAGATGTGTGAATTTCAGATTTTAGGGATAAATCCCAGAATTGAGTGTGTTATTTCCGTTTTAAATTGATATATCTTCCAGAAATTTGAGTGTGATTTCAAACATGGAAATGAGTATTATGAATTGGATTTGAAGAGGTATAATTAATTTGTTTTGTTTCTATTAATGAAAGGGGTCTTTATGAAAGTGAATTACTCATTAAATGATGGGTGAGTTATGATAGAATGGCTATGGATAAACGAATGTTTATATTTGGAATACGATGATTTTAAATGAGATTTTAAATTGTGATTCTGGACTTGGGGAAAAGTGGTGTTTCAATAAATGAGTAAAATAATGAATGTTTTGATATTTGAACAAAATGGTGGTTCATATTGGAAGTTAGGGTTATTGTGAGAACCCTAGAATGGTATTGTTGAGGATATTGTGTTGTGAGCAATAGAGGCTGTGTAGGACCCAGGATTACCGACAGTAAATTATTTGATCGTAGGAATTAGCTAGAGGGACTAGTGTTCCTAGTTTTGTAGAGTTAAGTCCGGTAGGGTGGAGCTAGCTCTAGGTGGCTCAGGTTACTTTTATTTACACATAAGGACATGCACTAGTTGGAGATATGATGAAACAAGAGCAAACATAAGCATGAGGACTCCAGGATGATTCGCGGAGTGAGATATTCCATAGTAATCCGGGACGAGGGATGAAAGAGGCACCAGGATGATCTGCGGAGTGCAATTGATTTCTAGTATTAAGGGACGAGAGCGATGCTCATGGGATATTTGTGCAATGAGGGCTCTAGGATGACATGCGAAGTGAGATAATCCCTAGCATTTCGGGACGAGGGATGAAAGAGGCCCTAGAATGATCTGCGGAGTGGGATTGATCTCTCCAGTATTCCGGGGCGAAAGCCAATACTTACAAAATGTCTAAATCTCGTAGTAGTCATGATAGTAGGTTGCATAGCGAGGGACTAAACCCTATAATGTGGAGAACACTATGGGCTTGTCCGCAGACCTATGTAGTATGGGATGTATAGAATCCGAATAAGTATGCCTTATTTGGCATTATGTGCCTTTGTGTTTTTCTTGAACATTGTTTTATACACTTCCGTTTGTTATCATGGCACAAATCTTTCATTTTCAGCAATTATTGTTGATTTGTATAATATTGTTTTATTTGTGCAACAAGCATGTGGTTGAGAGACATTGGAGAGTCGCTACTTTTATCAGCATTGCGTCAGTTGCATTCAACTAACGTACCCACAATTTTAACAGTTTTGCAGGATTGTAAAGTGAATGGCTTGAGCAACAGTCGAAGCGTAGATTTTAAGAAGACTGGAGTTTAAATATTGAATTGAGTTGTATTAAATGTGTTTAAATTTTCGCTGTGCAATGTAATATGGACTGTTGTAAAGAAAGTTTTAAATTTCCCTGTACTTTATACTGTGTTGGGATTACATTGAAGTAAGATTCTAGATTTATGTCTCTTGTTTCTATTATGGAAATTCGAGGTGCTACATTACCGCTTTTGCTTACGCGACTCTCGGATCGGTGGAAGTCAATCTACGCCCCGGACTGGACAATCAAGAAGCACGACAGTTTTCTCGGGGAAGGAGATAGTTGTATGGAGGCGATTCGGCATCTCCCGACTCCGAAGGACAAGGCTAGGATGGCTGCGGAGGGGCCTAGTATCTCTACTATGGAGTTGGCTCACGTCATCATGTCGGTATGTGCCGTTGTTTTGCTTTCGCTTGTTTGTTCTTGAAGTTGTTATGCATGTTTCATGCCTTGAGGTTATCTTGTTGTAGCGCCCCGATTTCCATATACTGGAAAACCGAGACACGAGCCAGGAACTTTTCTTCAATTAGTCACAATACACCGAAAAACAGGAGAATTTAAAACTTTTTATTCGCTCCCAATGTATTACAAGTCTGGATGTTATACAACCACAATACATTACACTAGTGTTACAGTAATGCCTTTACATTCCCAAGTATTACAACCTTCAACATCTTACATCAGAGTACAAGGAGTGAAGAACAACACTTGGTAACTCTCACTTGAGTACTTCTCAACTAATAGACAATCCACATACATGTTACAGCGGAACTAAACATGACACTGACTCCTCGCTTTCCTTGCCTTGAGTCCTCCTGAATCTCGCACCTGTACTTCTGCGATTCAGTACCTATTAAAGTGGGGACGTCAGTATTCACTGACGCTTTAAGGCTGATAACATAGCAGCGAATCTCCCAAAACAACATACAGAATCATGGCACTTGTGTCGGTGTAGTTTAAGTGTTCGTGAGTGCTATGACTAGAATCTAATGCAATATTAACTAAAACTAGGATGCTCCTATTCTAATGTCAGCAAGTCTCCGAAGTAACATGCAGCCCATACTACATGCGCCCCATCTCAAGCCGTTTCCCCATGTATAGGGATTTGAACCCGCATTATGAATTCTAATTATACACAACCTGTTCCTGACAGATACAACATGACTGATGAGGTTGCAGACGTGGTCAAGTCCTACCAAGGCAGTACGCTCATGGTGTCTATGTCCCACTAATGCAGTCCGCTCGTGGTGTCTATGTTTGCCACTACTACCTGGCTAACCGGACCTCACTCAAAAACCAGACGAACCCTCGGGATTTCCGCCAACAGGAGAGCCCCCTGTTGCCCCCTAGCCAGACCGTAGTCCATGGCCTATTCGTATCCCCGGCATAGGAACCGACGGAGTTTCGGGATCCATCCCTAGCTCCGCCCGCCTTATCATGGCACTTCAGGAATTAACAGTGTGAGATACACAACCCGTGCTCCCAACTCGTGAGAAGCCACCGTACGTATCCCTTTGACGGGAAGGTACAACCCAATAACACCACCTAAGGCCTGCCCCAAGGGACAAGTTGGTCGTAAGGCACCCCCTACAACCAACTCCTCTCCTTCCGGCAAAGGGTCTAAGTAAATGATCTTTATAAGTCACTACCTTAATGATGTCCCTGACCCGAACAATCCTAGGGATGACAATATTATAAATACAACATGCTAGGCCTTAAATTAGACTTCACAAGACAACTCTACTAGGCTGCTCAACCTAGGCTTACCGGAATCCCTCAGGATCCGGTTCCTGGCCTATCGATCCAAGACCCCGGCCATGCGAACAAACATGCATGCCACTAACCTGAACTTGGATTCCGTCTATACGCCGGTCCTCGATCAACCTACATCGGTTAAGATCTGACGGTACACAAGGAGTGACTCCTCCACAGTTCCTTAGGAGTAAGAAAACATATGTCTTGATGGTCGATAGCCCCTAGGATAATAGTATCGCCTTAGACAAGTACAACAAACTGCGTACTAGCTAACAAGCTATATACGAGTAACCAGAACACCTACGAGCCAACAAGCTACGTATGAACCCACAACTACCTACGAGCCAGGCGGCTTCGCATGAGATAACAACTTACATACCGGCCAAATATGCCGCGTATGAGACCAACAGCTACGCACGGGCCGGTCGAGCCACGTACGAGACAACTATATGCAAACAACCATACAGGTAATCAAATCTAGAAGCAACCAAATGTGCTTACTAGCAACTTGATCTTCTATTACTAGAAGCAACAGAAGAATCTACTAATAGTCTATGATAGGCATTCTACCAATGAGAAGCCCGAAGTGACATAATAACCTTTATTGAACTAACTATTACTAATGACCTTCCTAATCCTTATTACCCCTACGGATGAGGGATGTCCCCATGATATGGTCCAATTTCATTTAGGACTTCACACAACTAGAGTCCATGGGTTCTTTTCGAAGTTGACTAGAACAACCTAGAACATACGTCCGCTTTCTTATTTAACTAGGATGCCACCCTATATCCTTCAAGCATGTATGGCTCCTTACTAACATTAACTACAACAAGGTAGTTATCACTACAATTAGAACATTATTCTTTCTTATTTACTTAACCTATAGGAATTTAAGCATGGTATTCAATTGTAAGCATCAACCTACAAAAACTAGCCATGGTACATAACATAACCATCAACCCACAACACTCCTAAGTACGAATACGATTGAAGCATGCACTTATAACAAGCTTAAGCATGAATAATTACTATGATTTAAACATGAAGCTTTACTACAATTTAAGCATAAGTTATAACTTGAGCATGAATGCTTACTACTTAGAGCATGTATCTCTACTACCATCTTAAGTATGGATCTCCACTACTTAAGCATGATTAATCATTACAACTCAAGCATGGATATATAATTAGCATGAATCTTGCTATATTCCTGAGCATGGTAGATAAGCATTAATCCTACAAAATCTAAGCATGGCATTCAACTCCAATATTAATTAGACATCGATCCTACAACAATTTAAGCACGATAATACTACTTGGCATTAATCTAAGCATGGTATGTATTCCAAGTAGAGACCTACAACATTCTAACATGGTAATACTACTTGGTAGTAATCTAAGCATGTATAAGGGTTCCTACTACAATCTAAGCATGGTAATACTACTTAGCATTAATCTACAACATTCCTAAGTATGGTAGATTAATTTAACATTAATCCTACAACAATATAAGCATGTATATGTACTTAGCATCAATCTACAACATTCCTAAGCATGGTAGATTAATTCAATATTAATCTTAAAACAATATAAGCATGTATATGTACTTAGCATCAATCTACAACATTCCTAAGCATGGTAGATTAATTCAACATTAATCCTAAAACAATATAAGCATGTATATGTACTTAGCATCAATCTACAACATTCTTAAGCATGGTAGATTAATTCAACATTAATCCTACAACAATATAAGCATGGTAGATAATTTTAACATTAATCCTACACATTCCTAAGCATGGTACAATAGTTCCTACTTCAATCTAAGCATGAATATCTACTAACTAATCATGAACATCATTAAGCATGAACCTTTACTAACTTAGCATGAACAATAATTAAGCATGAACATCTACTAACTTAAGCATGAATAATAATCCAACATGGTGTACAATTTTCCTACAACCACCTAAGCATGATACCTACTTCAATACTTAGGAATGTGTAGGATTAATCTACACAATGGGAGCATGGGTTACCACCATATCCCTAACCAAATGTCCCTTGCTACTTCAACATCCACTATAATTTAGTTAAGCACAACATCTACTACAATTTCATTTAAACATAGCATCTACTAAAACTTTATTTAAACATGAACATTTATTACAGCTTTATAAAAACATCTACTAATGCTACTTTATTTAACATAACATCTACTATAACTTCATATAACCATCTATTACTACTTCTTTATTTAAACATAAACATCTACTATACTACTTTACAAAAACATAAACATCTACTACTACTTCATAAGCATTTATTTCTTATTTATTACTAGTCAAACATAAAAGAGATCTTTTTAATCATTCTAACTTAGATTAGTCTCTTTTCTTTTCCATACTAGAATTAGCATCTACAATGGGTTCTTTTTACTTAAGATTTATAAAAGGAAATAACAACAATAAAATAAAGTAAAGAGTCATCCATTTGGGTTCAACCAAACATATGCATTCTTTTTAGTCCAAAGTTCAAGTGTATGTTCTACAACCCCAAAATGGGTGTATGCACCAAGTCATATGCTTATGTATGAGTCCACATTTAAGTCCTACAACCCAAAATGGTTGTATACACAAAGTCCATATGCATATGTTCATTTTAGTCCAATTCATAACCCAAAAACAACAACTACTACTACAAGATTCAATCTTTTTGTTCTATACTACTACTTATCACATTTCTTTTACCATACAAAAGCTACAACTTATACCACAAACAACACACAACAACATCTCAAGAACGCACCCCAAACAAAAGGAAACAAAACGAGGAGTATGAGAAGAAGAAGGACTAAAAACAACAACTCAAACAAAAGAAAACACAAGTGGAGAAACCCCCACCTTTCTTTCTCTTGATGGAAGGACTTGCTAGCTATTCTTCTCCTTCCCCTAAGCTCCTATGAAAGCTTCTAAAACCTACAAGAGAAAACTCTCAAGTTAAAGGTGGGTTCTCTTTTTCTTTTCCTTTCCATTCTTTTGTTTTGTAAAAAGTGAGACAAGTGGAGAAGGATGGGGTATTTATAGGAGGGGAGAGGAGGGGGAGAGTGCAAAATTGCACACACCTAAATGCAAGAATCCCCTTCCTTGATTTGGGGCCGGTTGTAACCTAGAGGAGGTGGGAATGAGGTGGAGGTATGGTGTTAGGGTGAGGTGGAGGCATGGTGCAAGCTTCTAGAAGAAATCTCCTAGTTCTCTTATGCACACTAAACTCTATCTTAAGCCTCCTAATCCCAAACTTAGCCATTTGTCATGGTAAAGAGAAGTATTTTATCCAAAAATACACACCACATAATTTGTACAATGTACTAATTTGCTACAACACACATATGTATGCATATACGTGTATACCGAAAATCTTCGCATAATCCGTATAAAATAATTTAATTTCGAAAATAATAATAAAATAATAATAAAATGAATTTATACAATATAATATCCGTCCGGGATATTACACTTGTCTTCTTTTTTAGATCACCCACTGATGGACTCAATAATATTCACATTTAGGAGCAATAATCTTAGGGCAATTAGACATTTAAATGCTTTATATGTGGTATTTTACTCTTCTTTTCTTCTTTTCCATAGAAAACAACCAAAAGCAGCAAAATGAAGCAAATTCCAGACTAATACAGACTGAGAGGATGATATACAGGGAAAAGCAGAGATCAGTCGACTGATTCTTCTAACAGGCGACTGAACAGAGAGTTAGATGGGGCTCGGCACAGTCGACTGCGTCTCAAGCCAGTCGACTGGTCGTCGTTGAGTCAGAAGATAAGAACATATGAAGATGCATCCTCATCCAAACCCAGGTCGTCTGCATGTAACAACTCGTCATTAATTAAGAAGATGGACTCAGTCTTATGCGTTAAAAGATAAGAAATCAGGAACTTTGCAAATAAGGAAGGAAAGAAGAAAAGAGAAAGAAATAAAACGCAGATCAAATAAGGGAGGAAATAAATAAAAAGAAGAGGACCTTTCTATAAAAGAAAAGTGCAAACCCTAATTCTCTAGCCGTGTTCTATAAATATCAACCAAGAGGCCAGAGAGAAAAGGAGCCGGATTCATCAACAAGAACTTACCGTCGACAGCAAGCATCAAGAAGGAGAACAAGTCGATTGCTGATTGGGCTCAATTTCAACACCATACAAATCAGTGTTCTTATGTTCTTCCTTTGAGTCTTATTTCTATTGTAGTCATGAATTCTATTTTATCAATCAATAAAAGTTTTATTGTGTGGAACTAATTTCATAGTTGGGTAGATTGAAACCGTAGTTATGTAATGCTTATATTCTTCTGAATACTACTCTATTACTTATTGATTAAACCTGAGTGAATTGGAATAGATTTATAATAATCAAACTTGTTCAGAATTCTAAGGGCAGTCGACTGAAGTGACAGCAAGTCGACTGATGTACAGAATCTGAGATTATCAAGTTTATGCAGTATAGATCTGAATCTGTTATATGAGCATATTGAGACGACCCGTATCTCGTGTTCATATCTTGTAACAAGGGAATCTTTCGGGGTTCTTGGTTTAATCAACTTGAGGGATCTAGATCTGATACCAATTTCTAGAACTTCAAGTGTTTGTTCGTTTCCATTATTCATATGCTTTCTTCAAGTGCAACTTAGTAGATACCATGCTAAATACTTAAGGAAAGAAACGAATTAGAGTAGATACCATGCCTGATTCTTGGCTTAGGGAAACATTACTTTAAGGAGTAGATACCATGCCCTTAAAGGAACAAACATGAGTAATTGGAGTAGTATACACTTAGCATTATTGACTATAGGTGGAAATCAATGCCCAACTACTCTAAATAGATATTTGTGACTCAATTTGTGATGCTATTTAATTTAGATTTTTATCCTTTCATTTCCTTAGACTTTTAGATCAACACTTTAAGATTCTATTTTCTATTTTATTGGTTAGTGAGTTAAGTACTACAATCTCTGTGGGATCGACCCTTGCTCGTCACTACACTTCTATAAACGATTCGTACACTTGCGAGGTTTTAATTTGTGTCTAGTTTATCTATTTATTTAGATCATCTAGATTGCACAACAAGTTTTTGGCGCCGCTGCCTGGGATTGTTTAGTATTTTAACTTGCAAAATCAATACAAATCTTTTTCTTTTTCTTTCTATTTTATTTTATTTTATTTTATTTTTTTATTTTATTCTTTTCTTATTCTTTTCTCTTAGGTTACATTTTGCGGAGACAGACCAGTCGACTGTCTCCAAGGACCAGTCGACTGCACAGCGAATTTTTCCATAAGCAACAATGGGGGAGAAAGCACCAAATCGAGTACCAATGCAAGACAAATTCATTCCAAAGAATATTGAGCAACCGTCTTGCATATCTTTTCAACCTAAAGTCACAGGGAATATGCATCTATCTCCTCAATTACTCAGCATGGTTCCCCACTTCAGTGGCAGACTAGACGAGGATCCGCATCTACATTTGCAAGATTTCTTTGATCTTTGCAGAACACAAAGCGTCCAAGGGCTTACCCCTGAACAAATCAGGTTAATTTTGTTTCCATTTTCATTAAAACTTAATGCTAAATTGTGGTATAATTCTTTGGAACCAGGATCAATTCAGTCATGGGAGCAATTGGCAACAAAATTCTTGAAAGAATTCTTTCCAGCCCAGAAAACAAAACTACTAAAAAGGGAAATTCTACTCTTCCAACAAAAAGATGGCGATTTATTCTTCGAGGCATGGAAGGACTTCAAGAACAAGCTTCTCAAGTGTCCTATGCACAACATACCTAAGGATGATCAGGTACAAACATTTTATGAGGGTTTAAATGACACTAACTGAGCAATTGTAGATTTAGCTTGCAATGGAATATTGATCAGAAAGAGTGGTGAGGAGGCCATCGAACTATTTGAAGAACTCAGCGAGAACTCACAGCAATTCTCAACAAGAAGAGGCATTTCGAAAAAATAGGGAGTCTACGAAATTTCTAGCAATGATAGCATGCAATTAGAAATGGAGATTATGAACAAAAAGATTGATATGCTTGTGAATACAATTTCAACGTTGGGTGGCGTAAAAAACCAACCAAAAGAAATTTGTGCAATTTGTTCTCATTCCGATCATACAACTAATACATGTCCCATGTCTTCTTTCACAGATCAGGAGCACACAAACTACATAGGACAGAGAATGTACCCACCCCAGAACAACACTTTTTCAAACATGTATAACCCAGGGTGGCAAAACCATCAAAATTTTTTATGGAGCAATAATCAAAACCATCAAGGCAACCAATTTGCACAAGGGCATGCACAGCAACTCTAGATTGGGAATGAGTTTGATCAGCCAGTGCAAGAACAGAAGAAGTTAGATTTCGAATCCACCGTTCTTCAATTACTCCAACAACAACAACAAACAAGCAACCAACAAGGGCAGGCCATTCAAAAGTTGGAAAATCAAATTGGTCAAATTGCTAAGGAGTTAAATGAAAGAAAGGCAGGAGAACTCCCACCAATTACCATACCAAATCCTAGAGGACAAGAACAGCTCCAATCGGTGACAACACTAGAGGACGATATTGAGTTTAAAATGTTTGATGCACCACACGATGATCATGAAATTTTTGACCAGACATGTCAGGAACTTAGTGTCGAGCCATTACCAGCTACAATTATACACCCTCTAATACTATCTCAAGTTGAACAGGAATATGATGATTGGAGAATTGCAGAGACAGGACATACCGTTGAAAATCCAAAATCATATTCATGTAAGTTTGCACCTATGTTTGAAAATCTTGTGTCTAATAATATTTTTGTTTCTTTTGTTACCAGGACACCAGATGTGGAGCTGAAGCCACTACATGAATACTTGAAGTATGAATATTTTGGGAAAAACCAGACATTACCTGTGACAGTTGCTGCCAATTTCAGGATGCAGGAAGAAGAGAAGCTGCAGGAAGTCTTGCAAGAGCACAATGGTGCATTAAGATGGACCATTGCTGATAAGCTGATGTCAAGATGGTACGGTCCATAAATTGTTGCAAAGGTTTCCCCCACATAGAGCGTTGGCGAAAAATCAAACGTTCAAGGTGAATGGGCATAGGGGGAAACCTTATAATAAGATGAGTTGTGAGCCGCGAGCCATTCAATACATTGCACAACTCATCAAGTCTAGCTGAAGACAGGAACCACAGCGCTTATTGGGAGGCAACCCAATTTTTCAGGGGAGTACTTACACTCTCTATTTATTTATTTTTATTTCTTAACTTTATTTTCTTTCCTTCAAACTGGGTGGTAACACATGCTTATTTTAAGTTTTTGCGCGAACATTGAGGACAATGTTCCATCTAAGTTTGGGGGTATTAGTTAGTTACATTTGGAGTCTTCTGAATTTTTAGGATAAACAATTTCTTATAAAGTAAGAGTAAGGATACTTATTTACTTTAGGATTGTTGAGTTTCATAATGCCTTACAAAATTATATGAGTCATGCGATTATACATAAAAACAATTGTGATGCTTTTTCTAGTGATTATTCCCTTTGATCTAGTCCTAAACAGAGTTTAAGTAAATAGAGTAAAAATGAAAAGAATATATATATGAATAAAGTCAATCTACTCCAATGTTTTGAGTGCTTAGTAACTAGGAGTATTCATCACCAATGTTTACCTTTACGTCAAACGGCAACTTGAAATATGAGTATGCAAAGCACTAAAAGTTTGTGACTTGTTGAGAACCGGGTGGATTCATCACAAATGTCTTGCACTCGTGTCAAAAGGCAAGTGACAACTTAAAGAAGAGACTAAAAAAAAAAAAACTCTAGTTTGCTACTCGGTTTGTAGTAGAGAAAAGGGATAATCACAGATTGGGTAGTTACATACTATAACTATAATTAATTGCATGACAAGTGTGGCTGAGTTTGGAATTATGAATAGACAATTGCACTAGAGAAAGTGGGTATGCTTGTTTTTACTTTATTTGCAAATTATTTATAATTTTGATTGCAAAATTTTGATGCTTGCATAATGAGACATTTTCTTGGTACGAAGGGTTGAGACTATTATTTTTCCCCTTGTTCATAATTTCACTTTTTGCTTGAGGACAAGCAAAAGCTAAGTTTGGGGGTATTTGATGGACTCAATAATATTCACATTTAGGAGCAATAATCTTAGGGCAATTAGACATTTAAATGCTTTATATGTGGTATTTTACTCTTCTTTTCTTCTTTTCCATAGGAAACAACCAAAAGCAGCAAAATGAAGCAGATTCCAGACTAATACAGACTGAGAGGATGATATACAGGGAAAAGCAGAGATCAGTCGACTGATTCTTCTAACAGGCAACTAACAGAGAGTTAGATGGGGCTCGGCACAGTCGACTGTGTCCCAAGCCAGTCGACTGGTCGTCGGCTGAGTCAGAAGATAAGAACATATGAAGATGCATCCTCATCCAAACCCAGGTCGTCTGCATGTAACAACTCGTCATTAATTAAGAAGATGGACTCAGTCTTATGCGTTAAAAGATAAGAAATCAGGAACTTTGCAAATAAGGAAGGAAAGAAGAAAAGAGAAAGAAATAAAACGCAGATCAAATAAGGGAGGAAATAAATAAAAAGAAGAGGACATTTCTATAAAAGAAAAGTGCAAACCCTAATTCTCTAGCCGTGTTCTATAAATATCAACCAAGAGGCCAGAGAGAAAAGGAGCCGGATCCATCAACAAGAACTTACCGTCGACAGCAAGCATCAAGAAGGAGAACAAGTCGATTGCTGATTGGGCTCAATTTCAACACCATACAAATCAGTGTTCTTATGTTCTTCCTTTGAGTCTTATTTCTATTGTAGTCATGAATTCTATTTTATCAATCAATAAAAGTTTTATTATGTGGAACTAATTTCATAGTTGGGTAGATTGAAACCGTAGTTATGTAATATTTATATTCTTCTGAATACTACTCTATTACTTATTGATTAAACCTGAGTGAATTGGAATAGATTTATAATAATCAAACTTGTTCAGAATTCTAAGGGCAGTCGACTGAAGTGACAACAAGTCGACTGATGTACCGAATCTGAGATTATCAAGTTTGTGCAGTATAGTTCTGCATCTGTTATATGAGCATATTGAGACGACCCGTATCTCGTGTTCATATCTTGTAACAAGGGAATCTTTCGGGGTTCTTGGTTTAATCAACTTGAGGGATCTAGATCTGATACCAATTTCTAGAACTTCAAGTGTTTGTTCGTTTCCATTGTTCATATGCTTTCTTCAAGTGCAACTTAGTAGATACCATGCTAAATACTTAAGGAAAGAAACGAATTAGAGTAGATACCATGCCTGATTCTTGGCTTAGGGAAACATTACTTTAAGGAGTAGATACCATGCCCTTAAAGGAATAAACATGAGTAATTGGAGTAGTATACACTTAGCATTATTGACTATAGGTGGAAATCAATGCCCAACTACTTTAAATAGATATTTGTGACTCAATTTGTGATGCTATTTAATTTAGATTTTTATCCTTTCATTTCCTTAGACTTTTAGATCAACACTTTAAGATTCTATTTTCTATTTTATTGGTTAGTGAGTTAAGTACTACAATCTCTGTGGGATCGACCCTTGCTCGTCACTACACTTCTATAAACGATTCGTACACTTGCGAGGTTTTAATTTGTGTCTAGTTTATCTATTTATTTAGATCATCTAGATTGCACAACACCCACCTCCTTAGCGACCTGTTCATATAGGTTGCGGAAGACGGGAAGCGTTGGAGGTCGGAGGTCGACAAGGCTAACTCGGAGAGGGTGAAGACCGTGAAGGCCTAGGAGGCGACCAAGATCAGGGGAGAGGCCTTTGGCAAGAGGTTTGCTCGGCTTGAGGTGGAACTGAAGAGGAAGGAGGAGGAGGCGATCTCAGGGCAACAGAGGAGGCGGTCGCTCGTGTCAAGATGGAGGTGTAGAACCATATGTTTACAAATATGAAGAAGTCTTAGCGCAAGGCCATCAACGACGTCATTGAATGCATTCCCCACTTTGACGGGAGAGGGTACCACCTGGGATTGCATCCAAGAGAGGAGCCGGTGCCCGGGGCTGAGGAGGATGAGGAGGATGAGGAGATGGAGTAGGGAAAGACTGATGGTGTAGAGGTGGAGGCCTCCGTAGGGGGTGCAGGAACAAAGGGGAAGGAGGACATCGGGACCTCTTCCCCTCCGGCTCCGTCTACGGTGGTGGATCATTGACTCATCTTCTTTGTTTTTGTTGTAGTTTTTGCTTAGTTGCTCTTTTGTATGTGCCTGATAGCAGACTGGCAACTGCTTGATGTATTTTGACTCTTTGAATTGCAATAAAAACTCTTTTGGTATTTGATACTTCTGTCTTTTTCGCCGACGACTATTTTCGATGTGTTCGTTTTGAGTTTTTCAGTTTTTACATCTCTAGTAGCTCTGGTTACCACTTTTGTCGTGACCCCCTCTATTTTCAGCTATCAGGTCATTGTGTATGTTGGGAGCGATTCCTGTGATGGTAAGGCTGCCCGTCTTCGTGCTAGGCTATGCGTGGGGGAATTGGGGCTTGCTTACTTATGGGAGAAGTTGTTCAAAGCAGAAGTGGAGCTCGGCCACTTAAGGAGGGTGTTGACTAGGAGAAATATCGAGTCGTGCCATCTTGGGGACTGCCTATGGGAGACATCTCTACTTGATGCGGAGGGGCACTTATGTGATGATGAGGTTCCTCTTGCTGAGATGGTCGCCAGGAGAGAATCATAGATTAAATCCCTTCGTCGATCTTTACTTGTGGTTACAACCAAGAGGGATGAGTTAAAGAATGTGGTTCTTGAGAAGAGCTTGAAAGTTTCCCATCTGAAAGAGGTCGCCCCTGAATTCTTGGGAGAGAATCATCCAGTGTGTTCAGCTAGCATTCGTTGGAAGATTAGGGTGACGGATGCTCACCTTAAGGAGAGGCTTGTCGAGCAGGAGGTGGAGATCTATCGATTGAAGCAACTTCTTAAGGGGACTAGGACACGTAGCACGTCTTGCTCTCGTGATGAGGTAAATCAAGGGAGGTCATTCCATGAGTTGGCTTTATGTCCGCACAGGGTGTCGAGGAATCCGGGAGATGACCAAAGTGGAGTGGCTGGTTCATCGAGTGTTTCCTCGGCTAGAGGGGCAACACGTATTGGTGGCCATGCGGCTCAGTCTAATTCTGTGGGTTTAGTTTCCCTTTAAGCTGGTTTGAAGGATCGAGGTGGTGCTTCGGTAGCCAGGGGGTCGAAGGCTACACGTGTCCCTTAACAGGAATATTCCCTTACCACGGAAGAGTAGATGAGGGAGATTTTCAATATTGTGCAGACTTGTAACTATGTAGAGACTTGTAATTTTGTTTACCGCTTCTTTTGAACTTGTATTGAGATGTTGATGTAAAATGAAAAGTTTTCTAAGTGTTCAAGCATTGTCTCCTTAAGTAGTATTTCTTTGTGTTTAGAGTAGTTGTGGTAACTTTAGTAGAGGGTTGGATCTCTTGTACTCTTGTTGTGGCATGTTTGGGGGAGTTTCCTTCTGGAGCGACTTGGCCCCATTTTTATTGATCGGGGCGGCTATCGCATTGTGATAGCTTACCTCGAATGGCAAGTTAGGCTATCTAGTTTGGTTGTTTGTATGTTGCTAAAGCAACTTCATTCCAGGGGTGTAGACTCCAGGCTTGTTTGTTTTAAGTGTTTTAGAACCAGTTCGAGTGGCAGGTTGAGTCTCTAAGCTTGCTTCGGTTCATGCTACTAGACCAACTCTATGAACCATGAGTATGGACTCTGAACGGGTTGACGACATGTTTTGGGAGCAGTTTAAATGACGAGGCATGCCCCGCCCTTGCTCAGTGGCTGTAACCTCTGTTCCCATTTATATAGATTAGTACTTATTTTATTCTTCGTATTATTGAAATTCAATTTTCCATATAAATCTTCCTTTTCTCCAGGAGCCAAATTGCTTTAATTTTGGATATCTGATTAATTTGTTTGAACCCAGGAATTTTAATCTATACTATTGTCATTATTGTTTGATCTCTTTTTGTGAAGCCCAACCAATATTATTGAATTTTTTATTTTCATTTATAAAGCCCAAACCAGTTCAATCTTATTATTAGTATTATCATTTTATTAAAGCCCAAACTCAAGCCCATGATCCCAATCCAGTTAATTAAACCCGTTAACCTTATAACCCTACTCGAAATAATCCTAACTGCCTAAACAACAACCACCCCACAAATCCCGAAATTCATTCTACTTCATCTTCTCCCTCACGAAATTCATTCTCCTTCATCTTCTCCCTCCTGAAACCAAGCACCCCCTCACTGCCTTCTTCAAACAGAACCCGACCTCACCATTGCCGTGCCCCTTCCCCGTCGCCCCTACACCCTCCATCACCTCCGCCCTCGAGCTCACCCCCGATGCTCACCCCATCGACCACCTACAGTCACCGCAATCCCCCTCCCCTACCCCCGCTCGACTGTGACCTTTACCACATCCTCTGCCTTGTCGCCGGCTGCCCTTCCACTGCCGCGAGCCACCACCGACAGCACCTCGACGTCATCGGCACCTCATCCTCGAACACCACCACAGGCCTTCCACTCCCTTGCTGCTGCTCCACTTCGAGCCCCGACCGCCGTGCTACAGCCTTGACCTCTGCTCGCGGCTCCTCCCGAACCCCTTCGACCACCTTGCTCCCACTACCGCGCGACCGTCCCCCAACGTAGTCACCCCCTACAGCCTCACCACCACCGCACACTCAAAGAATAGTCGACACCCTTGCTGCTGTCCACCGCAACAACCTCGCCTTCTTCCTCTCGTCGCCAACCCCCATCGCCAACCCCTCACGACACCCCTCAATACCGACCTTCCGCAGCGCTCCGCCACTTCGTTTCTCGTCTTGCTGCCACTGAGCTCAGGCCGCCTCTCTCTTTCTCTCTCTCTTTCTACATCTCGGCCAGCCTACACTCGCAGCCAATCTCCCTTGCTGTTGTGGCCGCTGTTCTCTTGCTGTTGTAGCCGCCGCCTGCACCTTGCGACCTCCACCAAAGAACCCATCAGCAACCGAGCTTCCTTGAGTCCCCTCGCCACTGTTCATCACCGAGTCTTGCCTTTGCTGCACCTCGCCATTATCGCCGTCTCTTGCTGCACGTTGCCACTACCGCCTTGCTGTTATTTTGCTGTTCTTGCAACTACACGTGCTGCCGTATCCATTGTGTGCACATGTCGTTGTGTCGTCGTTCGCACGTGTTGCCGTCGTCGATTCGTCTCGCTCATTATCGCCGTAATAAGGCAAGTATCTTGTACATTTTATTATTTTGTAAAACATTTTATTTGACCTCCCACAATTAGTAGTCATATTTGATTATCGTAATTGAACCTCGTTACCATCCATGTTCATAAAAAATGCTCTTTATAAGTTTCAGTTGATTGAACCATCGTATTATCATGCTTTACAATATTTCCATGGTTAAATCAGTCCTTATATATTGAATCAAATCAATCCATTTACCTCTGTGATTCGATGCCCATCATAAGATCATAAATATCGATTTGTATGTTTCTGCCCTGCTGTTTGTTCTGTCTTGTAGCTAGATTTTGACCTAGCTACTGTTTAAATTAATTAGAGCTTTGTACACGAGAGTTGTAGCCCCCTGAGTCTATTTTCTATAACATTCGACGAATTCAAATTCCAAATTGTAGATAATGAGTCATCTTATTTTTTGCACTGCTAGGTATATACATTCCAGATTGTTACTTATAGCACATCATGTTTCACAAATCAAAATGTCATGTTAATGGGTGAAATAGGGCTTGATATTTATCAGCATGCTACTAGACTTGATTAGGAGCCGTAATATAATTTTTATAGGATTTTTGAATAGATTTTCAGATCCGTTATATACATGTAAACGTGACCCTAAACTGCTGTTAGCACACTAGACCAGTAAAGACCTGAACTTTTGACCGAGTAGCAGTTATAATCAATTAGAGAAATTTAAATAAAATTCCTCGACCTCTGTGTTGGAAATCCAGAACATCTTACGAATTTCCAATCCGATTTATAGATTGTAAGTTATTGCCATTTTAGTACTGTCATGTTATAATTTTCAGAACCGAGACTGTGCATGAAACCAGTGAAGAATGAATTTATTTGCCTAAATACTGTAACTATATTGTATCGTGTGAGTATGCGTCAGAACCGGTTGGGATTCTAGTTTCTAGAACTCCTGACGGAACTGGTTTTTCTTTCCTGTAGCAACGGGAAAATGAGTGTTTGTACAACAACGTATTGCTGCCAGACTTGTATTGTTTCGTTTCTGCATATAAACCCATTATTTTATATATTTAATGAATTAAACTATGTATATTTCATGCATTGCATAGACCTTGATAGATACTTGATCCTGTTCTGATACTGCTCCTTTTGATTGCATATTCAAGTTACCGATCATGTTACTGTTCGTATTTACCGTTCATGTTTACTATTCATGTTTAATTATTGTAAAAGAATAACAAGCTAGGGTAATAAGGGAAAGACATAATAGTGGACAATATAGGAAACTAAACTCGGAAGGGGGGCCCTGTTTCCCGTGTTACAAGTTACCGACCAAATTTACCGAGCAAGTTACCAACGAAGTTTACCGACCAAGTTTTATAGTCATGAGAAGATTCGAGTACATGACCTATAGAATTCACCACTAGCATCTAAACGTTCACATGATTGTATGCACCCGAACTTGTGGTATGAGACGCAGGATTGGATGCATTAGTTAGGATACATAACAGATTGCTATACTTGAGATTAACACTGAATATGTGCATGATTCTGTTTACAAGTTACCTGTTACCTGTTACAAGTTTACATGATTCCGATTTGCAAGTTACGTGATTCTGTTTACAAGTTATATATTACATGTTTATAAGTTACAAGATTCCTGGATATATGACATGTTTCCTGTTACATGATCACTTGTTCCCGATTGGTTATATTTTGAGACTTATTCAGTTCTTGTTTCCTTCTTTTTACGTATATTGTTTCTCGTTATCATGTTCGTTCCGTATTTGAATTCTCAGTTCTTATTGCTTTCCCTATTATGCCTTGTTTGCTGTCCCTATTTTGCTTGTTACTACTTCCGGCCCGTAGCTTGCTCTAACGGGTACCATCCATCTTTCTTTTGAGTAAATTTTATACAGGTATAGATGATGGGTTACTGGAAGAACTCGACAGAATGCTATTGCATTGTGTATTCTTGGACTTATTGTAAGTTCTTGTATCTCAGATATCGGTTATTGCATTGTATTCTTGTTCATGTGATTGTTATTGCATTGTTGAGCTTGCTGGTATTGTACAGCTTATGGATGATATGAGTTGGTATACTTATATCATTCGCTGGGCCTCAGTTTTGTGCCTGTGTTTCCGTATTAACGGGAAGCAGGGCGTGACAGTGGCAAGTGGCTAGAGTTACTCTAAGAACCATGAGTATGAACTTTGAACTTATCCAAGGTTGTTTTGGGAGCAGATCGAATGGCGAGGTATGCCCTACCCTTTCTTGGTAGCAAGGGGCTAGAGCGACTCTAAAAACCATGAGTATGGACTCCAAAAAGGTTGACAATGAGTTTTGAGAGCAATCAAATGGTGAGGCATGCCTCGCACACTTACTCGATGATAAGTAGCTAGAGCGAATCTAAGAATCATGAGTATGGATTCTGCACTTGTTCAGGGTTATTTTGGGAGCAGATTGAATGCCAAGGCATGCCTTGCCTTCGCTTAGTGGCAAGTGGCTAGAGTGACTCTAAGAACCATGAGTATGAAATCCGAATAGGTTGAAGACCAATTTTGAGAGAAATTGAATGGCAAGGCGTGCACCTCACAATTACTCGGCGGAAAGTGGCTAGAGCAAATCTAAGAATCATGAGTATGGACTTCGCACTTGTCCGAGGTTGTTTTGGGAGAAGATTGAATGGCGAGGCGTTCCCTGCTCTTGCTTGATGGCAAGTGGCTAGAGCGACTTTAAGAACCATCGGTATGGACTCTGAACATGTTGATGACGAGTTTTTAGAGCAATCGAATGGCGAGGCATGCCCCGCACACTTACTCGGTGGCAAGTGGTTGGAGCGACTCTAAGGACCATGAGTATGGACTCTGCACTCATCTGTTGAGGTGCTTAGTGAGTAGATGGCGCTGCCCAGGGACAAACAATGTCACTAACTCATTGTTTGCATTTAGTTGGATTGTACATGAATTTTGCAAAAGAAAAAACTGAAAATTTATTGAAAAATAAAACTAAGCAGCTGCTTTGATGCTAGCCTTTATTACATACTATGACCATTATAATTGTCGGCCTTTATTACATGTTTGAAGCTAACTAATAAGTGAGGGCGTTAAGCGCCCTCGTTGTACTTCATCACGTGCTCAGCGTTCTAAGTGAAGAGATCTCGGTTCTCCATGATGCAAGTGATGAATTACTCATTGACTTAATGGGGGAGTGCCTTGCTAAACCGAAAACACTTAACTTGATATATTGGGAGAAGAGGATTTCTGCTAGTTTGTTTACGGGTTTAGAGCTGGCTTGTCCCTTATCTTGGGAGAGTTCCATAGCATCGAGGGGGAGGACCGAGCCTCCCATTGTGGCTGTGCAATACGCCTGAGCAGCTTCTTGGCTTTCTTTGGCTTCCCCTACCCCTGCTACTCTTCATCTTTATGTGGTAGGCTGAGGCAACCGTGTGTAGGGATGCTAGCTCCGGGCAACCAAAAATGTCATTGTAGGCGAACTTCATGTCAACAACCATAAAATCGAGTTCTTCCGTCCGAGTAGCTAGAGTTTTTCCTGTGGTCATGTCAAGGGTGAAAATTCCTTTGATCTGTATTAGTGCTCCTGAGAATCCATGAAGGGGTACACCCAGCGGGTTTGAGGCAGTCTTGCTTGAGATTTAATCTTGAAAACTGTCATGCCCTGCTTCTCAAAAGGGAATACAAAATACAGATACGTGACAAAAGCCTAGCGAATGATTTTCATTATCCATAAGCTGTTCAAGAATCTTTACAACAATTCATAAGAATAATCAGAGTCGGAAGCAAGAGAGTGAACCAACATTCACATATGAACCAAAATACCAACAAGAATACTTGAAACCAAAATATATTAAACTCAAATAGTCATGGTCTGAACAAGTCAAAATCCTGGGTCACATTGCCCAAATAAAAGAATAAATTCAAGTGCAAGAATACAATATTGTTCAAGCAAGAAACAAGATAAATAATAGCAAAATCTAGCACTAGTACTTCATAGTACCAATACCATCTGGAACCGGTTTTAAAAAATCTGCAATTTAACAGTTGTAGGAATAGGAAAAAGAAAACAAGTACTCGTCAGTGCAAGTTATAGGCTACTTGTAATGCAGGATACAAGTACATAGGAAAACTAACTAAAACATGGAATAAACATGATATCAAAATATAACAACTAGTATGGTAAGGTGAACAAGTACAAGTAGTATATATATCAAGGGTCAAGTAAACAAGTATCATGTAAACATGTATCAAAGATCAAGTATCAAGTATCACGAAATCAAGTAACAAGTAAACAAGTATCAAGTAGTCAAGTACAAGTATCAAGTAGCAAGTGTCACGTGATCATGTATCATATAGTCAAGTATCAAGTAAGCATGTATCATGTTCAAGTATCAAGTTCAAGTATCATGTTCAAGTGTCATGTATTAAGTCTTGTAGTGACTACTATCTAGGTAGCACTTCATGCATCCCATACCGCATGGCCGCTACAACAAACAGTTTCGCTTTAGATTTTATAGTAGACCATAGAGGGCAGTGTACTCAGGGACAAGCCTCAAGAATCAAGTAAACAAGCCTCAAGAGTGAAGTATCAAGCCTCAAGTGAATATCAAGCCTTAAGTAGTGAAATATCAAGCCTCAAGTAAAATATCAAGCCTCAAGTAACCAAGTATCAATCCAAATCTCAAGTATCGAGCCAAGTATCACATAGAATCAATAGATTCTCTTCCCAGTACACGTTTCTGAATTATCCACTATCAGATCTGTCGCTTTAAACTCCGGCCTGGTTAATTTTATTATTAATGTTAAACAAGCATGTATGTGTCACGAAACAAGCAAGTATATCATAGTATGATCAAGTAATAAGTTCAAGTTGTAAGATAAATATGTACGGGTGCAAGATAACTCATAAAAGAACAAAATAACTATGTTTCTAGTTCAGGACAGCAAGACCACACTGCAATAAAACTGAAATTCCCGGTGTTACAAACATGTAAATCTGAATCTGTCAAAATTTCAAGAAAATAGACTCCCAACCGAATCCAGCGAATATAAATAAGTCATATAGTATTTCACAAAATCAACTCTCAAAACTGATTTGAATTCAGAAAATACATTCAGCTAGAAATCAGGAAATCGAATTCACAGTCAGGAAAACAGCATCAAAACACCTCAAATAAATCCAGGATAAATCTGGGGTATTCCCCTATCTTTCTAGTATCAAAATATAAAGTTTTATAATTTTCCAGTAAGATTAGTTTAGTCATCAAAAATCAGAAAACATCAAGAAACGATAGTTTGGCAAATCTGAAATTCCCAACAATGCTGTACGAAAACTGTAATATCTCGCAAATTGTGAAACGAAATCCAAATCTGCCAAAGGGAGATGAAAATAGACAAAATAAGATAACTCTCATATTTCACAAATATTTTTCATACAGGAAAGAAATTAGGGTGAAAATACAAATCTTTACAGAACAGTGAACACAATCCAGCAAGTATAGTCATTATAAATAAACATGAAACGGTATGTAAAACTCATCAAAAAAATCCACCAAGATTTTAGGTAATCCCTGATTAGATATAGAAATACTTTCCAAAAGTTCAGATCAAAATAATATGCTTAGTACTAGTATCAAAATAGTTTAGTCATCGAAATCATCAAGAAACGAAATCTGGAAATGAAATACACCTCTGTAGTAAAACCATCATATCTCACACATGCGAAAACGAAATTGACCAACATTAGAGAGTTTGGAAAGAAGATAGATTTCTCTAAAAATCATGTTTAATACTGAAGTTAAGATACTGACCTTAATATGGTCTAAAATAGCAATCAAAACTGATCACCGACAAAATACAGATTTTCCTCTTAACCACAAATCAACATACAACATACGAAACTCGTTCCAAACACAACCAAACATGTTATAGAGTCTACTAAGTGTCCAAACATCATGAAATAGGGTATATAGCATGTCCACAACAAGTATATCACATGGATTCAAACAAACACACGATTTCTTATAATTATCCCACAAATATAATCACATCAAGAACGGTCAAACCCTAAGTTGTTTCATGTCAAATTTTGTATCATGAGGGAACTATGGTCAATAGCACTATAGAGACAATACTCATCAAGATACATCACACACAAGTTGTCTCTAGAACCCAACTACACTATAAGCGGAATTTATGACTTGTATCATACAAAAGAATTTGAGTACAAGTTACTTGCCTTAACCGACGATAAAAATGACTCTAACCAAGAATAACGGGAACGGATTCTCGGCCAAAAAACAAAACCCATGAACGAAAATTCACGAACCAACAATGATTTGCACGCGCAAACTCAAGCACGTGCAAAAGCCCAAGAAGCAAGAGAAAGAGAGATGGCGTCGGAAGTGGCGGCACTGGCCTTGTGCTAGCGTTACTACTGTTGACGCACCGGCGAACGGCGGACGAGAGGGGAGGAAGAGATCAAGATGGATGGATGTGGAGTGGTGCTCGGGTGTGTGGGGGTTGCGGTTAGGGGTGATGGCGATCGGGGTAGGGTTGCGATGGGAGGAGGTGGTCGAGCTGGGGTGTGTGCAGGCCGATGTGGGGTCGGGTTGGGGTGCCGGCACGCACACGGGAGAGGGAGGGAGGCAAGGAGAGAGAGAGTTAAGGTTAGGGTTTTAGTTGAGAGGGGGAGAGAATATATATATAGGGAGTTGGGTTTTAGGGTTTGTAGTATGAGATGGGTATTGGGTATTTGGGTTTAAGGGTCCAATAGGAGTAGAAATAGGATTAGTCTAATATGAGTTGATTAGGATAAAATTTGTATAGGATTGTATGTTAATTTGGCTTTGGTAATCGATTTAGGATAAAAAGCAATAGGATTAGAAATAGGGCAACCATCCATACCACCACGAGCACCTAAGAATAATATAGAGAGAACAAGGGCCAAATGAAGAGCGAAGAAAAATAAATAACAATAATGATCAAGAACAAATCAAGGGACAAAGAAATCAATCACAAGAAGATCAGAAATGAGAAAAAATGAATATATATTGAAAAACAACTCGAATATACGGTCCAGAAAAATACAAGAGAGTACAAATACACAAGAAGAAGAAAAATACATCAAAAATACGAAAAGCGAAAAACAGTGGTTACAATCCTACCCACCTAACAAGAAAAATTTTGTCTTCGAAATTCAAAAAGAAGATACATAGGGTAACCCCAAAACAACCAAAAAGAACAAAACAAAACTACTCAAACAAATGAGGAAACTTCTGCTGAATCTCCTCCTCCAGCTCCCAAGTCGACTCACTAGGTGAGTGAGGATTCCAAGTAACACGAACCAGCTTGATGACCTTGTTCTTAAGCACTTTCTACTGCCGATCAACAATAGCAACTGGCGGAATCTTACAGGTCAAATCCAGCCGAACGGTCAACTCAGAATAGTCGATCATGTGGCTCTCATCTCGGATATATCTCCTGAGTTGTGAGACATGGAAAATATTGTGCACTCCTGATAACGCTGGCGGCAATGCAAGACGATAGGCCACCCTGCCTACTCACTCCAAAATCTCAAACAGTCCAATAAACCTAGGGCTAAGCCTGTCCCCACCACCAAACCGAATGACACCCTGCCAAGGCGATACCTTTAGGAAAACATGGTCACCAACACCAAACTCCAAAGCCCTCCGATGGACATCGGCCCATCGCCTTTGTCGATCCTGAGTTACCTGCAAATGCTTCCTGATCTGAACCACAGCATCAACTGTCGTGGTGATCAACTCCGGACCCAACAACTTTCTCTCACCAATGTCATCCCAGCACACTGGTGATCTGCACTTCCGTCCATAGAGTTCCTCGAATGGAGCAGCTTTAATACTAGCTTGAAAGCTGTTATTGTATGAGAACTCTACGAGATGCAAATGGTCATCCCAAGATCAATCAAACTGAAGCATACAAGACCTCAACATGTCCTCAAGAATTTGAATAGTCCGCTCTGACTGTCCATCAGTCTGGGGATGAAAAGCTATAATGCACTTTAATTTGCTCCCCAAACTGTTCTGAAGACTCTTCCAAAACTGAGATCTGAATCTCGTATCCCTGTCGGATACAATACTGATGTCACGCCCCGCTTCCCGGAATACGGGAACACAGGCACGTAACTGAGGCCCAGCGAATGATATAAGTACGCCAACTCATATCATCCATAAGCTGTACCAGTTTTAACTCAACAATATAAGAAAAATGAATCACAACCACGCAGAAAAACATAATCACATAAACGATAATGAAATTCAATAACCAAATCTGAAATACAAGAACTTACCAAATAGCTCGATAGGCTCCAGCTCCAATCGTAGAGAACTGCTCACCAATGCCTTTTGAAAATTCTTCTTGTACACCTGTTACTTGTTCATCTAAAAAGAAAGAATAATTTGTCCTTAGAGCAAGTCGTGGACATGCAAGTGGAGAAACAGTGAAACAATGGAAATAGTGGCATAGCAATGAATTCAAATAAACGATGCAGTCGATGGTGTTGAACAGTGTAAAAGAGATAACAGTATAATATGCATTAAGTACGATTTACCAAAATAACGATAAACAATACCAATAATGTCAATAATAATGAGAACACTGTTCATTAAGATAACAATATGCAATGATAATGCGATGAGAGCCTTAGGTCTATTATTCATTCTTTTATCCTATCTAATGTACGTACTACTGCATCCCATACTACAGGTTCCATGCATACAATCAATTTCGTTTAGACCAAGGTGGTAGATTCTATAGTTCATGTACTCGGGAACATTATTCATTAATGACCGATGATCGAATCAATCGAGATACTGAGTCAGTAATCTACAATTAACCGATGACCGATATGACCAATAGACCGATAGACCGATAGACCGATAATTAGGGAAACACGGGCCCCTCTTCCGAGTACAGTCCCTATGTCGTCAACTACCTTAATCAACCCTTAACCCCGGCTTGCTTTACTTTCTTTACTCAATTATCATACAATAATGCAATTAATAAGGGACGCTAGAGGAGGTGGCAAAACAACCCTAAGATTATGCAATATACTATATACAATTAAATGCACCAAATATAATCATTATAAACACAATTGTACATTATAAAATATAGAATTCCAATTCTGGACAGCAGTAGGTTGCTGTACCAAAATCGGAATTCCCGTTGCTACAGGATAGCAAAAGTGGTTCCGTCAGGTAGTCTAGAAACTAGACTCCTGCCCGGTTCCAACGCATACTTAAAAGCTACGTTCCGACAATGATAGCTAGGTGAAATTCAATAATCTTCACAGGTTTTAGTTTCTGGCTGGGTGTAGATGTTGTCTAATTTTAATTATAAAAGCAGTAAATAAATATTATAAAAATCAGTAAAAATACTTTTTAACACCCTAAACATGTTATTTACAAATCTGGAATTTATCGTGGCCATATCTGATTAATTGTTCACTTAATTCATTAGCCTAAGTTGTTATGTACGTGAATCTGGAATTACAGCGCAGCTGTGGTAAAAGGTTCATAACTAGAGCAGTATAACTCCGAATTCGAAAGTTTTGGTGTCTATCGACATCTAGACAGATAGGGCTACGATTTACTTTCAGGGAGTTTCTGATTTTAATGAAGTGTTCTAGGTCTAAATAGCATGTTAAGGTTCAGATTAGCGTAATTTTTCTGAATAGTCTATATGTTCATTTTAAGTAAAATGGTAAAAATAAGATTTAATAATAGTAAATTGGAGTTTAATTAATCTTAATCGCAGCGAATCAACCTTAGGTGAACATGGTATTAATATAGGTGATGTCCAACATTCTTATAATTACTATTCAACAATCTAGCAATAACAATCACATTAACAATCAACTAATTTCTACATTCTACTATAGCTATTTGTTATTTAATGCCATGATATGAAATGTGTCTACAATTCCCTATTTTTATAATCAATAACTATAACTATATGGTGTATGAACATCTCTATACTTTAGAGGCAAAAAGGTGGCACGATGTCGAGACTACCACTTGGATTCGCTCGTGTAAATCCGTGGCATCTCGACGATTGATACAACAATATTTTACGATTTTTAAATAAGATCCACTTGCGGAATTTCAACAATAATTATCGAATACGATACAAAAATATTCGATAGAGGTGACTTGCCTTTTTGGACGAAGAATCCGAATACGAACCAATACGGGATGCAAATCCCGAGAGATGAGGCACTAGCACGGACACGCGCACGTACGAGATACGTACAAACACCCTTACAAGGTTGGATCCGGAGCGGATCTTGATGGAAGATCAAGATCAGGATGATCGGGCGGCTGGATCTGCTTAGATTTGGGCTGAGGATCACGATCGGGTAGACGGATGAGATCTGATCTGGCTGAAAAGATCAGATCTGATCAAATCACCATTTTCAGAAGATCCAACGGTTGAGATCAAATCCCAACCTAACACTGCTCTTCTTCTTCCCCTTCAAAACAGAACACTAGAGAGGGAGACCAACGGTGGCTAGCGGCGAGGCGGCGAGGCGACGGCGGGGACGACGGCAGGGGGCGGCGACCATGGCGGCAACGGCCAGGGGCACAGTTGAGAGGGTGCGACTTGGCTGCGGAGGAGCACAGGGTCGTGGTGTCGTCTGTTGTTGTCGCTTCGGGAGAAACGGCGGAAGCCAAAGCGGAGGAGGTCGGAGCAATGGAGGACGGCGACGATGGGGAGCTGCCGCAGGGGCTGGGCACAGGCGAACGTCGGCTGATGGATGCTGCAGCCGATCGTCGAGGGCGCTGATGCGGTGTGGGCTGGCGTTGCAGTCACAGTAGCGTCGGGAGGCAGGGCGGCAATGTGGGAGCTCGTCGATGATGGAGCTCTGAGCGGCGGGGCGGAGAAGGTGGCCGAGATGGAGTGGGTTCGGAGTTGAAGACGAAGTGGAGGTGGAGTAATGGTGGGGAGTTGGTTTCGATGGTTTGAGGGCGACGGCGGTGAGTGCTGTGGTGGTGGTGTCGACGAGGAGATGGGCCGGCGATGGACGCGAGGAGAGGAGGTGATCGAGGCTGTGGGAATGGAGTTTGTGGGTTCACTGCGGAGGAGATGATGGAGGAAGGAGACGGGTTTTGTTTGTTAGTTGATTTGGTTTGTTTTGTTTTATACAGAGAAGGGGGAAAGATACGGGAGAGTGAGAGAGTGCGATAATAATATTTTAATGATATAGAAATAATATAAATTTAAGGGGGAGAGTGATTGTAGGGAGGAAGTTACGGGGATGAGTGGATATTTTAGGGAGAGGGGGTTACGGGAGAAATTTAGGGATTAAATATAGGATCTGGTCAACAATAGATAGTGGGTTTGGGTTAACGGATCAAGACCCAATAGGAAGCGGGCTTGGTCCATGGCTCAAAATAATTTAATTATTTTTTAAAAAAAAAAAATAGAATTGGGTTCCAAAATAAATAATTTGGCAATTGGGTTTAATTCAAACAATTGGCTTGGGCTCATACAAAATAATTTAAATTACTGGGCTTATAATAGAATTTGGGTTCAAAAATATTTTACATAATAAAATAGTTGAATAATCAATTATTGGGCTTCACAAAAATAGTTTGAATAACATATTAAATTAAAAGAGAATATTTAATTTAAATTACGGTAAAATACTTCAAATTCAATTTAACGAAAACAGGGGTTACAACTGATTGGAACCCCATGAAGTCTAACAATATCTTGCATATACCTCTCAGCTAGGCTCTCAGTAGACTGCCCGATACAAAAAGGAATGAAGTGAGCACTCTTCGTCAAACGGTCGACAATCACCCAAATGACATTTTGACCCTTAGGACTCCTCGGCAAAGTGGTCACAAAGTCCATAGTGATATGTTCCCACTTCCATTCTGGAATAGGAAGTGGTTGAAGAAGTCCAGCGGTTCTCTGATGCTCTGCCTTAACCTGCTGGCAGATCAAACACTGAGCAATGAACAGAGTCACAGCCCTTTTCATACCCTGCCAATAGAAATGAAGCTTCAAATTCCTATACATCTTAGTACCGCCAGGATGGATAGAATACAAAAACTGGTGTGCTTTCTCAAGCAACCTCTGACGAACTTCACCCTCCGAGACACATAATCGGGACCCAAAACGAAGCGATCCATCAGAATGAATAACCATGTCCGTCCTAGACCTAGACTCAACCTCAGCTCGAAAACCCAGCAACTGCACATCACCAGCCTGCACCTCTTTGATCTGCTCGATAAGATACGACTGCAGCTGGAGCGCCAAACAACTCCGACCAGAACTTGGCAACAAAACCTCCAACTCCAACATTCTTATCTGCTCAATCAGATCCATTTGCTGAGTTAAGAACATAACTGTCGGTCTCCTGCTCAAAGCATCTGGCACCAAGTTTACTTTACCAGGATGGTATTGCAAACAGATGTCATAATCGGCCATAAGTTCCAACCAACGCCTTTGCCTCATGTTTAAATCCTTCTGGGTGAAGACGTACTTGAGACTTTTGTGATCTGTAAAGATCTGCACTCGGTCCCCAAGTAATTAATGTCTCCACAGCTTCAAAGCATAAATCACTGTCGCTAACTCCAAGTCATGAGTCGGATAGTTCTTCTCATGAGGCCTCAACTGCCTCGATGCATGCGCAATGACTTGGCTTTCTGCATCAAAACTACTCCAAGTCCCTTACTAGAAGCATCACAGTGAATTACAAATCTGCCTGAACCATCAGGAATAGTCAACACAGGTGCTGAAGTCAATCTGTTCTTCAACTCAACAAAAGCCACACCACACTCATCAGATCAACAGAATTTCTGATCCTTCCCAGTCAACTTAGTCAACGGTCCTGCTATCTTTGAAAAATCTTGGACGAATTTCCGATAATAGCCAACTAGACTAAGGAAACTCCTGACTTCAAAAACTGAATTGGGAACAGGCCAATCCTTCTCAGCCTCAACCTTGGCAGGATCCACAGAAATACCATCGCCTGAGATAATGTGCCCCAAGAATGAAACCCTGTCGAGCCAAAACTCGCACTTGCTGAGTTTCCCATAGAGCTGATTCTCTCTCAAAGTCTGCAGAACCACCCTAAGATGTTCAACATGATCTTCCCGATTCTGAGAATACACCAAAATATCATCATTGAAGACCACCACAAATCTATCCAAGAACTGAGAAAAGACCTGGTTCATAAGACTCATGAATACAGGAGGCACGTTCGTAACTCCGAACGGCATCACAAGATACTCATAGTGGCCATATCTGGTTCTGAAAGCAGTCTTCTGCACATCAGTCGCCTTCACTTTGACTTGGTAATATCCAGAACGAAGATCCAACTTCGAGAAAACAACAACCCCATTCAACTGGTCAAACAAATCATCGATCCTGGGCAACGGATACCAGTTCTTCACAGTAACACTGTTTAGTTCCCGATAATCCACACACAGTCGACGACTACCATCCTTCTTGTTGATAAAAAGGGCTGGAGCACCCCAAGGCAAAACACTGGGTCTGATGAAACCCAAATCAAGAAACTCCTGAATCTGCACCTTAAGCTCAGCTAACTCAACCGGTGCCATCCTGTAGGGACTCTTCGATATAGGTGCCTACCCGGCTGAACTTCAATACCGAAATCCACATCCCTATTAGGGGGTAAGCTAGGCAACTCCTCTAGAAAGACATCTAGGAAATTTTCAACTACTAGAGGCGCAGCCTTACAGCCTGAATGTAACTCTATCGCACAAACCTCCTGATCAACTGCAGCTCGGCCAAGGGAAGACTCCCCGACATGGAACTCAAACTCTGTACGACCTAGAATCCGAAACACAACTTTTCTGGTACGGCAATCAATAATGGCATGGGTTTCACCAATCCATACCCAGAATAACGTCGAATCCTAAATTCCCAATTACAATCGGATTGACTTTGAAATCTACGCTACCAATAATTACGGGATACTGCCTGCACTCCCGAAAATAAATAACAACTCCACCACCTGTCACAATGTTCCAAGCCTCTGACATGTTGCTGCACTCCAACTGATGGCGAGTGACAAATCGAGAAGAGACAAAAGAATGGGTTTCTCCAGAATAAAAAAGAACATGAGCAGGAAAAAAGCAAACAAGGACGATACCTAAGGCAGAAAGCAAAAGAGACAAAGAAAAGAATGGTTGAACAGGGGTGAGAAAAACAAAATACAGAAAGAATAAATAGAAAGAAATAAAGCAAAGGAAATGAAGAAACAAAAGAGAAACAACAACAATGAAAACAATAAAGCAAAAGATACCTGCAACCACACCCTCAGCTGACTCGGCATCAGCAGCAGTCAGGTTGAAGGCCTGACCTCTGCTGGGAGTAGCGGTCCTCTGACCGACAATCTGGCACTGCGAAGGAAGGGGTGGTCTAACTGGACTACGAGCTGGGGCAACCTGCTGAATGGGACCCCTGACTAGAAGAGCCATCTGTTGTCGTGGGCAATCCCGCGCCATATGATCAGAAGCACCACAACCAAAGCAATGGCGATTGGCACGTATGCAGTCCTTGCGCTCATGCCCAGCAAGACGACCAAAGTTGCAAAAACTTGTCGGCTGAGGAATCGCAGAAGTGTAAGGAGCTGCCCTGACCAGATAGGCTGGGACAGGTCTCCGAACAGGCCCACCAGAAGGCCTAGAAACTGAGTGCGGAATAGTCCGCTGAGAAGGAGCCAATCCGCCACGAGCCTGCTCCTGAGCATGAGCTGCCTCAAGAGCTTCTGCATAAGTGCGCAAGCGAAGGGACACAAGCTGCACCCTAATCTCACGCTCAAGCCCCAAAGTAAATCTACGAGCCTTATCCTTTTCGTTCGCCACAAGAACGGCTACGAAGCGACTAAGCCTCGTAAATTCAACTGCGTACTCATCTGCAGTCCTGGAGCCCTGTTTCAAGAAAGTCTCATGTTACAACATTGCATAAACAATATGTAACAAAATTCCATTACTAGAAATAACGACCAACCTGTTTCAGGGCTAAGAATTGTTGCTCCATCTCCACTTTAGTGCTGCTAGGAAAGAACTTCTCCAAGAAGCTCCGAGTGAAAGTGACCCAAGTGATCGGTCTTTCGAGCCTTTCGGACTCGGACCTCCACCAGATATGAGCCAAGTCCACCAGCTGGATGGTAACTACATCTATACGATCTGCATCTGCAACCCTAGCTGCCAAAAGCAGTTGCTCTGTCTGAATCAACCACTGTTCAGCTTCCAAAGGCTTCTCAGTTCCTGAAAACGTGTCGGGATGCAGCCTCATAAAGTTTGTGACTGTACCCGGACGAGGAGGAAGAACGGCCTGCGTAGGCGCAACGGGCGGAGGAACTCGAGCGGCTTCCAAAGCAGCCATCACCAAATCACTATGGTTTTGCTGCATATTGATCAAGCTTTCAAGCACAGCATTGACAGTCTCAAGCTCAGGCTGATCACCCTAGACACAAGAAGAACCTCTACGAGCCATAGTCTGCACAAAGCCAAAAATTGTTAGCATCCAGATCAATGTTGATAATAATCAATTCATTTATGCATGCATGGTTGGTGAAATGTTGAGCGGATCCCAGTTCGAGCCAAGCTTGTCTAATATATTATGCAACTAATACATTAGCCAAACCTGGTGCTGTGATACCACTAAAAACCCTGTCACGCCTCGCTTTCCAAAAGAGAATACGGAATACGGATACGCGACAAATGCCCAGCGAATGACTTTTATCATCCATAAGCTATTCAAGAATCCTTACAACAATTCACAAGAATAATCAGAGTCGGAAGCAAAAGAGTCAACCAACATGCACATATTAAAAAAGAGTCAACTAACATGCACATATCAGAGTCATATTAAAAGAGTCAACCAACATGCACATATTAAAAAAATATATATATTGAATATGGAGAAATTTACAAAAATAATTAGAGAGGGAAGTGTGTCTACGTGTAAGGTATCATGAATAACGGTCCAAGCCAACCACGCTTCCACTGCGCCACTCTGATACCCAGGGGAAATGTGCTCGCATACACTCTGATATTAATGCATACGAGGAGAACATCATTTATGAAGGTGAATACAAGTTCATTAACAACTTTCATTCACGACTCTAAAAAGAGAAGAGAAAACATCAGTGTATAGAGCGACACAAATGTAAATCACTTACACTTAAATCTCTATAGACTGAAAACTCACACTCTAATGTCCACGCTAGGGTGTCGTTCCTTATAAATTTGTACTACTTGTGAAGCATGCTCTGATACCATCTGTAACACCCTGAATTCCAAATAGGGATGAATTCGAGATTCCACAAGATCTTTACTTCACTTCATATAATTTTACAAGAAATTTAAAAAAAAATTCAACAGTACATCAGAGTTCATACAAAACTTGGTTTTTTTACACAGTGGAAGAATAAAATTTACAATGAAACATTTACAACATCTTTAAAATAAAACAGCATCAGCATATCAACTTTATAGCTTCATGAACATTCATTACCTGCATGTAAGACTGTGGGCACGTCAGTTGATTACAACCGACGAAATGTTATACACGGCTATCCTCTCTATGCCGGGAATAGTATAACGATCTCCATACTTTAACAAAGTCATAAAAAGATTGAATGAACAAGTAAAGTGTCAAAAGTGATTATTCTAAACATAAGTGTATGCCATGCCTTAATGCCTAATGCACACAATTCTATACTACGATGACACTAATGCACACTTGTTCGGATTCTATGCATCCCATACTACATAGGTCCGAGGGCAAGCGCCTACGTACTCCTCATTAAAGGGCTCGATCCCTCGTCATGATAACTATCCGGTAATAAAACAAGGTTCAGATCATTCCACGAATTTGAATCCCAGCTTCGGAGTCCACCGCTGACTATTATAACAGATCCCACATCGTGCGAATCATCCCGTATGTGACCCTCTAGCCCGGTATACATATATACATTGGAGACGGCAAACAAAACTATCCGTCTGACTACTCAAGATCCCGAAGTCCACTGTTGACCCGTCCTCATAGTCCCGGATTTAAAATATAATAGTCCGTCTCTTACGGAGCAACCTCAGTCCACCAACTGGGTCTATAGCCTCGGAGTCCACCGCCGACTATATAGAGCATCCCACTTACGTTTCCCCAGGTTTACTACATCTTCACTTAAGTGCCTAATTATCTTAGTTCAAGACATAAATAGATTTCCAAGCCTAGAATTAGTCTTATCTCTTACTGGTCTTAATCACCACTACCGAGATAGATCCACGACCCTATCTCAAAATTTATATCTCAATTCTTTCATTTCAACATTTGCTGGTAACAAGATTTTACTAACTCAAAACTCAACCATTCTTGCATAAGAATTATGGGTACACATACCCTTTAATAGTCATGTCTTAAACCTAGATCATTTCATCCTTTTAATTCATTTCACGACTTGAGCAATGTTTGATTTTAGCACTATTCATGATTCTTTAATAATAACAAGCCTTTTTCATGATCAAACTTCATCCATCATCTTTCTCTTTAATAGCTTGAGCACAAATAACAAATTCATATTTCAACATATACCAAACACTCTTAATTCGCATAAGTGAATAATCACATCAAGATAAATTCATTCACATGAGTAATTTATTCTCATTCTACAAATAAATTTCCTTTGTAATTATAAAGCACATTTTTCATTTCTCATTCAAAAAATCATCAAAATAATAATTCTTTTCACCAACATAATTTGATCAGTTGCAAATCTAATAACCAAGTATAAAATGAACTATTCCCATCAAAGACAATTATCTCAAAAGTCAATATTTTACTTTTCTTTTAATAATACAAATCATGATCTTAAATGATTTAGTTTTTGAAGACAAAACACAATCTTTCTCAAAAGTTACCTTTCTATTTTCTTTAAATTTCTAAAACTATATTTCCAAAAATCTCCTTTCATTTTATTTGAGTATTAGGATTTATTCTTAACTTTTTAATCTATCTCAAACTCAAAATAATAATAATAATAATAATAATAATAATAATAATAATAATAATAATAATAGTAATAAACTCACCATAAAGAAAAGCTCACAATGGGCTTTGAACCCGTGAGCTCCCAGCCATCACCCAAAGACCCCACCGAAAGCCATCCAGTCCATATGGACTTGGTGTCTAAAGTATAACCCGAAATCTCTTTATCTCTACCCTCAGAATTAATTGAAAAGAAACAAAAAATATAAATAAAAAAGTTTGGGTTCAACAAGAGTCGAACCTGAGCCAAACAGGAAGCCAGCGCAAAGCCAGACCGCTAGGCCGAGCGCGCTCGTCGACTCACAGACAACCCTATGGGTTTTGTTCCAATTTCGTATTATTTCATTAATTTTCATAAAACTTAGTTTTCTCTTTTAATCAAATCTTTCATTACTCTACAATTGATTATTTTAAACTGAAATTTATTACCAACAGAAACTTATGGATTTATAAAATTTCATATTTGATAATAGATCTAATTTCAGTCCATTTCTTCTCTTTGATTACAAGAATTTCAATCATTCATTTTAATCAACTAGAAGATTTGTGTTCTCTTACAACAAGTTATTTATAAGCTATACATGCTCATTTTATTTTACAAACACTTCTTTTTAATTATTAAGAAAATCTCTTCAAAATATTTCGAAAATTACTAAGTTCTATATTTGTACATTAACATGCAAACTACAATTTCTCGTCTCATTTGCAAGCAACAAGACAAATACTTTGCTCTTTACACAAATGTTAACATTTCTATCATTTAACATATATGAAAGCCTGAATTTATCTTCTAATTTTCATATCAAAATTATATTACTTTTTAGGCATGCAATCCCTACAATTAGAAAGTATAGGATCACCCACTAACACAATGTTAATCTATTTACTAACATAGCATATCTCCCTACTATTCATGTAACACCCCGCAAAATTGAAATTACAATTTTGCCCCTGGGTGTTACGCACGTATATTTTGTAATGTGTTTCACTACATATTTTGGATTCGTAATATTTATACATTTCCCGTATTGATTTCAGTCAGCTAAAATATAATATTTCAATCCCTGGGATTTACGTGCTTTTTACGTGTTTTTGATGCACGTGTTTCCACCACTATGTATAATATTTTCTATAGGTTTAAATTATTTATTCTTATGTATTTAAATCTATTTTATAAAACGAAAATTTATTTTTCCCTTGTTTTGATTAAAATGCATTTTTCAATTTTTGCACGTATGGTGCACGTGCAAATTTTTATTCTCATTTTGCTACTCTCATTTTACTATTTTTAGCATGCATCAGTTTTATTTAGCCTTTCTTTTGATCCATGGACTTAAAGTTAAATTCTAGCCCAATAGACTAATTAAAAAGAGAGCCCACTAGGATAATTAAATTAGTTGAATAAAATGAGCCCATGTAGCAAGCCCACTAGATAATCAAACTAATTAATTAGAAATGAGCCCATGTAGCAAGCCCATTATTAAAATCACAAATTAAGTTATACATGACAAGTTACAATATTAGTACACATTTTTGAGTTATAGAAATGTGTTCATATTTGTTTGTGCATGTATGCATGCACACACAAATGTATTTGGACCATTTTGTGGGCTAGGGGAGGGGATTAATGGAGTGGTTAAGTTCATGGAGAGTGGGGAGATGAGAGGTTGGGAGTTTTAGGAGTTAAAAATATGAAGAGGTGAGAATTAAAAAGAGAATTAAAATGAGAAGTTATTAGGTGGGAGATTTTGCAATATAGTCCCTAGCATTATCCTATAAATAGCAACCCATTTCTCATTCTTTTTCACACCAAAAATAAAATAAACAAGAGAAAGAAAAGAGAAAGAAAAGAGTGTAAGAAAAAGAAAGAGAGTTATTGTGCTTGGAGGATCTCTTGCTTGGAGCATTTGCTAGGAGGAGAAGAGGACTAGGAGTTGCTAGGAGCAAGAAGGAGCTATTCATTTGTAGTTTTCAACCTTCAAACAAGAGGTGGGTGTCTCCTACTTTCTAAATTATAGATAATGTGCATGCTAATAAGAAAATAAATGTGTAGTGTAGGATTTGATTTTGAAAAAAAAAAAAAAGAGTAGAATAATCTATGCTATTGGATGTGGTGAATAGTAGTGAATCATGTTATGGTAGATTAAATTACAACTTGTTAGTTGATAAATGAGAAAAGAATTTATTTTTGCCATGCACTAGTATACATGAATGTAGAGATTTTTGATCATGTGATTAATTGTTGAGTTTTCCTTTTTGATAAGCAACTATATTTTTGTAATGTAAATTTGATGCTATTAAACTCTTTGATTGCAAAAGATGCAGTGTGCAACTTTGATTGAATTGAATAAATGCAAATTCATATAAAAATTTGAAAGTTAGTTTTATTTTTATGCATTATAAAATTATGGGTTACTGTGAGAAAGTAAACTCAATATAGATGAACCAATTATAATTACATGAAAGATTAGATCAAGAGGAAAATCGAGTTTTGATGATAATAGAATAATAGAAAGTTTGAACAAAAGATTAGTTTTGTTTCTCATGACAAGTAGTCACAGTGGACTACTGGTTAGCGTAATAAACTTGGGTTTGGTTGAGAATAGTCACGGGTTCAAAACTCCCTGGTGACTTATATTTTATTTTTGGGGTTTTAAAATGATTTGGTAAATAGTTTCGAAAGTGGGTCAATTTGGTAAAAACTTCCGTGGGAACTAGATCTGTAATTTTGATAGTGAGTAGGTCAATTTGGTAAATAGTTTCGAGAGTGGGTCAATTGGGTAAAAACTTTCAAAAGTGTTTCATTTTGGGAAAATTTTAGTATTCATAAAACATAAATGAAGAAATTATTTTTTAAAGATTGTTCTTGTGTATTTGATAAGTTTTAACGATGATTTGAGATAGAAAGAAAGATGAATGATTACAAAAGTATTAGTAAAGAGCATGACTTACAAAATAATGATTTAGGGTGAATTGAAATCTCTTTATTTCTAGAAATGCAATATGGTTGAGTTATGTGACTTTTGAGATCATGAAAGATTTTGTTGTGAATGAGTAAATCATGTTTAGTGCTAAAGATGAGACATTGAATCGTGTTAAAATGAGACATCGTATGAATTTGAAATTGTGAATGAATTATTATTTATTATGAATAACGAGATCATGAATAGTGGCAAGACTATGAAATGATTACTTTGTGGATAAGTGTTAAGACAAGATTTGATTATTTTTGTGAAGTGAATTGAAAGATGAAATTATATAAGTTTAAGACATGATTACTAAAGGGTATGTGTACCCATGTTTCTTGTACATGAAAGATTATGATTAAGAATTAGTAAGACTTCGGTTACCGGTAATTTTGAAAGAAGGAATTGATATGATTTTGAGATAATGCCGTCGGGCGATCTCGTATTTTGTGAATAAATCCGGTATGAGGTAAAACTGATTCTAGGGTGATAACATATTCATGTCTTGAACTAAAAATAATTAGGCACTTAAGTGAAGATGTGATAAACTTGTGCAAACGTAAATGGGTGCTTCTATATAGTCGGCGGTGGATCTCCGTGGCTATAGACCCAGTTGGTGGACTGTGGTTGCCCCATAGGAGATGGACTGTATTTTATCCGGGACTTAGGGTAGTCGACGGATGTTTACCATACTCCAAAGAATATGTATATACTGGGGCTAGAAGGGCATTTACGGGATTATCATCACGATATAATAGCCAGGGAGGCTGGGATCTGTTAATATAAGCCAGGGAGGCTGAGATCCGTATCTGTGAAATAACTCTAAAACTTGTTTTATTACTGGGTAGTCTCATGGCGATGGATCGAACCCTTCAATGTGGAGTACGTAGGCGCTTGCCCTCGGACCTATGTAGTATGGGATGCATAGAATCCGAACAAGTGTGCATTAGTGTCATCCTAGTGTAGAATTGTGTGCATTAGGCATTAAGGCATGACATACACTTATATTTAGAATAATCACTTTTGACACTTTATTTGTTCATTCAATCTTTTTGTGATTTGTTAAAGTAGAGAAATTCGGGGTGTTACAATTCATGCTACACACAAGTAAAAATTCTCATCTGTTATTATTATCATGCATTGTTCTTTATAACTAGAAAGTAAGAGAACACCCACCTTAGTTGGAGAATGAAGACTACAAAGAAGGGGTTCCTTCTTGCTCCTAGTTTCACAAGCACTTCTAGCTCCTAGTAAGTCTCTCCTAGCTATGGCTTCTCCTTCCTAGCAATGGCTCCAAGCACAAGAACTCTCTCTCTCTTTCTTTTATCTCTCTCTTTTCTTTCTTTCTTTTCTCTTTTGATTTTTTTTTTGGTGCAAGAGAATTGTAGGGATTTGGGTCTCTATTTATAAGATAAAGCTAGGGTTTATTTTGCAAAATTCACACCCTAATAACTCTCCATTTATCATAATTAAATCTACATTTTCATAACTCCCATCTTAAACTCTCCAAGCCTTAACTCTCCTTAAGACCCTCCAAATGCTATAACTCTCAAACCCCCAACTCTAACTCACATTCATTTCCTCCTTTCTCTATGCCAAACCGGCTATTCTGACAGCACTATGCTGTGCTTCACCTCACAAATCTCACACCATGGGCCCCCACCTAAATACCATTCATTTTATTCCTATACATTTAGGATATGACAACCTGCATATACTTTTGATACAAATAGCAAAAGTATGGGCTGTTTTCTCCCATGTGGGCCCACATTCATCTTGCACATTTCACCATTCCATTTATATTACCATACCGATTTGATTTATTTTACCAAACTATTCAAGTAGTCAGCCAACATCTTTATACTTTGAACATATATGTTATATATTTTTATCTTTGAAATTACACGGGGTGTTACACAAACTCCGAAATTTATTATGAAAGCAAATATGCTTAAATATGTTTACCGAAAACACTGCGTCGCACGTAAAACACGAAAATGCGAAAATCGATTTTATTGATGAAAAATTATTAAATACAATCGAAAACAATATAAGCAAAATTATATTTACTAATTTATATATATTTCATGATGAAATCACTACACGTAGAAAGCATGTGCATTATACGTGCAGAAAATCGAAAAATGCATTTTAATCAAAATAGGGGAAAAAATAAATTTCCGTTTTATAAAAATAGATTTGAAAACATAAAATAAATAATTGAAACCCAGAAATTAACACACGTGGTGGCAGAAAATATGTAATTAATACGTGCATTGAAAACACGTAAAAAGCACGTAGAATACAAAGATTGAAATATTATATTTTTGTTGACTCAAAATAGGAAAAAATAAATACAGAAAATTTATAAATAGTTGGTAATCAAAGTACGTGGTGAAAACACGTTACAAAATACACGTGCGTAACATATGAGTGCAAAATTGTAATTTTCAATTTTGCGGGGTGTTACAATATATATCAAATGTCAAGTAAACAAGTATCATGTAAACATGTATCAAGGATCAAGTATCAAGTATCACGAAATCAAGTAACAATTAAACAAGTGTCAAGTAGTCAAGTACAAGTATCAAGTAGCAAGTGTCACAAGATCATGTATCACGTAGTCAAGTATCAAGTAAGCATGTATCATGTTCAAGTATCATGTTCAGGTCTCGTATATTAAGTCTGGTAGTGATTACTATCTAGGTAGCACTTCATGCATCCCATACTGCATGGTTGCTACAACAAACAATTTCGCTTTACATTTCATAGTGGACTATAGAGGGTAGTGTACTCAGGGACAAGCCTCAAGAATCAAGTAAACAAGCCTCAAGAGTAAAGTATCAAGCCTCAAGTGAAATATCAAGTCTCAAGTTGTAAAATATCAAGCCTCAAGTGAAATATCAAGCCTCAAGTAGTGAAATATCAAGTCTCAAGTGAAATATCAAGCCTCAAGTAACCATGTATCAAGCCAAATCTCAAGTATCGAGCCAAGTATCATATAGAATCTATAGATTCTCTTCCGAATACACGTTTCTGAATTATCCACTATTAGATCTGTCCCTTTAAACCCCGGCTTAGTTAATTTTATTATTAATGTCAAACAAGCATGTATGTGTCACAAAACAAGCAAGTATATCATAGTATGATCAAGTAACAAGTTCAAGTTGCAAGATAAATATGTACGGGTGCAAGAAAACTCATAAAAGAACAAAATAACCATATTTCTAGTTCAGGACAGCAAGACCACACTGTAGTAAAACTGAAATTTCCGTTATTACAAACATGCAAATCTGAATCAGTCGAAAGGTGTAGAAAATAGACTCCCAACCGAATCCAGCGAATATAAAAGTCACATAGTATCTCACAAAATCAAGTCTCAAAACTGATTTGAATCCTGAAAATACATTCAGCCAGAAATCAGGAAATCGAATTCACAGTCAGGAAAACAGCATCAATACACCTCAAATAAATCCTGGAAAAATCTGGGGTATTTCCCTATCTGTCTAGTATCAAAATATAAAGTTTCATAATTTTTCCAGTAAGATTAGTTTAGCCATCAAAAATCAGAAAACATCAAGAAACGATCGTTTGGCAAATATGGAATTCCTAACACTGTTGTACGAAAACTATAATATCTCGCAAACCGTGAAACAAAATCCAAATCTGCCAAAGGCAGATGAAAATAGACAAAATAAGATAACTTTCATATTTCATAAATATTTTTCATACAGGAAAAGGAATTAGGGTGAAAATACAAATCTTTACGGAACAGCGAACAAAATCCAGCAAGTATAGTTTTTATAAACAAGCATGAAACGGTATATAAAACTCATCAAAAAAATCCACCAAAATTCTGGGTAATCCCTGATTAGATATAGAAATACTGTCCAAAATTTCAGATCAAAATAATATGCTTATTACTAGTAGCAAAATAGTTCAGTCATCGAAATCATTAAGAAACAGAATCTGAAAATGAAATACACCTCTGTAGTAAAACCATCATATCTCACACATGTGAAAACGAAATCGACCAAGGTCAGAGAGTTTGGAAAGAAGACGGATTTCTCTAAAAATCATGTTTAATACTGAAGTTAAGATACTGACCTTAATATGGTCTAAAATAGCAATCAAAACTGATCACCGGCAAAATACAGATTTTGCTCTTAACCACAAATCAATATGCAACATCGAAACTCGTTCCAAACACAACCAAACATGTTATAGAGTCTACTAAGTTTCCAAACATCATGAAATAGGGTATATAGAATGTCCACAACAAGTATATCGCATGGATCCAAACTAACACACGATTTCTCATAATTATCCTATAAATATAATCACATCAAGAACGGTCAAACCCTAAGTTATTTCATGTCAAATTTTGTGTCGTGAGGTAACTATGGTCAATAGCACTATAGAGACAATACTTATCAAGATAGATCACACATAAGTTGTCTCTAGAACCCAACTACACTTCAAGCGGAATTTATGACTTATATCATACAAAGGAATTTGAGTACAAGTTACTTGCCTTAACCAACGACAAAAACGACTCCAAGCAAGAATAACGGGAACGGATTCCCGACCAATGAACAAAACCCTCGAACAAAAATCCACGAACCAATGACAATTCGCACGCGCAAACTCAAGCACGTGCAAAAGCCCAAGAAGCAAGAGAAGATAGATGGCATCAGAAGTGGCGACGCTGGCCTTGTGCTGGCGCTGCTGCTGTTGACGCATCATCGGATGGCGGACGAGAAGGAAGGGAGAGATCGAGATGGATGGACGTGGAGTGGTGCTCGGGTTTGTGGGGATTGCGGCTAGGGGTGATGGTGATCAGGGTAGGGTTGCGACGGGAGGAGGTGGTCGGGCTGGGGTGTGTGCAAGCTGAAGTAAGGTCGGGTTAGGGTGTTGGCGGGCACAGGGGAGAGAGAGGGAGGCCGGAGAGAGAGAGAGTTAGGGTTAGGGTTTTAGTTGAGAGGGGGAGGGAATATATATATAGGGAGTTGGGTTTTACAGTTTGTAGTATGAGATGGGTATTGAGTATTTGGGTTTAAGGGTCCAATAGGTGTAGAAATAGGATTAGTCTAATATGAGTTGATTAGGATAAAATTTGTATATGATTCAAAAATAGGATTGTAGGTTAATTTGGCTTTGTAATGATTTAGGATCAAAAGCAATGGGATTAGCAATAGGTTAACCACCCATACCACCACGAGCACCCAAGAATAAAATAGAGAGAACAAGGACCAAATGAAGAGCGGAAAAAAATAAATAACAATAAAGATCAAGAACAAATCAAGAGACAAAGAAATCAGTCACAAGAAGATCAAAAATGAGAAAAAAATGAATATATATTGAAAAAAAACTCCAATATACGGTCTAGAAAAATACAACAGAGTACCATTACACAAGAAGAAGAAAAATACATCAAAAATACGAAAAACGAAAAACAGGGGTTACAAAAACATTCAGGAGGGGATATTTATGGGAGCTGTCGTTATCTATCAGGACGCGGTGCACCTCATGATTGGCCATACATGATTACAAGTGTCTCCCAGTGAGGTGTTCGAACAACTTCGAGATCTTGGTCTGAGAATGTGATCAGAACCCCGGAGCTCTTGGAAAGGGGGATGTTGTATACTGAGTTCACTTCATGGATAAAGGATTTCTTTCAGGTGTTTGACAATCCCCCCATAGGTCCCCCATGGATGGAGTGGAATACCTCAATGCGTCCCGAGCCTTGGGATTCAGAAAGTCTCTCTGGTTGCTTGTTGACTCCTCTTACGGGAAGAGGTTTAGTGTTGTTTCTTTGGGCAAACTTGGTAAGGTATCCTCGTCGGAGCAGGGCTTCAAGTTCGTCTTTGAGGGCTCAACAGTCATCTGTGAGATGTCTGTGATATTTGTGAAATGCACACCACTTATTCCTATCCCTTCTTCTGCTTGAGGCGTTCATCGTAGAAGGAGGTTGAAGGAGTCCCTCCTTGTCAACTTCCTTGAGAATTGTAGAGATGCTGGCATTAAGCGAAGTGTACTTCCCAAAACAAGGCATTGGGGTGGACGACGCTGGCCTATGGCATCCTTCTGGGACTTACTGAATTCGTCTTCATTGGTGCTCTTCCGTTTGGTTCCCGGATTAGGGCACCTTCTATTCTTGAGGTTGAATATCATCCTCCACTCGGATGTACTTCTCGACTCTTTGAAGGAGGTCGGAGAAGTCCCGATGAGGCCTTTTGATAAGAGAATCTGTGAGGTGGTCATGATTCACATTGTTTTTGAAGGCAGCCAGGGCTATGGCTGAGTTGAGTGAGGGGATAGATTGGGACTCGGCTGTGAAGCGCCGAACATAACTCTTGAGGGACTCCCCGTCCCTTTTCTTCAAGTCAATTAACGTGCCACTTGTCTTCTGTTTAGCGGCTAGTGATGAAGTGTGTGAGGAAGAGCTTCTCAAGCTGATCGAAGGAGAAGATGGACTCTAGAAAGAGACGAGAGAACCACTCCCATGCTGATCCCTTCAGGGTTACTGGGAAATTCTTGCAGAGGAGGGAGTCAGATGCTTGGTGGACCATCATGAGGGTTTTGAAAACTCTAAATGTGGTATACTGGTTAGGCTCTCCGTTGTATGACTCAAATGCTAGAATTTTGAACTTGACTGGAATAGGAGCATCGATTATTTTTCTAGAGAATGGAGGTTAGATGGGGCGGTATGTTTCTTCATGTCTTCCCTCGTCTTATTTCAGGAGTGCTAAATGGTCTTCCATCTTTTGGAGACACTGGAGGACGATGTTGTCTTGTTCATCGGATTGAGTGGACCCATGAGACTCATCATGTTATGGAAGAGTAGAGAGGTGAAGGCTAGTTTGTCAGATCCTACTAGGAATGATGTTGAGATCTTGAGGGATCTCGTCTTTCAAGTCGTGGAACTCTGCCCTGGTAACGAGTGCTTCTTCCTCTCTACCTATCCTGGGGGCTAATCGGCTTGTTGGAGTTGGGTTCCTTCTCCCCCGAGGAGTCATTATATGTCCCCTTGGAGAGTAATGGCTTCTTCACCCTTTGAGAGAAAGGATTTTTTTGTGTCCCTGACTTCGAGGCGAGGGACCCATCGTGCCTTCCTAGCGTGCTAGATGAGAGATCTCGTCCCTAGCTTGTGGTCTGCTCAAGCGGCATCAGCAGTCAGACTCTTGTTGCCTGGACATTATGATCTAGCAAAGGTCCTCGGCGGTCAGACTCCTGACCGACCCTCTATTCATACCAATGAACTGCACAGGGAACTGACTTCTTTTGGGAGCCTCTAGGTGGAGCCCCTTTAGAAGGAGGCTGGGTAGGCTGTTGGGGCTATTCCGGCAAAAGAGGTTGACCAGGTTGAGGGGGTTGATCCTGCTGAAACTTAGGAGGACGTCCTCATGAGAAGGAGGTGGAGGAAAATGGTTGGTTCGTTAGCTTGAGGCCACTGCCTTCCCTTCCCCTTTGGAGGCATGGCTGAAAATAGTGTTTTATCAGCAAATTTTGGTCGGATCTCTTTTGTTGTTCTCACATACGATGCCAATTTGTGCCAGCATTTTTCTGTGTGGGAGATAAAAACAATTGACCTTTCAATTCTCGCGGATATTGATTATTTCCAACTGATCATGACTGCTGAATCAGACTCGTTTGAACCGTTGGAATTGATCTGGATGGTGATAATTGCTCCGGTTGACCTGCAAAAGTCTAAAACATCGGGGTTAACCCCGGCGATAGACCTTCCGATGCTCAAGTCAGACCTTAGAAAATATATGGGAGCTTTTGGTGGTAAAATACTGATTACCTGGTTCATGTGGAGGTGATGAGGTATTTATAGTCACTTTGGGGGTTGTTTCAAGATAATGATTTATTTCTACTTCCCATTGTTTTGGATAGAGTTGGTCATCTCATCTTTATGAAGAGATAAGGGCAGTTGTTCAGATGGAGTTAAAACTCTTCTCATTATGAGAGAGATGTTTTTTGAACCGTCTCATAGGGATAACTAATAAGAGTTTAAATCATATTCAAATAATTATGGACTCATTTATATTGGACTGTTTTGGCAACCGATTTAGACAAGTCCATTTTGGGTTGTTGGGCTTGAAAGAGGCCCAATTCCCGTTTACGAACCCATTTTTAGTGAAATTTATAGTTTTACCTCTGAGAGCTTTAAGATTCGTGACTGATTTGAACGGTCCTGATTTGGTTCTATCTTTACCCATATCACACGGACTGGACATAGCGACATGCACAATGCGACACGACACACGGGCACATTAAAAATGTAAAAAGACTACCCAAAAGTATCAGTAAGGAACCTTACCTTAATTTTGACTAACTGAAACATTCAGACAGGAAAAGGTAAAGAACATAAAGGGAAGGAACACCATGCACTACAACACTAACTGCCTTGCTCGGCATTTTATTTTACATTCCCCGGCATTTAAAAACGCTGCTGTATCTTACACCGGCGTTTACTAAAATTCCGGTCTAAATGTTGGCGAATCGTGCGTCGTGGTAGATTTGGGGCATACCCCGGTGTTTTTAACAAACGCCGGTGTAGGTTAAAACAACACCGGCGTTTAAAAAATGCCGTCGTAGTTGTGTTATCAAATTAGGTTATTTTCCTCTATTATTTACCCCGACGTTTATAAAATGCCGCCATATCGTCACTTTTCAATTGCGTGATTAGATACACCGGCGTTTTGTAAACACCGGGGTATGTTATTCATATTTTCCTTTTTCGTGGTTCAACACACCGGCGTTTTTAAAAACGCCGGGGTAGGTTTTAATGGTTTTTTTTTTCACAGGACAACTTACATTTCGATTCTCAAAAATAAAATACAAATCAATTCACAATATCATTTCAATAACCTGTACAAATATTCACAAATAAATTCCCAAATTTCAGGCATATTAATACAAATCACAACCAAACACAATAATTAATTAGGCATAATAAAGTGACATACATTTCATTAACTGTCCAAAAGCATTCAACATAATTCAGAATTTTTTATAACAAACTATCGGTACTACATACCATACCATATCATTGGTGCTACATACCATATCAGAAATTACATAATTCAAATACAACAGTACTTGCAGACATAACAAACCATATCAATACCCGAAGAAGACTTGGTCGACCGCTACTACATACCCCTCGAGTTGCTTCTATTCCCATCGGTTGAATTTCCTTCATTTGCATGACTAACATTTGATGGCTGTGGAAAAAATAAAAAAAAGTAGAGAATAAGGCTAAATAATAAGGGAAAGAAACATGGTTGAATTCAGTATAAAAACGAACATGAACCTGCATTTATATTTAAACTAAAGTTAAATGAATAAACAAGCATCCCCGTTATTTTAGACTCTTCTGGCTGGTAACATCCAAAATTACTAATTCACAGTCCACCGAATTCTGAAATCTGATCTAATGTTATGTTACTTGTAGTCACTATTTGATTATGTATGGAAAGATCAACAGTTCAGTCATAAATTCCTCTTGCAACTAGGTTAAGTAGCTTTTGAACTGTGCCTAACTAGAAGTTAACATCCTACTAAAGCTATTTACTTCGAAATGTGACAGATATCTCAATTCAAAGCATTACAGAATTTTTTTTTATCCATAGCATTACAAAAATTTTAAAAAAAAACTAGAAAGGAAATTTTCCTTGACAGAGTTGGCAGCCTAACATTAACACCATTTGAAGTAAAAGTCGAAGCTATCAGGTACAGAAGACTGATAGTATGTTTAGGTAACTTGAGGAAAATATGCAAAAGAAAGTGAAGGCGACAAATAAGAACTAAGACAAATATCTTAACTCCTATCATTTAACTCTTGTTTCATAAGAAGCAGGTCTTATCATGGTTCAATCTAAGTTCAGAGAAAAAATGTTCTAAGCAAATTTATGAACTGATTGTGTACAATTATGCGTCTCCATTATTGGCCTTCCTTTTACCAAAATTATCATGCTTGAAAAAACAAAGCGAAGGCAAAAGGAGGTCCCAACTGCGAGTGGAGGTCATTCATGGTTGGAGAATCTTGATCCCCAACAATGTGTGCTTTTCAGAAGTCCTTTGTATTACAAGTACTTTCTATTAGGTCTCCTGATAAATACTAACAACTTATTAGTAAAAATAAATCAAGTCTAGTAATTTAATTGAAATCTATATGGGTATTTAGCAGAAAACTGAACAAATTAAGGGTTGCGAAAAAAAATATAAACAAAGAAGAGGAACCTAATAGAACATACAACACAAATAGGAAATCAAAACAAGATGCCCATCTTGATTGAACCCTTTACTGTTATATTTTTCTGAAGGATTTAAGTAGGAAAGCTCCACCTTGCTTCCCATTAATAAGAAAAGGAGATGAATAGACAACCCTTTGAAAGAGATGGAGGGGATGAAAGCAGCCAAAAGAAGACAAACATCACAAATGGACCAAGAATGGGATGCCAGCTCTAAGCTCTAATAAATCCAATACACACATAACCCACAACCAACCCCTTTAATATTTTGTTAGGAAACAAACACAAATGGAGACCACCCCACCCATATCCTAATAAAGATGAGGATAAGAGATTTATGTCAGTTGATCTTCTATGGTCCATGATGAATCCAGACTCTTATCTCCCATTGAAATTAAAAATCAATATCTCCTTTACATTTTCGAAGTATTGATCACAATTAGCATGGATCTCGACCCCTTGCAGGAAAGAAAAAGGATGATAATGACAATAAAAAACAATTAAAGAAAACACATATCTCAGCCTCAAGCATGCTAAAAAGAAATATTTTTACAATACACAATAAGATATATAGATCAGCAAACAAGAAACCGAATATATAGAAAACTACATACCAAGATATAAGTTTTTATGTAAAGCTGAAATAAAGAAACAAAATAACGCAATGGTGGTTTTTAACTAATCGTGTCTGCAGTTAACGACGAGAATACTTTCAGAGGTAAACATGCGAGGTAAACATGCAGATTATAATTTTAAGGGCCTGAAATGTTTCATGAATTTATTTTGAAATTAAATATAACTAGTACTTAACACATGAGAAGATTTTATGTTGATAACAAAATCTATGAAATATTCTATAAACTCGTATTTAAGAGTAGAGTATCATACATAATAATAGTAATACACAGAATAGAAAGTCAGCTTACTCTGTACAATCATAGACCAAAAACACAGGAATTAGTACTAATCACCTGATGATCAATGCTTGATTTGTGGGCATCCTTGACTCCCTCCCATTGACCTTGAATTCTGTTGGATATATTGGTATATTCTCTCTATATAAATATAGCACGTGCATATGTGTAACACGTATAATGAACGTACAATTGATTGGATATTGGAACGCGGGTTTGTGGGCTTATAACCCGATACCCAAACCAGTATTTAGGAATAAATACTGGCTTGTGATAGCAGTCTAGGTATTCCAATTTTGATACCTAGGGTGAATATCTCAAGCAACTTAGATCTAGAGATAAAACCCTAATTCCCAATTGCTAATTTTCTCACAAAACCTAACAATCTTGAGATATTATTAATTAATTTGTGAGATTAATTAAGATTGAAGATTACCCTCTCTGGATCCCGTCGAAGCCAATGTCACCGATCGATCATCAATCGAGGCGTCGACCAGAGACGAGTCGAATCGACCTCGTCTGACCTCGACGGCACTGCCCTCGACCTCCCTCTCCGGCTGTCTTTGTGTCAGACCCGGTTGCGGCGAACCCGAGTTGCAAGCAGACCCATCCTCCTCCACAATCCGTTCGTCGGAATAACGTCTTCGCCGACACCCACCGGCGCTGTCACCAACACCTGCCGCCGCACGCCACCGGCGCACCACCGCGTGCCAGCGCCGCCGCACGGTCCTGCCTCGCTCTCCTTCTTCTTCCCGAACTCAGATAGGAAAGGAGAAAGAAAGAGATCTGATCTGCTCAGATCCGATTTTGAACAGGGAAAGATCGTGGTCGAATTGAACGGAAGGTTGAACTAGTGATGATGGTGTTGGTCTCATGAGCTTGATGAGCCATCATATCAAATCACTTGGTCTAGGGTTCTCTTTCTTTGATGTGGGTTCTGAAAGCCTCATAGGAGCTTGCAGTTTTGATGCACACAAGGTGTTCGATGCTGGGTCTCTTTGGCGCAGAATAGTTTGTTGTTTGGATTTGTTCCCAGCAGACATGAGTCTAATGAATTGAAGGGGAAGAGACAGTGAAAGATAAGTTCTTTACTTTCCTCGTATTAAATTTCTGTTAAATATTTTGCTATGTGTTGGAAGTTCAAAACACTCGTTCTAAAATTATGTTTTGAATTATAGAATTACTATGATGCTAAGTGGTTAAGTTCAAGACTGTATTAATCACTTGTTTAATTAAATACAAGTTGAACAGTTATTTTGGCTATGTGCTAAAACACAATATCTATTTTGATAAGTTAAAGTGTATGTTGACTATAAAAATCGGATCTCCAATTAAATTGTTGCTAGAATTAGATTGTGCTAATAATTTGTTTAATTGGCTAATCTTTAACAATTTGATGAATGTAGGAACTTTAATGTTACCTACAAATTGTGTATGTTGGAGACGATGGATTTGCATCATGGTATGATAAGTCTGCACTACGCAGGCTTCTCCATCGAATTTGGAAAAACACTTCTAACTTGAAGTGTCGGTATGATCTACTTTAATTTTCTCAGTATTTTTCATGTGATGAATGTGTTAATGTTTTGTGCGTTTAATCATATGATTGAGAGTTTTAGATCATAGTTATTCTCGCTCTGGAAAACTAGCATGTTTAGGGTTGTTAAGTGTTTTATCATACTATGTGTATAGATATTTTGACAAATCCATTGTTTGCAGTTTGTGTGAGATTACATATTTGCTTCTCTAAAATTTAAAATAAAATAAAATTGTATAAGATGTATAACAAATGTCTGTAACTTAGGAGAGAACATCTCTTAATGTAGAATATGACTCTACTAGTTACGTTGTGTTCCCTCTCGTTCATTGTACTGTGTGTGCAAAGTTGAAATATAATATGTTAGTCATTATCTCATTTAGCGTTATGAAGATGATGAAGAACGAGTAAAGGAAAGAACTCTTTGCTCAATGTGTTTGAGCTAGTGGACATTGTTAGAACCATTAGAGAAAGCAAATAATTTTTGAAAAATGTGATAGAGTAATTTTGTATTAACTCTTATAAAGTGCATATATTGTCAATCGTATGTATAAGTTGAGTTTAACAAATGAGACAATTAATAATAATAGTTCTAATTGTGTTCATGAACATAGCATAATTGGCTAAGATTTGAGAACTATATATTAAATTGTTTGTTCTTGTTAAAACTCATAACTCTACTCAATGATACTCCATTAAAATATGACAAATATGAAAGTTGTGCTCAGATTATGATCGCTAGAAAATCATTTAGTATGGTCTCTAGGAGCACACAACTTCTTGAGTCAATACATTCTGATATTTATGATCTCAGTAGCTTTGTGACTAGATGAGACAATTGTTGGTCAGAAGTATTTTAATCGCTTTTGTAGTTGATTAATATAAGTCTGTCATATATATGAAGAATGAAGCACTTGTTATTTTTAACGAATTAAAAATCATCGTTAAATGCTAAAAATCAAAGGTTCAGATTTAATAGAGGTGGTGAATATGTTTTAACAACTTTAAAGAAGTTTGCATTGGGCATAATCTCTAGAGCACTCTACTTACAACAGTCAAACGGTATTGATAAAAGTTAGAATCAAACACTTAGTGAAATGTTGAATTCTATATTATTGACTGTTGTTTGTCTTGTGTAATCATGAGTGATGTTGTATTGTTAATCATATCTTTAATGTGTTACTACACTATAAATTGAATACACCTTGTAAATCATGGTATGAAAACACAAACAGTTTTGTTAAAGAGAAAATGTGTGTTGTGATACTTTTGTTAGAGTACATGACCCTAGAATGCCTAAAGTAGGACCTACAACAAATATTTGTGTATGCTTAGAAAGTGCAGAATGTAGCTCTGTGGACAGATGTTGGATTTATCTAATTTGTGTTAGAAGAGTCTAGACTTGCAAAGTTCTTTGAGGATATGTTCATCAAAGATAAATGTATGTAATAATCTAGTCCTACAGACATGTTCAATGATTCACAGTTGGAATCAAGAACCAACCTTACTGACACTTGAAAACTTGAATGACAAATGAGCTAAGAAGAGTCTTTAGTAGACAATGAGATGATTCTGTGTCATACAATAATACTTTAATTTAGTTGATCTGCCGAAAGGGGCTAAAAATATAGTAAGTAAGTGGGGTTTTGTAGAAGAAACTTAATTTTGATTGTTCAGTAGCAATTTTAATGCTTTTTAGTAGCTAACAGATTGACTGAGAAAAATGGGGTAGATTTATTTGATGTCTACTCACATGTTTGTCATATTGCAACAATAAGTATTCTTCTTACCCTTACATCTTTTGACAATTTTGTCATTCATAAAGGATAATTAAAAGGCTTTGTACTTGATGTTTTGTACTGAACAGTTTTGTACTAGAAAGCTTTGAACTAATATGTTTAGTGAACAAGATTTACAATATAGTAAAATCATTGTATGTTCTTAAAACATGTATAGCCAACAGATAAATAATTTGACAAATTTTTGAAAGAGCCTAGTATATGAATCAAGTAATTCAGATCAGTGCCTTCAACTTTGTGGTGTGTCAAATATAGTGGCTATTATTTACTTGTTATGTTGACATGCAAGTTCTTGGAAGTGACCTCTCTATTATAAATGAAGTTAAAATTATGCTATCCAAAGAAATCAACACGAAAACCTAGGTACTGTGGACACCATAGGTATAAGGGTGAGTTTTCAGTTGGCAAGGGATAACTCTTAGCCAAACTCATCAAATCAAAATGTGTTTCAAAAGTGGGGATATAGTGATTGAAAGTGTGTTTTGAAACACCTTATGATTATGATAAAATGTTGACACCTAATGATGGTGCAACTATGAGACAGGTAGATCATTCTAAAGAAATTGACAGTCTCATGTATACAAAGATCTGCACTAGAATAGACATAGCCTTTGAGGTAGGTATGATCTGCAGATTCACTAATAATCCCATACACATTTGAGTGCCCTTAAGAGGCAAATGAGATACCTGAGTGGTATTCAAGAGTTTGCTTTGTGCTACTCTAGTCATTCTTCGAATGAATGACTGACCTGATGCATTATGATGCTCAGAATTTAGTGAAAGTCGATAACTAGTAGATATGTGTTTACACTAGGAGAAACAGAAATGTTATGGAAACAAAAGCAAACAGGCACTGTGCAATCATCCATGAAATCAGACCTCTATGTGTAATCCTCTGCAGGAGAAAAAGGCTGAGTGGATTGAAGAAATTGTTGCTAGTTATCCATTAAGAAGTTTAAGTAACTCTCTAATTCTGTTATGCGACTATCAAGCTACAATGCACTGTAGCTCATAACTCACTTTATAATAGTAAGAGGAGTATATTAAGGCTGAAAGAAGCCTAGTTGAACTTTCTCATAGATAAAGTGCAATTGCGACAAGTATGGCTAATGCTCTTGCTAAGAGACTTGAAAGTGATCTAATTATCAAAACTGTGGGGGAAAGTGGAGTTAAAAGCTATTGAGTAAAAAGCTTTAACATCCAAGTTGTTTTGAAATTTAGAATCCAATTGGAGCCATAGAGAAGTTCAAACTTAAGCATCAATTTTAGGCAGTTGACATGTTTTAGATAATTTTGATAATTCAACATAAATTTCACAAATATATAATGTCATTCCAATTTTGATGGTATTATATATCTAGGAAATTTACTTAGAATAATCATATTATTCCAATACGAAACATGAAAACTTGTCGATGTGTTTCCGATGATTAAATTGTCCTAAATATCATTCCAATTTTGATGATATGTCTTTTATGGTTACATGTTTCATTCCAATTTTGATGATTCAATGTTAAACCATGATTGAAACGGCAGTCTTTTCATTCCAATATGAAACATAGTATGGTTCTTGTGTAGAAACTATAAAGTTCATGTACTTTACTTATTAAAGATACTTGATTGTGATGCTTGCGTTACATTTTTGCTAAGCTAATTATGAATTGTACTAAGTTTTTTTGTGGAACTAGATACTTTGTGAAATTGTTGGAATTCTTAGAGATGTGTCTCTTGATATTCTTGTTTTCAATAAGCTAGCAAAGATGGAGGAGTTGAATCTGTCAACATAGATTTCAAAAATAATGATTTGCTCAAAATGGAGGAGTAAACATAAAGCAGTGTGCAAGGATAGAATTTTAATTTATTTCTTTTGAGAATAAATTAGTCACTTGCTTGGTAAAAACTTCTGTTGAGTTTAAGACTCTTGTGTTCATGAGCTTAAAACTCATATTTTGTTCTTGAAGTTTATTTGCTTTGTTTGATTTTGAAACTATGACAGATTATTCCAGTTGGTTTAGTCTTTGTGAACTATTCTGAATTGGATATGGTTTGGAACTAGTTAATTATATTGGTTTAGTCTTTGATTGAACTATTCGGTTTTATAATTCTATTGGTTCTTATGAAACTATATTTTTATGATGCTTTTCCTTTATGGACTGCTATCAGCCAGTCAGTTGTATACTGATCTGATGAGATAATCCTGTACTTTATATATTGAGAATATAGGAGGAGATTGTTGGATATATTGGTATATTCTCTCTATATAAATATAGCACGTGCATATGTGTAACACGTGTAATGAACGTACAATTGATTGGATATTGGAACGCGGGTTTGTGGGCTTATAACCCGATACCCAAACCAGTATTTAGGAATAAATACTGGCTTGTGATAGCAGTCTAGGTATTCCAATTTTGATACCTAGGGTGAATATCTCAAGCAACTTAGATCTAGAGATAAAACCCTAATTCCCAATTGCTAATTTTCTCACAAAACCTAACAAATTCTTCAGCTATTTATCGCCACCATTTTTAAAACATTATTCAATGATTAACTTGCCTCATTTGTTTAGTCCAAACCTCTTTTTAAATTATATATTTAGGGTTGACATGCAATCTCAAGCCCATTATAAAAGCCCCCCAACCCCCTTCCCTCAACTCCATCACTACCTCATATATTCACACAACGAACACTTCCTTCATCTCCTACACCCTCTCCTAGTTTACTACTACCAAAATGTTGATACCCGTCATTGATTTCTCTAAGTTAAACGGCAAGGAGAGAGCTGAAACTCTCGCCCAGATTGCAAATGGATGTGAAGAGTGGGGTTTCTTTCAGGTTGGTTCTATAACGCAAAGACTTCCGATATGTTTAGACCTGTAACTGTTGGAATCACTTGTACTGATATTTTCAAATTTTCATTTTGTTTGCAGCTCGTCAACCATGGGATTCCTGCAGACCTACTCGAGCGCGTGAAGAAGGTCTGTGTAGAGTGTTATAAGACCGAAAGGGAGCCATTGTTCAAGGACTCAGCCTGTTCAACTTCTGAATGAATTGGTGGATACTGGAAAGCTAGATGAAGAGAAGTTGGATGATTTGGACTGGGAAGATGAATTTATTTTATAGGACGACAACCAGTGGCCATCTAAGCCACCGGCATTAAAGTAAGTTTCTCAAAAAATTTATAATAAAAGAATAAATTTAGAACATACTATCAACTAGTGACTGATATATATATTTGTTGGGACTTGTAGGGAAACCATGAAGGAGTACAGGAAAGAACTCAAGAATCTGGCAGAGAAGGTCATGGAGGTCATAAACGAGAACTTGGGATATGAAAAGGGCTTCATAAAACAGGCATTCACTAGCGATGATCAACCCTTCTTCGGCACCAAGGTAATGTTGTAAACTTAAGACAGAATTATGGCCTTTATGTTTTAAAGGAAATAGTTAAAGAAAATTTATGTACAAAGAATTCTTCCTCTAAAAATATGACAGATACAATTGAAAATTAAATACACAATAATTCCAAATGAGATCATCTTATAATCAAATACAGTTTTTAAGCATTCTCAACTACTTTAACACATTCTGAAGTGTTCTAGTTATCAATTAAATCTATCATGTAAAAAAATAGATGTCCAAGTGTTTTAGTTATCAATTGTAATGACCAATCAATTGTGACTTAGTGCATGGAAAAAAATTGGTAACTTATTGCATTATCAGTGGCTTTAACTAAAGAAAACTATATTGAACTTCTCTACCAACTATAAAACTTACCGGTGGTGGGACTGGAGACTGTTGTCTTATTAATTGTGACATTTGCTCTTGTAGTAGTGCCACTTGTGCCTTCAATTGGGTCATCTCCTCATTATCAGTCCCACTAGAACTAAATGCACGCCCCCCGAAGAACCGAGTGGTGGTTGATCCTAGAACCATACCACGTACACGTCCATGCCGCTCTTTTCCCCTTCACTTCAATCATGGAAAGGCGCTGCCGTGCTAATGGGTCGGTGGAAGCCGCCGCAGAGTCGGATGAAGAAGTGGAAGATATTTCTTCATACTTCTTTCTAGCGTTAGTCTGTAAAAGGACGGGAGTTAACACAATATAGATAACATTTATTCAATTTATACATGCTTTTGTGGAAATATCAAAGATTCATTGAATATGATATAAAAATTACCACAATCTGCTCTGCCGCAGGGGTTGCAAACGTCCCATCTTTGGACTTATGTGTAGCGTCGAAAAAATCTATATCACCAGAGGTCGTAGGACCCATTTCTTCTTCCTATACATTAGTAAGATGACTTCATTATAAACATAAAACTCTAATCCAAAACTGATCAATTCAAATGTGCTTACCATTTCTTCCCGAAGGAGAGCAAAGCTCTGTGTACCAGCAGTGTGTAACACAAGCTGCTGTGAACGACTGGCGGCACCGACCTCCACCCTTTTCTGTACATTTCACATTGATTACAACGATATAACTTAAAGTAGGTATACAACCAAGATGACATTAAATGTTGATTAGTAATGTAAATACGTATCCAACCACCAAACTCAAGTAGTGAACGAGGAACTGCCAATCCGAAGGCTCGACATCGGGTGGAACAGCCCTTGCATTATCTGTCTCGGATTTGTTTTTGTCATAATACTTCCCCTTCAAATTACTCTTGTGATCTCTCCACTTCTTTGACAATGACTTTTCCACCCAAGAATCGAGTGTCTGGAAAAGAGAAATATTGCTGCAAAATTTGACAACTTTAGCAAATTGATTACTTAATTGTGTAAACCAAATATCGTTCATTTATTTTTTCTAAAGGTGAATACCTTGATAGTTGAAACGGCACTCGCCTTTGTTGTGGTGGGCACCATCGGCCAACTTTCATATGACAAAGGTATTATGCGAGAGTTCCTTGCAATCACACCAATAAAGGACGCGAATTTTCCTGCATTAGCTCCCACAGGCTGTCCTGCAGTGTTTTCGTCCACAACAATACTCTTGTCATTCTTTAATTTTCATACCCCTACCATCTTTGTTCGTCCTCTATGTTTTTTAGTAGTGGGCATGTTTCCCACTCCCTCCTCTATTTGATAGCCACTATTTTTCAATGACTGCTCCTCCCCTTCACCTTCGTTGCCTTCCAATGGGTTCATCCTTTTTGATCGCCTTGGCATCTTGAACCTATCACAGAATCAATAAAATCATTAGAGAAGAAAACTTAACAGATAATATGAAAAATCAACTTATATGTACGCATCATCTAGTTAGCGTTATGCCGCACCTTTTTATCAAAATTCATGTCGATCTATCTAATTGATCTGTCATGTATCTCTTTAACTACCATTTCTGACAAATTCATGTCGAACTATCATTAGAGATATTGAAGAGACTAAAGGTTGTGAAATGCTTGAGTGCTTAAACCCACTCAGCAGATCTATATTTATATATACTTAGGGAGTAAATACAATGTGAAATTTACAAGAATATTAATGAAGGTCTAATTCCAAAGTACATGCATGTGAATTCCTAGGTACATCTCTACTATTATAATGGGAGAAGGGCTTAGTGTCATCTGTCATTGTTGTCATTTTGTCAACACGTGCAGTGCACGTGTTGAAAAAATGACTCACTTTGGTAAATATTTTCGAAAGAGAAGGGGTTAGTGTCATTTGTCACCATTTTTTTTTGTCATTTTGTCATTTTGTCAACACGTGCAGCGCACGTGTTGGCCTTTTTTTTCCTTTTCATTTCCCTCTTTTTTTTCCTTTTCAATCCCCTCCACGTGCACCGCGCGTGCATTGGAGGGGCATCGCATGTGCATTATAGTTTTTTTTCCTTTTCATTCCTCTCCACGTGCATCGCACGTGCATGATACTAGTTAATAACTAATGTGAATTCCTAGGTACATTAATAACTATGATTTATTGGAACAACTACCCATACAATGTGTGTAATTCCAACACTCCCCCTCAAGCTGGAGCATATAAATCAAAAGCTCCAAGCTTGGAACAAATATTCTGAATTCTTGGTCCCCTTAGAGATTTTGTAAAGATGTCTGCTAGTTGATCATAAGAACTAACAGATTCAGTGATAACTTCCTTAGAAAGGACTTTCTTTCGTACAAAATGACAATCAATCTCGATATGTTTAGTTCTCTCATGGAATACTGGATTGGAAGCTATATGTAGGGCTGCCTGATTATCACAACATAGCTTCATTTGTTGAGTATCTCCAAACTTCAATTCTTGAAGAAGTTGTTTAATCCAAATGAGCTCACACGTGGCTACAGCCATAGCTCTATATTTAGCCTCTGCACTAGACCTTGCAACAACATTTTGCTTCTTACTGTTCCATGAGACAAAATTTCCTCCAATAGACACACAATATCCTGAAGTGGATCGCCTATCAATGGGTGATCCTGCCCAATCTGCATCACAAGATCCAACTACTTGAGTGCTTCCTTTGTCTTCATAGAGTAGGCATTGTCCTGGGGTCCTTTTGATGTATCTCAGAATTCGAATTACTGCATCCCAATGATCATTATGAGGAGATTGCATGAATTGACTCACCACTCCAACTGCAAAGGAAATATCTGGCTTTGTAATAGTGAGGTAGATAAGCTTCCCAACCAATCTCCGATATCTTTCAGGATCAGAATAAGGCTCCCCCTGATTTGGTAGCAATTTTTGATTTGGATCCATGGGACTATCAACTGGTCTACAATCTGACATACCAGTTTCTTTAAGTATGTCTAACGCACACTTCCTTTGTGAGATGATAAACCCATCTTTTGACTGAGCAGCTTCTATTCCAAGAAAATATTTAAGCTTTCCCAAATCCTTAGTCTGAAAATGACTAAATAGATGTTCCTTCAGTTGGGCAATTTTTTCTTGGTCATTTCCTGTGATGACTATATCATCTACATAGACCACCAAGTAAACACATCTATTCGGAGAGGTATGACAATAAAAAACTGAATGGACTGCTTCACTTCGTTTCATTCCAAAAACCTGAACAACGGAGCTGAATTTTCCAAACCAAGCTCGTGGGGATTGTTTGAGTCCATAAAGAGACCGTCGCAGTTTGCAAACCAAGCTAGACTCCCCCTGAGCAACAAATCCTGGTGGTTGCTCCATATAAATCTCCTCTTCTAATTCACCATGTAGGAATGCATTTTTAATATCCAATTGATACAGTGGCCAATGACGGATGGCTGCTATGGCAATAAGGAGTCGAACAGAAGTAATTTTAGCCACAGGGGAGAAAGTATCTCCATAATCTAGGCCATAAATCTGGGTATAACCTTTGGCAACCAAGCGAGTTTTGAGGCGATCAATCTTTCCATCGGCCCCAACTTTTATAGCATATACCCATCGACAGCCAATAGGTTTCTTGCCTAGAGGAAGAGGAACCAGCTCCCAAGTACCATTATGCTCCAAAGCCTACATTTCATCAATCATGGCTTGTCGCCATCCTGGATGATCAAGTGCTTCACAAAGACTTTTAGGAAGATAAACAGAAGATAAAGAGGAAACAAAAGAATGGTACGAAGGAGTGAGATGATGATAACTTAAGAAGTCATAAATAGGATAAGGTTTACGTGTAGACCGGTACCTTTCCTAAGAGCAATGGGCAAGTCAAGATTCTCTTCGAATAGGTCCACGGTCGGGTTGTCCGCTGGAGTAGGACATGATTCAGCTGGTCTTTCATTACCTTCAAGTTCTGCATTAGGAATTCGAGGACGACGCCGATATAAGATGGGTGATCTTTGAGTCTGCTCAGGTGGAGGATTGTCAGGAATATCTACAATTGACTCTGATTCCTGCAAAGAAGGTGATGGACCAAGATAGGGAATAGGAAAGATTTCTTGAAGAGTATTGGACTCAACCATGGAGGGAGCAAAGTATGGCTTTTCTTCGAAAAATGTTACATCTGCAGAGATATAATAACGATTGTGAACATGAGAGTAACATCGGTAACCTTTCTGTAATCTGGAATATCCAAGGAAGATACATTTGATGGCTCGAGCAGCAAGCTTATCAAGACCTGGAGACAAGTTATGAACAAAACAGGTACAACCAAAAATACGTGGATCAACATGAAACAACGGTTCTTTAGGAAACAGAATGGAATGTGGTATTTTATCTTTAATAGAGGAAGAAGGCATCCGATTTATCAAAAAACAGGCTGTTAAAATAGCATCACCCCAGTGTCGGACAGGTACATTGGCATGAAGTAATAATGTCCGAGCAGTCTCAACAAGATGCCTATTCTTCCTTTCGGCAATGCCATTCTGCTGAGGGGTATGAGGACAAAAGGATTGATGGAGAATGCCCTGCGCCGACAAAAAAGAAGAAATAGCAGAAGAAAAGTATTCTTTTGCATTATCACTTCTAAGGATCTTAATTGTCTTACCAAACTGAGTTTTAATTTCATTAACAAAAGAAGTGAGAATGGACAAAATTTTAGACCGTTCTTTCATTAAGAAAACCCAGGTACATCGAGAAAATTCATCAATGAAAGTAACAAAATATCTATAACCCATAGAAGAAATACGACTAGGACTCCATATATCAGAGTGAATAACTGAAAAAGGGGAATCAACACGACTTTCAATATGTCTAACAAAAGAGGAACGAACATGCTTTCCTAGTTGACATGACTCACAAAATAGATTTTTTATTTTTCAAGACTCGGAACCATTATTTTTAGTTTAGATAAATGTGGGTGTCCCAAATGTTCATGAAGGAGCTTTGGTGATGTGGTAGCACTGCAAATCCAAGAAAGGCTAGGCTTGAGGTAGTAAAGACCATGAGATTCATGTCCTATGCCAATCGTTCGACCCGTACCACGTTCCTGTATGACAAAGGAGTTAGCATCAAATGTTACTGAACAATTATGAGAACGAGTAAGTTGACTAAGAGATATTAAATTGAAAGGACAATCAGGTATGAGTAAAACAGAGTTTAAAGACAAAGAAGAAGTGAGTGATACTTTGCCGATTCCTGTTGCTGCAACTCTAGAACCGTCGGCTAAAGTAATGAAATGAGGAATTTTAGGAGGAGAGATGGATGAAAATAAAGAACTATTACCAGTAATGTGATCAGAAGCACCTGAATCAATTATCCATGGACTTTGATTGTTACCAGATTTGGAAATGCAAGCAGTAGAGTTATGACCACTTATAGCAGATGATGATTGAGATTCCTTGGCAGCTTTAGCTGGAGGTACTCTTGATAGTCAGCTTCTGAAACCTTTATCTCAGATGTTTCAGACTTTGAAATATTCACAGATTTTCCGGGGAATCCGTGAATAGAGTAGTAAGTGTCTTGTGTGTGGCCCACTCTCTTGCAGTAAGAACATTGAGGGCGACCTCCTCTTCCACCTCATCCTCCTCGGCTTCCACGACCACCTCATCCCCCTCGATTAGAAACCATGGCAGAAGTTTCAATACTGTCAAATGAATTTCCTCCTGTTTTTGGTGAGGGGACTCGAAGGAGCCGGGTAATTAGATTCTCTAGAGAAGGAACTTCTTGGCCGGTTAAGACTTGGTCACGAATGTGATCAAAATCTGGATGCATCCCACGTAGTACCAACACCATATATAGATTATCAAGTTTCGTCTTCACGTCTTCAAGTTTATCGGCTTCCAATGATAATTTTAACTCCTCTACCGCAGATTGGGCTTTCGAAACATAGGCAACCATGTCATGATCAGTTTGTTTAAGAGTGGCCAATTTTTTAGCAGCATCATACAATTGTTGAATGTCATTAGCAAAAACACTTCGTGCCTTCTTCCAGAAAGAATGACAAGTTTTGAAGGCTCTGAAATTTGTCAATATAGTTGGCTCAACAGATTGCCACAAGAGAGCACAAAGCTGATAATCAAGTTTCTTCCATTGCTCGTGTTTGTCTTCTGAAATCTTTTCCGAGGAATGCTCCAGATGTTCATGATAACCTTGGCCAAGAAACCAAAGTTCAACAGAGGCTGACCATGCAAGATAATTTTTGCCATTCAATTTTTCCGAAGTGATTGTTGGCGTTCCAGAGAAGACAGGACCATCAGTTTTCTGAGAGCTTGAAGCCATTTTAGCACCTAGGCAGAAGGAGGAGAGGCCGGCGATCTGATCGCCGGCCGAGGTCGACGAGCGCTGGGCGGCACCGCTGTGGTGGCGCTCGCCAAGGGGTGGCGCGACGGGAGGGGGAAGGTCGCCGGTGGTCGAACTGGGAGCAGAGGAGAAGGTCGGTTTGGGGTTTTGCTGTTGACGTCGAGACAGGGAAGGAGGAGACGGGGGGAGTTATGGGGTGTGCCGACGTTGGGGGTCGACGACAGGGAAGTCGGTGACTGAGGAGGGATGATCGCCGGAGATGGGGTTGGCCGGAGCTAGCCGGGGAAGGTGACCAGGAAGTGGTTTAGGGATTTTTGGATGTTGAGTGACTTTAGGTTCTGCTGACCAGATGCAGATTTTTTTTTTTTTTTTTTTTTTTTTTTTTTTTTTTTTTTTTTTTTTTTTTTTTTTTTTTAAGGAACAAACAAAGTGGCTCTAGATACCATATTGAAGAGACTAGAGGTTGTGAAATGCTTGAGTGCTTAAACCCACTCAGCAGATCTATATTTATATATACTTAGGGAGTAAATACAATGTGAAATTTACAAGAATATTAATGAAGGTCTAGTTCCAAAGTACATGCATGTGAATTCCTAGGTACATTAATAACTAATGTGAATTCCTAGGTACATTAATAACTATGATTTATTGGAACAACTACCCATACAATGTGTGTAATTCCAACAAGAGAATACACATGCAAAACACGTGAGAAATGTTTGTCAAGATACTTTCTATAGAGAAATATGATACCACCACATAACTTCTCTCACCAGCTATTTATATGAGAGTTTTGTATCCTAATAGAAAATTTTGTGGTTTATATATAAGAGGATATTGTTTGATGTTATACACACTCAGAGGAACATTAAAAACTTTGCAATATAATAAATCATCGTGTAGTAAAAGGTATGTGATTGTATTCACATCTGCAGTCATCCAATAAATTACCAACGTTATCTGTGTACAAAGAAGATTAAGAAACATGGTCATCTTGTATTTACTATTAAGAGTCTCTATCATTATCAGCAGAGAGATGACTCAGGTGAGGGTCTGAAGTCTTTCACTTTTTTCAAATGTGTAAAGCATTTCAAAACTTGAATTATGTTCATTTGACTTCCTCTGAAGTATCAATTATACCTCAGAAATATACTTAATATTATATATTCTCTTAATAATCTGTTTTGCATTAAAAATCATAGTCAATGATCATAACTGCATGTTCTTTCAATTTTAGATTCATGTGCATTGCACATGCCAAATAATCTAGTTAAAGATTATGTTCCTAGTTAGATGAACAATAAACTTCAATACACTCGCATGAAAAAACTTTAATACTGAGAATGGTAAATGCATGAAAAAGCTCTAGTTAAAGATTTGTTCCAACTATGGCCAAATTTCGAGAAACTGATGATATGGTAAATGCTATTTTACATGCATTCTATACTTAACAGAGTAGCAATTTTCAATATACATAATACATATAGTTAGAGTAATTGAGTTGTTGCTTTTTTTCCTAAGATCAGCAACCGAAAGCAATGCCAAACTTGGGGGAACAATACAATAAAAACCCAAATACAAACTGAGGAAAAAAGATGAAAGACTCATTATATGAAAAAAGACAAACCCAAATCAAACAATCTATAGCACAATGCCACATAAAACTAAGAATCATAAACAGGAAACCAAAGAAGATCCAATCATCCACATAACTAATGGGAAAAAAGTAGATGCATACAGATGAATTTACACATACATATGTAGCATGCATAAAAGTACTATGTAAAGAACACTGTAATATATGAACAAACTGCATAACCGACTCAAAACTCAAAATAAAATGAATGGCGCATAACCCTAATCTATAGAAAGCAACAATCACAAGCTAAAAACAATACACCGTCCAAATATAGCAGTTAAAAGACTGTAACAAATCATGAAAGGAATATGCTAAAACTGTAAACAAAGAGACGAAATTAACCTACCGGAGAACATAATTCATAGAAAACATCTGCAGGTAACAAAGCAAGAAACATGAACACAACAAATATCAGCGGAAGTAGGACACAAAGCATAAACAAATGAAAGAGAAATAAAAAGTCTAAGATAAATATCGTCAACTAAAACCATAGCAGACGAAAGGAATAAGCATGGTTAAGAGAACCCGCAACAGTAGAGTGCAACGCCGCAACACGACGGTGAAATTGCAAGAAACCCCAACCCAAACTTGAATGTTCTTGGAAAGCATAGACATAATTCTACCTTAAGCTAAAGCAAACAAACACAACCAATACACGAACACAGAGTATACATAAACCACATAAATGAAAGAACCACAATAATAACACAACCGACACACAAACACAGAGTATACACAAACCTGATAAATGGAAGAACCACAAAATAATAAGCATCCAGCAAACACATTTTCTGGAAATAAACCCAAGAATAACAAACTGATAATCATCAACCACAGCCAAGCAGTGCAAGTAAAGATAGATGACAATAATAACCACCACAACAACTCAATTACTCTAACAAACCAACCAAATGACACTACAAAAAGAAGGTATACAAAAAGAAGGTATACCACTCAACTACGAAGTTGTCGACGGTGGGGGAACGGAAGAGGACTGAGGGGGGCGACGGCAGGGGCTACGAAAACGGAGAAGGCGCAAGCGGGGCTTACGGAGAACGAGACGGTGATGTCGGGGGCTACGGAGACGGTGACGGCGTGAAGAGAAAGGACCGGGAGTTTTAGGGGAGAGAAAGAGTGACGATCGATGACGAAGAGGCGGGGACGACGACTGGAGTGGTTACAACGGGGTAGGAGACGTCGGCAATGGCGATGAAGGGAAGAAAGAGGAAGGTGGCGCAATCGGCGGTAGATTTTAGTGCGAAATTTATCTATTTTTGCCGCTGAAATTTAGAGAGAGAGAGTGACAGCGAATCGTTAGGGTTCGGCTGGGTTGGTGATTTTATCCCTTTCCCTACAGCGGAGTTTTAATAAAAACGCCGCCATATGGTACGGTATTATTGTATTGTATATTAGGCATTCAATACCCCGGCGTTTATGTAAAAAATGTCGTTGTAGATTATCCTACCGAGGCGTTTATTATAAAACGCCGGCGTATATCGGTAGGATTTTTAGCACCATTCCAGGTCCGACTCTACCCCGGCGCGAACCCCGGCGCGACATAGGAAACGCCGGGGTATATATGCCGCGGTAGTTTATAAATGTTGTAGTGATGGTTATATGTGGAAGTGTTGGTCGTTTAACAAAAGATAAAAGACCATTGTCATTTACTCCTAAATTTTAAAAAATGATATCTTATGAGATCTCTGTAGTTGCTAACAATGTCCACAATGATCTAGATATACTAATAACAAGATTCCACCACAAACGTAAGATCGCACAAATACAAGATATACAGGGACACCCAATACTTCTTATTCAATAAATACAAGGATACCAAGATATCTCTCTCTCTAATCTCTCTCTCACATTTGATAACAGTCGGCACCAGAACTCTCTTGAAATTGTTTCAGTTATATTCCCTCTAAACCCTAGAGTTAACATCTATATTTATAACCCTCAGGTAAATCCTAAAAGAAAAACACAAATCGCCCAAAAAAAGATCCAAACTCGTTGCCCGCTTTAATGATCATCGCCCGATGCGGTGGACTACTCCACTCGAAGGTCGACTGCAATAAGTCTATCTAAGTCAGAGAGCAAACACGGTTGAATGCCCTCCTGGCAGTCAACTGCTCCCTATCTGCTCCCAATCTCTATTTTGTCTACAACATGTAAGCCGACTGCTTGTATCGGCAATTGACTGTCAAACATGTTGCTATTGCCGCTGCTGCACTTCTTGCTGCTGCTTCGCTTCTCACTTCTCTTGGTGCTTCATGTCTTCGCCTTTTCCAAACTTTTGTGCGAGTTTGTTTGTGTCCACAAATCTTAACAATCTCATGTTCGGATTGCCCCACTATATCTTATATTTCATTCCCCTGTAACATCCCAAGCTGCAATCTTTTTAGATAGAGGAAAGAATTTTTCTTTTTTTTTTGAAGAAAAAATTGAGTATGGCCACCATATTTCATTAATAAGGGTAGAGGAAAGAAATTACCCAGGCACTTTTATGAAGAGGTTAGTATACTTTAAATTACCTTCTACTTTCACATTTTATAGTACTTAAAATCTTAATATGTATATATTATTTAATTCAACATATTTTACGTTTGAATATTTTGGCAGTTGATATTTCTTGTGTCTTCTGTTAGAACAACTAGCACAATATTTCAATACAGTTTGCATGAGACAGTTAAGCACCTAACTAAAATTTAAAGACTCTTATGTCCTTAACATATTTTTCCCGTCTTCCCCACCATCATTTTCAGTACCATCTCCATATAATCTTCACCTGCATCAACGCCACTACCCACCACCCTCAAAACCTCCTCTTCGTCCCTACTATCACCGGCCATAACCTCTCTAGTCTCTACTAATTATGAAACCAGGAAATCTCTTTCCATCATCTCAATTACAACCATCACCATGAGCCACTACTCCCTTGTCTCCGGTAATATAACCTTATTAAGATAATGGAAATAAAGTAACTTCTAATTTGCATGCACAGAATTAACAATCTGTTTCTAATATACAACAGTATAAATGTATGCACAAAGAAGAACAGAGAACACACTGATAGGGGATAAATTACGCAACATCAATCAGAGCCCTCTGATCTCCTCTGGATCCTTCCCCTTGTGATCATCAGGCCAGCTACAGCCTAGTGGGCCTCAGCCAGCTCAGACCCATGGGTAAACGGGTCCAACCCGGCCCACCAGGGCTTCAGACCCGTTTACCCCTGCCTATAAATACTCCACCCCCTCCTCTCTGTAAAAGGTAATCAATCTCTTCCCACCTGAAACCTAGCTGCCCAGTCTCTTTTTCAGTGACTGATAAGACCGTCGGAGGGCCTGCCACCAGGACTCATCCTGGTGTTCCAAGGTCGTGTGCAGGTACAGAAGACCCAGCCGAACCGAGCCCCTAGATCCGAGCAGAGTGCCTGTCCTCCCCTCTGAGCCTCTTCTCGCGCCTTCCTCTGAGCCGCTCCCACTGCCCGAGATTCGACCAATGCCAGTACTGCGTAGGGGCTTCCACCATATAAATTGAGAGAACTCACACTTGTTGCCCCCACACCCCAAAAACAAACCACATCAGGTTGGCGCCGTCTGTGGGAAGCTTTACCTCCTCAGTATTACCGTCCTTCCGAGCTCGGCCAAGGTCGCCATCTTGGGCCAGGCCCCTCCATGGCTCCCAAACCTAGGAGGGCTGCCACATCGGCACGACAGCCGAACCTCAACCATCATAGCCGTGCGAATGATCAGGGTTCCAACCAACCCCGGGCCGATGATGTGGTCCAACCCTCCATTGCCTCAGATTTACGCCGCGTCATCTCGGACAGGCAGGCCAGCCGGACGAGGGGAGAGACTGCTTCCAACTCGGCCTCGAACCATCGCCGTCAGCCTTCCCAGGCGCACAATCCCTCGCAGAACCCGGGGGGACAAGTCCCTGTCACGAGGGTCGAATTCAAGAACTTCTGGGAGGAGATCCTTCAAGCCATACATCACAGTCTGGCCACCGAGGTCTACCACAGTTCTGCCCACCCATCAGCAATGGGAGTCGGCGAGTCCCGCGGATCGAATCGTCCCCATGAAGCGGCGGACCCCGTACTTCATCGTTTGGAGGAGATGGAGAACGGTCTCGCCCACCTCAGCGAGGGCGGACCAATGCAGGGTCGCGGCCATCGTTCGACCGGACCCCCTTTCTCCCCCCAAATCATTGAAGCTGAGATTCCTCGAAACTTCAGACCACCTCAGTTCGAGACCTACAATGGCGAGGGTGATCCAGCTGATTACATGGAGGGGTTTAAGACCCTCATGATGATTCACAGTGTTGCGGATCCCCTCCTCTGCCGTGCATTCCCTGCCACCCTCTGGGGCCCGGCTCGGGAGTGGTTCTCCAAACTCGCCCCTGGCACGCTCTTCTCCTTCGAACAGCTAGAGGCGGGTTTCCTTGCCCACTTCGTGATGAGCAGGATGGTAGAGAAGACGAGCTCCTCCCTTCTGGACCTCAAACAGAAGGACGGGGAACCCCTCCAGGAATTCGTTCGAAGGTTCACCTCGGAGGCAAGGTCGGTTTCCTCTCTTGACGCAGGGGTCACTTCCGCAGCCTTCCGACACAACGTCCGCCATGCTCAGCTCAAGGCTTCTTTAGCCAAGAAGCCACCCTTCGACTTCTCCGACCTACTCAATAGGATCGAGAAGTATATCCGAGCGGAGGAGGCCCTAAATCCTGAAGGCTCAAAGGAAGCCGCGACCAAGGGGAAGCACAAGGTTGATGACGCCGAGTCCTTCAAAAGACCCAGGAAAGAAGCGATTGGTCCCAAGAGGGTCCCTCAGTCCCTCGGTTTGAAAGATATACGCCCCTGACTCAGAACGTCTCGGAAATCTTAATGGAAATCGAGGATAAGGGGGTTGTCCGGTTCCCTCCTCGACTGCTCAACAACGGCAAGAAGCGAGACCAGAGATTCTACTGCCGCTTCCACCGAGATACCGGGCATGATACAGATCACTGCCGAGCCCTTAAAGATGAGATCGAAGCCTTTATCCTGCCAGGGTACCTGAAGGAGTTCAAGCAGGTCAACCGCCGAGACCGAAGAGAGCCGAGGAGCCCGAGGCGTTCGGGGACTGTGCATGTTGTTCAGTTCACCTGTTAGCCCCTTGGGGGTTGAGTTGGATCAGCCCTGTCCCTTCTCACAAACCTAGCAAGCTGCCCTCTTTGAATAAGGGACTCAATCTCGTCCTTCAGGGCCCGACAGTCGTCTATATCGTGCCCATGGTCCCGGTGGAAGCGACACCACTTATCCCGGTTTCTCTTCTTTTCGGGGGTGTTCATCTTCGGAGGCGGCGGTAGAAGACCCTCGTTCCCGATTTTCAGCAAGATGGCGGAGACACTCGCTCTAAGCAGAGTGAACTTTTCAAAATGGGAAAGAGGGTGACGTTGACATCCGTTGTCTTTTTGGAGTTTCTTAGCTCCTTCTTCAGCAGTCTTCCATTTGTTCCCGAAAGATGACCCCTCAAGAGTGGGGCGGTTGTGAGCTTCTTCAGCTCGGATGTACTTCTCGCTCCTGAGAAGGAGCTCTGAGAAATCCTGAGGAGCCTTCTTGGCCAGGGATGCCCAAAGGTCAGGATTAGTGACAATGGACTGAAAAGCTGCTGAGTCCACGGACTGATCCTAAGAGGCAATAAATCTGGCCTCCACCGTGAACCGCTTGACATAGTCCCTCAGTCGTTCCCCCTTTCTTTGGCTGAGGAAGAGCAAAAAGGTGCTAGTCTTCTCGGAGCGGCGGCTGCTCACGAAGTGGGTGAGGAAGAGATCTTCGAACTAGTCGAAGGAGAAAATGGAGGCCGGAGCAAGTCTAGAATACCACTCGCAAGTAGGTCCCTTGAGCGTGGCTGGAAAGGTCTTGCAGAGAAGGGCATCAGAGGCATGGTGGATCATCATGAGAGTTTTGAAACTCTCAATGTGATCTGCGGGGTCCGACTCCCTGGTATAAGTCTTGAAATGCGGAGGCTTGAAGTTCTCCGGGATGGGGGCCTCCATGATAGTTCGAGAGAATGGGGGCTTGCTCGGGCAAAGGTTCCTCGCCCATTGTTCTTCATTTCTATCGAGTTGGCCGATGCACCTCTCCATCTCATGGAGACAGCGGTAGACCGAATCCTCCCTTCGGTCATGCCTTGCTGAGCCCTGAGACTCGTCTTCATGTAGAAGAGGGCTGGGAATGCGGCGGCCGATAGCTTTGAGTAGGTCGCGGACTGGGGGTGCGAAGGTGACGGCTCAGAGCCGGCCGAGGATTGGGGGAGCGACGGCGATGGCTCGGAGCTGGCCGAGGACTGGGAGAGCGGTGACGATGGTTAGGAATTGGCCAAGGACTGGGAGCCCATTGGTCGTTGTTGGGGGCGACGTTGAGTGCCCGTAGGATTGCCTCCTGGAACTGTTGGAACTCCATCCTTGTCACGGGGGCCTCCTACTCCCGATGGGCTCGGGCAGCAGGACGGGCAACCGGGGAGCGACTTCTTCTCTGGCGATGCTGAGGTGACTCTCTCTGCCTCCTTGGAGAGTGGGACCCTCTGCGATCCATCCTGCGTGGTGAACGGTCCCTCTGATGCTCCCGGCGAGGGTTCGCATCACGGGTCCACCTGTCGTCCAAGCAGATCCGAAGATCTGGCTCGTTCTGCCGGTTGTTGAGAACGTCTCGTAGATCCTTCGATGTTGGAGGGATTTGGGAGGCCATGGAGTCGGAGGAAGGGTTGTGTACGGAGATATGGACCTGATGAAGGGGTTGCTTCTGGCGACTTCGGCGAGAGGGTTCTCCAACAGCCACTTGAGGCCCTTGAGGCTGCTGAACGGATTGAGGGACCATTTTTTCGAGCTGCTGGGCCGGTTGGACGGGTGGAGGGAGATCCCCTGGAGGCGGAGGGATGGAAATTGTTCTACGGTTGGAGGCCACAGACTTCCCTTTCTTCGGAGGCATAACTAGGAGTGGCTTTTTTTTATGAAGTAAGGTCGGGTTGCTATTCGAATTCCCACAGACAGCGCCCATCTGTTGTCGCTGATTTCGGTGTGGGGGCAATCAGATGAATTTGTGAGTTTGAGAGGAATCGACTGGGTCAAACCTGACCACTTCCACCGTTGTTAGGCTGGCTTCTAGCTGCTCCCGTTGACCTGCACAAAGTTCGAAACACCGGGGTTGATCCCGTCGACGAACCCTCCGAAGCTCTTGCCAGTACTCAGAAAAGAATATGGAAGAGCTTTAGGTAGGCAAAGAGTGATCACCTTGTAACGGTAGGAGGTAAGGGTTTTTATAGTCTCCGTGGGATCTGCTTCGAGATAAGAACGAATCTCTACTCCCCGGTGTGGCTGGATAGAAGTGGTTAAAACCACCTCCTAAGGATAAGGACGGATCAAGATTTCTCCATATCCTCCGGAACTGACTCTTCACGGGTTGGGACCCGTACCCAGTTGAACAAATCTGTTCATGGATCATTGGGCCCTAGAGAAGAAACCCAGTTCCCATTTCGGACCCATCTGTAGGTTGAAATTACCGTTTTGCATCTGTGAACTTTAAGATTCGTGCCTAATTTGAGCGGTTCCGATTTACCTCCATTTTTAGCCATATCAATAATAAAACACAAGACAATTAAAAAAAACATATCAAGTGGTTCCACTTCAATTGAAACAAAATCAACGGTTCAGATTTACCCTCCCAAAACATATTTTCCCTCCAAAAAGTTTTCCCTCCAAAACTAATGTTTTCCCCCAAAAACTAAAAAAAACTCATTACTTTATTACTATATCTCTTTTTTCTCTTCACTTTTTCATATTTCTATCTTTCTCTCTCCCCCCTCTCTCCCTCCCACTCCATCTCTCTCATTTTCTCTCTATTTACTCAAAAATTTAGATTTCAGATTTCAGGTTTGTAAATTTTCAGAATTTTTATACTTTTTTATTGCTCATGTTACATTAAAAATAACAAAGATCTCCTCAACAGTTAAACTTCATCATTTTCCACCCTCAAAGTTCTAAGAAGTTGGATTCTACACCCCCATTTATAATTATTTTTCAACATATACTAATGAAAACATGGACTTTTATTTACAACTAATTATTGTCATACTATTTAAACTTAAGCTACATAATTCTTGTTTTACCGTTTACAAGGCTTTTCAAATGCTGTATCGTTCTGAAGACGTGTCGTAGGCATGTGCCCACGGGAAATCTAGTATTTAATATATCAACATATACCAAATTAGTGGATTCTAAATTTTGCCAAACAAAATTCCGAATTGAACTTTCCGAAAAAAATTTGTATTGCATGTGACCTATTGGGCCTGATATTAAGCCGGCAGTGAAGATATTAAACTTCTGTATTTTTCCATATGTCAAGAGTGACGTCTAGCAGTGTATCATGACTACCCAGATAACATGAGTTTGATTACTGAAATCAATTGTATACTTTAGCAATTGATTCTCGTGCAATTAAATCCCTCGATCATATAATGTCCCGAAAAAGCTTATGGTATAGATTAATGTCGAACCCTGATTGTTGAAGAATCTACCACAATTCGTAGTGCTAATAGAGAAAGTACACCACAAGCAATAGAAACTACCAAGACTTAGATGAACCAAGAATAAACCACCACGATATATGCAGATCTCACAAGAACACAATCAATATGCAGGGATAACCAATAGTTGTTATTTCCCAAGAAATACAAAGATTACAAAAGAGATTACAACTCTCAATCTCTCTCCCCCACCTTTGAAACACTCGGCACAATTCCCTCTTGAAGTTGAACAATGATAACGGCTCACCTATTGATTTCTCAGTGATACAAACCCTAGAGTCTACAACCATATATATAGGCCACAAGTCAAGTAAACCCTAAAAGATAAACACAAATCCAACTATTGGGTCTTAAACTCATCAGCCCAAATAACACACAGCACCGCTGTCAGTCGACCGTACTCCCCAGGTCGGTCGACCGCAACGTGTAAAGTCCAAACCCAAGACATGACCGGTCGACTAAATGGTCGACCATCCCCTTCTCTGTTGAACCATATACACTCGAAGAACTCTTAGCAGGCTTAGGTCGGTCGACCGCACCCCCGGTCGGTCAACCGCAACTCTTCAACTGCACTTCTTCTACTTGCTATCGTCTTCTCTTGCTGTCTTTTTCTCCTCCTCTTCTTCTCTAACTTCAAGTACTCCGTTCCTAAGTGCATTTGAGGCAACAATCCTAACAATAACCCACTTGAACCAAATACACAACGCTTCAAAGTTATTGCAATCTTTACCCCGCATTATCTTTGCCAATCTCCCACTTTTATGGAAGACTCAAGTACTCCCCACTCCCATAAAGAGCACCTCCGCTACTCCACCACGTGGAGTGCACCAACCACCCCTCATCGCCTTATGAAGGATGTGCTCCACCAATCGCATAGAGCACGAATACCAGAGAAACAACCTCCCGTGTTAGATTGCGTGTTACAAGACTCCCTAACTCATAGAATCTTCATCAACACCGGATATGATTCAAAGCCTCTCAAAGCACCCTCTGCATAGAAGTCTCCGTGGACGACACCTCCAAAATATCCACAGACTGTTCAACCCCCTTTAGTCCCATTTTGGTTACCCTCATCGACATCACCCTGCATATCGATACTAGTGCTCTCTACCTCACAAGAGCGACTTAAAGCTTCGTCTGCCATATCGCAAAGTACCCTTACCGCAGCAACGTCTTGTCCTCTAAGATCACCTCCATGGCCAGCAGCTCCTACTAAATTAGTAACCTCCCCTTCACAACTGAAAGAACTCAGTTGCACCCCACACAACCTACTACTTGATTTCGGCTGAGAGTCAACTACAGGAGAAACACCCCCTCACTTCTCTAAGAAAATACATCGTTCCCTCACACTTTCCTTTTGCAATCACCCTTGAACCTGCAGCTATACACCACTCCCCACTACCAACTGTCGTATGCAACCCCTCTTTGTCTAGCCTTCCAATCGAGATAAGATTTTCCTTCAAGTGTGGAACATGCCTTGTGTCCCGCAAGACAACACATTGATCATCACTGGCTTTTACACGAACAGTACCAACCCCACGTAGAGGAAACCGATGACCATTCTCCATGATCACATTTCTAAAAGAACCCTCCTTGTAGTCATCAAATACCTCTCTCCTCGGAGTGCAATGAAAAGAAGCTCCCGAATCAATACACCAATTTTGAGTGCCCAACTCCTCCCGAACTGATAAGCATAACTTTTCAACAAGCCCTACTTGACCTTCCTTTGGAATATCTCTTTTCGATTTCTCCTGCTTCCTCTTCATATAAGCCTTGCAACTACGCATCATGTGACCCTTCTTGTGACAATACCGGCACTCAGGACCATGTCCCCCATGCTGTCATCAGACCCACTCTCAGATGAACTACTTTGATCCTTTCTTCTTCGACTGCTCTTAGATCTCACACATATCTTCTCAACAGACATTACGGAATCTCTAGAAGATGATGATGGATATCTTTGTTTCTCACCCTTCTCACCTCCTCGTTCAGAATGCTAATCAGCACATCTTGTAGAGTCGTCGAATCTGTCATAGTCCTGTAATAGTCTGTTCCACCGTACCATAACTATCTGGTAAAGTAGATAGAAATAACAATGACTGCCCCCTCTCTTAAAACTCCAAACCTGCAGCTTCCATCTGGTTACAAACCATATAGTAATTATTCACATGCTCTGCTGATGAATCCCCTTCCTTCAACTTCATATTAACCAATTCCATCAGATGAAGAATTTGATTAGATGCTGACGGTTTCTCATACATGTCCACGAGAATCTCTCTTTGTGGTCTTTACCTTCGAGATATGAAATAATGTTTTCCTACTCAGCCCTAACTGTATCTATCCTAGTTCCTTCTGATCCAAACGATTCCAATCTGCTAAGACCTTTACATCCTTGTCTGCACCTTCCGGCTTCTCATCAAACAACGGACCATCAAGATCTTTCTGACGAAGATACGCTATCATCAGAATCTTCCACATCGCGAAGTCACTCCCATCGAACCTCTTGATCGTCGACTTGCTATAGGCCATCTTGAACCTAGAGCTCTGATACCAGTTGTTGAAGAATCTACCACAACTCATAGTGCTAATAGCAGAAGTACACTACAAACAATAGAAACTATCAAGACTTAGATGAACCAAGAATAAAACACCATGATATATGCAAGATCTCACAAGAACTCAATCAATATGTAGAGATAATCAATACTTCTTATTCCCCAAGAAATACAAAGATTACAAAAGAGATTACAACTCTCAGTCTCTCTCCCTCACCTTTGAAACACTCGGCACAATCCCCTATTGAGGTTGACCAATGATAACAGCTCACCTCTTGTCTACAACTATATATATAGTCCCCAAGTAAACCCTAAAAGATAAACACAAATCTAGCTATTGAGCCTTAAACTCGTCAGCCCAAATAACACATAGTGCCGCTGTCGGTCGACCCCATCCCCAAGTCGATTGACCGTAACGTGTAAAGCCCACACCCGAGACATGACCGGTCGATTGCAAGGTCGACCGTCCCCTTCTTTGTTGAACCCTGTACACTTGAAGAACTCTCAACAAGCTTGGGTCGGTCGACCGCAACTCTTCAGACACACTTCTTTTACTTGTTGTTGTCTTCTCTTGCTGTCTTTGTTACCTCCTCTTCTTCTCCAACTTCAAGTATTCCGTGCCTAAGTGTATTTGAGGCCAAATTCCTAACACTAACCACTTAATCATATGTATCTGCCACGTTAGTGATTGACTCAAATGAATACTTAGAAATTTCTTTCTAAAATTTGTTCTGCTATGACCATAGATTTCTCGGGCCATCACTTTATAGAATCACATAGGATATTCTCTTCTTCTATTTTCTCTTCTCCTAATAGAAGTGACCGATTCCTTGTTGATTGTTCACCAACTTCTATGAAAGCCTCACTATCCCCAGAATACCCTACATATATCTAAGAAAGTCATGCTAAGGAATAAATCAAAGTATAGATTGATAACACAAAGTGCTATGACAACCTCAGGCCGGAGGATTACTTGTACCTACTATTAACCAATGAATTGCCTACTAACATTTACTTAGATTTCCATTAGGTATTCATTTTAGCGAGTCAGTTCAGTGAACTAAATCGTTTAGCACCTATACTCTTATATTAGTGTATCTACATAAATAATTGTGAGATAAATTATCCTCTACTTTAGTGCATATAAAGAGTGTACTAGTCTTTCAGAAATTACTGATGTCCAATCTCAGTAATCCTACGACTAGAAACATTTTAGATTAATTTTATTAAGTTTAGGTCCCACTGGCATGATTTCGTCATGGGCCTAAGCTCATTTAATTAATCCATGGATTACTGAGAAATTACCCGAGAAAAAATAACAACTTATGACGAATCAAATTCCTCAAATAATTTTATTAATCACAAATAATGGTTACAAGAGAATTGCCATCACATCTCATGCGATTGGTTGCACAACATATTCCTAACAATCTCCCACTTGCACTAATGTTAATTGCCCTTATACTTAACACCCACTATCGAGGTGATGATCAAACTGCAACTGTGTCAATGCCTTAGTGAAAGGATTTTTGTATTATTTACTGTATTGACTCGTTAGATAATGACATCGCCCCTCCCAATGATTTCCTTGATGAGGTGATATCACCAAAGGATGTGCTTTGATCTTTGATCTTTGATTAGATCTGGATTCCTTGGCTTGGGAAACAACTCCAATGTTGTTGCAATAAAGAGTAATCAAATGATTTACATTAGCAACCACTCCCAATTCAGTGATGAACTTTTTCATCCACACCGCCTCTTTGGCAGCTTCACTTGCAATAATATATTCTGCTTCAGTAACTGAATCAGCTACAGTCTACTGCTTGGAACTCTTCCAACTTACCGCACCACCATTTAGGGTAAACACAAACCCGAAATCGATTTACTGTCATCTGGATTTGACTGAAAACTGGAATCGTTATAACCCTCCAATTTCAAGTTATACTCGTTATATATTATAAAAACACCTCTCGTTCTTCTCAAGTACTTGAGAATGTTTTTTACCGCCATCCAGTGTTCCTCTCAAGGTTTTGACTGGAACCGGCTTACAATACCCAAATCATATGCAACATCGGTCTGATACATAGCATAACATACATGATTGATCCAATTTCTGATGCATAAGGGATGGCTTTCATCATCTGTCTTTCTTCAGGTGTCTTGAGGGACATCCTATGAAAGATGTATGCCATGTCTTGTTGGTAAGTTCCCTCTTTTACTATCTTCCATGTTAAACCTTTTTAACACGGTGTCTATATACCTGGATTGAGATAACCCAAGCATCCTTTTAGATCTAACCCTATAATCTTTATTCCTAGAATATAGGACACTTCTCCCAAGTCTTTCATGGAGAAATTTCTAGAAATTCAAGCCTTGAACAATTGCAACATTGGGACATCATTGCCAATGAGGGGTAAGTCATCCACATACAATACTAAAAATATAACTGCACTCCCATTGACTTTCTTGAATACACAAGGTTCATCAATGTTTTCGATAAAATCAAACAATTTTTCTGTCTCATCAAAATGGATGTTCCAACTCCTTGATAACTGCTTTAACCCATAAATGGATTTATGCAGCTTGCATACTTCATTGTGTCCTACACAAGAGACAAAATCTTCTGGCTGTGTTATGATAACTTGTTTCTCTAATTCACCAATTAAGAAAACAGTTTTGATATCTATTTGTCATATCTCATAGTCATAATATGCAGCTATGGCTAGTAAAATCCTAATGGACTTAAGCATCGATACTGGTGAGAAGATTTCTTCATAGTCAATACCGTGAGTTTGTTTAAAACATTTTGCCACCAGTCTGGCCTTAAAGGTCTCCACCTTGTCATCAGCTCCGATTTTTCTCTTAAAGATCCATTTGCATCAATCATGTATTATCCCCTTAGGATCATCCACCTAAGTCCACACTTTTTTGGAATACATAAAGTCCATTTCAGATTTCATGAACTCTTACCATTTATTACAATCATCATTTTTTATTGCTATCAGATAAGTCTGTGGATCCTCAATCTCAATATTATCTGTATCATTCTTAATGACTAGAATCAGTATATTTGGTGTGTTCCCACTCTCGTAGACTTTCGGAGGAGTTTCAAGAATTCGATGGCATGCGACTGGTTTAGGAACATTTTGTGGATTTTCACAACTCTTTGTGAGTCTGATTGTGGGTCTTGAACTTCACTAAGTTGGATGTTTCTCCCACTGCTCTATTCTTGGATAAACTTATTTTCCAAGAAAGTCGCGTACTTACTAACAAATACATTTTTGTTCAGTTGGGCAGTAGAAATAATACCATATAGTTTCTTTCGGATACCCCACGTATCTAGATCTCGCATTGAGTTTATCTGCATCTAATTTCTTTACATAAGCAGGACAACCCTGCATCTTAATATGTTTGAGAATTGGTTTCTTTCATCTCCATATCTCATAGGGTGTACTGGACACAAATTTTGTTGGTACCTTATTCAGGAGGTATGCAGCAGTCTCTAGAGCATATATGCAAAATGATACGGGAAGATCAGTGAAGGGCATCATGGATTGCATCATGTCTAACGATGTGCGTTTTCACATTTCTGCTACATCGTTAAGCTAAGGTGTTACAGGTGAAGTCCATTGAGAGAGAATCTCTTCTCTTTGAGATAATTAAGAATTCACTAGATAAGTATTCACCACCTTAATCTGATCGAAAGACTTTGATACTTTTTCCAATTTTTTTCTCAACTTGAAACCTATACTCCTTGAATTTTTCAAAAGCTTCAGATTTGTATTTCATTTAAATACACATATCGAAATCTCGAAAGTCATCGGTAAACATTATAAAATAGGAGTATCCACTATTGGCTTGAATTGTCATTGATCCCCATATGTCTGTTTGAATTAATTCTAACAATTTAGTATCACGTACTCTACTTCTGGTAAATGGAGTTTTAACCATTTTACATTTAAGACATGATTCACAAGTTGGCAATGATTCAAAATGATAGGGACTTAAGTAGTTACCTTTATACAACATATTAATCATATTCTCGTTTATATGACTAAGTTTTAAATGTCAAAGATAAGTTTTTTATTAATCTATTCTCTGTTTCTTTTATGCATTTGTTTTACATGAAAACATTGTCATCAACATTCAGAATTGCTAACCCATCAATATGTCCAGTACTATACAACTCATTCGAATGATAAATAGAACAACCATTATTGTTAAATATAAACTCAAACCCTTGTTCAAGCAACAGAGGAACAGAAATAATATTTCTTATTAAAATTGGAACATAATAACAATTCTGCAATTATAACTATTTTCTTTATGGTAAACAAATACAAAAAGATCATACTGCTCGGGCAACAACTCTTGCTTCATTTCCAACTCTCAGCACATAATCACCTTTCTGCAGCATCCTACTTCTTCTCAGTCCCTGCAATGAATTGCAGATATGAGAACGACGATTGGTATCCAATACCCAAGAAGTAGAATTTGTTTAGTATAAATTAATTTTAATAACGAACACACCTGAAATAGAGGCTTCCAAAGTATTCTTTTCCTTCATCTCTGCAAGGTAAACTTTGCAATTTCACTTCCAATGGCCATCATTTACACAATGGAAAGACGTGCCTTTGTCAGAGACCTTCTTCTCCTGCTGCTTGCGATATTTCTATTTCATCATCTTTTTCTTGTGAGCAACTTTCTTGCCCCATTTTGCATTTCCTTATCCGTCTTAAGGTGACATCTAATTTGTTCATGTAGAAGTTGATGATAAATTGTGAAAATGAATAAGGCAGTGATTGGAGTATCAAGTTCTGGCTTGGTTCTCCATCCATCGCCACATTCAATCTTCCTAGTTTTTCAATGAGGTTAATCATTTTTAGTACATGGATTTGAACAGACGTGCCTTCAGTCATCCTCATGCGGAAAAGCTTCTTTGATATCTCATATCTAGCAGTTCCACTATGCTCACCATACAATTCCTTAAGGTGAAGCAGAATGAATTTAGCATCCAAATGTGCATGCTGCCTTTGCAACTCATTCCTCATAGAGGCCAGCATAATACATTGCGGTTGGACACTGTCACTTTTCTACTTCTCATAAGTGGCAATATGCCAACCTGTCACATTCAATCATACTGGTGCATCATGAGCGGGAGTGTCAAGTATGCATGAGATCTTCTCCTGAGTGAGAACAATTCTCAGGTTCCTCAACCAGTTAACAATGTTTGGTCCGATTAACTTGTTGGCATCAAGTATGTTGCATTGTAATAGCGAAATAGACATAACATATCTACATTAAACAACAATAGGCACATATCAATAGTTATTCATGATTATTATGCATACACATATGAGGTCATATTATTTTATCAGTTTATACCTCCCACTAAAATTATCGAGTTCCACAACCCTTATAGTGAAAAATGAGAATCTTCATTGAATAGTTTCCTAGTGAGAATATGAAAATCCACTTATCCTATTGAGGTCCCATGTTTGCACGACTAACCTTAATAGGCCCTGTTACCGCTAATTCTGGTGTGGGGATAAACAGATAGAATTTGTGGGTTCGTGGAAAAACCTGAATAGCAGATCCGAACCTGTTCGTCTGAGTTGGGCTGCTGCCTCCCGCCGTACACCTGCAAGGAAAGTGCAAAACACCGGGGTTGATCCCGGCGATGCACCCTCCGACGCTCTTGTCAGTAACCAGAAGAGATTAAGAAAGAGCTTAAGCAGGTAAAAGAGTCATTAACCTGGTCACAGTGGTGGGTAGGAGGTATTTATAGTCGCCATGGGGGAGTTAATTAGGGATCTGATTAGAGATTTGATTTCCTGTGATAGGAGTAAAATCCTCCTAATCAGTTTAGGAAACTGATCCCCTAATTCCCGGTGAGAGCAAATCAGGCCTGTTGATTTGGTCAAATCAATAACCCTGATTTTTCTCTTGCTGACCTGGGTTTGTCTTGGGTCGGGACCCGTACCCAGTTGGAGTGGATCCGTTCGTGGGTTATTGGATCTGTAAGAAGGAGACCCAGTACCCGCTTCGGACCCGCAGGTAGGTGAAATTACCGTTTTACCCCTGAGCTTTGAGATTCGCGTCCGATGTGAACGGTCCCGATTTAATCCTATTTTTAGCCATATCACGAGCCCCCCACTCCCGAAGACTGAGTTTGATCAGCCTTTGAGGAGTAGTTTTACTGTTCTAATGGCGTACGGGATTTTATCAGTGTTCTTAAAGGAGTTTGGAATCTTTCTTGGGGTGTAACGGTGTTATTATGGGCTTGTAAAATGCCCAAAAATACTCTCAGAATTTTCTGGATTTTTGGTGATTTTTCCAGATTTTTCTGAATTTTTTCTCATTTTTTTGAATTTTTTATTCATTTTCCGAATTAAATAATTAATAATCGAAAATAATAAATAATTATTCTAATTAAATAATTATATTTTTCAGAATTTAAAATAATTTTTCTGAATTTATAATTATTTTTAGAATTTTTATTTAATTTTTTCTGATTTTTAAAATATTTTTTCGGATTTTTTAAATAAAAAAAACAATTAAATAAATAAATTAATTAATTTAAATAATACCTGACACGTGGCGTGATCTGCGCCGTCAGATCCTGGGACACGTGGCGCGATCTGTGCCGTCGGATCCCAGCACGGATCGCGAGGATGCACGTTTCCCAAAAAAACGCTATCTTGTCGTTTAGCGCACGTGGTGCGATCTGGACCGTTCATCACCAGGAGCACGGATTTCTGGAAGATCCAACAGTTGTAGTTGCTCAGCTGATTTTTTCTCCGTTTGCAGGGTCGGAAAGGGGCTTGTTCGGAAGCCGACCGAGCGACTGTTGCGCAGCGGATCCGAGCTCGGGTGTGAGGCCACGTGGCGATGCCACGTGGCAAAAAATAATTTTTTTTTTCCTTTCTTTTGCTGCTTCGTTCTTTTTCTCTTCTTCTTCTTCGTTTACTTCGACTTTCTTCTCCAACCTTCGTCGAGAGCTTTCGTGGAGCTCGAAGGGGGGAGCTTCGTCGAGTGCTTCAGTGAAGGTGACGAGCTCGGTGGGAGAGCTCCGTAGTTGGCGGAGGCTCCGACCTTGAGGCTCGGCGAGAGCATGGGGTGAGATCCACCTCGTCGATGGAGAAGAGCTTGATTGGAGCTCGAGGTCGGGGATAATGGAGCTCGACAACGCTTAGAGAGGGGCTCGAAGACGAAGGAGGACCCAAGAGCTCGGCATGGGCGCTTTGGCGAGGTGGAGGAGCGGAGGCGAGGCCAACGTCGGAGCTCGGCAACTCATCGAGGTGGTCTCGAGCTCGACGAAGAATTCTTTTGGTCGCTCAGTTTCGAAGCAGAGGTTAGAGTGGAGCTCTGGCTTGGGTTCGGTGCACGACGCTTGTGGAGTTTCGGCCATGGGCGGAGCTCTCGGAGAAGGAGCTGGCGCTGGCATGGTTTTCGAGCTCGACAGGCCATGGCTTCGGCCACGTGGAACTTCGATGTGGCAACGAGTTCGGCGAGGGGAGCTCGCAAAGGGGGGAGCTCGACCGTGGGTGTGATGGTGATGGCGAAGTCGTGAGGTCGTGACGGAGCTCGTTGGAGGAGAACTCGGGATGGAGGCAGCTCGACGCTGGTGGATACTGGAGCTCGGCTCGATGGGTTCGGCACTGTAGGTCGGCGAGATGGAGCTCGGCCATGGAGGTGGAGCTTCGAGTTCGGCGTTGGCGAGCGTGGATCTAGTGGTTCGGCCATGGCTGGCCTGGTGGAGCTCGGCGCTTCGGAGCTCGTCAAAGTGGAGCGGAGCTCGGCGGAGGTCGCTGACGGAGGAGCTAGGTTCGAGCTCGGCATCGGCGATGATGGAGCTCGTGGTTCGGCCACGGCGGTTGGTGATGGATGCTAGCTCGGTGACGGAGCTTGACGCCACGGCGAAGCTCGTCGAAGCTTGACGCCACGGCGAAGCTCGTCGGAGCTTGACGCCACGGCGAAGCTCGTCGGAGCTTGGCGACGAAGGGGGTGAGTTCGGTATTGGCGATGGAGGTGACGAACTGTGCTGTTTTATTTGGTTTTTGCTTGGGTTCTGTTTTGGCGCCAAAATGTTGAAGAAGGAGATGGGAAGGGGTTCGGGTTGGATCCCCTTAACGGGTCCGAACCCGGCCTTGTACCCCCCCCCCCCCTTTTTTTTTGGCTTCTTGTTCGGCAAATCCGAGCGCGAATTTTGAGATAATTTTTGGGTCATTTTGCAGCTCGGTAGGGCAGTAGCTCGGATGGTAGATCCGAGCTACGTGGCTCGATCTGGGACGTTGGATGGTGGCACGAATCTCGAGACGGGCTCAATTCCCAAGAAAACGCTATCTTGTCGTGTAGTGGTGCTGGCATAATCTGGGCCGTTGGATGGTGGCACGAATCTCGAGACGGGCTCAATTCCCAAGAAAACGCCATCTTGTCGTGTAGTGGTGCTGGCACGATCTGAGCCGTCTGATTGAGATCTTACACGAATGTTGAGGAGAAAGTGAGTTTTCTCCGTTTGCAGGTTCGGAAAGGCACTTGCTCGGCAGTCGACCGGGCTCTTTAATGTTGGGGCTCAGATGGGAAGAGCTCGGATTCTTGCTCGGACGGGAAGAGCTTGGATGGGAAGAGCTCGGATGGGAAGAGCTCGGATTCTTGCTCGGACGGGAAGAGCTCGGATGGGAAGAGCTCGGATTCTTGCTCGGACGGGAAGAGCTCGGATGGGAAGAGCTCAGATGGGAAGAGCTCGGATTCTTGCTCGGACGGGAGGAGCTCGGATGGGAAGAGCTCGGATGGGAAGAGCTCGGATTCTTGCTCGGACGGGAAGAGCTCAGATGGGAAGAGCTTGGATTTCTCCCTCGTGCGAGTGGCTCGGCTCGGATTTCCGAGCTTATTCGGCGCAGCTGCATTGAGATCCACTTTCCCGGTGCTACGGAGGTCCGATCGGGGCGTGCGACCCCTCGTTTCGAAGCTAGTTCGAAGATCTACAACTTCTCTTCAGGAGTGGGATGAAGATTCACCCTCCTTCATGGTCAAAATAGCCCCGCAACATGCTTGACTTCATGAAGTTGATAAGTACTTTGGTCTTGGGGATTTTGGAAGAGGAGTTCCACTCCTAGGGGCGGAGAAGATGTGCTAAGAAGACCCTTGTGCTTGGAAGACCCTTGGGCTAGGAAGATCCTTGTAAGGTGTGCTAGGAAGACCCTTGCGCTTGGAAGACCCTTGGGCTAGGAAGAGGCGCGAGTGGGTCGGATCGCTAGTCGCTCGGCTAGGAATACTGAGCAACGCGGAGCGATCTGAGCCGCTGGATCTCAGCGCGGATCTCGAGGCGGGCACGGTTTCCAAGAAAACACCATCTTATCGTTTAGCGACGCTGGCAAGATCTGGGCCATTGGATGATGGCACTAATCTCGAGACGGCTCAGTTCCCAAGAAAACGTTATCTTGTCGTTTAGCGTCGCTGGCAAGATCTGGGCCGTCTGATCGAGATCTTACACGAATGTTGAGGAGAAAGTGAGTTTTCTTCGTTTGCAGGCTCGGAAAGGCACTTGCTCGGCTAGCCGACCGGGCTCTTTGATGTTGAGGTCGGATCGGCACTTGCTCAGCATCCGAGCGGATAGGAGAGCTCGGCTCTGGAAGAGAGCCATTTGTGAGACAAGTGTGAGGAAGAACTCTAGGAGAGAGTTGTGCTCCTAACTTGTCGAGGAGAAGGTCTGCCTTGGAGATGAGCGGAGTGAAGAGCTCGGCTCTGGAAGAGAGCTATTTGTGAGATGAGTTTGAGGAGCAACTCTTGGAGAGAGTTTTGAGCTCCGAACTCGTTGAGAAGAGGTCCGCTTCGGGGATGAGCGGAGCGAAGAGCTCAGCTCTGGAAGAGAGTTATTTGTGAGACAAGTGTGAGGAAGAACTCTAGGAGAGAGTTGTGCTCCAAACTTGTCGAGGAGAAGGTCCGCCTTGGAGATGAGCGGAGTGAAGAGCTCGGCTCTGGAAGAGAGCTATTTGTGAGATGAGTTTGAGGAGCAACTCTTGGAGAGAGTTTTGAGCTCCGAACTCGTTGAGAAGAGGTCCGCTTCGGGGATGAGCGGAGCGAAGAGCTCAGCTCTGGAAGAGAGCTATTTGTGAGATGAGTTTGAGGAGCAACTCTTGGAGAGAGTTTTGAGCTCCGAACTCGTTGAGAAGAGGTCCGCTTCGGGAATGAGCGGAGCGAAGAGCTCAGCTATGGAAGAGAGCCATTTGTGAGACGAGTGTGAGGAGCAACTCTAGGGGAGAGCTGTAGCTCTGAACTCGTTGATAAGGGGTCCGCTTCGGCGGTGAGCGGAGGGAAGAGCTCGGCTCTGGAGGAGAGCCATTTGTGAGATGAGTGTGAGGAGCAACTCTAGGGGAGAGCTGTAGCTCCGAACTTATTGCTTATGTGAGAGAATCAACGGTTGTGGGAGCAATTCCGAATGGCGAACCACTTCTAACCCGCTGAAGAGTAAGTTATTTGAAGCAGAATCGAGCCAAGTGTTGGACTCCGAACCATCGGTAGAGGTAGTCAACGGTTGTGGGAGCAATTCCGAATGGCGAACCACTTCTAACCCGCTGAAGAGCAGGTTATTTGAAGCAGAATCGAGCCAAGTGTTGGACTCCGAACCATCGGTAGAGGTAGTCAACGGTTGTGGGAGCAATTCCGAATGGCGAACCACTTCTAACCCGCTGAAGAGCAGGTTATTTGAAGCAGAATCGAGCCAAGTGTTGGACTCCGAACCATCGATGTAGTTCAACGGTTGTGGGAGCAGTTCCGAACGGCGATCTACCTCTGGCTCGTCCGGGGGCGAGCCGAGGAGGTAAAGTCGAGCCGAGTGTTGGACTCCGAACCATCGTTTGGTTTGTTCAACGGCTGTGGGAGCAGTTCCGAGTGGCGACCAACTTCTAGCCCGCTTAGGAGCGAGCTTGCGAAGTAGAATCGAACCAAGTGTTGGACTCCGGACTCGTTGAGATGAGGTCCACCTGGGAGGTGAGCGGAGCAAAGAGTTCGGCTCTGGAAGAGAGCCATTTGGGAGAAGAGTTTGGGGAGCAACTCTAGGAGAGAGTTGTGAGCTCCGAACTCGTTGAGAAGAGGTCCGCTTCGGAGGCGAGCGGGGTGAAGAGCTCGGCTCTGGAAGAGAGCCGTTTGGGAGAAGAGTTTGGGGAGCAACTCTAGGAGAGCGTTGTGCGCTCCGAACTCGTTGAGAAGAGGTCCGCTCCGAGGTGAGCGGAGTGGAGAGCTTGGCTCTGGAAGAGAGCAATTGGTGAGATGAGTTTGAGGAGAAGCTCTAGGAGAGAGTTGTGAGCTCCGAACTCGTTGAGAAGAGGTCCGCTTCGAGGTGAGCGGAGTGGAGAGCTCGGCTCTGGAAGAGAGCCGTTTGGGAGAAGAGTTTGGGGAGCAACTCTAGGAGAGAGTTGTGCGCTCCGAACTCGTTGAGAAGAGGTCCGCTCCGAGGTGAGCGGAGCGAAGAGCTCGGCTCTGGAAGAGAGTCGTTTGGGAGACAAGTTTGAGGAGCAACTCTAGAAGAGAGTTGTGCGCTCCGAACTCGTTGAGAAGAGGTCCGCTCCGAGGTGAGCGGAGTGGAGAGCTTGGCTCTGGAAGAGAGCAATTGGTGAGATGAGTTTGAGGAGCAGCTCTAGGAGAGAGTTGTGAGCTCCGAACTCGTTGAGAAGAGGTCCGCTCCGAGGTGAGCGGAGTGGAGAGCTCGGCTCTAGAAGAGAGTCGTTTGGGAGACAAGTTTGAGGAGCAACTCTAGGAGAGAGTTGTGAGCTCCGAACTCGTTGGTTAAGGTATGTAAGTTGCAGGAGCAGCCATGTAGAAGAAGCTCTACAATAAGGTGAAGACCTCTTGGGAGGAGCTGGGAGATTCTGAGTCTTAAAGCTCGGCGAGCCCTTCGGTTCGTTTGTTGGCTCCTCAGGGGGGAAGCTCGGGCGAGGAGCTTGGTGACAAGGGGTTCGGAGGTTGGAGCTCGATGGTTTGAGCTCAGTGAGTTGGAGTCGAAGTCAGAGCTCGACGACAGAGCAGACGAGAAGAGGGGTCGAGCCCGGCATGGGGAGAGCTCGACGAAGCCATGGGAGATGGGGCTCGAGCTTCAACGGAGCTTGGGGAGTGGAGCTCGGCGCTCCTTCGGGCGAGGGAGGAGCTTGACAGCGAAGAGGAAGCTCGGGAGGTTGGAGCTCGGCAATGCAGTGGACTTCCTGCTGTTGATCAATAGGGTTGGATCCACGGTTGGACCCCCTGGATCTTACTTTTCTGGGTGGCGTGGCTGAAGAAGAGCCAGTCGACGAGGAAGAGACGGAGGCTATTCGTATGGTTTCCCACAGACGGTGCCAATCTGTTACCGCTAATTCTGGTGTGGGGGTAAACAGATAGAATTTGTGGGTTCGTGGAAAAACCTGAATAGCAGATCCGAACCTGTTCGTCTGAGTTGGGCTGCTGCCTCCCGCCGTACACCTGTAAGGAAAGTGCGAAACACCAGGATTGATCCCGGCGACGCACCCTCCGACGCTCTTGTCAGTAACCAGAAGAGATTAAGAAAGAGCTTAAGCAAGTAAAAGAGTGATTAACCTGGTCACAGTGGTGGGTCGGAGGTATTTATAGTCGCCATGGGGGAGTTAATTAGGGATCTGATTAGAGATTTGATTTCCTGTGATAGGAGTAAAATCCTCCTAATCAGTTTAGGAAACTGATCCCCTAATTCCCGGTGAGAGCAAATCAGGCCTGTTGATTTGGTCAAATCAATAACCCTGATTTTCCTCTTGCTGACCTGGGTTTGTCTTGGGTCGGGACCCGTACCCAGTTGGAGTGGATCCGTTCGCGGGTTATTGGATCTGTGAGAAGGAGACCCAGTACCCGCTTCGGACCCGCAGGTAGGTGAAATTACCGTTTTACCCCTGAGCTTTGAGATTCGCGTCCGATGTGAACGGTCCCGATTTAATCCTATTTTTAGCCATATCAGGCCCTTAGGAAGGTAAGTCTAACCAATTACATCTTATGTAACTTCGTTTTGTTTTTGCCTCTAAGATTACTACAGCCTTACAAGTGCTCAACAAACTATAAAATTTTAGTTAAGTTAACCATCCTTTGATGTATTCCACGAAAAAAAACCACCCATACGTGTGTGCAACAAAGTGGTAATATTCATGTGTTTTTACATCTGTATATCAAATATACTTTATATGAAGAAAACATCATACCATATTTCATGGTAGGCCCTACATGTATGCAACAGACCCATTACAATTACTGGCATACTCTATTTCTTACTACGATGGAAGACATGACTTACATTCTTAATGTATTGATCATTACAACTTAGTATTTACTAGTAGTTTACACATGCGATGCACGTCTTAATAAATATAGTTTTTTTAAAAGTAAAAACTCAGACGTAGTCTGGATTTGATCTAAAACCTTATTTACAATAGTTATGCACGTGCGTTGCACGGATTGGTAGATGAACAAATTATACTAAGGCCTTCTCCCATTATAGTAGTATATAAAGATATTGAGGGTCTTTTATTTAACACATTATTCAAATTATTGCCAACCGATAACTTTGATCAACTATGGATTATTGGTCTACATTACCAAAATAATCTCATAGTCAACCTTATGTTTAATCAATTAAAATTTAAATTTTTATTCATCTTATGAATTGTATTAAAAATTTATTGTTTTAAATTCATCTAATGAATAAAAAAATAAATCAAACAACAATTTATTTTTTCATTCATCTAATAAATATTTAATGGATTAAATAATTATTATATTGTCATCATATGAATAAATAAATAAAATTAAGCATGCATGCTGGTCAAATTGTGATAACATCATATTAATAATAATCACTATTATTAATCTAATTCGAAATTTCTATTAATTCGTCTATCTGCAAAAAGAATAACAAAAAATAAATAATAAGTAAAATGGAAAAATCGAAAATCAAATTTCGTAAAAAACCAAAAACTTGTATCCCAATTCATAATTGGGTCGGATCTGTACCCATACACGAATCCGAAATCCGCACCCAAAGCCTCCCTTTTAATTATCACATGCCCAGCACGACAGCACGTGGACGGTGGTGGACCTGGATAAGGATTTAAATCCAGATCCAACTCAAACCAATCCGACTTGATCGATCCCCTTCTCCCTTTCCTCTGACCCACTAGAACAACACCTGAGCTCACCTAGACCCTGGATGAAACCTCATGTTCGATCGGATGTGGCGACAATAGTGAGGAGGGGTGGCAGGGATGGCGGTCGGTCGGAGGCAAGACAACCACTGTGGTCCCTCAGGCAACCCTTCCTCTGTTTCTTTTTCTTCCAAATCTGAACCCAACAACCGCCATCTCGGATTCAATGGGTTTTATCCCTTTCCGATCAGTTGGGTGGCGGCGTTTGACGGCGAGGCTTGGGTGGTTGCCGGCGGTGGCCATCCTAGTCCGTCCAAGTTCTTATATCTCACCTCTTCTTCTCCGACCCTCTCTCACAAAATCAGAGAACCCATCAAAGAGAGTTGAACTTTGTGGAATTCTCCGATCAAAATGACCCTCTCCCGGTTCGAACTCGACGATGAGGCCTGGTTTCAACGGTCCGCCCACACACCTCCAGGGGTGGCGGCAGCCGTATGTGGCAGTCAGTGAAGTAGAGAAAAATTAGGGGTTTTCCAACATTGTGGTTTTTTTTTTTCTTAATTACGAAAATAAAGCGATTTCATTTTTTAAAAATGGATCTAAACAATTTTAGATCGCTGATTTTAGATCAACCAATATGACATGAACAATTCAATTATCACAAAAATAGAAACAATTCAATTATCACAAAAATAACAAGCGAATCTCAACGTCGATTCAAAGTTCACTATGGTCCAACTGAAGTGAAAAATTAGAGAATTTATACGCGTCTTACGCACGCAGAGGAAGCAATCGCATCGCGCAATCAATATTCCATTATAGATTTTTTTCCAATAAAACAAGGAACACTATGTGGCAAACTATGCAATCTGCAACAAAAGATTTTAAGATAACCTTTTGTCGATGCCAAAAACTCTTTCGTTGTTGTTTCAGCAATAAGACGCCTAAGTGTTCGTTCTCCAATGGTGATCTACACCAAACCTTTCTCGGAATACTATTGTACTATCTCTCAAACCCCTCTTTTGATTTGTATATTGACGAGTCTCATTGAGGGAGAACTCTTCTTCCCTAGTTAAAGACGGAATTTTTTCCCAAACTATCCCACTTTTTGAAAGTTTTTCCCAAACTGCCCGACTTTTTTTAAAAATTCCCAAAATGCTCTACTCGTTTTCTGAAAAAGCGAGTTTAGGTAAATCCTCATCTCTTTTTCAGAAAGTGTCACGCCCCGCTTCCCAAAAAGAAAATACAGAATACGGATACGTGACTAAGCCTGGAGAACGATTTTCATCATACATAAGCTGTCAGGATCTTTACAACATTTCACAAGAATAATCAGAGTCGGAAGCAAGAAAAGTCAACCAAGCATGCATATATGAATCAATATCAACAGAATTTACTCGAAACAAATTATATTAATCTCAAATAAACCAGATCTGAACAAGTCAATATCCTGGGTCACATTGCCCAAAAACAAATTAATCCAAGTACAAGATACATTATTCAAATAGCAACAGAAAATAATAATAGCAAAATTCCAGTAGCTAGTATCTCATGTCACCAACTCCATCTAGCAACTGTTCTCCAAAATCTGCAATTTAGCAAATTGCAGGAAGAGGAAAAAGAAAACAAACTCCCGTCAATGCAAGTTACGGGCCGCTTGTAGTGCAGGATACAAGTACATGGGAAAGATGACAAATAGCATGAAATATGCATGATAACAAAATAGAACAACTAACATGAATCATGAATAAAATCAAGTAATGTGATATGCAACAGGGTACAGGTAACATGTATCAAGTGTCAAGCAAGCAGGTAAACAGGTAACAGATGAACAGGTAAACATGTAATCGGGTATACAGGTAAACAGGTAAACAGGTGTCAAGCATCATGTATAGGTATCATGTATGTCAAGTTTTGTATTATTACTATCTTGGTAGCACTTCATGCACCCCGGTTTGTATCACATGGTTGCTACTTACATGCAAATTTTGTTTAGGCCTAGTGGTGGGTTTCTATAGATCCGTGTACTCAGGCGTCAAGTCAAGTAATCAAGTAACAGGTAAATAAGCACGAATCACGTAGTGAAATCGTGGCAACAGAAACAGGCATGAACCATGTAGTCATGAAACATGGCAACAGGTAATAACAGGCATGAATCATGTAATCATGAAATATGGTAACATATAATAATAACAGGCATGAATCATGTAGTCGTGAGTTCATGGCATAATATAATAAAATATAATAATAACAGGCATGAATCATGTAATCGTGAGTTCATGGAAGAATATAATAATAACTGGCATGAATCATGCAAGCATGAAACATAGCAACAAGTAATGGGATCACGGGCCCCCTTCTGAGTACACATACCTACATTGTCCACTACTAAGGTCTTTCCCTTAACTCCGGCTTGATTATTTGTAATTATTATTAAACAGGCATGTACGTATCACAAAACAGAGCAAGAATAACATGGCATGATCAGGTAACAGTTACAGGATGAAAGATAAACATGTCCAGGTGATAAACAACACATTACAGTATATAACAACGAAAACTCTAGTTCATGACAACAAGACAGTACTGCACTAAATCTGGAATTCTCGTTGCTACAAAAATGCAAATCTGGATCCGTCAAAAAATCTAGAAAATAGACTCCCGGCCGAATCCAGCAAACATATATAAGTCATATGTTATTTCACAAAAATATGAGTCAAAACTGAATTGAAACCAGAAAACGTGTTCAGCCAGAAATCAGAAGATTGTATTCAAAGTCAGGAAAACAGCATGAAAACTCATTAATTAAATCCACGAAAAATCTGGGGTATTCCCCTATATGTGTAGCAACAGAAAAACAAGTTTCATAATTTTCCAACAAAAGTATAGTAGTCAAGCTAAATCAGAAAACAACAAGAAATAGTAGGTTTGTAAATCTGAAATTACAAACACTGCCGTACGAAAACAGCAATATCTCACAAACCATAAATCGAAATCCAAATCCACCAAAAGAGTGATAAAAGATACAGTAGGCTAACTTTCATATTTATAAATATTTTTCAAATAGTAAGTAGAATTAGGTCGAAAATCAGGTTCTTTATTGAATAGCGAGAAAAATCTGTTAGTATAGTAATTGTTTAGAAACATAGAACGGTTTATAAAACTCATCAAATAAATTCAAAAAAATTTGGGGTTAATCCCTATCAAGTCTAGAAGTACTGAGCAAAATTTCAGATCAAAATAATAATTTTAACACCAGAATAAAAATAGATTAATCTTCAGAATTCATAGAAAACAAAATCTGAAAACCTCTTTACACATCTGTAGTAAAATAGACATAACTCACAATTCATAAATCAAAACTGACATCCGTCAAAAGGGTTAAAAAATAGACATAATTCTCTACAGTTCATGTTCACAAAATATTTTCAAATACTGACCTTAATAAGGTCTAAAATACTAATCAAAACTGAAAACCGGCAAAACAGAAAATATCTCACATACACCAAATCAACTAGTTCAAATAAAACTCATCCAAAACATAACCGAACACGAAATAGAGTATACTAGATGTCCAAACAACACGGTATAGGGTATTTCACAAGTCCACAACAAGTCTACTACAAATAACACGAATGAGCACATGATATCACATGAAAAACACGCATATATACAACAACAAGTGGTCAACCCTATGTTATTTTATGCCATGTATGTCGTGAGTCAACTATGGTCAAATCATCACTATAGAAATAATATCAACAATGGATTTCACATACAAATTATCTCTAGAACCAACTACACTACAGGCGGTATTTAGTACTTGATTACACAAAGAAAAGAATACAAGTTACTTGCCTGAGAGACAACGATGAGAACGGAGCAAGAACAAGAATAACGGGAATGGATTCCTGGGTATGAACACAACGAACCAATCGAATCACGAACCAATCACTAACACACGATCACGAACAAGATGAAGACGATCGAGATCACGAACACAATCGGACGGCTGAGATCAAAGATCATGATCAAGATCAAGATCAATAAGATCGGACGATCCATATCAAGGTGATGATGAAGTTGATCATGATCGCGATCAAACGACCAAGATCAAAACAATCAAGGAACATGATGATCATGATCATCAAGGTGATCGACGGCTCACATCACATGATCAACTCTCTTGATCAAAACAGCAACCAGGGCTTGGCTGGCGGCTCAAACGGCGGATGGTAGCACGTCGGCGGTAGCGACGGTGAGATAGGCTGCCGGGGGGACGACGGGAGCGCTGCCATCGGCTGAAGGCAATGCGGTTGCAGGTGGAGTGTGGAGCTACGCACTGCGGCAAGGCGGAGGACAGCGATGAAGGGTGGTGAAACAACGGCGGGGAGCGCTTGTTGCCGCTGCGATGCTGGCTGGCTGCGTCATCGACGGGGCGCAGCTTAGGGGAAAGGCGAAGGCGCTGTCGGGGTCCTACAGGGGCTGGGAGGTAAAGGGAGAGGATAGATGGGAGTTGCGAGGGCGGTGCAGGGGGACGCAAGGGAGAGGGAGAGACAGCGGGCGGCTGTAGGGTGGAAGGTGAATAGGCATTAGGGGGTGGCTGCATGGGTAGGAGGATGGGTTTAGAATATATAGGGTGGAGAATAGGATTAGGGTAACAGGGTAGAGGGTGGCGGACGATTTTGGGTAATGTGGGTTTCGGGTAAGGAATTAATGGGTTAGGGTGATTGGGTGTTAACGGGTGGATTACTAATGGGTAAGGTTAGGCTTAATGGGTATTGGGGTTTGTAGGGTTATTGGGTTGGGATTTAAATGGGTAGGGTTTTATATTGGGTATATGGGTTTGAATAGGATTAGATAACAAATGGGTACAAAAATCCAATAAGAAAACATAAAATAACCAATAAAACATAATTTATAAAATAATTTAATTTACATTACAAGATAGACTTTATTTAAAATAACTACAATTATAGTTAGTACATAAAAGTAGATTTTTAATAATCATTCCAAAATATAAATAAGAACTGTAACACCCCGAATTCCAAATAGGGACGAATTCGAGATTCCACAGTATCTTTATGTCACTTCGTACAATTTTACAAAGAATTGAAAACTTTTTCAACAACAATACATCAGAGTTACAGTACACTTTGTTTACACAGCGGGAAATAAAAGATTGCAACATTAAAATAAAATACATCTTGTATAACTTTAACATCATTTGCATCACAACATCTTTACTCCTTCATGAACAGTTCATTACATGCATGTCAATCTGTGGGCACGTCAATTACTTACAACTGACGAAATGTTATACTCGACTATCCTCTTTATGCCGGCAATAGTATAACGATCTCAATACTTTAATAAAAATACAACAGTTGAATGAATAAATAAGTGTTAACTGTGTCTACGCTAAACATTTAAGTGTATGTCATGCATTAATGCCTAATGCACACAATTTATACTAGGATGACACAAATGCACACTTGTTCGGATTCTATGCATCCCATACTACATAGGTCCGAGGGAAAGTGCCTACGCACTCCACAATAAAAGGCTCAATCCCTCGCCATGAAAACTACCCGATAATAAAACAAGGTTCAGATCTTTCCACGAATTTGAATCCCAGCTCCAGAGTCCACCGCTGACTGTTATAACAGATTCTACATCGTGCGAATCATCCCGTAAGTGACCCTTTTGCCCGGTATACGTATATACATTGGAGACGGCAAACAGAACTATCCGTCCGAGTACTCAAGATCCCGGAGTCCACTGCTGACCCGTCCTCGTAGTCCCAGATTTAAAATATAATAGTCCGCCTCCCACGGAGCAACCTCAGTCCACCAACTGTGTATATAGCCTCAGAGTCCACCGCTGACTAAATAGAGCACCCCACTTACGTTTTTCCAGGTTTACTACATCTTCACCTAAGTGCCTAATTATTTTCTTTTAAGACATGAATAAATTTTCAAGCCTAGAATTAGTCTTATCTCTTACCGGTCTTAATCACCACTACCGAGATAGATCGACAATCCTATCTCAAATTTATATTTCAACTCTTTTATTTCAATATTTGCCGGTAACAAGATTTTACTAACTCAAAACTCAATAATTCATGCATAAGAATTATGGGTACACATATCCTATAATAGTCATGTCTTAATACTTAGATCATTTCATCATTTTAATTCATTTCACAAATTAAACAATGTCTCATTTTGGAACTATTCATGATTCTTTAATAATAACAAGTCTTTTTCATCAACAAACTTCATTCAACAACGATCTCTTTAATAACTTAAGTGCAAAAGACCAATTCACATTTCAACATATACCAAATACTCTTAATTTGCATAAGTGAATAATCACACCAAGATAAACTCATTCACATGAATAATTTAGTCTTATTCTACCAATATATCTCATTTGTAATTATAAAGCTCATTTTTCATTTCTCATTTTGCTTCTTTTCAGCACAATTCAAAGTCTCATTCGGCAACATAACTCAATTCCATCAAATAGTTCCATAATCAAAATAACAGTAGATTCTCTACAAAAGAACTTAATTATTCTTAATCAATGTCTCATTAGCATTATTCATGATTCTCTTATTTGTTCATACAACAATCATAATTCTATTTAATATTTTAAACTTATGAATTATCTTTAACAATCAAACACAATCTCTTCAAGAGTAAGTAATTCACACAATGTATTCTTTTAATTCCTTAAGAAAAATCATACATTTCTTATTAATAAATCTTCAATCTTTACTTACTTTCTATCTCAAATTTTCCTTTTTAGAGTCTCAATTATACATGAAAAATCTTGAAACTAATTTTAGTAAGTTCTAAATCACTTTATAAGAATAGTATAAATTTTCCCAATTTTATTTGCTTTAAAACTCATCCAAAACATTTGAGTAGAACAAACAAAACAAAAAATAAAATAAAATGTTTAGCCATAGGGTTTTGAACCCGTGAAGCTCCAGGCAGCAACCAAGAAACCCACACCAACCACTAAGTCCATATGGACTTATTGTTCTATTTCTACACTGAAGGACTTGTATACCAAGTCTCGGTGTAGAAATGATTTAAAACAACAACACAGAAAGGGTTGTTGTCTACGGGATTAGAACCAGGCCAGGCCGTAAGGCAGCGCAGTGCCGAAGCCAATAGGCCAGGCAAGCTCAGCGACTCAAATCTCTTCTTTCTACTTTTTGTTCGAAATCTCTATTAGTCTTTGTTTTTCATAAACTTGATTCTCCACTTCTAATTAATCCTTTATTAGACTAAAATAATTCCTCATGAACTGAATTTATTCCTTTAACCGAAATTTACTGATTTTAAAATCCATAATTTAGATAATGACCCTAAACTTCCAATTCCTTTCTTTTAATAGCCTCTATCTTTTCACGATCAAAAGTAAATGAGTCTAGTAGGGTTAATATTATCTTAAAAGAAAGATTTGGTTACTTAATAAAAATAGAAATTCTAATATCTTTCATATAATCTATTCTCTTTATTTATGCATAATCAAATTCTTCCTTTTTCTTTCTCATTCACTAACTAGCAAGTTTGTAGCTTTTAAAATAATTCATGATTCAATACTATTATTGTCACCTCTAATAACATAAATTGCTACATCAAAATTTTCAATAAAAATAAACATTTAACACACATGAAGTTTATAAATATTCTAACATGATTCTTAATATTTGACTATTACAGGCAATGCTTCTATTATTTGTTTAATCACAACTATAGCAATCTCATTCTTGATGTGTTATACTAGCATGAAATTTATCTACATATTTTGCATGATCATCAACTCATATTATTTATTATAATCCTAACATGGAAGTTTCTACAATTAGAAAGTAAAGAGATCACCCACCTTAGTTGGAGAATGAAGACTACAAAAGAGAAAGGGGTTCCTTCTTGTTCTTAGCTCCACAAGCACTTCTAGCTCCTAGCAAGGCCTCCTCTCCTAGCTATGGCTTCTCCTTCCTAGCAATGACTCCAAGCACAAAGAACTCTCACTCTCTTTCTTTTATCACTCTCTTTTCTTTCTTTCTTTCTTTTCTCTTTTGATTTTGTTTTGGTGCAAGGATAATGTAGGAATTTGAGTCTCTATTTATAGGATAAATCTAGGATTTATTATGCAAAATTCACATCCTAATAACTCTCCATTTATCACATTAAATCTTCATTTTCATAACTCCTTCCTTAGATTCTCCAAGCCTTAACTCTCATTCCTCTCTCTGTCTTTCATGCATGTAACCGGCCACCTCATTCAAGCCTCCACGTCAACAATGAAGGAAAACAGCACTTCATGCTATTTTAATCCTTCAACGTGGGCCCCTCCACATTTACTAATCCATTTATACACCATTCACACATTCATATTATTCCAATATTTATTTTTACCAAACATATTTCAATATATGCATCTTTCATATACTCTTTTTTTTTTACCAAAGAACAACTTTCACTAATCAACATATATTTTATATATATTTTCGAAACTACGGGGTGTTACATACACTCTGGAATTTATTTTTAAAAACAAATACGCTAAAATACGTTTACCGAAAACACGTGAGTCGCATGTAAAATATCAAAATGCGAAATTAATTTTATCAATAGAAAATTATTAAAATATAATCGAAATCAATATAAGAAAATTTATATTTACTTTTTTTATATATTTCATGATGAAATCACTACACGTAGAAAACACGTGCATTGTACGTACAAAATTATCTTAATCGAAAATAAGGGAAATGAATTTCCATTTTATAAAATAGGTTTGAAAACATAAAATAAATAATTGGAACCTAGAAATTATCATCCGCAGAGGCAGAAAATATGTAATTAATATGTGCATTGAAAACACGTAGAATACAAAGATTGAAATATTATATTTTTGTTGACTCAAAATAGGAAAAAATTAATACGGAAAATGTATAAATAGTTGGTAATCAAAATACGTGGCGAAAACACGTTACAAAATACACGTATGTAACACACAGGGGCAAAAATTGTAATTTCCAATTTTTGCTGGGTGTTACACTCTCTCCCCCTTAGAGTAGTTCCATCCCCGGAACTCGCTAGGGTAAAGATTGTATTTTGTACATGCCAAAGAAAATATTATTCTTGTATTTAGAAAACTGCAAACTTTAAAATACGTAATGCAGAAAACAAGACAAACTCTATATAGGAAAACTATGAATATTAAGATGTTACAAGACGGAACAAGAAAACTTGGAAAATGGCATAAGAAATGAAATGTGATAAGAGATAGAATAGTTTGAGAGAAATTTTCGTACGAAAATAATATTAGGTAAGCTATTAGATGAAAATGGAAAAGTCGATTAAGTTGTTAATTTCGAAGTAGTTCAGAAAACAATGTGGCGAAGAAACATAGTCAATAGGTAATTTGGAAAATTTTATCAATGTAATAAACGGTAGAAAATTTGCAAATTGTATAACGAAATCGAATTAGCAATTTAAAACAAGACCATTGAATAAGAGTTTGGAAAAATAAATGGGAATGAGACTTAGTTGAAAGTATAGATAACATAAAATGACTCTGTATACCAATTAATAAAATAATTTGTAAAGTAATTATAATAATTATACATACAAATTTGAAAATTTAAAATAGGAGGCGTACATTGAAATACTTTTGAATTGTCAAGTAGACCAACATATGAAATTTTATAGGCGTAAAATTTCATCGTAGACACCAAAATCTACGATAAGTTAGCGGCAAAATAAATTACGATAAAGTGGTATGAAAAGATTGAAATATTAGGAAGGAGATAGTTGATATTTAATAGTAATTACACAAGTAGGATAGAATTTTGTTTAAATAATATAATGTCAGATTGCAAAATATTATAAGCTAGTACGAAAATAGAATAAGGGTAAGTAAATATTATAGAAAACCAAATAGGGTTTATTAAAGTAGGCAATCTCTTTATGGTGTAGGTTCGTCTCGTTGGTATCCAACTGTAGACTTGCCTCTACGATCTCAAGTTGCAGAATTGCCTCCCTGACATCCGATTGCAGTTTTCCTTCTGGACATTCGGTTGCATACTGTAACGCCCCGCACCCAACTCGTACGCACACAATTAACTAAATTCTAGCCACGCCCACCACAGGCTGCGTCAAAAGGGTGGTTAACCGTGGGGTAACCCTTCATCATGGGCTAATCCTATATATCTCTTCTTTCTTCCTTCTTCTTGGCCGATATGGGATTTATTCCCTAGGTCAACCGGTCCACACCTACACCCACACACGTCCATTCTATCATTCCTTCATTCATTAATACCATCTATAGCCCCATAGATCATCTCATAGGCTCATCACACCATCAAATCCCATAGGATCTTCTATAGTCCACACCAATTAATACCAACTCATTTCTTTCCTTCTTTCCATGCCACGTCACCTTCTTCCTTTCCTTTTTTCTTTCTTATACTTATATACTATATATATACTATCCATATACTAGTATATATATACTCTCTTAGAAATACAGGGTCTCACATTCACCCCCTCTTAAGAATTCAGCGTCCTCGCTGAATACGGGACGTGCAATCTAGTACAGGATCTTTCTTTCTAGTCGAATGTAGACTTGTCTCCTAATCGCTGCCCTCCCAAGGTCTTACGCATCTCATACATATATTGCGTCCCACGCACTTTCTATATACAAGTCCTACATTCGATGTCGAAACGCACTTTCTATATACAAGTCCTACATTCGATGTCGAAAGTTAGCTTTGATACCATCTGTAACGCCCCGCACCCAACTCGTACGCACACAATTAACTAAATTCTAGCCACGCACACCACAGGCTGCCTCAAAATGGTGGTTAACCGTTGGGTAACCCTTCATCATGGGCTAATCCTATATATCTCTTCTTTCTTCCTTCTTCTCGGCCGATATGGGATTTATTCCCTTGGTCAACCGGTCCACACCTACACCCACACACATCCATTCTATCATTCCTTCATTCATTAATACCATCTATAGCCCCATAGATCATCTCATAGGCTCATCACACCATATACTAGTATATATATACTCTCTTAGAAATACGGGGTCTCACACATACTTTGCCTTCCCGACGTCCAGTTGCAGTTTGCCTCCATTGACGTCTAGTTGCAGATTTGCCCTCTCGATATCAGGTTGCACCAAAATGGGAGACGAAAAAATGTAATCTTTGGATATTTGAAATCAGTGATATATAAGTGAATGAAAAAGTTGTAAATGAAATAGGAAATTATGACGGCAAAAATATCAAAATAGATATATATACAAAAATTTGTAGTAATAAAAATAACATTAAGACAAAATAGTGTAAAGCACATACACGCGATGGAAACACAATTGAAAACAATAATTATGTAGTATAGCAAATTAGTACAATAGACATAAACAAGTATATGCAAAAATATTAATGTAGTAATTAGATGAGGGCAAAATGATATGTATAATAAGAATATTGAAATATATGATATATATAGAAATCATTGGAACAAATATATATATGTAATAACTAAGAATGTAAAGACAGTTAAAATTTGAGAAAAGATAATGTATAAATAGTGAGTATATGCATTATATTAAAGAAGTGTAAAACTATAATGAGTAGCGATTAATAGTAAAAATGAATATATCAAAACAAATAGGCAATAATAATAGTACCGAATGTAGACAATAAAACAAAATGGTAGGTCATATTTATATAGGTAGAAAATTTCAATCTTATTAAAAACATATAGGATAAGATAATATAGTATCACAGAAATCAAGTCATATAAAATGAGTGCACATAAGAAAATTTCATAAGAAAAATTCAAAATAATAAATGAGGAAAATAGTGGTTGCAATATTAATTTAATAAACGGTAATTTAAAACTTGACAAAATATGTAAAGTAATAGTAGATATAAACGGGTAAACATAAACTGACATGAAAGACGAAATTTTAAATTTGAAAAGCAAGTTTAAAATATCAAGACTAAGGAAGATAGTGTAACCCCTGTTTTTCATTTTATGTATTTTGGAGTGTATTTTTCATTTTTGTGTATTTTTATATCTCTTGTATTTTTCGGAACCATATATTGGATTATTTTCAATACATATTCTTATTCTTTCATTTTTGACCTCATTGTGCTGATTGTTTGTCGTTTTGTTCAGTTTCACCATTTTGAGTCCTTTTACTCATTTTCTTGGCCTCGTTCATTATTTTTATTTATTTTGGTGATGTAATGGATTTTTGGTGGTGGTCTACCCAAATTATGATTTTTGGCCCTTAAGGAGATTTTTAGGAGTCATAGAATTCACTATATATTGTATTCCTATTTGAAACCTATCCAATACCTATTACCCAATTGTATACCTATTATTACATATTCATACTCATAACCCATTAACCCACAATTAATCCATATATATAACCCTAATCTCCCCTTAACCCTAACCCTAATCTTATTTTCTCCTCTCCAATCCATCCGGCCTCCTTTTCCTATCCATAGTTGCTCCCGGCCTGCACCCCCACATCAGACCCGAGCCTCCCCCTTGCCACTATCCTGCCATCCCACCATACAACATCCCCTACTCCATCCATACTTCAATCTCCCTTCACCATACTACAACCCTAAACCTTCTTCCTTGTGTGGTCGGACATCCAAAACAGCACCACCACCATCCAAATTAGCACAAACTCCTCCCTTTGTGGTATTTTTGAAATGGTTATCATCCACTTGGTTCGTGCATCAAGGAGATCGATCGTGTAGGCATTTTGGTTCGTGGGTTCGCTTGGATTTGCGCTAGGAGGGATTTCGTTCGTGGGTTTTGCACTTGGACTCAATTGCTTCATGTATCACTCCATTAAGAGGCAAGTAACTTGTACTACAATTTCTTAGGTTGATACAAGTCAAAAAGTTCACATATAATGTAGTTGGATCTAGAGACGGCCAAAAATTGTATTTTTATTGATGGGTTTTGTCTCTATTGTGTTAATTGGCCATAGATGACTTATAGCACCAAGTTTGATAGGATTATAACATAGGTTATGCCCAAAATTGGATTTTTGTTCGTATGTGTGATTAATTGCATGATATGTGTTTGATTGATTGCCCATATGAAAATAACAGGCTTGGACATGTTAGAAGCCCTTAATAATGATATTTAGATGTTTGGTAGGTTATATTTCAAATTTGGTTGAGTTTGGTTCAATATTATGAAAGTTATGTTGATTTTAAGTAGAGGTGTGAAATCTGTATGTTGCAGTCTGTTCTGTGTTGTTTGCTATTTTCACCTATGCTAAGGTCCGAATCTCAACTTCAAAATTAAAAGTGAATTCTAGATAATTGTGTATATTTTCAAACCCCACTAGTTTTACTGTATTTGGAGTTCGTATGACTGAGATATGATAATTTTGGTACAACCGTGTCGGTAGTTTTCAGATTCAGTTTTGTGTCAATTTTGCTAACTAATTATTTTCAAGAACTAGGCTATACATAATATCTTGCTATAATATTTTGCTCAGTGTTTCCTCATGATGTTAGGAACTTTCCAGATTTTTGGTGTATTTTAAAGATAAGTTTTGTGCGATGTTTCATATTCTTTTCTAAATTCATCTTATGCTGTAATTTGCGTGCTGTTCAGTATAGAACCCTGTTTTCACCCTAATTATTTATACTGTATGAAAATTATTTGTGAAATATGAAAGTTGAAAAATTTTATCTATTTTCACTTCGTTTTGGAAGAATTGGATTTCGATTCACTGATTGCGAGATATCCTTGTTTTCGTACAGCAGTGTTGAGAAATTCCAGATTCTTCAAATCGTGTTTTTATATTGTTTCTTATTTTTTATGACTTATCTATAATTACTGGAATATTATGAAACTTGTTATTTTGAGTCTATATCTATAGGGGATTACCCCAGATTTTTCGTAGAATTATTTGATATGTTTTCATGCTGTTTTCATGCTTTTGAAGTCGTTCTCCTGTTTTCTGACTGAACATAAAATCCGTGTTCAAATCAGTTTTGAGTTGAGATGTTGTGAACTAGTATGTGACTTATTTATATGCGTTGGATTCGTGTGGATGTCTAGTTTCCATATTCTTCGACGGATCTTGATTTTCATGTCTTTATCTCTCAGAATCTCTGTTTTACTACTGATTGGTCTTGCTGACCTGATTATAAACATAGGCTAATTTTCTCGTTTGTGTGACTTTATATTACCTATTCTTGCTGATGTGACTCCCTGAACCTAAAACTGGTTTTATCATGTTAGTTTGACACTATTTCGCACACATTAATGTCTGTTTAATAACCATAATAAAAGTAAGCAAGCCGAGGTTTATGGGAAAGATCGAGTACTGGAAAAGCATAGAAATGTGTACTTAGAAGGGGGCCTATGTTTCCCATATAATTATCTGTATTCTGACCCTGTCTACATTACTTCTTATATATGAAGGTGTAGAGTAGAAGAGAACCACTAGGTTCTATCTGTCTGTTTCTGACCCTGTCTACATTACTTCTTATAGGAAGGTGTAGAGAAGAAGAGAACCACTAGGTTTTATCTGTCTGTTCTGATATCTGTCTGACCCTGAGTACACGGCCCTATATGATCCCCTACAAAATCTACAAACGAAACTGTTGTGTTGTAGCAACCATGTAATGTGGGCTGCATGTCGTGCTACATTAATATGAAATCTGAATCTGAATCTGTTGATGAATTCTGAAGTTTGAATCTGAATCTGTTATATGGAAATCTGAATCTGAATTTGTTATATGAAAATCTAATTATCTGAGATCTGTTATCTGAATATCTGACATATCTGTTACCTGACACTTGACACTTAACACTTGAGGCATATGCTAGGATACCATGTTAGTTTTTTCTGCCATACCATATTAGGTCTGTTCTGATATTAGTTAGATCTGTTTAGTTTCCCCATGTGCTTGTATCCTACATTGTTTGTGATCCGCGACTTGCAATTGATGGGTACTTGTTTTCTTCTTCTCCCCTTTTTTCCTATAAATTTACTTATTACAGATTAGGTTGGACAGCTGCTTGATGGTAATGGCGAAAGGATGTATTGAGTTGGATATTTCTGCTTTATTATTATTATTAGTTGTGCTTGAACAATGAACATTTGTATTTGGTTTATTTAGATATTATCTGTATTTGGGCGATGTGACCCAGAATATTGTTTTTTCTCCAGACTCTGATTTATTTGGGAATATTGTATTTGGTTTCAAGTAAATTTCTGTTGGTAATTTGTTTCAAGTATTCGTGAATGGTTATGCCTTTTTGCTTCCGACTCTGATATATTCTGTAATGTATTGTAAAGATTTCTTAAACAACTTAAGGATGATAATAATCATTCGCTGGGCTTTTGTTACGTACTCGTATTCCATATTTTTGGGAAGCGGGGCGTGACAGATAGACAAATAATAAATATTCAAATGATTTAATAACATAAGAAAATATTGAATATGGAGAAAGTACCATGATAAAAATCTACAAAAAAAAAAAATATTTTGAGAGGGAAGTGTGTAAGGTATCATGAATGACGGTCCAAGCCAACCACGCTTCCACTGCGCCACTCTGATACCTAGGGAAAAATGTGATCGCATACACTCTCATATTAATGTATACAAGGAGAACATCATGAATGAAGATGAATGCAAGTTCATTAACAACTTTCATTCACGACTCCAGCCATCCAAAAAGAGAAGAGAAAACATCAGTGTACAGAGCGGTATAAATGTAAATCACTTACACTTAAATCTCTATAGATTGAAAACTCACACTCTAATGTCCACGCTAGGGTGTCGTTCCTTATACATTTGTACTAATTGTGAAGCAAGATCTGATACCATCTGTAACACCCCGAATTCCAAATAGGGACGAATTCGAGATTCCACAGGATCATTATTTTACTTCGTACAATTTTACAAAGAATTTAAAACTTTTTCAACAACAATACATCAAAGTTACAGTACACTTTGTTTACACAGCGGAAAATAAAAGATTGCAATATTGAAATAAAATACGTCTTGTATAACTTTAACATCATTTGCATCACAACATCTTTACTCCTTCATGAACAGTCCATTACCTGCATGTCAATCTGTGGGCACGTCAATTACTTACAACTGACGAAATGTTATACTCGGCTATCCTCTCTATGCCGGGAATAGTATAACGATCTCAATACTTTAATAAAAATACAACAATTGAATGAATAAATAAGTGTTAACTGTGCCTATGCTAAACATGTAAGTGTATGTCATGCCTGAATGCCTAATGCACACAATTTATACTAGGATGACACAAATACACACTTGTTCGGATTTTATGCATCCTATACTACATAACTCCGAGGGCAAGCAACTACGTACTCTACAATAAAAGGGCTCGATCCCTCACCATGAAAACTACCCGGTAATAAAACAAGGTTCAGATCATTCCACGAATTTGAATCCTTGCCCCGGAGTCCACCGCTGACTGTTATAACAGATTCCACATCGTGCGAATCATCCCGTAAGTGACCTTCTAGCCCGGTATACGTATATACATTGAAGACGGCAAACAAAACTATCCGTCCGACTATTCAAGATCCCGGAGTCCACCACTGACCTGTCCTCGTTGTCCCGGATTTAAAATATAATAGTCCGCCTCCCACGGAACAACCTCAGTCCACCAACTGTGTCTATAGCCTCGGAGTCCATCGCCGACTATATAGAGCACCCCACTTACGTTTTCCCAGGTTTACTACATCTTCACCTAAGTGCCTAATTATTTTCTTTTAATACATGAATAAATTTTCAAGCCTAGAATTAGTCTTATCTCTTACCGGTCTTAATCACCACTACCGAGATAGGTCCACAATCCTATCTCAAATTTATATCTCAACTCTTTTATTTCAACATTTGCCGGTAACAAGATTTTACTAACTCAAAACTCAACCATTCATGCATAAGAATTATGGGTACACATACCCTATAATAGTCATGTCTTAATACCTAGATCATTTCATCATTTTAATTCATTTCACAAATTAAGTAATGTCTCATTTCGGCACTATTCATGATTCTTTAATAATAACAAGTCTTTTTCATGAACAAACTTCATTCGACAACGATCTCTTTAATGACTTAAGTGCAAAAGACCAATTCCCATTTCAACATATACCAAATACTCTTAATTTGTATAAGTGAATAATCACGCCAAGATAAACTCATTCACATGAATAATTTAGTCTCATTCTACCAATATATCTCATTTGTAATTATAAAGCTCATTTTTCATTTCTCATTTTGCTTCTTTGCAGCACAATTCAAAGTCTCATTTGGCAACATAACTCAATTCCATTAAATAGTTCTATAATCAAAATAATAGTAGATTCTCTACGAAAGAACTTAATTATTCTTAATCAATGTCTCATTAGCATTATTCATAGTTCTCTTATTTGTTAATACAACAATCATAATTTTATTTACAATTTTAAACTTATGAAATATCTTAAACAATCAAACACAATCTCTTCAAGAGTAAGTAATTCACATAATGTATTCCTTTTATTCCTTAAGAAAAGTCATACATTTCTTATTAATAAATCCTCAATCTTTACTTACTTTCTATCTCAAATTTTCCTTTTTAGAGTCTTAATTATACATGAAAAATCTTGAAACTAATTTTTGTAAGTTCTAAATCATTTTATAGGAATAGTATAAATTTTCCCAATTTTATTTGCTTTAAAACTCATCCAAAACATTAGAGTAGAACAAACAAAACAAAAAAAAGTAAAATGTTCAGCCATAGGGTTTTGAACCCGTGAAGCTCCAGGCAACCACCAAGAAACCCACACCAACCACTAAGTCCATATGGACTTGTTGTTCAATTTCTACACTGAAGGACTTGTATACCAAGTCTCAGTGTTGAAATGATTTAAAACAAAAACACAAAAATGGTTGTTGTCTACGGGATTCAAACCAGGCCAGGCCGTAAGGTAGCGTAGCGCCAAAGCCAATAGGCCAGGCAAGCTCAGCGACTCCAATCTCTTCTTTATACTTTTCGTTCGAAATCTCTATTAGTCTTTGTTTTTCATAAACTTGATTCTCCACTTCTAATTAATCCTTTATTAGACTAAAATAATTCCTCATGAACTGAATTTATTCCTTTAACAGTAATTTACTTATTTTAAAATCCATAATTTAGATAATGACCCTAAACTTCCAATTCCTTTCTTTTAATAACCTCTATCTTTTCATGAACAAAAGTAAATGAGTCTAGTAGGGTTAACATTATCTTAAAAGAAAGATTTGGTTACTTAATAAAAATAGAAATTCTAATATCATTCATATAATCTATTCTCTTTATTTATGCATAATCAAATTCTTCCTTTTTCTTTCTCATTCACTAACTAGCAAGTTCGTAGCTTTTAAAACAATTCATGATTCAATACTATTATTGCCACCTCTAATAATATAAATTGCTACATCAAAATTTTCAATAAAAATAAACATTTAACACACATGAAGTTTATAAATATTCTAACATGATCCTTAATATTTGACTATTACACATAATGCTTCGATTATTTGTTTAATCACAACTATAGCAATCACATTCTTGATGTGTTATACTAGCATGAAATTTATCTACATACTAGGTTTTCCCGATGACACGTGCCTGCGGCACGTCTTCGGCACGATGCATCTTGTTTGATCATATAAAATAGTTTTGGAAGTCTAACAAATTAAAGTAGCAAGCATAGAGCAAAAAAGATATTATATGGTTTTTTTGAATTTTTTTTAAAGTTGTTAAATTTTTAAATTTTTTAGTTTTATAATTTTTAATTTTTAAAAAAATTTAAAAATTTTTATTTTCTTAATTTTTTGAATAGAGGAGGGAAGGAGAGAGAGGGAACAAAAAAATAATTAAATAAATATAGGAGTTGTTTTGGGTGGGGGATTTGAATTTGAGTTTTGGGAGAAAAATATGTTTTGTGAGGTTAGATCTAGACCTTTGATTTTTGGGGGATTGAAGGAGAGCCACTTGATAGCGTTCTTTGTGTTTTATTATATGGATTTTACATGATCATCAACTCATATTATTCATTATAATTCTAACATGGAAGTTTCTACAATTAGAAAGTAAAGAGATCACCCACCTTAGTTGGAGAATGAAGACTACAAAAGAGAAAGTGGTTCCTTCTTGTTTCTAGCTCCACAAGCACTTCTAGCTCCTAGCAAGGCATCCTCTCCTAGCTATGACTTCTCCTTCCTAGCAATGACTCTAAGCACAAGAACTCTCACTCTCTTTCTTTTATCTCTCTCTTTTCTTTCTTTCTTTCTTTTATCTTTTGATTTTGTTTAGGTGCAAAGGAAATGTAGGAATTTGAGTCTCTATTTATAGGATAAAGCTAGGATTTATTATGCAAAATTCACACCCTAATAACTCTCCATTTATCACATTAAATCTTCATTTTCATAACCCCTTCCTTAAACTCTCCAAGCCTTAACTCTCATTCTTCTTTCTGTCTTTCATGCATGTAAGAGCATCTGTAGTCGTTTGCTATATATCGATAATATCGATATTTGGTTTAAAAAGCAGCTGCAGTCGTTTGCTATATATCGATATTATCGATAAATCGCTACAGTAGATTGCTATAAATGAGAATCGATATAGCATTTATCGATAAGTGAGGGACGGTGTTCGAAGTGCCGTCCGTTTGAAAAAATTAATATTATAATCGTCGGACGGCACTTGAAGTGCCGTCCGTTTGAAAAAAACGAATTCGCCATCCGAAATCCTCGGATGGCACTTGAAGTGCCGTCCGGAGGTTTTTGTATTTTCTGATTTTTTTTTGCAATTTTTTATTTTTTTTTGCAATTTTCGAAATGTTTTCGTAATTTTTTAAAAGTTTTTTGTAATTAATGAATTGTTTTTGTAATTAATGAATTGATTTTTATAATTAATGAATTGTTTTCTATTGGCTGCCACCCACATGGGCTTGGACGGCACATAATGTGTCGTCCGTCCCTAGGGGTCGTGATTTTTTTTTTCTCTCTCTCTCGAATGACAGCGACGTCCACTCCGACGGCACTTCATGTGTCGTCGCTTAATATTATAGTACTGATTGCTAAAAAATAGCTCTCGACGAGTGCAGCGTAATCGAAATTTCTATTTCTATTTATCCATATATGGATAATTTTAGCATAAACGACTACAGATGCTCTAACCGGCAAACCTCATTCAAGCCTCCACGTCAACAATGAAGGAAAACAGCACTTCATGCTGTTTTAATCCTTCAACGTGGGCCCCTCCACATTCACTAATCCATTTATACACCATTCACACATTCATATTATTCCAATATTTATTTTTACCAAACATATTTCAATATATGCATCTTGCATATACTCTTTTTTTTTTTACCAAAGAACAACTTTCACTAATCAACATATATTTAATATATATTTTTGAAACTACAGGGTGTTACACACACTCCGGAATTTATTTTTAAAAACAAATACGCTAAAATACGTTTACCGAAAACACGTGCATCGCATGTAAAATATCAAAATTCGAAATCGATTTTATCAAAAGAAAATTATTAAAATATAATCGAAATCAACATAAGAAAATTTATATTTACTTATTTTATATATTTCATGATGAAATCACTACACGTAGAAAACACGTGCATTGTACGTACAAAATTATCTTAATCGAAAATAGGGGAAATGAATTTCTGTTTTATAAAATAGGTTTGAAAATATAATATAAATAATTGGAACCCAGAAATTATCACCCGTAGCAGCAAAAAATATGTAATTAATACGTGCATTGAAAACACGGTGAAAGCACGTAGAATACAAAGATTGAAATATTATATTTTTGTTGACTCAAAATAGGGAAAATTTAATACAGAAAATATATAAATAGTTGGTAATCAAAATACGTGGTGAAAACACGTTATAAAATATACGTGAGTAACACACAGGGGCAAAAATTGTAATTTCCAATTTTTGCGGGGTGTTACAAGAACAATAATACTAATAACAATCATAAAAATAAGAAAATGATAAAAATAATATTGATAATAATAATAACAGTAATAATAATAATAAGAGTAATAATAACAAAAAGAAGAATTGTATTACAATATAAAAAAAAAATCATAGAAAATAGTTTCAATGAAATTGTTGATCGAAAACAGATTTTAATAGGAGATCCAATAATACAATTTGACAAAAGAATTAGAAAGCGGTAAAAATAATTTACGAAATTTTTAAATACAGAAAATACGTATTTGGGAATAGGGGTTACAGAAAGCGAGTTTTAGGCTTAGTTTTTCACTTGCCTAAACTCGCTTTCTCAAAAAGCGAGGGAATTTATCCCACAGTCGATTGGGTCTTTTTAGCCCCCACGCTCGAAATCAGATTTCACTTTCTCTTTCACTCTCTATCTTCCTCCTCCTCTTCTAACCTCGAAACCCTAACCCATCTTTCATCTCATTTTTGTCCAATAACCACAAAAATTCGTTGATTAACCCATAAAATCGCTCTGAAAACCCTAAACTTTGAAAAAATATCTACTCAAGACTGTCTACTCAAGACTCTGGAAAACTATCTACTCAAGACTTACTTTCTGAGAAAGCAAGGTGGTTTCACCTAGACTCGCTTTCTATACATAACACTACAACTCAGTCAAACAGTTGGAACATACATTACAAAACCATTCTTCACCAACATAAATTTATAACCACAACTTCACCAATTCACCAATTACCAACTTCACCAATTCTTCATCAACTCACAGCATTACCACAAACTACTCAACCAATTCACCAATTCTTCACCAATACATAACACAAAAACACAATCGTTCAAAACTTTAAAAAAATGAAACCATCACACACTCACACACCCCATACGAACATTTCATTCTTCATACATTCCAAATTTATAGCGTGTTTACAACATCGAACCATACATTACAAAACATTGAAAAATTAATACAAAAAAACCTCACGAATCGGGTGTGAAGAAAGCGGGGGGTCTCCTTTGCCTTTTACCACGTTGTGAGTGGCCTATGTGACACCGGACATCGGAATCAGGTCTTCTTCTTGTTGTTGTGTCCCCTTAATGTTTTCTTCTATCTCAGCCTCTTTATCTTCTTCTTTAGACTCGTTTCTAGGACGACATGGGGGTTTATGGGCAACTTTCTTCCTACGAACACCACGTGCACTTGTTCGATGAGCGGGAGTGGTTAGAATAGCATCTAAGGTTGCTTCCTCGCCCACAGCATCAGCTTGTGCATGACATGACGTCAACATCTCGCGTACAAAGTCCTTCACCGGATCTACGATGTTGCTCCTCAACACAACAACACATTTTTTAGCCTTAGTCCAAGTCTGGCTCATCTACAAAACATGAGAAGTTAAAATAATAAATACAGTGAATGTATATATAAACCAAAACACCAGAAAAACTTTAAAAGATACAACAAAACTTAAAAACTTACAATTTTACAAAGAGCCGATGCCTTCGGTTGGAACATAGGCAAATTCATCGAATGTTAATCTACTGGTTCGGTTGCTGGTCGACGAATCGGTACTACCACACCTGTAGGAGTCTGCACTGTCGGAGATATATAGCGTCTCGTTATCCTCCCATACCAGGCCATATAATTTGCATGCACCGATCGATCAAACGGAGGAATGTCAGCAATAATTTCGTCGAACCGGTGCTGATTCCATCTCTCAACATATGTAGAAAAGCTTGCGGCCCAATTATGTCCGGGTTGTCGACCCATTCCACTAATAGAATGCATATCAGCATTGAACGGTTCGGCAACAGGAATCATTTGAATGAGACCAAACTGACATAGCACTCTATTTACATAGTAGAATTCAACTGTGCCAAAGTTGATTAGTGGTGCTTTAGTCAACCACAGATCGCGCATGTACAAGCAATAGGCGGTAGTCGAGCAACAAGGCCTCCGTGTAGGACATCCACACGACGCAATCATCTACCAACGTATCCAACTCATCACGAAAGTACGTCAAGCATCTGTTGGGGTTGGCCGTCCATGTGAGATTGTTGAACCAGTACACACCGAGTGGAGGTAACATGTGCTGGTCCTCGGGAAGATGGACCCAATTGGGTGATTGCCTCCGCACTACAGGCCGACCCACATAAATACGCTCCCAACTCTAGACTTGTAGCAAGATCATTTGTCTATTCATTTGCACCAAACCAAGACTGCACAAATACAAACTCTTGTACAGGGACGATAATGTGGCACTACCCCAACTGTACTGTCCGACTCTTTCAGATCGGCAATTAATGGGAGGTACATCAAGGAGACCGAATGACCAGTCGAATTTAGGAACATCACGCCGCCAAATAGTGTAAGGATGTAGTCCCTGCAGTAGCACTGAACCTCCTCCTCAGTGGAATCTTCATTCAATCGATTCTTGAATGTGTCCTTCAACCACTTCAACCGAATAAATTTTTCATTTACTGCTCCGGTTTACACTTTGACACCAAGGTATTGTTCCACTAGATATACCGGTTCGAAGTCCATTGTGCTTGCCACTGCCTGCCCATCAACTAGAAGACCGATGAGTACAAAGACGTCCTGCAGTGTCACGGTCATCTCCCCAATTAGCAGGTGAAATGTGTGTGTTTCAGGCCGCCATCTCACAAGCAGTGCGGTAAGAAGAGGCCGATCACATTTGATGGAGCTCACCAGTACAATACCATATAATCCACAGTCCCATAGGATCTTGTGAATCCGTGGGTGCATAGGCAGTGGATGACCCCCCTAAATGTACATTCCTTGGATTCACCTTCCTACACATCATTCGAACGGTGATGCAACTGGAGAGTAAGGAGTGTAGGGTCGAGGGGACCTCGACCTCCGGGAGGAATATAAGATAATGAAGGAGCTGAAAAAGAAGGACCCACCTCATTTGGATTAGTTGGGACCTATACAACAATAACATTTAAATCAGTACACTGATAATACATTTTATTGTATGATAATCAAACTAATTGAATATAAATAATTATTCACTTATATTAGTACGTTTGGTACCACCACGACGACCACTACGTCTACCGCGAGGAGGTGGGCCAAAAGAAGTACGTGTTTCATCGCCGCGAGGAGATCTACTACTCGATCCTTCCTCCATATTCCCCATCGTGCGTGCCATTTATAATAAAAGAGAGTATACTATAACTAAAAACAATCGTTATTAACTATACCAATATCTACATATATCCATATATCTACATATATCCAATTTTTACCCCCAAATATATAACCTACATATATCTACATATATCCAATTTTTACCCCAAAATATGTAACCTACATATATCTACATATATCCAATTTTTACACCCAAATTCGACATATATTCAATTTTTATCCCCAATTTTTACCTACATATATATACAACATTAAAAAAGCAAGAGTTTGATAAATATACCACAAGCTTTACCCCCAAATTCGAAGCACTCCACCTCCACTACAAGCTTTACCCCCAAATTCGAAGTGGAAAATCAAAAGAAGATGAGAAATGTGATGATTTTATGAGTGAATCGACGTATTTTGGTTGGTTAATGGCCGAAATTAGACCACGACTCGTATGGGTTAGGGTTTTGTTAGAAGAAGAGGAGGAAGATAGAGAGAATAAATGTGAAAGTGAGATCTGATTTTGAGCGTGGGGACTAAAGACCCAATCGACACTCGCTTTTTAAATCCCCTCGCTTTTTGAGAAAGCGAGTGTAGGCAAGTGAAAAACTAAGCCTAACACTTGCTTTCTGAAAAAGCGATGAGGATTTACCCAAACTCGCTTTTTCAGAAAGCGAGTAGGGCATTTTGGGAATTTTAAAAAAAAGTAGGGTAGTTTGGGAAAAACTTTCAAAAAGTGGGACAGTTTGGGAAAAAATTCTTAAAGACGACTGTGATCTGATCTCACTGTAACCACCATATCTGTATCTCATATAGATAACCTTTTAAATCAAAAGATAATGATAAATCAATTTCACAATTACTTATTAACCATTAATAAGTTAGGATATATCTTCATATCTCTTTTTAAAGATATCACCATATCCTAAATATTAATAAATTGCGAGATAAATAAAGTAATTAAATATTTTAACTGTTGCAATATTATAGTGAGAGAAAATGCCCTTATTTAACTCATAATTAAGTGATAAACAAGAATTTATTTAACTCGTAAATAAATTGATGACCATATGACATTCTGTGATAGCATGACTACTTGTCATATTTAATATATCATATTATTCAATTCTAAATGTTGTCAAACAAAATTCCGAATTGAACTTTCCGAGAAAAAAAACTTGTGTATGAGCCATTAGGCCTCACATTAAGTCGGCAGTGAAGACATTAAACTTTTGTATTTTTGCACAGGTCAAGAGTAACGTCAAGCAACATATCATAACTACCCAGATAATGTGAGTTTGATTGCTAAAATCATTTGTACTCTTTAGCTATTAGTTCTCGTGCATTAAATCCTTGATCATACAATGTCACGAAAAAAATTATGGAACAGATTAATGTCAAACCCTATCCACTTAATCATATATGTCTGATACGTCAGTGATTGACACAAATAATACTTAGAAACTCATTTCTAAAATTCATTCTGCTAGGGTCATAGACTTCCCGAGTCATCACTTTATATCTTTACATAAAACATTCTCTCCAAATGGAAGTGATTGATTTCTTGTTGATTGTTCACCCAATTCTATGAAAGCCTTACTATGCCCAGGCCCGGCCCTGGGGCAGGGCCTAGAGTGCGACCGCCCTGGGCCCCCAAAATTTAGGCCCATTTTTTAGAACTTAAAAAAAAAAAAAAAATTAGTATGCTTAATAATTATGCATAGAGACTCCAAGAGTATCAGCATGCTTAATAATTATGCATAGAGACTCCAACACTCAAGTCTCAACTGTCTAACTTAAATACTTAATAATTATGCATAGAGACTCCAAGAGTCTCAGCACATTTTTACTCATGAGTCTGTGTGGAGTTCTTGTTATGTTTTCTAGTTTATAGTTTTTTCCAAGTTATTTTAATTCGCAGGAGTTTGATTAGTGATTGTGTTGTGTTGTGCTTTGACAACTGGGTTTCTTTCTTCTTTCAGGTACTCCACATATCTTTCTTTAGATTCTCTTCCTCTATTTATCCAAACTAACTAGCTTTGGTTACTTCTCTTCTCAATGAGACATTGTTATGTTTTTCTTGTATTACTAGCTTTCTATATTCGTCTACAACATAACATTGTTATGTTTTCTTGTAAGTACAATTTCACACGTATTTGGATCGTATCAATTCGGTATTGATTTCATTTTTTGTTTGTTTTTATACAGTTTAAGCAAGATAGAGACTAACATGCCGTAATCTGATATATGATATGATATGATATGATCTTTTAGTTTCTGCATTAAAATAGAGTTGAGTAGAGGCTAGTTTCATCTACTATTTTATGTTTGATTTAGTAGCTGATTGTGTTGTATCTCAAGAAGGTTTTCCATAAGCATGCTCCAATGGTCATAGTGACCATCGAACCGTTGTATGGAAGGTTGCAGGAAACCTTCTCTTCACTCATATTTCTCTCTCTCTCTCTCTCTCTCTCTCTCTCTCTCTCTTTTTCTGTGTTTTCATGTAACTCAAAAGAAGCAGCTTTTCTCTCCTCAGGCTCCAGGGGAGCTATGATACCAGAATGTTAAATGCAATTGATCTCGAAAGCAAGAATGCAAAGAACTATCTGAGAATGACTTATTTTATTTTTGAAATAGTATATGAAGCTAGTTTCATCTATTATTTTGTGTTTGATTTAATAGATGATTGTGCTGTCAAATATGTTCTAACATATATGGTTTTGATGAGGATTTGGATGATTTTCTGTCCTGTGCTTTCTGGGTTGGGGTAGTGAAAAATTATTTTATCTTAATAGTACATATCGGGTCTCATTATAGTTACCAAGTAAATATGTAATTTAATTATCAATGAAGAGCTTGAATCATAGACCAGGTCCTGTGCCTTCTGGTTATTTTGAACATGGAACATGTAATCTAAGAAGGACCTCATAATCTTTGTTCGTCCTGGGCCTTTAAATTGTCAGGACCGGCCCTGACTATACCCAGAATACCTTACACATGTCTTAAAAAGTCATGCTAAGGAATAAACTGAAAAATAGATGACAAATACAAAATGTTATGACAACCTTAGGTCTACGGATTACTTGTACCTACTATCCCCCAATAAATTGCCTACTGACATTTATTTTTATTTTCATTAGGTATTCATTTTTGTGAGTCAGTTCATTGAACTAAATCGTTTAACACTTATTCCCTTATATTAATGTCTCTACATAAATAATTGTGAGATCAATTATTCTCTACTTTAGAGCATATAACTAGTGCACTAATCTTACCGGAATTACTTATATCCAATCTCAATAATCCTACGACGAGGAATATTTTTTATTAATCTTATTAAGTTTAAATCTGAGTGACATGATCTCTTCACGGTTCTAAGCTCATTTAATTAATCTATGGATTACCCGAGAAAAAGTAGTAGCATATGATGAATCAACTGTCGCAAATAATTTTATTAATCATAAATAATATTTATAAGAGAATTGGCATCACATCTTATGCGATTAGCTGTAGGACACATCCCTAACATGTCATTCAGATCATTCAGAATCCAACAGTAAAGCGTTTTAATAGTGCTTTGAAATATTTAGCATGATCTGACGGAAAACATCACACTGCTTGAAACTGAGCGATGCTGCAGCATATCCGAAAGACTGAACCAACAAGGCTGTCATCTCCGAGCCGACAAACAAGGTTTTTATTTTATTTTAAACATTTTAATCTCTCTCTCTCTCTCTCTCTCTCTCTCTCTGTTTATCCGGTTCTAATTCCAAAAGTAATTAAAAATATATAAACTATGGATAATATCTCGAACTGACGAGTAAGTACCCAGGACAGCAATCAGAACACCGGTAATCAAGATTCCAATGATGCTCAGAAGCTCGAACCCAAATCTTCTTGAACCCTTGAAAACCTTTAGGTAGCATACACATGGCAGCAACACTGAAACCGTGATGCTCAGAATTGATCCAATGAATGCCATAATGTAGGCGAAGAACGGAACCACCAAAGCTATCGACATTGTACTAATCAGCAAGAGAGTTCTAACGAGTACGCCAGCCGATGTACTCCTTCCATTAACTGCCAACTGTTCCTCTATAGCCAGAGCAATTGGTGTAACTATTAATGCATATTTAGTGAACGGATTGATCAGTGTGGCGTATATTGCGATGATTGAGTAAAGCTTTCCACGGGGAAAATTTCATGTAACTTGAGATTTTAAGCTGTCCCCATACATAAGGTAGCCCAAAACTGCCACCAGTCCATAATTCAGAGTGCAGAGAACAAAAGAGATCTGTAATACCTGCAATGCAAGAAATACAAGTATAGTTGAGTTTGTATAATGATCAGTAAGACATTAGTGTGGCCTACAATCAACAAAAATGAAAGGATGAACTTGCATCTAGTTGTTGCGAGATTATAATTTATTTTATTATTATGATTGATGTGGGTAATTAATCTGGCCCAAATCCGAACCGTCTAATTCCCTCAAGATCCGTGCACTTCTCCAGATCAGGCCTGATTGTCCCAATGGGCCTCCTACTACTTCAGGCCCACAGAGAAACAAGTCTACCCGACCCAATAGGGTTAGGGCTCCCACTCTTACTTTGCCTATAAATACCAGACCCCCTCCTCCTTTCCAAAGGTAATCAAGATTTCGGCACCTGGACCCTAGCTTTCATTTTCTTTCCAGTGACTGACTAGACCGACGGAGGGCCTATTGTCGGGACCTCTCCTAGTGTTTCTAGGCGCTGTGCAGGTACTCTGGGCTGCCAGCTACCAGCAGCTACCCCACTCCAGCACCACACAAAATACACATCTCAGATCCATATATGGGGCTGAGATCTGTTTCAGACCTGTCGCTTCCACTGCAAACTACAAGAACTCACACCTGTTGCTCCCATCTCAAAATCAGCAGCTTTAGGTTTGCGTCGTCTGTGGGAAACTAGACTAACTCGATCCTAGACTCGGGTCTCACCCTGAAGCCGAACCCTCCCATGGCTCTTAAAGCCAGAAGAGCCCTCCCGACCCCCATCCTTCTTACAGCCGTGTGAACACATGAGGGTCTCAAAGCTAGCAAGCCGAGGGACCATCGAGACCCGGTCCGAGCGCTTCATGCTCGGTTGTCGATGACCTATGGCATGTCATCAACCACCGACAGCCCGTGAATGACCTCCGGTACCAGCTCAGCCGATCCAGGAGTGGAGCCGTCCTTCCAACTTGGCTCCGACCCATGACACTCACCCTTCCCTGGGCCGAGAGTGTAAGCGCACCTCCTCGTAGTCAAGGCGAACAAGCCCCAGTCACGAGGGTCGAGTTCCAAAATTTTAGAAACGAGTTCCTTCGAGCCCTTCGCGGTGGTCCTGGAACCGAGCGGCAAAATGACAGCCCTCGACAGGAGGAAGTCCAGGGCCCCGAGTCTCACGGCTCAACTCAGCCACCAAAGCAGAACGAGGTCGTCATTCAGCGCCTCCAAGAAATGGAGAATCGCCTCGACCGCATCGGCAAGGACGGTCCGCAATCTAGTCAGGGTTATTAGCCTACCCTACCCCCGTTCTCTGCTCAAATCCTCGACGCTGAGATTCCAAGTAATTTCAGACCACCTCCATTCGAGACATACAATGGAGAGAGTGATCCTGCTGATCACATGGAAGGGTTCAAAACCCTCATGATGATTCACAGCACATCGGATCCTTTTCTCTGTTGTGCGTTCCCAACCACCCTGCATGGTCCCACACGAAAATGGTTCCCCAAACTCACCCCCAGCTCGGTTTTCTCATTCGACCAGCTCGAAGAACTTTTTTGCTAACTTCGTGACCAGTCGGAAGGTCGAGAAGACGAGCACGTCCCTTCTGGAACTCAAGCAGAAGGAAGGAGACTCCCAACAGGAATTCGTGCGGAGGTTCACTACTGAGGCTAGGGTGGTCTTTTCTCTTGATGCCAGCATCGCGTTAGCGGCCTTCCAGCACAACGTTCGTCATGGTCAGTTGAAGGCCTCATTGGCTAAGAAACAGCTCATTGGTTTTCTCGACCTCCTCCACAGGGTCTAGAAGTATATCCGAGCTGAGGAGGCCCTGCACCTCGAAGGCTCGAAAGAAACTTCAGCCAAGGAAAAGAGGAAAACTGGAGACTCCTAGCCGATGAAGAAGGCTCAGAAAGATGTGTTCGGTCAAAAATGACCACCTCCGGTCCCTCGCTTTGAAAGATACACACTGTTGACTCAGAATATGTCGGTTATCCTGATGGAGATTGAAGATACGGGGATCGTTTGTCTTCCTCCCCGACCTAACAACAACAAGAAGAGGGACTGAATTCTACTATTAGTTCCATCGGGACAACGTGTAACGCCCCGATTTTCATACACTGGAAAACCGTGACATAAGCCAGAATCTTTCCTTCAATTAGCCACAATACACAGAAAAATAGGAAAATTTAAAATTTTTTATTCAACACAAATGTATTACAAGTCCGAATGTTACAAAATTATAATACATTGTAATAGTGTTACAATAATATCTTTACAATCCTAAGTGTTACAACCTTCAACAATTTACATCAGAGTATAATGAATACAGAACAACAATTGGTATTTCACTTGGATGCTTCCCAATAATAAATAAATTACAACAATTCGCAAATAGTAATCAACATAAATATAACATATTACAGCGAAAACTTAAAATGAAATCGACTCCTTGCTCTCTTGCCTTGAGTCCTCCTGAAACCTATACCTGTACTTCTGCAATCTAGTACCTATTGAAGTGGGAACGTCAGTACATATACTGATGCTTTAAGGCTGATAACTAGTAGCGAATCTCAACTATAGCAAATAGATTGATGAAAAGAGGAACGTGTATATATAATTGATGTGTTAGTGTATGCTATGACTTAGACTCAAATACAAGACTTATTAATGCAAAGATGCTCTTATTTTAATGCAAGCAAGACTCTGGGACAGTATGCAGCCCATACTACATATGTCCCATATCAAGCCGTTTCTTCATCTATAGGGTTTTGAACCTACGTCATGAATTCTACTTTTGTATCCATCCTGTTCCTGACACATACTACATGACTGATGAGGTTGCAAGTACGGTTTAGTTCTACTACTGCAGTACAATAGTGGTGTTCCTGTTTTCCACTATTGCCCGGCGAACCGGTCCTCGCTCAAAGCCAACACGAACTACAAGATACTCGTCAACCTTCTTCAGTGCCCTCAACTCATTATGAGAAGGCATAGAACCTGATGGAATCGTAGGGTCTATTTCCCTAGGAAAACCTCCCGTTCTCATCATGGCAGTTTAGGAATTAACAATCAAGATACGGATCCCGTGCTCCCAACTCGTCATGAAAAAGCACCGCCTGTATCCCTTTGACAGGAGAATACATCCCAATAACACCACCTAGTGTCAACCTATAGGAGAGGTTGGATTATAGGGTATCCCCCCGAATACCAACTCTTACCATTCGACAATTTATAGATAAAAATGGTTAAATACCTGTTACTACCCTAACAATGTCACTAACCCTAACAAAACAAGCGAGACATGCCACTGTGCTTCCAACTCGCCATGAAAAAGTACCGTACGTGTCCCTCTTCTAACCAAACAAGCGAGACATGTCACTATACTTCCAACTCATCATGAAAAAGCACCGTACGTATCCGTCTTCTAGAGAGTGCAACAATTTGTCGTCACAATTAACCAAGTCTTAACCTAGACTTCACAAGATTTCATCAGATCCACTCATAGCCTACTTATTTAAGACAATACCTACATACGAGCCCAATGAGCTTCGTATGAGACAACAATATACATACGAGCCAAATAAGCTACGTATGAGGCCACAGCTACATACGGGCCAGGCGAGCTGCGTATGAGCAAAACCACATATAAAACAACCATACAGGTATTCTAACAACCTAGAAGCAACCAAACGTGCTTACTAGCAAAACTTGATCTTCTATGATTAGAAGCAACAGAAGAATCTTCTAATAGTCTAGAATAGACATACTACCAAAGAAAAATCCGAAAATGACATAAAAACCCTTTCGACAGCCTAGAAGCAACCAGTACTACGCTTATCGGAATTTGAAAAATTTATACTTTTTAGAAAGGTAAGAATATCTACCACAACTCTCTATTGGAACGCTATTTCAGATTCTGTAAGAAATTCAAAATCCGGTCCATCGAACACACGCAAACAGTTTACCCAAACTGCAGATTTTCAAAAAAAAGCTGAAACTTTGCAAACTGGTAACTTTTGCTCTACTCGTCGGAATCTAACAAAACTGGGCAATTTGAAAAGGTGGGAATATCTATTAAAACTTCATAGTTGACCACTTGCTCTGATTCCCTAAGGAAATCCAAGTTCCTACTCGTCGAACACACGCGGCCCGTAAGAAAACAACAGATTTAACAAAGAAAAGCTGAAACTTTGGAAGCCTATAACTTTTGTTCCACTCATAGGAATCTAACCCAAGTGGGTAATTCGGAAAGGTGAGAACGTCAACTACAACTCTCTAGTTGGTCAGCTCCTCAGATTCAGCGAGTAAGACACTCTAAAATGCTAAAGAAGCAAAACAGCAAGAATACTCAGCTAAAAGCTGGCTGCTGCACCTTCCAAATACCATAACTCCTACGCTGCTTATCGGAATCTAACCCGAGAGGCCAATTCGAAAAGGGGAAGATGTCTACTACAACTCTCTAGTTGGACCGAATCTCAGATTCTATAGGTAAGATACTCTAAAACACTAAAGAAGTCAAACAGCAAGCACACTCAGCTCAAAGCTGGCACTTCCAAATACCATAACTCCTACTCTGCTTATCGGAATCTAGCCCGAGAGGCCAATTCGGAAAGGGAAAGATATCTACTACAACTCTCTAGTTGACCGGAACCTCAGATTTTATAGGTAAGATACTCTAAAACATAAAAGAAGCAAAACAGCAAGTTCCAGTCAAGACAGCCAGTTGCTGTACTTTGAAAACGGCATAACTCCTACTCCGCTTATCGGAATTTAACCCGAGAGGTCAATTCGAAAAGGGAAGAATATCTAATACAACTCTCTAGTTGGTCTGAACCACAGATCCAACAGGTGAGATACTCTAAAACTACAATGAAACAAAACAGCTAGTATTCAGTAAGACAACTAGTTGCTGTATTTTGCAAGGGCCATAACTTCTACTCTGCTTATCGAAATTTAACCCGAGAGGTCAATTTGGACAGGGAAGAGTCTCTACTACAACTCCCTAGTTGGTCCGAACCTCAGATTCAACAAGTAAGAGGCTCAAAAATGGCAACCAAACAGAACAGTGAGTTTCTCAGCCGAGCTCGCTGTTCTGATTTGAAATGGCCATAACTTTTGCATCTCTTATCGGATTTTAACCCGAGATGTCAATTCGGAAAGGGGAGGACATCTACTAAAACTCCCTAGTTGGTCTCCTCTTCAAATTCTGTAAGGAGACCAAAGTTCTAGCCCTTTGAAGCCACTGCGACACTAACCCCAAAACACAGACTTCACTGTTTTTGCCCTAAAGCTCGCTGTTTTGGGGGAAACGATCGTTTTATCCCTCAAAATAGCTCCAAAAATTCCAGCATGGTAACAACACATAAGAGAACCTTCCACATAAATTTTGGGTCAAGATTCTACTTTTAACATGGTTAATTAAATCTAGCCCTACAAACACCAAGATTGAATCTTTAGGGTTATTTCTTAGTGTTCTATCACTTCAATCTCATGTGCCTTCTACTCTAGTCCATAAACAACCATAAGCACATGATTTTAGTCTAATTTACAACAACCTACAACAATAAATAACTAAAATAAGGCATGAGATGAGAAACCCCCACCTTAGAAATTGGTTGGAAGGACTAGCTTGCTACTTCTCCTTCCTCCTTGCTCCTTGTTCTTGCTTCTCAAGAACACCACCATGAAGAAATAGAACCCATGAAAAACCCCTTTCTTTTCTTTTGATTTTGATTCCCTCTTTTCTTTTCTTTCTTTCTCAATCTTTTCTAAAATAAATACAAGTAGAAGAGTAGGAAAATGAGATGAGAAGAGATTAGAGAGACAACAAAATGAAAGAGGGCTTTTGCCCTCTTGTTGGTTGCTAGCCATTTTGTAGGAGAGGGAGAGAGAGAGATGTGGTGGAGAGAGAGCCACTTGTCTCTCTCTCTTGTGGCTCAAATTAATTTGGGTTTCATTTGCAAATTTAAATTGCAATGAAATCCTAATCCATTCAATTTGTAAATTTTAAATAGCAATCAAACCCAATAATTTGCAATCAACACCCTACTCAATTCTAACCATTCATCTCATCAAGATTGATCAAGAATAAAAGATATTTTTCAAAAATCACATACTACATGATTTTGTAAAAACATACGAAATCGATACGATTCAACTACGTACGTATATCTGATTACAAAGATAATTTTTATTAGTTAAAACGGATAATCTGTACAAAAATTATTTAATTCCGAGAAAATAATTTTATCACTGGTTCGGAAGATTCCAGTATCAATTTAATACAAAACAGTCATATATCGACTAGTTTATACGTATAGATACTGCTTATTAACAAACCGGGTGATGTCCACAAAAAATATTTCAGTTCTGAAAATAATAATAAAATAATAATTTTTAATATCTGCGCGGGATTTTCCAGACATTTTCTCAAAAACGCATTTTAAAGATTTTGTACAAGTGCACAAAACTGATACAATACCTATATATACTTACTAGTATATGTATCCAGATAAATTTTTATTAGAAAAACCAGTAACTTCTATAAAAATATTTTAACTTTAAAAATAATAATTATATAAATATAATATCCGTCCGGGATATTACACAACGGGCACGAGACCGATAATTGCCGTGCCCTCAAAGACGAGATTGAAGCTCTTATTTAGAGGGGATACCTAAGGGAGTTCACTTGAACTAACCAACGGGACCAAAGGGATCCACAGTCTTTGCCTCCTCGAACAGTCGGCAGGCAACCTGAGCCCGAGCCCGAGCCCGAAGAGGCCGGGGGACCGACCATCCTTTACTGTGCTCATGGGGGACCCATGGGAGGAGAATCGAATACCTCCCGTAAAGCCTTCGTACGGGAAGTAAACTCTGTCCACAGCTACCTACCCCTTGGAACTCAGAGACTAGCGGTCCCACCGAAGATCTGGAAGATGTCCGACTGCCTTATTACGATGCCCTAGTAGTCAGTCTCAGCATGGTCAATTACGAGATTCATCGCATCCTAGTTGACAAAGGAAGTTCGGTCAATATTTTAATTTTGGCCGCATTCGAAAGCCTCAAGCTCCCTCGCAAGAGGTTAAAACCGGTCGGATACATGCTTCATGGGTTCTTCGGCATCCCTATCCAAATTGAGGGAATCATCACACTTGATATGACCACCGGTACGACCCCAACCCTTCGTACTGAAACAATGGACTTCATGGTGGTCGATGTCCAGGCCGCCTATAATGCCACCCTCGGTAGACCCGACCTATGCTCTCTCAAGATGGTGCCCTCTACCTATCACTTGAAGCTGAAGTTTCCCAGCGACCACGAGGTCGGTGTGGCTCGAGGTAGCCAAGAATCTGCACGCTCATGCTACATGGCCGCGATTGAGGGCAGAGTTTTCCTCCTTGATGCGGTAGAGCTTCTATCTAATAGGAGTCAGCCCGGCTTAGAGCTCGTAAACAAATTGAAGGAGGTCTCTTTCCCTAGGGAAGAAAAATTAAAATGGTTCAGAGTGAGCCAATCTTTGGCTCCAGACCTAATGCTGGCCATAATTGGCTATATTCGTCGGAATGCTGACCTTTTTGCCTGGACATCGTCTGATATACCCCGGATTTCTGAAGACATCATTATGCACAAGCTAAGTGTCCACCCGGGCGCAAGTCCAGTCCAGTAAAAGTGATGTAAGTTTGCTCCTGACAGGCAACAGGTTGTGAAGGAAGAAATAGACAAGCTCCTCTCGGCTCGGTTTGTACAGGAGGTCAGCTATCCAGAGTGGCTGGCAAACGTCGTAATGGTGAAAAAATTGGGCGGGAAATGGAGGAACTGCATAGATTTTACAGACCAAAACAAGGCCTACCCAAAAGATCTATTCCCCCTCTCGAGCATCGACGCCTTGATCGACGCAGCATTGGGTCACGAGCTGTTTAGCTTCATGGATGCCTTTTCAGGCTACAACCAGATCAGAATGTTCCCTCCGGACATCGCCAAGATGATTTTCATGACCGACCAAGGCCTCTAATGTTACCGAGTCATGCCTTTCGGGCTGAAAAATGCCGGTGCCACGTATCAAAGGCTCGTCAACCGGGTCTTCAAAGAAGAGATAGGCCGAAACATGGAGGTATATGTCGACGACATGCTCGTCAAGATTAGTAGAGGGCAAGATCATGTCAGTGATCTCGAGGAGGCTTTCGGGGTCCTGCGATCCCACAACATAAAACTTAACCGCCCCCCCCCCCCCCCCCCCCCCCAATGCGCCTTAGGCATGTCCTTGAGAAAGTTTCTCAGATTCGTGGTGAGCTAGCGTAACATAAAGGCGAACCCCGAAAAGATTCAGGCCATACTGGACATGGCCGCTCTGAGAAGTGTTAAAGAAGTTCAACGGCTCACGGGCCGACTGACGACCATCGGCCGTTTCCTCTCCAAGTCTGGAGAGAAGTCCCTCCCATTCTTTAAGGCCCTCCGGGGGGTGAAAAGCTTCGAGTGGGGAGATTCTTAGCAATAAGCTTTTGACCAACTAAAGTGTTACCTGGCTAACCCCCCCTCCATAGCAAGGCAGAGCCGGGCGAGTTCCTCTTCCTTTATCTGGCCGCTTTAGAACACATGCTCAACGTCGTGCTAGTCAGGGAGGAAGGCGGGATTCAGATGCCCCTCTATTATGTCGGCAAGGTCCTGCACGATCTTGAAACTCGATACACAAGGATGGAGAAGGGCGCTTATGCGTTGGTGATGACTGCTTGCAAACTTCGACCATACTTTCAAGCCCACTCTATCCAAGTCCTTACAAATCAGCCCTTCAAAGTAGTACTCAACAAGCGCGAGAACTTCATCCTTCATTACGGAGTGCACCATCCCTGAGTCCACTAGAATCCAGGAAGACGAACCAGTATGGGAAGTCTATGTCGACGGATCTTCCTACGAGATCGGAAGCAGACCTAGCATCATACTTAAGGGCCCCGACAACTTCATCCTTCAGTCTTCCCTACGTATCAATTTCTAGGCCTCTAACAACGAGGTAGAATATGACACGATGATCGTCGGGCTCACCCTGACCTGCAAGGCAAGCGCAAGACGAATATGGGCATTCAGCGACTCCTAGCTCGTGGTCAACCAGATCACTGAGGATTAAGCTCGCGATACTCGGATGGTCTAGTACTTGACACGCATGAAAGAACTCTTATCAGTCTTCGAATGCGCGGTGGTCGAATGCATCCGAGAGAACAGAACAGTCAAGCCGACTCCTTGTCCAAACTAGCATCGTCATCCTTCGAAAGAACAGATCACACTATCTTAGTCGAGGTTCTCCTCAAGCCTCGCATAGAGAACCCCAATGTCTTTTGACTCAATCCCGACATACAAGCCGGGACGTGGATGGATACCATCCGAAAGTTCTTGGCAAAAGGAGAACTCCCGTCGGACCCAGCCGAAGCCAGGAAGATAAGGATCTGATCAAAGAGGTTCACATGGATCGACGAGGTGCTCTTCAAGCACTCGTACACTGAGGTGGATGGGAGACCATATCTCTGATGTCTAAATTCTGAGGAAGCCAAGTACATAATAGAGGAGCTACACGGTGGAATTGAGGGAATCCATATGGGTAGCAGGTTTCTTGCGAGGAAAGTTCTCAACCACGGCTACTATTGGCCGACCATATTGCAAGATGCCCATGATCTTGCGAAAAGGTGCGGTCCCTGCCAGAGATTCTTTTCGATCAAGCACTTGCCACAAGTCGTACTCAAGTCGTTGACCAGTTTGGCTCCCTTTGCCATGTGGGGAATGGACCTAGTCAGCCCCTTGCCAAAAGCCATGAGCCAAAGGCGCTTCCTCATAGTGGCTGTCGACTATTTTAATAAATGGGTCAAAGCAGAGCCCTTGGCCACAATCACCGAACATCAAGCCCAACAAAATTTCTGGAAACACATCGTCTGTCGATTCGGGAACCTGCCCGTGCTCATCACTGATAATGAAACTCAATTTACCAGCTAGAGTTTCCAAAAATTCTGCGAGGACCTCGGGGTCCAGCATTGCTTCTCGTCAATATCCCACCCCCAGTCGAACGGCCAAGCTGAAAATGCCAACCGCCAAATTCTTGAAGGCCTTAAAAAATTGTTGGACAAATCTCCCAAGCGACTGTGGGTAGACAAGTTACCGAGCGTCCTTTGGTCATATTGAACGACCAAGAGGATCCCATCAGGTGAGTCCCCATTCAACCTAACCTATGGGATGGAGGCTGTCAACCCACTGGAAATCGATCTCCCGTCACCCAGGATCATGGACTTCAGTGAAGAATCAAACTCGAACGACCTCAGGGCCAACCTAAACCTATTCGATAAGGTTCGGAAAAAATCCATCATCAGGAGAAATATCTATCAACAGCGAATTGAGAGGTTCTACAACAAAAAAGTCCTTCCGACCGACATCAAGGAGGGTGACCAAGTACTCAGAAAGCTCGCTATCTCCGATACTAGCAAGAAGGGCAAACTAGCTCCGACTTGGGAAGGTCCGTACAAAGTCTTCCAAGTGGTACGCCCTGGCACGTACTGACTCGAAGACCTGGGTGGCAGGATAGTCAAGAGACCCTGGAACGCTGAGCACTTTATCTGTTAGGGTTATATACTGAAAGCATCACTTTTGTATTAACTTTATTTCCTTATTTTTTTTGAATGAGAATCATATGGGCATATGTTTGCATATTGTGTTTATTATAATATTAATGCAAGTGTCTGATATTCTATAAGGTTGATAATATGGTGTGAGGTGACACACAGAAGATCATATTATCAGTTCCCTATGGAATATATAAATAGTTCACAACCTAGACGGACTTGGACAATCCATTGGAAAGGTTGTAGTGTAATCTGGTATTAGTCTGTCTTGACTATAGGTTTACACTAGTACACTTTGTGTGTATTGAACAGGACCACTTGAGGTTGTTCTCTTTGTACTGACTACAAAAGAGAACAAATACCTCTGTTATTATGGATGCTTATGCTCTTAATCCAGATATAATAACAGACATGTATATGCAGTGTGCATTACTTTGACTCATAAAAGAGTGAGATTCATTATGGATCAACAACCTCTATGAATTGGGTAATAGCATTGTATGTATGATGGGCTGTTGATTGTAAAAGGAATCCATGTCCCGATACGTCGGGTTGATGATGTCCCCTTAAGGAGCTCATAAGGATTGTCATGTAAACCCTGCAGGTGGATTACATCCGACATGACAAATAAAGTTGAGTGGTACTACTTAAGGATAAAAGATGTTGATCAATGTAGTTGTCAGTAACTTAATTTGATCGACGGACATTCGATATCTTAACATGGGGAGTTGAATGAGCATATAATAAAAGTAGCCCATAAATATAATTTGGGATTAGGAAGGTAGTGCAACAATAGCTCCTTAGTGGACCGAGCTATTGTTAATGGGCCTGGGTTGTGTGTTCGGGCTGAACACAGGATACCCAGATCCGTTAGGAGACCTAACCCTAATTTCTCCTCATGGTCCCTGCCGTAGCCTTATATATATCCTCTATTTCTCTGGCCGTCATTAACAATCTGAAATATAAGATTTTTTTCTCAAACCTCGTGATTCACGTAAGGAGAGAAAGAGAGGTCAGCCAAGGGAGAAAGGTTGGGAGATCGTCGCCCACACGACGTCCAACCCGAGGAAGGAATACGTGCAGAAGATCTTGGGGTCGCTGTCGTCTTCTTCTCACCGCAGGTATACTTTGTGAACCCTAGTTTCCGCTGTATAGGGTTAGATCACAATTAAGCAATCTGTTTATCTTTAACGATCGATACGCACACCAATCCGTAGTTCTGGGATTCATCTCAGTTCCATCATTATCAAGTTTCATGAAGGACCCTAGGAACATCTGTGGTTGTGACGGGCAATACGCCTCATCCTTTGTAACAAAGCTTGAAATAAAAGCAATGAAATTTCTTTTCAAAATAGATTAAAATGTCTCAGCTTCACCCTTAACAAGGGATTCCTCAATCTCTCACGTCCTCACCTCTCTGCGTCGACTCTCAACCCAAAGGAGGGATTTCAATCCCTCAAGTCCTCGCCGCTCGCCGCTTGACATTTACCTCCAGCTGGCTACTGGCTTTCGCACTAAGCTAGGCCACTCGGTGCTCAACCCTTAACGAGGGAATCCTCAATCTATCACGTCCTCACCTCTCAGCTTCGACTCTCAACCCAAACAAGGGATTTTTCAATCCCTCAATTCCTCGCCGCTTGGCGCTCGATACTTACCTCGAGATGGCTGATGGCTTTCGCACTAAATTAGGCCACTTGGTGCTCAACCCTTAACAAGGGATTCCTCAATCTCTCACGTCCTCGCCTCTCGGTATCGACTTTCAACCCAAACGAGGGATTTTTTAATCCCTCAAGTCCTCGCCGCTCGGCGCTCGATACTTACCTCAAGCTGGCTGCTACCTATCGCACTAAGCTAGGCCACTCGGTGCTCAACTCTTAACAAGGGAGTCCTCAATCTCTCACATCCTTTCATGTGCCCACCGCTCGGTGCAGATTGTCTCATATTCAATAAAGCAGTATAGAACATATTACAACATAAAGAAGTACATCAATATGATTGGCTGAGCCGTATGAGAAAGGATACATTATAGTTATAACTAATGAAAATTCAGCCAACACTTCCACTCGGGGGGGGGGGGGGGGGGGGGGGCATTAGGACTGACACGAACTAGATCAAGCCCAACCGAGTGCGTTTGCTCGTCGACAAGCACTTCAGGGTCCCTAGGCGACGCTAAGGTGGATGCTGCAGAAACTGAACTTTGAGCATCACCTGGCCTCGGTAGTGGCTCCAACCTCAGGGTCAGAAATGGACCCCCATCGGAGGGCCAACCGCTCGCGAAGGAACGGGTGCGGGATCCATCCATTCCGAACATCACCCTCAATCGTTGGATCTCCAATTCCTTCTCCACTATCACCTTACGGAGAAACGACTTTGAAGAGGGGCATTGAATGGAAGCGAGAGATCTCGACCATTCGAAGACCTCGGTCGGAAATCGTCTCCTTCAGACGGACCGATTCTAAAGTCAGTTCTTTCAACCTATTCATGAAGTAAGTTAAGGCCGCTTCCCATTCCCTATCTTCTGTGCGGTAGTGCACCAAATTGGCCTCCGAGGACTTCACGCAATCTCTAAGATGATCAAGCTTGGCACAACAATGGTCAGCCATCTGGCACATATGAAAACAAAATCATTCCGAGCCTCATAGACTTGACCAAAATCACGAGAACCCTCTCAGCAAAAAAATGGGGGGGGGGGGCAGGGGTTGGCCCAAAGGTTTCTTTCATTAATTTGGAAAAATGATACAAAAAAGTGTCATGGCCGGTCCACTTTTGGCAAATACAAAGAAATATATATGACATAAAAATGAAACAAAGCTACTGCTGAGAGTTGGGTACCTCATCATTCCCCTGACTTCTGCTTCGGGGTCAACAGCTGGTTGCTCCTCCTCGCCATGCGGGTGGCCCTCATCCTTCTCTTCGTCGCCTCCGGGGGTCGGCGATGGCTCGTCGAACTTCATTGAGTAATGGAAGTCTTCGAGGTCTCACTAGGGGTACCGACGAAGCACATGCTCGATCCCCCGATGGTAAGCTTTGTTCTGATATTCGATCACCTTGTCCATCGCAGCGACCCTCACCTCATTGAGCTTCTTCTCTATCTCTGCCTCCATCTTCTTCTTCCTACAAGCTTGACGTTCGGTCAAGGTCATCAGCTTGGCCCAGAGAGCACGTTCGCGAGCCTCAGCAGCGTCGAGCTGTAACTTGAGAACTTTCATTTCACGCTCATAATGCTGAGCATTCTTCACTTCGCATGGAGCTCCTAAGCGTGCATCCTCCACAACTGGGCTCCTGCCATCGTCGCCTGCAAGCGAGGCGCCGACACTTAGGAATTTGCAGGAAAAATGAAAGGGAAGTTACAAATTTGTTACTACTTACCACCATCTCGGCCTGAGCCCATCTCATATAGCAGGACTTGATAGTCTCTGTGGTGAAGCCCTCCCAATCACGAGGTGGGGCAAGGTGCTCCACCGCCTCAACCGCTATCGGGCCTTCGGTCAGCGAATCCACCACCTTCGCCGACCAATCAGGGGCCCAAGAAGGAGCCCGGCCTCGCCAACCATCTCTTGCGCCGAAGGCTTCAAGGGTGGGACACCCTTCGTCAACAACTCAGCAACCTTAAGGTTTCTGGAACTCGATGCCGTCTTCATCGACCTCGGGGTTCCCGGTGCCGTAGAAACCTTCGTTTTTCTCAACCTATCACGTTCGACTCTCGATGCTCGGAGGTCGGAGCGCGATCATCACGAAGCTCAAACCTGACCACATGTCCCTCCTCGGGGATCTTCCATCCTATCCTCGTGCACATGGTCTACCGATCTTCTCACAAAGATGGACTACTCATCAATGGCTGGTATGTACAACCCTCAAGGAGTGGGGGGCCTAGGATGTGGGTAATTAATCCAGCCCAAATTCGAACTGTCTGATCCCCTCAAGATCCGTGTACTCCTCCAGATCATGCCTGATTGCCCATATGGGCAACCTGCTACTTCAGGCCCACAGAGAAACGGGTCCACCCGACCTATTAGGATTAGGGCTCCCACTCTCACTCTGCCTATAAATACCAGATCCCCTCCTCCTTTCCAAAGGTAATCAAGATTTCGGTACCTGAACCCTAGCTTTTATTTTCTTTCCAGTGACTGACTAGATCGTCGAAGGGCCTATCACCGGGACCTCTCCCGGTGTTTCTAGGTGCTGTGCAGGTACTCAGGGCGGCTGACTACCAGCAGCTCCTCCTCTCCAGCACCACACAAAATACACATATCAGATTTAGATCTGGAGCTGAGATCAATTTCAGACATGTCGCTTCCACTACAAACTATAAGAACTCACACCTGTTGCTTTCACCTCAAAATCTGCAGTATCAATGATACATTCCGTCATTATAATAATATTGAAAAGTTACAAGTTGAGATTTAGTACTCCTGAAAAGGAAAAGTTGAGACTAGTGCTAGGATGGGTGGTCTTGAAGAAAGTGCTCATGTTGAATCTCTATCTACCAAACACAGTATCTTGAGAATTACTTCAAAAGTAGCACACGGAATATTTCTAAACAACAACAGAATGTTTACACAATATCTTCACGATCTAGAACAACCATTTAATTGTCCCAATATGAAGGGCAATTTAGGTAAACCTATATTGGCCTACACCCAAAGTTTTAAATATCGGATATCATTATCGCATCGGAAGACAAATTTTCCAATCGAATAACGGATATCAGTGATATATTGATAATATCTAAAAAATATCGGATTAAAATATACATCCTAAATGTGATTTAGATGACTTTTACATATTACATATACAAATATAAAGAGCTTAATGCAAGTAATAATAGTTATGTCAGAAATATATACTTGCCTACACGAAATCCTTACATTAAAAAAAGCTACATATTAAAGATTTGAAGATATGACGAAGAATTTTATGAAATAAACTTGAAGACAAGTTCAAATGGTTCTTTGTTCACTTCATAGAAGCATTCTATTTGTGCTACTTTTGAATAATGTTTCTTATTATTTACTAACTATGGGGATGCTTATTGTTTATTTTTATATATATACACTCATAGATGCAATTAGCCTAATAAAAAAAGATATAGTGAACATAAAATTAAATTTGTAATTTTGTTCATAAGGAGCCAAAGAAATTTGAATGAATATGATGTGTTGTTTGTCCTGTCTCCATCACAATCAGTTTTAGTTTCTCATATCTCTAATGTGTAATTACAAACTCAACACTCTCCATTATAATTATAGATTAAGAGTAAATCTCTTCCTATATGTTCAATAAATAAAAATTCATATGCCTACATTTCATTTTTGAGTGCACAATAAATGAAAATAAGAGGAGAAATGGTGTTGTGAATTTTTGGAAGAGGATGCAATAGTGATGAGAGACTTTTAAGGTTTTTAAGCTTATTTTACATCTTCTCTCCTTTAATATAATGGGTTAGGGTCTAATTGGGTTCAAGTTTGAACCCTAACCCAAAGGTCTATGGTGTAATAACTAAAGTCCCATTAATTTTGGCCCACATAGTCCAGATATATAGTTGGTAAATTATTCATTGTCCTATATAACGCTAAAAGGATAAACCTTATTGGAGTCTAGGGTCTAATCTAATTTAACCATCTATCAATCTAATTGATTTTCCAATATGAGACTATTATTGGAGCCACAAACTCAACATTCTCCACCTTGACTCGAATCCGGACTTAGACTATATTTCATGTACCTTTGCCATTGTGACTCGGCACTCATGCTTCCCGCCAACACTCCATTGACTCGGTAAGACAATATGGATCCACCAACCATACTTTTGAATAATGTTTCTTATTATTTACTAACTATGGGGATGCTTATTGTTTATTTTTATATATATACACTCATAGATGCAATTAGCCTAATAAAAAAAGATATAGTGAACATAAAATTAAATTTGTAATTTTGTTCATAAGGAGCCAAAGAAATTTGAATGAATATGATGTGTTGTTTGTCCTGTCTCCATCACAATCAGTTTTAGTTTCTCATATCTCTAATGTGTAATTACAAACTCAACACTCTCCATTATAATTATAGATTAAGAGTAAATCTCTTCCTATATGTTCAATAAATAAAAATTCATATGCCTACATTTCATTTTTGAGTGCACAATAAATGAAAATAAGAGGAGAAATGGTGTTGTGAATTTTTGGAAGAGGATGCAATAGTGATGAGAGACTTTTAAGGTTTTTAAGCTTATTTTACATCTTCTCTCCTTTAATATAATGGGTTAGGGTCTAATTGGGTTCAAGTTTGAACCCTAACCCAAAGGTCTATGGTGTAATAACTAAAGTCCCATTAATTTTGGCCCACATAGTCCAGATATATAGTTGGTAAATTATTCATTGTCCTATATAACGCTAAAAGGATAAACCTTATTGGAGTCTAGGGTCTAATCTAATTTAACCATCTATCAATCTAATTGATTTTCCAATATGAGACTATTATTGGAGCCACAAACTCAACATTCTCCACCTTGACTCGAATCCGGACTTAGACTATATTTCATGTACCTTTGCCATTGTGACTCGGCACTCATGCTTCCCGCCAACACTCCATTGACTCGGTAAGACAATATGGATCCACCAACCACTTGACTTGACAAAGCCTCCGCCACCAATTAACTTGACACAATAACTTTTGAACACACACGACTCAATAATATCCCCCACATCAATCAAATCTTCACACGGGACTCTAATACCATTTGTAATAAATAAAGACCCATTATTTTATGCCCACATAGTTCAGATGGATAGTTGATAAATTATTCATTGCCCTATATGCTCCCAAATGGATAATCCCTATTGGAGTCTAGGGTCTAATCTAATTTAACAAACTATCTATCTAATCGATTTTCCAATGTGGGACTATTATTTTAGCCACAACCTCTACACATATGGTGTTTTCCCTTTTATAACACCCGATGTTAACCAGGTAGATATATCGGAATAATAACGTTTTGATCACACCACCAAGAACACAAGATTAAGCGGAGTACTAAGCTGATAGTGTTTACCTTGGGAAACCGAACTTTATCTTTCATTGATGCATATATTGTGGGGAAAACTGCATGACCGCTAAAACACACAAAACACAGACCTAAAGCTGTTGGCAAGCCATTGAGGTTCAAAAGTCTTCCTTTTTCATGAAACCCAGTATCAGCTGCTCCAGTCCAGAATAAAGAAGCCAACATAATTACTGTGGCTACGACTCCAACAACAGATAAATTAGCGAGAACTCCTAAATTCTTCAACCATGTAGTGGGCGAAACAATAAGTGGTCAAGCAAACAAAGAGTTGCTTCCCTTTGATGCTTACAGACGCAAACTCAATACTTGCGTTGGGAAATAGCTTCTCCAAATTGTCACCTTCTAGTATCAAAAGACTAACTCCAACAAGGTACAGTTCGAGATACATGAAGATTGCTATAGTCAACCTCCCTTTGTAGCCAAATGCAAGTTCTCCAATATCTGAGTAGGTTTCAGTAACCTGGTCAGTATCCACGCATCGTTGTATAAGTAACCCAGTGTAGGAGCAGACGATTATTACTAAGAAGAAAAGTACCAAGCTCAACCATCCACATTTTTTTGATCATATTTAAATTTTATTTTTGATCATAACCATCCACATTGTGAAAGTGAATATGGCATTGACAACACCCCGATACCTTCAATACAGAAACAATTATATCATAGAAGACTGTAGTCGGTACATAGTTGCTTGAAATTTATGAACAAACGAATTTGGCAATTTTGGCAACAATAAAGCTTATTACGTGTCTAAAAACAAATATTCCTTGTTTTTTGTCGAAATTTGTTCTGGCTCAATAATTTGCTCGGTTAATTCTATACTTAAATTTATGTAGGCCTTAAAGAAGTTTGTTGGGGCCCAAGTACCACAAATAACCACAAATAAACTAAAAAAATAATATGTCCCAAATAATGTTGGGAAATTAAGAACAAGACATCCTCCATATAATTAACGATGTCGGACAGGATAAACATAAAATGTACAAATATATAAGAATTCATTGCATACATAAGATATTACAAGCAGTTCAATTTACGAATAAGTTGAGTCGACTGAGATAGTTCGGGCATGCATGTGCAACACAAATCAACATTTGTTCCACGAGGGAAGAGCGACGAAATTGAGGTCTACTGAACAAAGAGGAACATCCGTAAATCTAAACCGACTCAGATTGAACTATTGAAGTAGTACAAAAGATAACTTATGCTTCAAATTGACATTGGATATAGTCCTTAACAAAGCCGAACCGACAAAAGAGATTCATAAAAAGATTTGGAACGAGGGCTTCAATATTGTTGCTCCAAAGTACCTCAAAAATCTTCCTCGACATAAAATCAACTACACAAAGTGCACAGCATTTCTAATTTCTTTAGTCTCTACATATCTAATGACATTCAAGGGCTAATTAAAGACTTACTGGAATTCAAAAGGATCAACTTTCTCCTTATACTTAACTAGTAATTTGCACATGCTTTTTTCTTAAGCTTTCACTCTTTAAGAAGGTAATATTCGGTGGCACTAACTTTTATTATACTAGTAATTTACACGTGCAATGCACGTGTCAATAAATATATTTTATTAAAAGTAAAAATTCCGGTATAGTCTGGCTTTGATCCTGAGACTTCCTTTATATTAGTTATGCACGCACGATACACGTAAGTTGGTATATTTTCAAATGACAACTTCACCTCTCCCATTATAATATTAATAGTAATTTACACCTGTGATGCACATCTTTATAAATATATATTTTTAAAGTAAATATTCTGACGTTGTCTAACATTGAATCTAAGATCTCCTCTATATTAGTTATACACGTGCATTGAACGTATTTGTTTGTTTACAATGCACGTGTTTGTTTGGTTACACAACCCTAACTCTCCCATTAAAATATTAGATTATTAGAGATTAAAGATATGAATGACACATTCGTAAATAATTATATCGTAAATAAATTTGAAATTTGAGAATAATATGATAATTGGCTAATTAGTTTTAAATGGATGGTTAATAACCCCACTTAAAAATCAGTGGTTGAGGTTAAAGTTGGGTTGTCTACAAATAACAACTCCAACTCTTCTATTATAATATTAGAGATGTACACCAGCATGATTGTTACCTTAATTCCTATTCTTTATCTCTAAATAAATTCCTAAAAAGTAACCAAACTAAAAAAATTGAAAAAAAAATTATGTTCCTTCTGGTTTTTCAATTCTATGCATAGATTGATCCATTATAATGGGTTTAAAAACCGAAAAACCTAGTAAACATTATACTATATATTAAGTAAAAAGATCTACCTGTTATCTTCTTTCTCTATTTTGGAATGAAGAAAGAACCACAAAAGTAGGGGTTCCACTAAAATTATGATTTTGAAATTTGAATTTAGATTAAGAAAATCAACTTAAAAGGAAATAACCAATTAAATTGCATTTGCTTGAATTCGGGGTCCCTAAATTTCCACTATATTTCTCTCGCATCCCTCTTTAAAACCACATTCTCCCCCTCTCTCTAATTCATGACCCTCCCTCTTACTCCTTTTTATTGTTTTTATAAATTATTATTCTCACAGCACAACTTTCTCTTAATGATCATGGTTTTCCAACATCATGATTTTTTCTTTTTAACATCGAGGTTTTAAATGTTGTTTATTTATTAAATTCTTTTTGTAATTTCAGTTTAATACAGTAGAATTTAGGGGCAATTGCTTCGAAAACATTTGGATTTTATGAGGCAATTTGTCAACTTATTTTTTGCTGCAGTTTGCTTGTAGCATGATTGATTTTATCGGTGATTGGTTTGAAGATGATTTTCGAAGATTTGAAGGGCTTGCAATATAATCATCTTGGATTGATTGCTACACGCTATTGTTTTTTGTACATGAGAAATTTTTTTGTTCATATACTTATATATATATTTTTTTCCTTTCAGCAAAAACAAAACAATGAAATATAATTTTGTGATTAAAATTGTATGCTTATTTTTATGATAATAATTTTTTTTGTATGTTGGAGAATAAAAGAACGCTAAAAATTTATGATAGTATATAATATTTGTATGTTTAAAAATAATTGTAGCAATTTTTAAAAATTTTATTTTTCTCATTTTAAAAAATTTGTACAATATTGTACAAGGGTACACTAGTATCAATATATTTGAAAAGGAAGAGAGGAGAGATTACCTGAAAGGGTATTAGTGGCATTGAAACAAGTCCTGGCAAATGTAACACCACCTCCGCAACTAAACCGACAAGGAATTTGGCCATGGCCGAGGAGTGGGTCTCTAATGGTGGAACCATCACTCTTGCCTTCTGACATAGGGGAAAGATGACCTGGCACATCCTAGGCCGTCCAGTCCCCTCAAAAAGCTCTCATCCATGATCATCAGATCACACTTAAGCCCATGGGCTTCTACTCCACAAAGCCCACGGGTATACGGGTCCGTACCCGGCCCAAACGGATCCATACCCGTTTGGTATGCCTATAAATACCAGGCCCTCTCCCCACTTCAAAGGTGATCAATCTTTTCCCTCTTAAAACCCTAGTTACTGTTGCTCTACTTCAGTAACTAACTAGACCGTCGGAGGGCCTGCCACCGGGATCAACCCCGGTGTTCCTAGGCTGAGTGCAGGTACACGAGACTCTTGGATCCGAGCTTCCAGATCCGAGCCGAGCCTCCACTACCGAGCTGATCATCCGACCTCCGCCTCAGTACCCACTCGTGCCCCTCTTGCCGAGGGTCAGGCGTACAGTCCTGTACCGCACCCTTCCACAAAACAAACAAATACAACTCACGCCTGGTGCACCCACACCCCCCAAAAACAAACCGCCTCAGGTTGACGCCATCTGTGGAAATCACTCTTGCTCGGTACGGACATCAGCCCGAACCTCGCCAACAGCGGCATCCCTCGATCCGCGCTCCTATGGGACCCAAGCCCAAGAGAGCGATTACCTCTGCTCGTCGTCCGAACAGGCCTCCTCTTCAGGACGCCCTCGAAGGCATTTACGGATCGAATAACCCGAGGGTCAGCCTCGGACACCAACAAGGCGCATCTCAGCCAGTCGGGCCCGACCTTCGTTGGGTCATCCAGAACCGAAGGGCGAGTCAGACTAGTGGAGGGACCGCTTCCAACTCGGCCCCAAACCACTCTAGACCTTCGCCCGAAGGACGAGCATCGGCACTCAGCCGCATCGGTCGAAGATCGCTGCCCCGGTACGACCCGTCGGACCATGGTGCGGTCACAAGAGCCGAGTTCCGCAGCTTCCGGGACGAAATCATGGAGGCCATCCACGGAGCACCCAAAGCCAATACGTTCAACCAATCCCACCGGGCGGGCGAGGGAGGGAGTTACACTCGTAACCCGACCCATCTCCCGGAACGCGAAGACGAGGTGCTCCGACGCCTACTGAAGATGGAGAATCGCCTTGACCACCTCGGCAACGGTAATCCGAACCCCGCTCTAGGTCGCAGGCCGACCCGACTACCTTTCTCGGCGGCCATCCTAGAAGCGAAGATCCCCCGGAACTTCCGGCCTCCACAGTTCGAGACCTATAATGGCGAGGGTGATCCTGCTGATCATATGGAGGGTTTCAAGACCCTCATGATGATTCACAGCGCTTCGGATCCCCTGCTGTGCCGCGCATTCCCTGCTACACTCCAAGGTCTGGCTCGCGAGTGGTTCTCCAAACTCTCCCCAGGCTCGATCTTCTCGTTTGACCAGCTGGAAGCCAACTTCTTGGTCCACTTCATAACCAGCAGGAAGACCGAGAAGACCAGTGCATCCTTACTAGATCTCCGACAGAAAGAGGGAGAGTCACTCTGTGACTTTGTCAGGAGGTTTACCACCGAAGCAAGATCTGTCTCCTCCCTCGACGCTGGGGTTGCCTTGGCCGCCTTCCGGCATAATGTACGATACAGCCAACTGAAGGTCTCCTTGGCCAAGAAGCCTCCCTAAGGCTTCCCCGACCTGCTCAACCGGGTCGAGAAGTACATACGGGAAAAAGAAGCTTTAAACTCGGAAGGTACCAAAGAAGCCACAGGGAAGGGCAAGCGCAAGGTCGACGAGACTGAGCCTGCCCAAAAAGCAGCAAAAGAAGGGGTCGGCATGAAGAGGGTGCCTCCGGTCCCCCACTTCGAGAGATACACGCCCTTGACACAGAACGTGTCCACCATCCTCCCGGAGATAGAGGACAAGGGCCTCGTTTGATTACCCCCTCGACCGAGCAACAACAAGAAGCGAGACCAGCGCTTCTATTGCCGCTTCCATCGGGATCACGGGTACGAAATCGACCAGTGTCGGGCCCTGAAAGATGAAATCGAGGCCCTCATCCAATGTGGGTACCTCTGTGAGTTCACAAGGGAGAACCAGAAGGAGCGGAAGGATACGAGAAACCGGAGACCTTCGCCCTCCACTCGCACTCCGAACCGCCATCCCGAGCAAGATCTCAAAACCGGAGGGACTGAAGGGCAGGCCATCCTACATTGTGTCCATGGGGGACCCATGGGAGGGGAGTCTAATACTTCTCACAAAGCGTTCGTCCAAGAGGTGAATGCCGTCCGAGACCTCTCGTCTCCATGGATGCAGCTACTCCCTGTCTCTTTTTCGAGAGAGGACCTGGAAGGCATCCGCCTTCCCTACTGCGATGCCCTCGTCATTAGTCTCGACATGGCAAATTTTGAGGTTCGCCGGATCCTCGTCGACAACTGGAGTTCGGTGAACATCCTCTTCCTCGATGCCTTCGAGAACCTAAAGTTGCCCAGGGACAGGCTCAAGCCGACCGGATACACCCTGCATGGGTTCTCCGGCATCCCGGTTGTGATAGAAGGGATCGTGACCCTAGATGTCACTGTGGGTACGGCTCCCCTCAGACGAACCGAATCAATGGACTTCATGGTAGTGAACGTCAAGGCGGCGTACAATGCCATTCTCGGCCGACCTGGGCTTTGTTCCCTTCAGGCTTAGCCGTCGGCCTACCACTTGAAGTTAAAATTTCCCACGAAGCAGGGGGTCAGTGTCGTTCGAGGTAACCAGGAGGCTGCACGATCCTGCTACATGACAGCATTTGGAGGGGGTGTCTTTCCCCTCGACACCATCGAACTTCAGCTAGAGAGAAGCCAATGGGATCCCGAACCAGTGAACGAGTTGGAAGAAGTCTCGTTCGAAACCGGGGACGAGTCAAAGTGGTTCCGAGTGAGCCGCTCCCTCGCTGAGCATCTGAAGTCAAATATAGTCGCCTGCATCCGCCGCAGCATCGACCTCTTTGCCTAGAAGTCGTCTGATATACCCAGGATATCCGAAGACCTGATCATGCACAGGCTGAGCGTCATTCTAGGGTCAAAGCCGGTCGTCCAGAAGAGGCGCAAATTTGCCCCAGAGAGGCAGTAGGTTGTAAAGATTGAGATAGACAAGCTCTTGTCCGCCCGATTCATCCAAGAGGTCCAGTACCCCGAGTGACTTGCAAACATCGTCATGGTAAATAAGGCAAGCGGGAGCTAGAGGATCTGAATAGAATTCATGGATCTGAACAAAGATCCATTCCCTCTCCGCAGCATTGATGCCTTGATTGACGCCACCTCTGTAGAACCCCGTATTTTCAAATATTATTTTAATTATTTGAAAATGAATTTAAATGAATTTTGAGGATTTAATTGATATTTTCTATAAAAAAAAGATCTATCTTTTGTACACGTGCAAAACACGTGCAAATAACTTTTGAGAAGTTTGAAAAATTAAGTTTTCCTTATGAAAAATCATTATTTATTATTTTGGAATTATGTAGTATTTTTCCAGATTTTTCTGAAATTAATTAGTACTATTTGCAAATTTTAAGAAAAGAAGGACCTTTTTGTAAAATTGACATTCTTAAGGGCTAAAATGCAAAATTGGCATTCTGGACGTTTTGAACAGTATTGGTTAAGATTTAGAAGTATATTTTCTTTTAAATCCTAATTTAAATGAATTTTAGATGAATTTCCAAGAGAAGATATATATATATATATAGTTGTATTTTGGAGGGACTGTTTTACAAACTTATTCCTAAACCCTAAAACTTGATGCCCGGCCTATATAAGAGAGTTTGCAGCCATCATTCGCTGCACAACTCCAGATTTATCATACTACTATTTTTTTGGTGATTGAAGAGGAGGGCTTGAATCTAGCAAGAAGAAGACTTTCCATTGGATCTTTGCAATTCTAAAGGTGAGTGATATGAACCTTGTTTAGGTTTATGTGTACGATTGTGTGCTGTTTGTTGATGTTTCGTATCTTGTATGTGATCGATGCCATGGTTATTATTCGTAATATGCATGTAAAATCCATGAATGTTAGTAGATCTTGTTAAACAAATTCCTTGTTGCTCGAATCATGTTAAGATTCAAGTATGGTTGGATCGAATGAATGAACATCTGGGTTTTGGGTTTATTAACAGATCTTGGTTATTATTGATGAAAGAACCGAGTATTGAGAAACCCTATTGGGAGATTTAGGAATTGAGAACATGAGGACTTAGTATTGTATCCATGATGAGGATCATCTTGTGATTGTCACTTTTAACTGAATACAAGTTAATTTCCAAAGCAATGAATCATTAGAGAACACCAGACTTGTTTTTCGTATTCAGACCTAATTTATGAAAACTGTAGGCCGACAGTCGACTGGTCTACTTATCAGTCGACTGGTACGACCCTATTATTGTATCTTCAGTCTTTCGAGAATTCTTCGGGACAGTCGACTGAGATCCCTATCCAGTCGACTGGCGTGCTGAATATTTTTGTTTGTAAAGTATCGAGTTTCTCGTCTGGACAGTCGACCGATGACTTCTATAAGTCGACTGGTAGTACTTGGAATGTTCTTGAGAATTATTGGTAATTGTCTCGGGTAAGTCGACTGATGGTTTATTAAGTCGACTTATAGCACTTGTTATAATCTTGAATATTGGTTCTCGGGGCAGTCGACTTACTACAGCATAAGTCGACTGGTTCTGATGAGTTTTTCATAATCTTGAGTGTTCTTTCAGTCTTTAGTTTTTGTAGATGGATATGTTCCGCGGTATAAGAGTCACTGTTAGTGATTGCATACCGGGTATGTATTCGATCTATACCATCTTTAGTTTTTGTAGATGGATATGTTCCGCGGTGTAAGAGTCACTGTTAGTGATTGCATACCGGGTATGTATTCGATCTATACCATCTTTAGTTTTTGTAGATGGATATGTTCTGCGGTATAAGAGTCACTGTTAGTGATTGCATACCGGGTATGTGTTCGATCTATACCATCTTTAGTTTTTGTAGATGGATATGTTCTGCGGCGTAAGAGTCACTGTTAGTGATTGCATACCGGGTATGTATTCGATCTATACCATCTTTAGTTTTTGTAGATGGATATGTTCCGCGGCGTAAGAGTCACTGTTAGTGATTGCATACCGGGTATGTATTCGATCTATACCATCTTTAGTTTTTGTAGATGGATATGTTCCGCGGTGTAAGAGTCACTGTTAGTGATTGCACACTGGGTATGTATCCGATCTATATTATCTTTAGTCTTTGTAGATAGATATATGGGTATCCGATCTATGGCATTATTGGTGATCGATCGCTGGACGTGTACCGGGGTATTGAGAATAACCGATGATCAGGTAAACAGTCGACCGGCCAATTATTCAGTCGACTGTGCAGTACAGTTGAGCTGTACCATTTTGAGAGTAGTTTGATTGATGGATATTTGATCGTTGACATTGTTTCTCGACTTGGCTTCACGCATTTACTGGCTTATCGTTTCTTGTTTCACATTACATGTTCAGTCTATGTATTTTTTGTTCAGTACATGTTGATTGAGAATTTATGTTTAATTGTGTTTGTTGTTTATATCTTCACACCATTTATGGCTGACCCCTTTAGTTTGGGGGTTAGGGTTCAACTCTAGCCTCATATGATGCAGGTTGCTGCTTAGAGTTGGGAGGTTGGATGCTAGAGATAGTTTGAGTTAGAGTGACGTAATAGAGCCTTGTGTAAAATTTGTAAAGAGATGTGTTGTTATAAGAATGTTGTAATTCAAGGTGTTGTATTTTTGCTGCAATTGAAAAAGATTATTGTAATAAGAATTTTGGAATAAAATGATTTGAGTTTTTGGGCTATGTATATTGTTACATTGAAGTGGATCCTGGGAATGTGCCACGTATTTTCTAAGTTTTATATTAGAAATTTGGGGCGCTACAGATTGGTATCAGAGCATGCTTCAATAGTAATAATAGACATAGTATGAAAACCAACCTAGGTGTGGACACTAGAGTGTGAGTACCTAGGTGTGGACATTAGAGTGTGAGTATCACATAGAGTTAAAAATATGATGTTTGGTTTGGGGTATGGTTATGGTTTTGCCATAGGTTATTGATGTGAGTTTGAATTGTGTGTGTGATGCTCTAACTTTTCCCTCGTTTTGCAGTATTCAAAATGGTTGCACCAAGGCCCAGGAATGGTGGCAACAATGAGGATGGATCTGGTAGTTCTCGAGGAACGGGAATTGACCTTGAGGCTGAATTCGCCAAGGTGTATCAGACCTTGAATGCGCTGATGGCATTCAACTTAGCGCAGCAGCAGAATCAGCAGCAGGCTCAACAGCAGAATCCGCCGCCGAATCATGGAGCTGGACAAGGATTGGTTAACGCCGATCCCATCAAGCTGATTGAATCCTTTAAGAGGATGAGGCCGCCAGTCTTTGAGGGGCAAGCTGATCCAACCGCAGCAGATGATTGGATCAGGAAGATGCAGACGATCTTCGAGGTATCGGAGACTCCGGTAGCTAGCAAGGTGAAGTTAGCTTCGATGCAGCTAGAGAAAGATGCTGGTGTCTGGTGGAAATCACTGAAGAGGACTTTGGGAGATCAGCAGCTGACATGGGAAGCTTTTCTGGAGGAGTTCAGATCGCTTCTTTCCTCTTGATGTTCAGGATAAGAAGGCGACTGAGTTCTTGAACCTTCAGCAGGGTAGCATGACCGTGCGGGAGTATGAGACCAAGTTTGCTCAACTTTCGAGGTATGCGTCAGAGTTGGTCGTGGACGAAACAAAGAAGGCCAAAAAGTTTGAGCAGGGCTTGAGGCCAAACTTGAGGTCAAGGATGGTTCCGTTGGGCATCAGAAGATTCGACAAGCTGGTCAGGAGAGCAGCTATGACCGAGGAAGATATGGACCAGTCCCGGGTAAAGCAAGAGACTTGGAATAAGAAGAAGAGGCCAGCAGATGATCAGGAAGAGAAAGAATTCCCAGTGAAGCAGAGCAAGACCAATGATCCAGTGCAGAAGGCACCGACAACTAAGGAAGTGACTTGTTTTTACTGCAAGCAGGCAGGACATTACAGGTCAGCATGTTCGAAGTTGGCAAAGCAGACTTGTTTTCATTGTGGTCAAGAAGGGCACATTCGACAACAATGTCCACAGCTGAAGAAAGAGAAGGCAGGGAAAGACAAGGATCCGAAGCAGGGGCAAGTGTTCGCATTGACTGAAGAGGATGCGGGCAATCCAGGAATATGATCTGTGTGTGCAGGAATTTATTCTTTTGTATTAAGTAAAACTTTATTTTGGAAATAATTAAAGATTGAGTATTTTCTTCATGTAACAAGTTTAATTGGATTAATGGAATAAAGATAAAGTTTTATTTGATACTGTTTTCTTGCATACAATTGTGTCCCTCATTTATTGCTAGTCTTAAGTGAGGAGCTTAAGGTATTTCCAAGCAAGGTCTTGAGGTGGCTGTCCTTAGTCATGCCCTTTCTAAGGAGGGAGTGGCCACTGATTCTCAGAAGGATGATGGATGCAGGAGTCCAGTAGTTGTTGTCGCGTGGCTTCCGATGGCAAGTTATCAGAGTCGCGCAGCGGAAGTTTGATTTTCTGAATTCTTTGCATGATTTGTTTCCTATGTATGATGTGTTTGTTTTGTTGGAATAAGATTTATGTTTCTACCCATGAGTTTTCAATCATTGATAGTGGGTTGTTCGGACCTCATTAGCCGTAGTTCTGAGGACAGAACTCTTCTAAGGAGGGAGTGATGTAGAACCCCGTATTTTCAAATATTATTTTAATTATTTGAAAATGAATTTAAATGAATTTTGAATATTTAATTGATATTTTCTAAAAAAAAAGATCTATTTTTTGTACACGTGCAAAACACGTGCAAATGACTTTTGAGAAGTTTGAAAAAATAAGTTTTCCTTATGAAAAATCATTATTTATTATTTTGGAATTATGTAGTATTTTTCCAGATTTTTCTGAAATTAATTAGTACTATTTGCAAATTTTAAGAAAAGAAGGACCTTTTTGTAAAATTGACATTCTTAAGGGCTAAAATGCAAAATTGGCATTCTGGACGTTTTGAACAGTATTGGTTAAGATTTAGAAGTATATTTTCTTTTAAATCCTAATTTAAATGAATTTTAGATGAATTTCCAAGAGAAGATATATATATATATATATATATATATATATATATATATATATATATATATATAGTTGTATTTTGGAGGGACTGTTTTGCAAACGTATTCCTAAACCCTAAAACTTGATGCCCGGCCTATATAAGAGAGTTTGCAGCCGTCATTCGCTGCACAACTCCAGATTTATCATACTACTATTTTTTTGGTGATTGAAGAGGAGGGCTTGGATCTAGCAAGAAGAAGACTTTCCATTGGATCTTTGCAATTCTAAAGGTGAGTGATATGAACCTTGTTTAGGTTTATGTGTACGATTGTGTGCTGTTTGTTGATGTTTCGTATCTTGTATGTGATCGATGCCATGGTTATTATTCGTAATATGCATGTAAAATCCATGAATGTTAGTAGATCTTGTTAAACAAATTCCTTGTTGCTCGAATCATGTTAAGATTCAAGTATGGTTGGATCGAATGAATGAACATCTGGGTTTTGGGTTTATTAACAGATCTTGGTTATTATTGATGAAAGAACCGAGTATTGAGAAACCCTATTGGGAGATTTAGGAATTGAGAACATGAGGACTTAGTATTGTATCCATGATGAGGATCATCTTGTGATTGTCACTTTTAACTGAATACAAGTTAATTTCCAAAGCAATGAATCATTAGAGAACACCAGACTTGTTTTTCGTATTCAGACCTAATTTATGAAAACTGTAGGCCGACAGTCGACTGGTCTACTTATCAGTCGACTGGTACGACCCTATTATTGTATCTTCAGTCTTTCGAGAATTCTTCGGGACAGTCGACTGAGATCCCTATCCAGTCGACTGGCGTGCTGAATATTTTTGTTTGTAAAGTATCGAGTTTCTCGTCTGGATAGTCGACCGATGACTTCTATAAGTCGACTGGTAGTACTTGGAATGTTCTTGAGAATTATTGGTAATTGTCTCGGGTAAGTCGACTGATGGTTTATTAAGTCGACTTATAGCACTTGTTATAATCTTGAATATTGGTTCTCGGGGTAGTCGACTTACTACAGCATAAGTCGACTGATTCTGATGAGTTTTTCATAATCTTGAGTGTTCTTTCAGTCTTTAGTTTTTGTAGATGGATATGTTCCGCGGTATAAGAGTCACTGTTAGTGATTGCATACCGGATATGTATTCGATCTATACCATCTTTAGTTTTTGTAGATGGATTTGTTCCGCAGTGTAAGAGTCACTGTTAGTGATTGTATACCGGGTATGTATTCGATCTATACCATCTTTAGTTTTTGTAGATGGATATGTTCTGCGGTGTAAGAGTCACTGTTAGTGATTGCATACCGGGTATGTATTCAATCTATACCTTCTTTAGTTTTTGTAGATGGATATGTTCCGCGGCGTAAGAGTCACTGTTAGTGATTGCATACCGGGTATGTATTCGATCTATACCATCTTTAGTTTTTGTAGATGGATATGTTCCGTGCCGTAAGAGTCACTGTTAGTGATTGCATACCGGGTATGTATTCGATCTATACCATCTTTAGTTTTTGTAGATGGATATGTTCCGCGGTGTAAGAGTCACTGTTAGTGATTGCACACTGGGTATGTATCCGATCTATATTATCTTTAGTCTTTGTAGATGGATATATGGGTATCCGATCTATGGCATTATTGGTGATCGATCGCTGGACGTGTACCGGGGTATTGAGAATAACCGATGATCAGGTAAACAGTCGACCGGCCAATTATTCAGTCGACTGTGCAGTACAGTTGAGCTGTACCATTTTGAGAGTAGTTTGATTGATGGATATTTGATCGTTGACATTGTTTCTCGACTTGGCTTCACGCATGTACTGGCTTATCGTTTCTTGTTTCACATTACATGTTCAGTCTATGTATTTTTTGTTCAGTACATGTTGATTGAGAATTTATGTTTAATTGTGTTTGTTGTTTATATCATTCACACCATTTATGGCTGACCCCTTTAGTTTGGGGGTTAGGGTTCAACTCTAGCCTCATATGATGCAGGTTGCTGCTTAGAGTTGGGAGGTTGGATGCTAGAGATAGTTTGAGTTCGAGTGACGTAATAGAGCCTCGTGTAAAATTTGTAAAGAGATGTGTTGTTATAAGAATGTTGTAATTCAAGGTGTTGTATTTCCGCTGCAATTGAAAAAGATTATTGTAATAAGAATTTTGGAATAAAATGATTTGAGTTTTTGGGCTATGTATATTGTTACATTGAAGTGGATCGCTAGGAATGTGCCACGTATTTTTCTAAGTTTGATATTAGAAATTCGGGGCGCTACAACCTCGGGTCACGAGCTCCTATCCTTCATGGATGCCTTTTCAGGCTACAATCAGATCCAGATGTTCCCGCCGGACATTGCCAAGACCTCCTTCATCATGGACCAAGGTCTCTTCTGTTACCACATCATGCCCTTCGGGCTGAAGAATGCAGGAGCCACATACCAGCGGCTCGTAAACCGAATCTTCAAGGACCTGATTGGTCGTAACATGGAGGTCTATGTCGACGACATGCTCCTGAAAAGCAGGCAGGGACGGGACCACATCGCCAACCTTGAAGAAGCCTTCGGCATACTCCGAACACATAACATGAGGCTTAATCCTGCCAAATGCGCCTTCGGCATCTCGTCCGGAAAATTCCTCGGGTTCATCGTCAGCCAGCGCGGCATCGAGGCGAACCCGGAGAAGATCCAGGCCATAATAGATATGGCTCCTCCCTGAAACATTAAGGAAGTCCAGAGGCTCACAGGAAGGTTGGCGGCCATCGGCCGTTTCCTCTCCAAATCTGGAGAAAATTCCTACCCTTCTTCAAAGCTTACAGAGAAAGGGGGGCTTCGAATGGGGTGCCCCTCAACAGGAGGCGTTCGAACAATTAAAGCAGTACCTTGCCAATCCACCTCTCCTTAGCAAGCCCGATCTGGGCAAGCCACTCTGGCTGTATTTATCCGACTCAGAAAGCACCCTCAGCGCAGTCCTCGTCTGAGAAAAGGACAGTGTTCAGAAGCCACTATATTATGTGAGCAAGGTCCTGCTCCCCGCCGAGACGAGGTACGCGAGAATAGAGAAAGTGGCCGATGCTCTGGTCATGGCCACCTGGAAGCTCCGCCCTTATTTCCAAGCGCACTCCATCCAAGTGCTGACCGACCAACCCCTCAAGGCCGTACTTCACAAGCCGGAGAACTCCGACCGCTTAGTCAAATGGTCAATCGAGCTGAGCCAGTCCGACATCGGCTACCAACCAAGGACGGCGATCAAGGGGCAAGCCCTCGCCGAGTTCATCACTGAATGCACCATTTCCGAACAGCCCAACAGCGAAGATTTGGATTCGACCTGGGAAGTCTATGTCGACGGGTCCTCCTGCGAGTCCGGGAGCGGTGCCGGGATCATTCTGTGGGGTACCGACCACTTCCTCCTTTAGTATTCACTCCGCCTCAACTTTCCGGCCTCCAACAACGAGGCAGAATACGAGGCTATGATTGCCGGACTAACCCTGGCACACCAGGCTGGTGCAAAGCAGATCCGGGCCTTCAGCAATTCATAGTGCGTCGTCAACCAGATCACCGAAGATTACAAGGCCCGTGATGACCGAATGATCCGATACTTGGCCGTGGTTCGGTGGCTACTATCATCCTTCGACTGTTCCACAGTCCTTAGAGTCCCAAGAAAGCAGAACGCCCAGGCGGACACCTTGTCAAAACTCGCCTCCTCCTCCTTTGAGGGCCTCGACCGAACAGTACTCATCGAAGTCCTCCTGAAGCCGAGCATCGATCTCCCTGAGGCAATGTGTGTAAACAACGAAGCCAGTCCGGACGACTGGACCTCCCCTATCCGAAGGTTTCTACTGAAGGCCGAGCTCCCCAAAGACCATGGCGAGGCGAGAAGGATCAGGGTTCGAGCTGAAAGGTTCGTTGTCGTCAACGACGTCCTCTTCAAACGCTCATACACCCTAGCGGATGGGAAGCCCTACCTTCGCTGCCTCGCTAAAGAGGAAGCTAGCTATGCGCTTAAGGAACTTCATGAGGGGATTGGTGGATGTCATAGGGAAAGCAGATCGCTTGCCTGGAAGGCCCTGAACCATGGGTATTATTAGCCATGATGCTGTAAGATTCCCAGGACCTGGTCAAGAGGTGCGGCCCGTGCCAAAGATTCTCCCTTATCAAGAGACTTCCTCAGGCCAACCTCCGCTCGCTGGCCAGTTCAACCCCATTCGCCATGTGGGGGCTGGACTTGGTCGGCCCCTTTCCCGTGGCAATCGGACAGAGAAAATTCCTAATAGTCGCCATCGATTATTTCACAAAATGGATTGAGGCTGAGCCACTGTCCACAATCACCGAGCGACAAACCCAACAATTCTTCTGGAAAAACATCATTTGCCGGTTTGGAATTCCTCAGGTCCTTGTCACGGACAACGGGACCCAATTTGCGGGCTAGAACTTTCGCAGGTTTTACGAAGACATCGGCGTCCAGCAGCGCTTCTCCGCTATATGCCATCCCCAGTCAAACGGCCAAGCAGAGAACACAAACCGACAGATACTCGACGGCCTGAATAAGCACCTCGACGATTCCTCCAAGGGACAATGGGTAGAAGAACTGCCCAGCATACTGTGGGCACACCGAACTACAAAGAGGATCCCTACGGGAAAAACCCCGTTCAATTTAACCTACGGGACGGAGGCAGTTATCCCCGTCGAGATTGGCTTCCCTTCTCCGCGCATCATGGCCTTTGACGAAGCCGACAACTTGTCCAGCCTGAGGGCCAACCTAGACCTCGTTGCCAAGGTTAGGGAGAAGTCCGCCATAAGAAGAAACATCTACCAACAGCGGATTGTGAGGTTTTACAACAAGAAAGTCCGCCCCACTGACATCAAGGTAGGAGACCTCGTGCTTCGCAAAATGTCTGTCTCCGACCCCACGAGAAAGAGGAAGCTGACCTCCAACAGGGAAGGCCCCTACAAGGTAACCGAGGTTATATGCCCGGGCACATACCGACTCGTGGACATGGAGGGTCGAGCAGTCAAAAGACCCTGGAATGTTGAACATCTGATCAAGTTTCTGGATGGGTAGAAGTAGAGCTTTTTTTTGTTTAATTTATGTAAATAACACTTTTGTAACCTACTCTGTGTAAAAGGCCGTTAGCGCCTCTCTTCATGTATTGAAAGGCTCAAGTAAAAAAGCTCTTTTCGTTAAACTCCTTCAGCACCGGTAGCTCCGACCTAATATTGAGCACATGGGTAGCTTTCTCAAGCTATGGCGCCCAAGTAACAACACCGGGCGCCGACCCTCAACTCATCGGTAGCTCCGACCCAATGTCAAGCACATGGGTAGCTTTCTCAAGCTATGGCGCCCGAGTAACAACACCGGGCACCGACCCTCAACTCCTCGGTAGCTCCGACCCAATGTTGAGCACATGGATAGCTTTCTCAAGCTTTGGCACCCAAGTCCGAAGACTGGGCGCCGACCCTCAACTCCTTCAGCACCGGTAGCTCTGACCCAATGTCGAGCACATGGGTCGCTTTCTCAAGATATGGCACCCAAGTAACAATACCGGGTGCCGACCATCAACTCCTCGGTAGCTCTGACCCAATGTCGAGCACATGGGTAGCTTTCTCAAGCTATGGCACCTAAGTAACAACACCGGGCGCCGACCCTCAACTCCTCGGTAGCTCCGACCCAATGTCGAGCACATGGGTAGCTTTCTCAAACTTTGGCACCCAAGTCCGAAGACTGGGCACCGACCCTCAACCCCTCGGTAGCTCCGACCTAATGTCGAACACATGGGTAGCTTTCTCAAGCTATGGCGTCCAAGTAACAACACTAGGCGCCGGACCCCCTGTCCTCGGTAGTTTTCCCAAAATCAGGTTGCAAGAGCAAAAAGAGAAACGAATATCCTTATTCACACTCTTTTATTAATTAACCATCGTTGGAAGAACCAGAATGTTACAAGCCACTTCACTCAGCTAAAAAGGAAAAAATCAAACTCCTCAGTGCCCCTTGGGTCTGGCACAGGACAGCCCGGCTCCGACCGAACGACCGGGGCCTCCCTCCTCGTCACAATGACCCTTGGCGTCGGCCAATGTCGAGACACCGGCCATGGAGCTCTGGGCATCGGTCGGCCGAGTATGCTCCAGTAACATCAGCACCGCGAGAACACCCTCCGCTCGACAACCCCTCGAAGAAGAGCCCGTCCTCATCCCGGACATCCCCAGCATCGTCTTGTAACGGTGTGTCTCCATCTCCTTTTCCACTATGACGTCACGAAGGAGCCTCTCCGACGAGGGTCGCTGCACCGATGCACTCGACATAGTGTGCCCAAGGCTGGCACTGCCCAGATCGTGATCTACCATTGCCCTCTTCAGCTTGGTCGCCTCCACGCTTAGCGCCTCAGATTTGTTTCGGTAGTAATGAAAAGCGGCATCCTGATCGCGAGCCCCCTCCCGGTAGCGGACCAACGTGGATTCAAGGACCTTGATCTTGCTCCTAAGCCACGCCTCATCGGAGTGACGAGGGTTCACCCCGGAAGGAAGGTCGGCACCTAACACGGGGAAACAACCATCATCCCAAAGTCCAAAACACTTCCCCAAAATAAACGGTCGAAGTCAAAATACTTGGCCAAACGAAAAATCCTTTTTTATAAATCAAGATCGTCATACAAAAATGCGGTGGCCAGTTCGCAGTTGGCAAATACAACAAAGAAAAGAGAGAAAACAAAAACAATGGAGATGAGCAGCCTAATTCCCCACCTTTGGATCGATCTGGTCGAGGGGAGGGTTTTCAGCCGAGGCGACAGGCGGTTCTTCTTCCTCGCCCCCTTCGGGAGTCTACGGGTTCGGCTCGACGACCATATCATAATCGAAGTCAGTCAGGTCGAGGATCGGATAGAAATGCATCACATGACCAAGGGCCTTCTCATAGACCTCGTTCTGGGCCTCGATTATCATATCCTGGGCCTTCGTCGTGAGCAGCTCCTTCTCCTTGGCAAACCTCTTCTTCAGCTGGCCCACCTTCCGAATGCAGTTGCTCTCCTTGGTAGCAAGCTTGGCCTTCATCTCCTGCTCCCTCTTATGAGAGCCCTCGAGCTCGATCTTCATCTCCTTCATCTCCCGCTGGTACTTATTTGCCCGCTCCTGCTCTTGCTCCAGGGCCTTCTCGTGGAGCTTCGTCACTTGAGCCCCCTCCAGACAAGCCTGCAGCATGGACGGTGGTTCGAAAAAAGAGTCGCCTCGTATAAAAGTTACCAAAGAAAAAGGGCCAACAAATCTTACCAGTACGTTCGCCTGTGCCAGTCGCATGTAGGCCACCTCCAAGGTGTTGTTGCTCATGCTCTTGCAATCCCGATGAGTCGCCAGCTTATCGACGACCTCGATGGCAATGGCCCCCTCGGTCAAACTGTCGCCCTTTCGGATCGACAAGTCTGGGGCCCAAGGCTGCAACATCTCCTCGCCTACAATTTCTGCCGCATCGGCCCAGAGCGGAGGGACCTTCCCCTTGGCGCGTTCGGTCACTGTGGCCGCACCCGGGCTCAACTGGGCGAGCGCCTCCTTGCCCACCTCAGGGCGCGCCTTCTTCGCCCTCGGTTCGATGAGGGCGTCGGAGACAACCTGCGAGGAACCCCTTGCTCTCTTCCCTTGCTCACCCTGCTCAACCCTCTCCTTCTTCAGGGCGATCCTCCTAGCCTTGATCGATTTGAGGTCCATACCTTCAAGAAGACCCATTAAGAACAATGAGCACAAAAGAATACTAGAATGAACAAAATGGAACAAACTACATACTAGACGTAGCCGGGCTCAGTTCGACGCGAGCCATGTGACCTTTCGTCACCTTCGGCCAGCTGATGCTGTTCCCCTTCCGAAGGCACTCGACGTACCCCCACTCCTCGGCGAACAGGTCCTTCAATCTCGGTGCCTTGAAGTTCGGCTTGTAGAAATTCCATCGAGTGGGAATATCCCAAGGCATTTTGCTCCGGATCACAAAGTACTTCCTCTTCCACTCTTTGATCGAGCTGGGTGTCCATGAACCACTTTCCCTCGGCCCCGAGGAGAGATATAAAAGATGCCCTCGAACTCCCCAGACAAGCTGATCCCCAGCATCGCTCGAAACACATCCAGTCTCAGCGGCAGCTTCCTCTCTTCGCACAGTAGCACGAAGCACACTATCTGTTTCCACGAGTTCGGCCTATATTGCATCGGAGCCAGAGATGCCCAATTGAGCACTTCTCAAATGAACGGGTGGATCGACAATCGCAGCACGGAACCGAACACATCGACTGGAAACATACAGTACCACTCAGATAGAGGGTCAGTGGGCCGAAGACCTGGGCTCGACAACATTAGCTCGTATTCTGGTCCAATGTGGAAGGCCGACCAGATGACACACAAATCATCTGCCTCCAGAATCGACGATGTGGCATCCATCTTTATCTTCTGATAGCTCGGTGAGGACGGATGTACCCCATACAAAATTTTGTCTGAAAGATCGGCAGGATACTGCCTGATCGACCTCAGCTGCGATAAGAATCCAGTTGCCAAATCGCGAACAGGAGTCGTCCTGTCCGGACTGCTAGGCATCGTTCTTTTATTTCTTGGCTACCTCTTTTTCTTGGCCATCTCCGATGAGGGCGTAGCCAAGGGCTCGAGGACCGTTGTCGTCGAAGAGGAGCCTGCGCCCTTGCCCTGCCTTCGAACCATCGATTTTCCCCTCTTGCCCTTCTTCCGAACCTCATGCACTTCGGCCTCTCCTTCTCCACTGTCGTCCGACACCAGGTCCAATATCTCCACCTCATCTGAGCTGTTGTTGCTCTCCTCCTCAGAATCACTGCTCTCTACGACGAACGGCCTCCTAACACGGAAGGGCTTCACATCGTACAATTTGGTATCCGCCTCCCAGGATGTCGAGTCGGCGAGGCCCGTGAGGGGGTCATCCTCCCCCCTCGAGATCGAAGCCGAAGAGCCGGATTGAGCCCTAGACATACTAAGGAAAAAAGCGAATGAACTAACCTGATCGGCTGAGGTGGGACGAGCGAGTGCATCTGTAATATCCCGGACAGATATTACATTGTATAAATTTATTTTATTATTATTTTCGAAATTAAATTATTATTATACGGATTATGCGAAGATTTTTCAGTATACGCATATAAACATGCATATATGTATTGTGTCAAGTAGTACATTATACAATTGTGTGCTATGTATTTTGGATAAAATACTTCTCTTGTCAAGAAAAACCTAATTAGATTGTTATGGTTTTTATAAGTGGTTAATCTAGTTTAAGTGTGCATGAGAGAAATAGTAATTATTCTAGAAGGTTACACCATACTTCCACCTCACCATAGCACCATACCTCCACCTCATCCCTACCTCCCTAGGTCATGGCCGGTCCCCATTTCATGGAGGAGGGTTTGTGCAAGATTGTGGGAGCAATTTTGCACTCTCCACCTTCTCCTCCACCTATAAATACCCCCTCCCTTCATCACTTGTATCATTTTACAAAGACAAAAAGAAAGAAAGGAAAAGAAAGAGAGAAAGACTAATAGGAGAGTTTTTCACTTGTAGGTTTCCATAGGAGTTCACAAAAGCTTAGGGGAAGGAGAAGGTGTGCTAGCTAGTTCTTCCTTCAAGAAAAGTTTAAGGTGGGGGATCTCCATTTCTTTTGTTTTCCTTGGTTGAGTGTGTTGATTTTGTTATCTTTGATGATTTTTCTTGTATGTTGTTTGTTTTCTTTTGTGGGTAGTCTTGTTGTGTTGTTGCATTTGTTGGGTATATTGATTATGTTAAACAACTTGAACTAGCCCTTGTGTGGGAAAAGAAAAGGAAAGGACCACATGAGAAATGAATGGTAGCCTTAAAACATAAAGATTGAACTTTGATGGTTGGAATGGTTGTCCTTGTTGCTATTATTTGGACTAAAGGACACCAACATATGGAGGATTGTGTGTACACCCATCTTGGGTTGTAGAACTTGACATACACATATGCATATGAATATTGTGTACATACCCATTTGGGATGTTGAACTTGAACAAGGACTTTTTGGCATAAGCATACGATTTTGCTTAATAGAACTAGTTACTACCCATTTTGGGGTTGTAGACTATTAAAAATAAACCTCTCTTTTGTTATTGCTCTCTACTTCGTTAATTAACAAACCTTGTTAACTCTTAGTTTAATAAAAAGTATACTTGTTGTATATAGGAACTAAAGGGTTAAGGAAAATAATGTTGGTTTATGTAGGGCTTGTAGATTATAAAAAGGTAGACTTTTTGTAGTTTTATCGTTCATAAAGTTGGATTCTTTTTGTAATATTTTAGGGCTTGTAAGTCCTAAAAGATAAGAAGTTTTGTATTAGCCAGTAGAGATCATGCTTAAGTAGTAATAAATGCATATGTTTATTTATAAGTAAGGGTTAAGTTGAAGTAGTAAATAGACATTCTTGTTTTAAATTGTAGTAGTAATCCATGCTTCAATTGTAGTAGATTTCCATATTTAAATAAGCATCCATGCTTAGATTGTTAGGAATTACAATCCATGCTTAGATTGTTGTAGGAAAATTATATACCATGTTAGATTATTGTAAGATTGATACTCATGCTTCTACTATGCTTAAATTGTTGTAGGAAGTCTATGTTAGTGATATCTACCATGCTTGAGTTTATCCATATTTAAAGTAGTAAGTAGATATTCATATTAAGTTGTAGTAAGCATTCATGTTAGGTTGTAGTAACACCCACGTTTAACAATTAATAAAGATCCATGCTTAGTAGTAGGTATCCATGCTTAAAGTGTAGTAGATAATCATGCTTGAGTTGTAGTAGATACCTTGCTAATTTATTGTAGGAACTCATGCTATGTTGTGTAGATTATGCTTACCTTGTTGTAGGATAAATTGTAGTATCCATGCTTAGGTTAAAAGTAAGTATCCAATTGTAGGTGTACTAATTATCCATGCTTAATTGTAGCAATTTTCGATGCTTAAGTTAAAGTAATTATCCATGCTTAGTTGTAGCAATTTCTATGTTTATATTCTATCCATGCTAGATTGTAGTAGTAGATGTCCTACTAAGTTGTTTTCATGCTTAGATCGTTGTAAATCAACATACCATGCTAAGATTGTTGTAGGATTAATGATTAATCACCTACCATGCTTAGATTGTGTAGGAAAGTATACATCCATGCTTAGAGTGTTGTAGGAATACTTAAGTACTATACCATGTTTAGAATGTTGTAGGTTTATGTTTGAAATGTATACCATGCTTAGGTTGGATACTTAAGTAGCATACCATATTTAGATTGTTGTAGGTTCTTACTTGAATGTATACCATGCTTAGGTTAATGCTTAAAGTAGTATACTATGCTTAGGAATGATGTAGATTCATGCTAAGTATATATCCATGCTTAGATTGTTGTAGATTAATGTTGAAGTTGAATACCATGTTTAGGATGTTGTAGATTCATGCTAAGTATACATCCATGCTAGATTGTTGTAGATTAATGTTGAAGTTTAATACCATGTTTAGGATGTTGTAGATTCATGCTAAGTATACATCCATGTTTAGATTGTTGTAAGTTCTTACTTGAATGTATACCATGTTTAGGTTAATGCTTAAAGTAGTATACTATGCTTAGGAATGATGCAGATTCATGCTAAGTATATATCCATGCTTAGATTGTTATAGATTAATGTTGAAGTTGAATACCATGTTTAGGATGTTGTAGATTCATGCTAAGTATACATCCATGCTAGATTGTTGTAGATTAATGTTGAAGTTGAATACCATGTTTAGGATGTTGTAGATTCATGCTAAGTATACATCCATGCTTAGATTGTTGTAGATTAATGTTGAAGTTGAACACCATGCTTAGGAATGTGTAGGATTGATGTTAAATTACTTACCATGCCTAGGATTTTTGTAGGAATGGTTAAGGTTGTATACCATGCTAAATTATTGGTACTCATGCTAAGTTGTAGCAATTAACCATGCTTAAAAGTAGCAGGAGATATCCATGCTTAAATCTAGTAGCTATTCATGCTTTAACTTATAGTAGCCTCCTACTTAAGTTGTATCCATGCTTGTAGTTGTAGTGTTAACATAGAACCTTCAGGTTGTAGTTGTAGTATTAACTATCACGTTGTAGTTATAGTGTTAATAAAGAACTATCATGTTATAGTAAATTGTGTTGGTAAAGAACTAGCATGTTGTAGTTGTGGTGTTAGTGAAAAACCACCATGTTGTAGTTGCAATATTGTGTTGTAAAGTAGTTCTAGTTAATCCCCTAGAAAGAATCCCAGGTTTGAGATTACATAGCTAGAGCCATGCATGCTTGAATGGTGTATTGTAGCATTCTAGTTAAAAGAACCATGCTTGAATTGTATATGGTAGTGAAAGATTAAGAAGGAACAATGAACCCATACATCTAGCTCCTAGGTGATTCTAGCTCAAACTTGAGAGATAACCCAAGAATCTAGTTGCATGTAGTTCTAGTTCTCTTTTGGAAAAGAAACCGTAGGTTCTAGTCATGTGAGGTTCAAATTGAAATTGGACCCTATCATGGGGGCATTCCTCATCCTTATGAGTAATAAGGGTTGGAAAGGTCGCTAGTAATAGTTAGTTAGATAAAAGTTATTATGTCACTTTCGGGCTTCTCATTGGTAGAATGCCTACCTTAGACTGTTAGTAGATTCTTCTATTGCTTCTAATTATAAGAGATCGAGTTTGCTAGTAAGCACATTTGATTGCTTCTAGGTTTGATTACCTGTATGGTTGTTTTTGCATATGGTTGTGCTCGTACGTGGCTCGACTGGCCCGTATGTAGCTGTGGGTCTCATATGCAGCTCATTAGCTCGTATATGTGTTGTTGCTTGTATGAGGCTCGACCGGCCCGTGCGTAGCTGTTGGTCTCACACACGGCTTATTTGGCTGGTGTGTGTGTTGTTGTCTCATACGAAGCCGCCTGGCTCGTAGGTAGTTGTTGGTTCATACGTAGCTTATTGGCTCGTATGTATTTGGTTTACACGTATATAGCTTATTAGCTAGTACGCAATCTTTTTTATGCTCGTCTAGGGCGATATTATTACCCTAGGGGCTATCGACCATCAAGACATGTTTTCTTACTTCTAAGGGATTGTGGACGAGTCACTCCTTGTGTACCGTCGGATCTTAACCGGTGTAGGTTGATCACGGACCGAAGTATAGACGGAATCCATGTTCAGGGTAGTGGCATGCAAGTACGTTCGCATTGCCGGGGTCTTGGATCGATAAGCCATGAATCCGATTCTTAGGGATTCTGGTAAGTCTAGGATGAGCAGCCTAGTAGAGTTGTCTTTAAGACTCAGTATGTTGTGTAAGTTCTGTTGTCATCCCTCAGTTTGTTTTGGGTTAGTGACATTGTTAGGTTAGTAACTTATGGCTTTACTACTTAACCTTCATCTTTCGCCGAAGGGAAGGAGTTGGTTTTAAGGGTGATTCCTTATGATCCGACATGTCCTATAGGCCTGCATAGGTGGTGTTATTGGGTTGTACCCTTGTTTTCAAATGGATACGGTCTGTGGCTTATCACGAGTTGGGAGCACGGGATCCGTATCTCGTCTGTTAATTTATGAAGTGCCTTGATAAGCGGGAGCGATTCCTGTCGGAGCTAGGGGGATGGACCCTCGGCACTCCGTCTTGACTTGGATCTAGGGGCAAACAAGCCATAGACTACGGTCTGGATAGGGGGCGGCAGGGGGCTCTCCTGTTGGTGGAAACTACGGGGTTCGTCAGATTTTTGAGTGAGGCGATAGTGGCAAACGAAGACACCACTATAAAACTGCAATTGGCGGAATTAGACCGTTTTGGGGCAACCTCATCAGTCATGTCTAATCTTCATAAACAAGTTGAGTACAAGAGTAGAATTCCTAGTGCGGGTTCAAATCCCTATAATGAAGAGACGACTTGAGATGGGCGCATGTAGTATGGGCTGCATGTTGCTTCGGAGACTTGCTGGCATTAGAATAAGTGCATCCTAGCTTTAGTCAATATTGCATTAGATTCTAGTCATAGCACTCACGAACACTTAATCTACACCGACACCTTGCCATGATTGTATGTTTGTTTTGGGAGACTCGCTGCTAAGTTATCAGCCTTAAAGCGTCAGTGAATACTGACGTCCCCACTTCAATAGGTACTGGATCGCAAAAGTACAGGTGCAAGATTCAGGAGGACTCAAGGCAAGGAAAGCGAGGAGTCGATGTCATGTTTAGTTTCCGCTGTAATATTTATGTTGATTATCTATTTGATAAAAGTACTCAAGTGAGAATTACCAAGTGTTGTTCTTCATTCCTTATTCTCTGATGTAAGTTGTTGAAAGTTGTAATACTTGGGATTGTAAAGGTATTATTGTAACACTATTGTAATGTATTGCAGTTATATAACATTCAGACTTGTAATACATTGAGTGTTGAATAAAAAGTTTTAAATTCTTCTGTTTTCTGTGTATTGTGACTAATTGAAGAAAAGATTCTGGCTTATGTCACGGTTTCCCAGTATATGGAAATCGGGGCATTACAGCATCCCTGCTTCCTTCGGACAGACAGCCCTCAGATCCGTATACCCAAAGGAAGACCGAGATTGCAGGAGAACCGCCCATCCGAGGTCTTCTGCTTTAGTCAACCGAACCTGACATTCTTGGGCATACCAATCTCAACCGAACCCTGGGCCCAGATTGATATACCCAAGAATACCAGACATCGGCAGACTCGTCTGCCCAGGCCCCGAACATCGGTCGATACGCCTCCCGTCTATCTCCTTTGGACAGGCAACCCTCGGAGACGCGTACCCAAAGGAAGACCGAGACGGCAGTGGAACCATCTATCCGGGGCTCTCGGCCTTAAAAAGTTTCAATGTTAGGCGTCCACCTGTGTCAAACACCTCTGATAGCCGTTGAGCTACCAGTACATTCTTCTGCCAGGAGAGCAACAAGGGAGGGGAGGGGGGGTACTTATAGCCCTCCAAAGCCGCAATTATGACCTCAGGGAGGCCAAGCATCACGCCGCACAAATTATGAAGTGTCATCAATTCCCCTTGGGAGCTAAAACGCCGCACAAATTATGAAGCATCATCAATGCCCCTAGGGAACTGAAGGGTCGCACGCGAATCCCGGAGCCTCATTAATTCCACTGGGAGACTGAAGCTCAGCACGAACTCTGAGTGCAACGGCTCGCCATTGCCCTTACCGACCCCTAAACCCTCGACACTCCGAGGTCAGGCCGAGCACCAGGATCGCTTTCTCAGGAAAGCGCTACGGCTCGCCATCACCCATGCCGACCCCTAAACCCTCGACATTCCGAGGTCAGACCGAGCACCAGGGTCGCTTTCTCAGGAAAGCACAATGGCTTGCCATCGCCCTTGCCAACCCTTAAACACTTGACGTTCCGAGGTCAGGCCAAGCACCAGGGTTGCTTTCTCAGGAAAGCGCTACGGCTCGCCAGCACCCTTGCCGACCCCTAAACCCTCGACATTCTGAGGTCAGGTCGAGTACCAGGATTGCTTTCTCAGGAAAGCGCTACGGCTCGCCATTGCCCTTGCTGACCCCTAAACCCTCGACGTTCTGAGGTCAGGCCGAGCACCAGGGTCGCTTTCTCAGGAAAGTGCTATGGCTCGCCATCGACCTTGCCGACCCCTAACCCCTCGACATTCCGAGGTCAGGCCGAGCACCAGAGTTGCTTTCTCAGGAAAGCGCTACGGCTCACCAGTGCCCTTACCGACCCCTAAACCCTAGACATTCCGAGGTCAGGCTGAGCACCAGGGTTGCTTTCTCAGGAAAGCGCAATGGCTTGCCAGTGCCCTTGCCGACCCCTAAACCCTCGATATTTCAAGGTCATGCCGAGCACTAGGGTTGCTTTCTCAGGAAAGCACTAGGCTCGCCAGCGCCTTTGCCGACCCCTAAACCCTCGACATTCTGAGGTCAGGCCGAGCAACAGGGTCGCTTCCTCAGGGAAGCGCTACGGCTCGCCATCGCCCTTGCCGACCCCTAAGCCCTCAGCACTTCGAGGTCTATTCGAGAACCCGGGTTACTTTCTCAGAAAAGCGCACCGGCTCGTCCCGGCCTCGACATTCCGGTCTCCGAGCCTTGCCCCGACACCTCATTAGAAGGCCCACGACCAGCCTCCGGCCTCCGAGCCTTGCCCAGCCTCGACGATGATGCCGAAAGCCTTCAGGAAACTTCCCCCGCTCTTCCTCCACGACCAAAACTACTCCTCCACGGCTAGCTCGCACATCCCTACAGGAGTGGGGGTTTTGTGACATAGGGAAAAGATGACCTGGCACATCCTAGGCCATCCATTCCCCTCAAAAAGCTCTCATCCATGATCATCAGATCAAACTTAAGCCCATGGGCTTCTACTTCACAAAGCCCACGGGTATACGGTTCCAGACCCGGCCCAAACGGATCCATACCCATTTGGTATGCCTATAAATACCATGCCCTCTCCCCACTTCAAAGGTGATCAATCTTTTCCTTGGTACTGTTGCTCTACTTCAGTAACTAAGAAGACCGTCGGAGGGCCTGTCACCGGGATCAACCTCGGTGTTCCTAGGCCGAGTGCAGGTACACGAGACTCCTGGATCCGAGCTTCCAGATCCGAGCCGAGCCGAGCCTCGACTACCGAGCGGATCATCCGACCTCCGCCTCAGTACTAGCTCGTGCCCCTCTTGCCGAGGGTCAGGCATACAGTCCTGTACCGCGCCCTTCCACAAAACAAACAAATACAACTCACGCCTGGTGCACCCACACTCCCCAAAAACAAACCGCATCACCTTCATTCCCTAAAGTTGTCATTGAAGCCGAACAAACAATAATAATTACACTGTCTTCAGAAGAGCAGAGCGAGTACTGTCTCCTTTATGACTGAAAACAAAATCTTATAGGTTATATTTATAAAGAGGTGAAGAATGGATATTTAATGTAATTCTATGTTTAGTCACCCTGTTTCTCTTTGGGTGAATGAATGTGATATATTTAACGTAATTCTATGTTTAGTCACCCTGTTTGTCTTTAAGTATCATCGGGAAGTATGTTTATTGTGTACTTTATGTTTAATGTGTACTAGTTTAGTCATCCTATTTTGTCTTCAGAATTTTCTTTTTAATTTATGCCCTTTTTTGAAACTATTTGTAAAAAAAAACATAGTTACCAAAGTATTTGTACTCGGGGACCTAACAACTAAATTCGCTATTCCCAATGATGGGCTTAGTTATTTTGTGCTCACCGTTGGGAATGACGAGTCTAGTTCTTAACTTTTTCAGAAACTCGTTGTTCCCAACGACGAGATTAGTTCAAAACTTTCAAATAAGACTCTTCATTTCGAACATCGAGATTTTTAATACTGTATGGTTTTAGTCTTGCATACTTATTCAATATGAAGAGAAAATGGTGATATAAGTAGAAGGTTCGAAGCAAAGGATCGAAGAAGAAGAAAAGCAGTCAGTAGCAGCGACATTAACAGAAAGGTGGACAATCGGACGGTGCAGTCGACTGTCCCCCCTCAGGTTGGAGACTAGGAGGTTGCGGTCGACCGCAACTATGTACGGTCGACCAACCGTGGCGCTAATGGTTTTTTGGGCCGAGTCTAGCTGATTCGTTTGAAGCAAACTTTTTCTTCTAGTTATACCGTACGACTCTAATTGTATGTTTATCTTTTCTGTATACATCAGATGACTATTGTATCAAGGTATCTAAACTAGATTTCTCTAGATCTATATATTCATTGTAACGGCTCCAAGAAACATATGATTCTATTGAGTGCCGAATAGGAGAAGATAGTACTTCATCTGAGAGGTGGTAGATTTCTCCATTGTAAACAGTAAGCATATTCCAGTTAGGCTTGAGAGAGGGTCATGATGAGAATTGTAATATCTTGTATCTTCATTAATTGAAATAATATCGCGGTTCTTCTTTCCCTGGATCAAGGCGAAAGTCCCAACCGTGACAATTCTTGTGTGCTTTGTGTGATTGGTGTGATCTAGTTTTTCTTGGTGATTTTTGTTGATCGTGTCAAAGACTCAACAAGATCCTATAGTGGGAATGATTCCCTAAAAAGTGGTATAAGAGGGCATCAGGTTCGTGGGTTTGTTCGAGTTTCTTGGAGAAGATGACAGATCAAAAGACGAAGATTAAGCAGTTTGACGGTAAGATCAACTTCAATCTATGGAAGGTGGACATGTATGATGTATTGGTTCAGAAGGACTTGCACCTTGCCCTAGAAGAGAAGAAACCAACCGACATGAAGTAGGATAAGTGTGATGACATTTGTTTGAAGGCCTTGAGTTTAACTCGGTTGCAATTGGCGGACGAAGTCCACTGTAATATTCTTGAGAAAAGTGCGGTGGGTCTATGGGTAAGACTCAAATCTGACTACTCGGGATCTTCGATGTTGGATCGAATGTATTGGAATAGGAAGCTATTTAGGTTCTCAATGAAGGAAGGTACCCATCTTCAAGATCATATTGTAGTGTTCAATAATGTAATATCTGAACTGAAGGTGATTAACGCTAATGATCTTAGCAAAGAGGATAAAGCTTTCAACTTGATATATTCACTACCAACTTCTTATGATCACTTGATAACACCATGCTACACGAGAAATCAGCTAAGGAGACTTACAATAGCCGGGGTAATTAAGCGTCTGAAGGAAGATGAACTGAAGAAGGAGACTCATAAAGAAATGTCTATTTTTGCATGGTGTTTAGCGGTGCATGGTGATACTTCAATTGGAAGGGATATGACACACAAGGGTAAGATTCGTTGGCACTATTGTAGAGAGTTTGGGTATTACAAGAGAGACTGTCACAAGTGGTTAATTCATAAGAGTGCTACTACAACAGGTGATCAAGCCAACGTAACCAGTACAACTGATTCAGGAAAATCGGGTGAATTTGGCAACTTTGAACTATGTCTTCTTGTTTCAAGTTCTTCAGATATGGATTCGAGTTGGTATCTTGATTCGGGGAGTACATTCTTCTCACATTTGCTGTAACCCCTATTTCCTATTCTTTTCCTCAGATTGCATTCATGTAATTCTTTTTTTTCTAATTCTTGTAATCATTATTTAATTTTGATATCTCGTTATTCTTTGAACTAGTTCATCCAATGATTTCAAATCATCAACCCTGACTCTATCTTTTTATGTTCTGCATCATATTTGAGTTGGGACTCTTCTCGTCATCATTGTGATTGTACCTCTCATATATATATATATATATGTGTGTGTGTGTGTGTGTGTGTGTGTGTGTGTGTGTGTTCATATAGATTTATTTAGTGCTCTTAATTGTGTGCTATTATGCACTGACATTTGAATGTTAGTATTTTTTTCATTGTGGATTACCCATTTCCTCCCTTGCACCATTCCCGTGACCAGATCCACAAATCTCTCAATTTCCATAACTGCATATACACCTATCAAATTGCTATATTATTAAACCCTAACTTCACCCTAATCTATTCTCCATTAGCCACACTACCTCTCATCTCTTTCTTCGATTCCCGTTGCCTTCTAAACCCATCTCCCTACCTCTCTCCTACTCCCTCTCGTGCTTTCTCCCTTCCCCATGGCGCCTCCTCATAGCGCAACAGCAGCACCCGACCAACAAGCCAAGACCCGAGCAGCCGACAACATCAACTAGTCCAGCTCGTGACGCAGATGCAAGAAGCACCTCCCCTCTTTGTACCAGGTTCCAGTTAGCACCCGATTGCTTCATACCCGAAGTCAGCAAGCAACCATCACCGCAGCCGTGCCTTCGTCGCTTGTTCGTCATGTGCATTCGTGGTTCCGTTCGTGTGAGTTCTTGCCTTGTTTGTGTGCTTTAGTTCGTGGGTTTGTGTTCGTGGGTTTTCGTCATCGTCTTATAATCTTCGCAAGGCAAGTATCCTTGTACGGATCTTTTTATTTCCCCATACAAGCATTCTTTGAAATACAGCAAGTAGGTTTATCGTTGTGACCCATTTTTCATGCCTTATATGTTGATGATCTTAACCCCTATCCGTTTTGATTTATTTCTGTCAATTCCGTATTAGTAAAAGATCACGAATACTTTGTTATTGCATCCATTACATGAACATGAATTAGATCTAGATATTCATCTATGTGAATTCATGCCCATAAATAACTAAGAGGTATAGAATGTTTTGTTGTAGGTGATCTTACGGTTATATTGTATGTTAATATCATAAGCATGTTAATAATTTCTTCCATCTTAATGAGATAGAAAATAGACATGGCATACTGATTTGAATACCCTTTAAATTCTGATTGACATCGTACATCGATTTGGATCCATCGTGTTTATTATTAATGTTATAATCCAAAAAAGAAAAAAAACAAAAACACTGCTGTCCTGATTTGACATGACGAATTAAACCCTGTTAATGTCAGAACAATGACTAATTTTATGAACATGAAATGTAGTCTTCTATTTCTAGTTTGCAGGAAATCTGATGGATCTGAAATCCGATCTGTGATGTGCGAGATATCCCATTTTATTGTTGCTAGCTTTAGATTTCTAGATTTCTGGTTTACGATGTATTGTCATGTTTATTAATTTAAAAGTTATATTAATAGTGTAATTATGCCATGATAAATTCCAGTATAGTGCTTAACATGATTAAGAACCTGATTATAATTTTATAGAATTTTTAAATGAATTTTTTTCTGTTCTATGAATATAAGAATTGTAACCTAAAGTTTCTGCTAGAATAGAAAATCCATAAAGAACAAACTATTTGACTTAGTTACTTTTATCGAAATGTTGAATTTAAATATACGTTAGAGCCGGTGAGGAGTCTAGTTTCTGGAACTCCTGACCAATCTTGAATTGCTTTTCTGTAGCAGCGGGAATTCCAGTTTTGGTACGGCAACGTCGTGCTGTCCAGAATTGGAGTTCTTGTTGTTTCAATATTTATAAGTTTATTTATGCCACCTGAACATATTTTCTGCCCAGTCTGAACTTGGTTTCTGTTCCTGTCATGTTTACCTATCCCAGATTTTGCACATTCATGTCTGTTTTGGTAAAAAGAATAAGTATCAAGCTAGGGTTTAAGGGAAAGATCCAGTAGTGGACAATATAGGCAAGTGTACTCGGAAGGTTGCTCGAGTTTTCCATTTGTTATCTATTTATCTGTTTACATGATTATCTGACTGCATTCTTCCCTATAAGGAGGTTTACTTGGAAGGGGGCACGTGGGTCCCACATGTTTGCATGAATATATGATTACATGATTCATGAGTCTGTTTATCTGTTTCCGTTTATCTGTTTATCAGTTTATATGATGCCTAAGTACATGACCCTATGAAATCCTCTGCTAATCTAAACGTAACTTGTTTGTATGTAGCAACCATGTGGTATGAGACGTATGAGTGATGCATTAGATATGATTAAATAAAAGACTTAAGAATAATATGTTTCACCTGCATATTCCTGTCACCTGTTTCACATTTTTATCTGATATCAGTTATAAGTTTACATGTTTATCTATTACCTGATCTTGTTATCTGATCCTGTTTACTTTCATGCAATGTTCTGTGCACTTTATTCTTGTTTCCTGCTCTGTATTCTTATTTACCTTTTCCTTGTACCATTTCTACTTGTAATACTTGCGGCCTGTAGCTTGCACTAACGGGCAGATTTTTTTGCTGCTTCTCTGTTTCTTTCAACTGATAAATATACAAGTTTTGGAGACCAGTTACCTACATGAGTAAGAGTGTTCTAAACCTTTTAGACTGGGATCTTTTATGCATTAGTTTATTTCTGCGTCGAGTTTATCAGTTTCTTTTGTTGCTGCTTGATACTTGTAATTCGACATGTTTGACCTGGAGTTTTATGGTTTCTCCGGATCTTGTTTTATTGAGAATTTTGTATTTGATTTCAAGTAATTCTTGTGATTATGAGGTTTGATTCATGCATGCGTGGTTGTATCTTTCTGTTTACTGTTGAGTTGATCCTTACTACTTACGAATGATGAAAATCATTCACTGGTCTTGTTACGTACTCATATTTCGTATCCTTTTGGGAAGCGGGGCGTGACATTTGCTCCAAGAGTGAGATATTTTATACTTAAAAGTTGTCAACATGTCGTAGTGTGAGAATAGCTTGAGGGGAGATTTGTGAAGTGGTGAGTGAGGGAACAGTTGAATTAGAGACACTAGATGGTAAATGGTTCACACTAGATGAGGTTATTCATATTCCTTCGATACTACGAAATCTGATATCCTTGGGGACTCTTGATTCTCTTGGCTGCAGGTATACAGCTCGAGATGGAGTTTTGATAGTTGGGGATAGTCGTCGTAAGGTGATAAAGGGTAAGAGGGAAATTAGGTAGGGTCAGCAAAACCTCTACCAGCTTTGTGGGAATAGGAAAATTCGACCGAGTGTATGGAAACCCATTGTTCCTAAAGAATTTTCTAGTAAGTCGTCAATAGAATTACCAAAATGAGACTGCAACATTTGAATATCGTTGGACAGTGGAGAGAGCATTGATGTAGGTGGAGTTCGTGCGAAGGATGGGACTTCCATGATAACATCTACTGGGGTGTGCCCTTAAGGGGGGCATACAACTGGTGGAGGTAGATTTCAACTAGCATAAGAAGTCATAGAAACGAGTTGTTTACAAAGCAGATAAGAAAGGTCTGGAAGAGTTTTGGTCACATAGGTGTGGATTAATGCGTATGCAATCCAAGGTGGAGATTGTTGGATTTTATGTCTTGTATACTTATTCGGTGTGAAGAGAAGATAATGATACAAGTAGAGGGTTCGAAGCGAAGGATCAAAGAAGGAGAAGAAAAGCAGACAGCAGCAGCAATAGTGACAGAGAGGCGGATAGTCAACTGTGCAGCCGACTGTCCCCCCCTTAGGTTGGAGACTGGGAGCCTGCAGTCGACCGCAACTATGTGTGGTCAACTGACCGCGGCGCTAATGAGTTTTTTGGGCGGAGTCTGGCTGATTTGTTTAAAGCCCACTTTATTTTCTGCTTAGATCGTACAAATCTAATTATATGTTTATCTCTTCAGTATACATCGGATGGCTATTGTATCAAGGTATCTATACTAGGGTTTCTCTAGATCTATATATTCATTGTAACGGCTCCAAGAAACATATGATTATATTGAGTGCCGAATAGGAGAAGAGAGTTCTTCATCTGAGAGGTGAGAGATGCCTCCATTGTAAACAATAAGCAAGTTCCAGTTAGACTTGAGAGAGGATCATGGTAAGAATTTTAATATTCTTGTATCTTCTCTAGTTGAAATAATATCTCGGTTCTTCCTCCCCCGGATTAAGGTGACCCCCCCAATCGGGACAATTCTTATGTGCTTTGTATGATTTGTGTGATCTATTTTTGCTTGGTAGTTTGTGTTGATCGTGTTGAAGACTTAACAAGATCTTCTAGATGGAAGGATTCCCTAATGTATACTATACTTGATGTTGGTAACAGTAAGGTTATATGAAATTTCATAGATGGTGCAACAGAGTTTTTTTTAAAAAATTCACCAAGTTCAACAGAGAGTTTCACTCTCTGTAAAATTTCATATAACCTCGTTGTTCCCAACAACGAATCTAGTATGAAAAACCTCATCGTTGGGAACGACGAGTCTTGTTTGATAATTTTGAACTAAACTCACCGTTGGGAACGTCGAGGTCAGATGAATTTGAAGCGCCGGACCTCCAGCCACCTGATTGGGTCTATTTAGTGGGTTGGGTTTGTTTGATTTGGATTGGGTCTGTTTGGGTTTTGGTAGAGTTCTGTTTGGATCTAGAGTTGATATGGTGGATGTAGGAGGTCTAGATCTGGTTGGAAGTTGAATTTGGGACTGGTTTGGAGTCGGGGTTGAGTCTAGTTGGATTTGGATGTCGGTGGGTCTGGTGGTAAGGTGGTGGTGTTTGAAAGGGTTTTGGAGGTTGGGTTGGCGGCGTAGGAGGTTAGGGTTGGGGTTTTGGAGGTAGGGGTGGGGCGTAGGAGAGGCGTGGTGGTTGGCTAGGGTTAGGGTTTGGTGTTGTAGGGATTGTAGAGGTCGGGAGTGATAGGAAGAGAAAGAAAAAGCAGCAACAACAGTTTTTTAATTTGGGGTTCAGATAGAATTTAATTTTGGGTTCTGATAGAATGAGAGTCAGAAGAGAGAGAAGATAGTTATATAGGGGGTATTTAAATAAGGGTATTTCAATCATTTCACAACCAATTTAAGGATTTTTTTAACGGAACTTAACGTTGTTGATGCGGTTTGTTTTTGGGGGGAAGTGTGGATGCACCAGGTGTGAGTTCTACTCGATTTGTATTGGTGGAGGAACCTTTAGTGCGGACGGTTGGTCCCGACCCTCAGCTGGGGGAATGGCTCGGGAGCAGTCGGCAGTGAGGTGGATGTTGGATGCTCGGCTCGGATCTGGAGGCTCGGATCTGGAGGCTCAGATCCGGAGTCTTGTGTACCTGCACACGGTCTAGGAACATCGGGGTTGGTCCCGGTGGCAGACCCTCCGACGATCTAGTGAACTACTGAAGGAGTAACAGTAACTAGGGTTTGAGAGGAAAAAGATTGATTACCTTGGCAGGAGGTGGAGGGTCTGGTATTTATGGGAGAAGCCAACCGGGTCTGGACCCGGTTGCCCGTGGACCTGGTGTGGCAAAAGACCAGGCAGTATAGAGCTGACGTGGCGGAGGCCTGGGCGGTTTCCAGGCTGACGTGGCAGGGGCCCAGGCAATTTCTGCGCTGACGTGGCGGACCCGGATGATCCGGCGATGCAGGCTTTATGAGGGATCCTGTGGCCCAGGAGGAGCCACGTCATCTGACCCATATCAGGAGCCCCCCACTCCTGGAGGGCTGGGTGATCCAGCCGTGTAAGAGTGGTTCTTTGCCTCTGTAGGAAGAGCAGGGTGGTGTGTTCGGCGAGGAATGAGGTCTGTACCTTCTAGAAGAGGCCAGGGGGGTAGGATGAAGGGATCTCCTATCGGAGTCATGCAGAGTATTAGGTGCAGAAGAGTCGGAGCCACGCTTGCCGAGCACCTAGGGTTGGTAGACGAGCGTCTACGGTTGGCAAACGAGCATCGAGGGTCGGTGGACGAGCTCTGAGGGTCGGTAGACGAGTGTAGAGGGTCAGTAGACGATTCCCTTACTAGTTGGAAGAGCAAGGGGACGTCAAGGTCTGTCGAGTTGGAGCTCGGCTTGCCGATCTTCTAGAGTCGGTAGACGAGTGTAGAGGGTCGGCAGATGATCCCCTCGCTAGTTGGAAGAGCAAGGGGACGTAAAGGTCTGTCGTGTTGGAGCTCGGCTTGCCGAGCGTCTATAGTCAGTAGACAATTATCGAGGGTCGGTAGACGATCCCCACGCTAGTTGGAAGAGCAAGGGGACATAAAGGTCTGTCATGTTGGAGCTCGGCTTGCCGAGCGTCTAGAGTCGGTAGACGAGTTTCGAGGGTCGGCAGACGATCCCCTTGCTAGTTGGACAGAGGAAAGTTTTGGGGCTCGCGGTGCCATCCGAGCTCCGAGCCTCCTGTGAATAGAGTGGGATTCTTGGGGCTCGCGGTGTCATCCGAGCTCCAAGCCCCCTGCGAGTAGAGGAGGACTTTGGGGATCGTGCTGTCATCTGAGCTCCGAACCTATTGGGAATAAAGGAAGGCTTTTGGGGATCGCACTGTTGTCCGAGCTCCGAGCCTCTTGCGAATGAAGGAGTATTGGGGGCTCGCGACGTCATCCGAGGTTCGAGCCCCCCAACTTGGCAGCGGCTGTTGGATGGAATGTAATGATTTCATTTCATTTAATGCTTTGGGTGTAGAAGTCTCGGTGGCTCGCGGTGACATCCGAGCGCCGAGCCCCTTGTTGATAGAGGAGGATATTGGGGCTCACGGTGAGATCTGAGCTCCGAGCCTTATGTGAAATTAGAGAGGATGTTGCGGCTCGCGGTGCGATCCGAGCGCCGAACTCTCTGTAAAATAGAGTAGGGTATTGGGGCTCGCGGTGAGATCCGAGCTCCGAGCCTCCTTTCAACATTGGAGAAGATATTAGGGCTCGCGATGTCGTCCGAGCTCCGAGCCTCCTGTGAAATAGGGGAAGACATTTGGGGCTCGCGATGCCATTTGAGTTCCGAGCTTCCTGGGAAATAGGAGAAAATATTGGGGCTCGCGATGCCATCCGAGCTCCGAGCCTCCTGTGAAATAGAGGAGGAGTTTATGGCTCGCGCGGCCATCCGAGCGTCGACCCTTCTGTGAAATAGAGGAGGAGTTTGTGGCTCGCGCTGCCATCCGAGCGTCGACCCTTCTGACTTGTCGAAAAAACGGTTTGTTGAAAAAGAACTGGGGGCATTAGGGTAATTTTGTGCCAACTGCTGACGTCAAGTGCGCAAGAATTGAAGCGAATCTAGATCTTAGCGGCCATTTGATCTTGATGATTAAGATCCAATGGCCAGATCTTTTTGCGAAAATCGAGGAGTCGCTTTCTCCGCTATAAATCTTCCCCCTCCCCACTTTTCTTTCCTTCACTTCTTGCATTTTTCAATTTTCAAGAACAGGGTCTTACTTGCCGTCGGCGACTTTTTTCGGTGATTGCATGGTCCATATCTCAGGTTAGTATTTCTGATCTTATAATGTCGCGCTCTTAGTCCAGCTCCAAAGCAAGCTCGTCAGGCCGTGCTGGTAAGGAATCAGAGTCCCCAAGACGTCTTGGGATTTGGGCGACTATAAGGTTAAGGAGGAAGTTTTGTCAGATCCAGGGTTGGACGGTGGGGGTGATGTGGTCCTTGTTGTGTCACCGTTGAGGTCTCGTAGGCTGGGGAAGGAGCCCGTGGACGAGGGCAAGGAGGAGGAGGAAGAGGATGTTGATGAGGAAGAACATGACCCCGAGGGAGAGAGGGACGATGAGGATGAAGAGGATGACGAGGAGGATCAGGATTCTGAGGGAGAGGGGGATGTTGAGGATGAAGAGGATGATGAGAAGGATCAGGACCCTGAGGGAGGGGATGCTATTGAAGATGAGGGAGACTCTGATGAGAATCGAGGGGAGCCTGATCGGAACGTCGAGGAGGACGATGCTTGGGAAGGTGCGGGCGAAGGCCCAGTAGGAGGGGCAGCCGAGGTCGAGGGTAGTCTCCCACCTCTGTCACCTTTGTAGATGCCATCTCCTGAGAGGAAGGCCCGCCCTCGTAGGAAGAAGAGGAAGTTGAGCCTCCCGGATATCCCCCCTCCTCCGGACAAATACGCACTTAGACCGGGGTTCGAATTTCCCCCGGTCTCTTTCAAAAATCCGGGATCGATCAGGATGTATCCCGACGATGTTAAAGATGTCGATCCTCTTCCTCCTGTGCCGGACGACGAGATTCAGGTGAAGATCTAGATGAACGGCGTTCAATGTGTCTTGAAGGCGGACTACCTTCACATTTTGAGGGCCACCTACTTCATTCCTTGGGAATTTGAAGTGCTGATTCCGAGCCCCGGTATTCGCCCCACGACTTTTCTTGCACTGGGTTATTGCATTTTTCCTGAGAACACCTTTGTCTCGGGACTAAGGCTACCGCTGCACCCTTTCGTCAAGCAGGTCTTGAATTGGGCGAAGTTAAGCCCGATGTAGTATGACCACAACTCTTGGAAGCACTTGATCTGCTTCATCTTGAAGTGCCAGGAGAAGGGGGTCAAGCCGAGGCTGACGTACTTCCGCACTATCTTAGGGATTAGCTTGCTGGGCGATGCGAAGGGGATCTTCTACTTCTCGCCTAGGCCTCACAAGAAGGTGATGCATGACCATCCAGACTCCATCAAAGGGTGGAAAGAGAAATATTTTGTAGTCCGGAGCGAGAAGTCTTGGGGATTCTGACCTCCTGGAATTTCTTTAAGCCGAATTACAAGCCTCCGAAGCGTAGCGATCTGACGGAGAAGGAGTGGAAGAAGGTGGAGAAAATTGTTGGGGGGCATAGCATAGCGTGGCCTCGAGTGACGGAGATATACCTTGCCCGAGCCGGACTGAGCCCAGCCGACCCTAGTATGATTTCTTTCTGAATTTTTGTTTCTCTCTACCTTCGTGTTAATGTTAGCCCTTCTTCTTTTATTTTTACAGAGATGACATCCAAGCAGATCGATGATAAGCGTGCCTTGATAGATTCTGCTGCCAAGAGGAGGGTAGAGAAGGAGAAGAAGGCAGAGTAGGAGAAGCTGGCTGCTCAGGGCGCTGGGTCCGGTAAAGGACCGACCTCGGCGGCCGTGGAGCCATCCCCAAAGAGGACCAAGAGGCAGCACCCCCACACGCCGAGGGCATCTCGGGAGGCGGGGGGAAGTTCTAGTAGCAAGAGGACTATCGAGGTCCCGGAGCAGAGGCTTCCCCCCACTCAGCCCACCGCCGAGCAGATGGTGAGGCAACAGGGGCTACGGCCCTTCGCTCCCGATTGGTCGATTGTACAAGGGGACTCCCTGCTCGAAGGTCCCGTGGCCATCGAGCTCGTCAGAAAAATTACCACCGAGCGGGATCGGATGGCGCTAGCGGTGCAGACGTGTGATCAGGCCTTCATGCGGTGGTCCCAGGCGCAGGTATCGGTGAGTGTTTGAGACTTTGTATTTGGTTTGGATTCTAGGATTTTTTTGACTCTTTCTTCCTCGGACAGGCGATGCTTCACGGGCAGCACTTTCAGAAGTGCTTGGAGAAGAAAATCATCGTCGAGAGGAGGAACGCGGAGAAGTATTTCTGCAAACTGAACAAGGCGACGGACGAGCTGAAGGATGCTAAGAGCGTGGAAGTCATCCACGAGGCCCAGATGGCCTCAATCTTCGACCACCACAAGAAGGATGTGGATCGCCTTGAGCAGAAGATCCAGGACGAAGCGGAGAAGGGGCAGAAGGCCGTGGAGCAGATGGAGATTACCATGGCGGATGCCCTGATCCTGGCACAGGACGAGGCCTACGACCGTGCCAAGGAGCATTTCCAGAGGATCTATTCGGATCAGAAGGTCGACCACCTCCACTTCAACTGGTAGCCAGACCTTCCGCCGACTCCTGGTGGCGAGGAGATGGGGGAAGACCAGGTTGACGAAGAGGTGCCACCCCCTCTCAAGCATAGCTTAGGCTTTTTCTCTCTTTTTTGATAGACGCACGAGGTCTTGGCTGCCGACCCTGTTTCTGCCGAGGATTCCCTGGTCCTAGCAGGGAAGGAGGCCATGGAGGCGGCTCTGGCTCACCAGCGAAAACAGGCTCGGGACCGAGCGGCCGCAGTGAATTATTTTGCGAACAAGTCTAGGGAGCTTGGTTTGGAGGTCGCTCGTCTAAAGAAATCCATAGCCGGCCGGGAATGGTGGGTAATCGAGATGAACTGGTCGATCTCGGATGCCTCGAGTGGGCGGTTGGCTTCGGAGTCTTTTCTTTGTGAGGCCGTTGTTGAGAAGGAGTTGGAGATCCGCAGGCTGAAACTGGTGTTAGGCATCGGTTTGATCGAGGAGGCAAGCAATTCGGTGATAGGGCCTTCTTTGACCTTCTTATTAGAGGGGGCTCAGCCTGAAGATGCGGGAAGCTCGGTGGCAGGGGTGCCTTCCCTGGTCGGGCCGTCCGAGCGCGAGAAGGAAACCGACAGAGGTGCCGAATTTGAGTTTTAAGCCGAGCATAAGTGATTTGTAAGCCTTCCATTGTATTTGTGCCGCCGTTACCAGCGCACGATGAGTAATAATAAAAAGAATTTCCGACTCCTTTAACCCTGACAATTTCTCATTGATGATTGTGATCGGGCTCGGCCTTGCAGGGGGTCGCCGCCGAGGGAGAAGGTCGCCCAGGGTCCTTAGGTCGGTGATGCGTAACTGGGAGCATTTTGCCTTCCATCAGGCATTAATGGTGACGTTTTGCCTTCCCAGGAACATTAATGGTGACGTTTTGCCTTCCACCGTTTGGGCTTCCCAGGTGCAATAACTGTGCTTCTTGAGGGGGTATATAACCCCCCTCTCCTCCCACATTGGTTGTCAGGAGTTGGAGTTGGCTTAACTTCCATATGACTCGGGTGCCTATCGAAGGCCGGCGTCCCGACGTTGAAACTTTGGTCTGAGGGCTCCGGATTGATGGTGCACCAATCACCCTTGAACAATATGGGGTTTTGGCATTGAGGGCCCTAAGACCCCGGGTGAGTGGTGGGCCCATCAATTGATTCGGAAGCTTAGAGGATCGGAGAGAGCCTTGGGTCGGTGGCCCCCCTGCCGCTCTCGAACAATTCGGGGTTTTAGCTTTTGAAAGCTGCAAACCCCGAGTTGCTCGCTGGTGAAAGGGGGGTCAAATAACGACTCGAAGCTTGGGGCATTGGCCGAAGGCAGGTTCCCTAAACCTTAAAGAAAATTTTGCTGAAGTAGTCGTGGCGGAAAGTCGTCGCCGAGCGTACTGGTCGAGTGGCTTTAAAGAAAGCCACGGCCTTGCTCAGCAACGGCGAGTCCCTATACTTTTCTTTAGAAGGATGGCGCGGGCGTGGCCGGCGGCTGCCTCCGTGCGCATGGGTTGACGGGCTTGAAGAAGACTAAACCATGCCAGGGGCAGATGCCGAGCCCCCATACCTGGGAGAAAGCCAGCAATGGTCGCAGCCGAAGGTCGCCACCGAGCGTATCGGTCGAGTGGCTTTGAAGAAAGCCACGACCTTTCTCGGGATTGACGACGAGCCCCCACACTTGTTCTCAAGAAGACGGTATGGATGCGGCTGGTGGTTACTGCCTTGTGCATAGGTTGATGGGCTGGAAGGAGCCCAAACCGTGCTAGGGGCAGATGCCGAGCCCCACACCGGGAAGAAAGCCAGTAATGGGCATGGCTGAAGGTCGTCGACGAGCGTAATGGTCGAGGTGCTTTGATGAAAGCCTCGGCCTTGCTCGGGATCGACGAAGAGCCCTCACACTTGTTCTCATGAAGACGGTACGTGTGTGGCTGGCGGTTACCGCCTTGTGCATAGGTTGATAGGCTGGAAGATGCCCAAACCGTGCTAGGGGCAGATGTCGAGCTCCCATACCAGGGAGAAAGTCAATAATGGGCGTGGCTGAAGGTTGTCGCCAAGCGTAATGGTCGAGGTGCTTTGAAGAAAGCCTTGGCCTTGCTCGGGATCGACGACGAGCCCCCACACTTGTTCTCAGGAAGACGGTACAGGTGTTGCTGGGTTGTGCATAGGTTGATGGGCTGGAAGAAGCCCAAACCGTGCTAGGGGCAAATGCCGAGCCCCCACACCGGGGAGAAAGTCAGTAATGGGCATGGCTGAAGGTCGTCGCCAAGCGTAATGGTCGAGGTGCTTTGAAGAAAGCCTCGGCCTTGCTCGGGATCGACGACGAGCCCCCACACTTGTTCTCAAGAAGACGGTACGGGTGTAGCTGGCGGTTGCCGCCTTGTGCATTGGTTGATGGGCGTGAAGATGCCCAAACCATGCTAAGGGTAGATGCCGAGCCCCAACACCAAGGAGAAAGCCAGCATTGGGCGTGGCTGAAGGTTGTCGCCGAGCGTATTGGCCGAGTGGCTTTGAAGAAAGCCACGGCCTTGCTCGGGGTCGGCGACGAGCCCCCACACTTGTTCTCAGGAAGGCGGTACGGGTGTAGCCGAGGGCCGAGCCGTGCGCTTGTAAGGGAAGCTTTTCTGGCTCCGGATGCTATCCGAGCGCTGAGCCGTAAACTTGTAAGGGAAGCTTTTCTGGCTCGCGATGCTATCCGAGCGTCGAGGCGTAAGCTTGTAAAGGAAGCACTTCTGGCTCGCGATGCTATCCGAGTGCCGAGGCATAAGCTTGTAAGGAAAGCTTTTCTGGCTCGCGATGCTATCCGAGCGCCGAGGCGTAAGCTTGTAAGGGAAGCATTTCTGGCTTGCGATGCTATCCGAGCACCGAGGCATAAGCTTGTAAGGAAAGCTTTTCTGGCTTGCGATGTTATCCGAGCATCGGGCCGTAAGCTTGTAAGGGAAGCTTTCTGGCTCGCGATTCTGTCCGAGCGCCGGGCCGTAAGCTTGTAAGGGAAGCTTTTCTAGCTCGTGATTCTATCCGAGCACCGAACCGTAAGCTTGTAAGGGAAGCTTTTATGGCTCGCGGTACTATCCGAGTGCCAAGCTCGAGGCATTTTTATTTTTTATTTTTAATAAGAATCAATACAAAGCCACAAACTTGTTTTAAGAAAGCTGGCATATTTACAACATATTTGAACTTTACAAAAAAATAAGGCATGACATGCCGATTACATTCTTCATAATTTACATGGGGTGTGGAAGCTAACCCTCCCCCACTAGGAACTTGATGAGGTGCTCCGCATTCCAGGGCATCTTGACAACCTTGCCTTCTAGGTCGGTTAGGCGGTACGTCCCCGGATGTACGACCTTTGATACCTTGTATAGGCCCTCCTAGTTTGGGGCCAATTTTCTCTTTTGGCCGGAGTTGGATACCGCCAGCTTCCGGAGGACAAGGTCTCCGAGTTTGATGTCGGTGGGGCGCACATTTTTGTTGTAGAACCTTTCGATCCTCTGTTGGTAGGTGTTCCTTTTGATGGCGGACTTCTCCCTGACCTCGTCTATGAGGTCCAGGTCGGCACGCAGCTGTGCAGAGTTGCTTGCTTCATCGAATGCCATGATCCGAGGTGAGGGGATCCCAATTTCCAGGGGAATGACGGCCTCCCCGCCATATGTTAGATTAAATGGCAACTCTCCCGTGGGGATTATTTTTGTTGTTTGGTGGGCCCAGAGAACGCTCGGCAACTCATCAACCCATAACCCCTTGGAAGAGTTATCGAGCCATTTCTTAAGGCCGTCGAGGATTTGGCGGTTCGCGTTCTCGACCTAGCCATTTGACTGTGGGTGACACACCGAGGAGAAGCGCTGCTGGATCCCGAGATCTTCGCAGAACTTTCGGAAATGTTTACCCGCGAATTGAGTTCCATTGTCCGTGATGAGCACCTGTGGGATACCGAACCGGCAGACGATGTGTTTCCAGAAGAACTGTTGGGTCTGTTGCTCGGTGATCGTTGCCAATAATTCGGCCTCGATCCACTTTGTGAAGTAGTCGATTGCCACTATGAGAAATTTTTGCTGGCCCGTTGCCTTCGGGAACGGGCCTACCAGATCCATTCCTCTCATTGCGAAGGGGGACGGACTGGCCATGGAATGGAGATTCACTTGCGGGGCCCTTTTCATAGGGGAGAACCGTTGACAGGGGCCACACTTCTTCACTAGGGCGAGGGCATCTTGCAACATCATGGGCCAGTAATACCCGTGATTCAAAGCCTTTCGTGCGAGCGAGCGGCTTCCCATATGGCACCCGTTGATCCCCTCATGCAGCTCCTTGAGGGCGTACTTTGCTTCATCCGGGGTCAGACATCGGAGGTAGGGTCTGCAATCTGTTGTTGTGTATGACCTTTTGAAGACGGTTGCGTCGATCACGGCGAACCTTTCTGAACGGACCTTGACCCGCCTTGCTTCAGCCCGGTCTTCGGGGAGCTCTTCCTTGATTAGAAATTTCTTGATAAGAGTGGTCCAGTCGGTGGGAAGAGCTCCGTCTTCAATGCAGAGAGTCTCGGGGAAGTCTGTACTTGGCTTGAGGAGAACTTCGATTAGGACGGTGCGGTCGAGGCCTTCGAAGGAAGAGGAAGCTAGCTTTGACAGAGCGTCAGCTTGGGCGTTATGCTCCCCGGGGATCCTCAAGATGGCCGATTCGTCGAAGGACGACAACAGCCATTGGACCACAGCCAAATACTTAATCATCCGATCGTCACGGGCCTCGTACTCTCCAGTGATCTGGTTGACCATGAGCTGAGAGTCATTGAAGGCCCTGATCTGTCTAGCACCGGCCTGACGGGCCAGAGTGAGCCCGGCGATCATGGCCTCGTACTCCGCCTCGTTGTTAGAGGCCGAGAAGTTGAGGCGGAGGCAATACTGAAGGAGGAAACCGTCGGGACCCCGCAGAATGATGCCCGCACCACTCCCCGCTTCGTAGGAGGAACCATCGACGTAAACTTCCCATGCCTGGTCAGCCTCCTTACTTTCGGGTTGCTCGGAGATGGTGCATTCTATGATGAACTCGGCGAGGGCCTGTCCTTTGATGGCTGTCCTTGGCTGATAGCCAATGTCGTATTGACTGAGCTCGATCGACCATTTGACTAGTCGTCTAGAGCTCTCGGGCCTGGATTGAATGTGCCTGAAAATAGGGGCAGAGCTTCCGCGCGGCCATGACCAAGGCGTATGCTATCTTCTCCATTCTAGAATATCTGGTCTCGGCATCGAGCAGAACTTTGCTCACATAGTATAGGGGCTTTTGGACTCCTTCCTCTTCTCGAACGAGGACAGCGCTGAGCACGTTCTCCGAAGCTGAAAGGTAAAGCCAAAGGGGCTTACCTGGTTCGGGCTTGCTGAGGAGAGGGGGTTGGTGAGGTACTCCTTCAATTGGGCGAACGCCTCTTGCTGCTGAGTACCTCACTCAAATCCTCCGGTTTCGCACAATGCCTTGAAGAATGGGAGAGACTTCTTTCTGGACTTGGAGAGGAAACGGCCGATGACCGCCAGTCTTCCCGTTAGCCTTTGGACTTCTTTGATGTTCCTAGGAGGGGCCATGTCTATTATGGCCTGGATTTTTTCGGGGTTCGTCTCGATGTCGTACTGGCTGACGATGAACCCGAGAAATTTTTCCGAGGAGACGCCGAATGCACACTTCACCGGGTTGAGTCTCATGTTGTGGGTCCGGAGGACCCCAAAGGCCTCCTCCAGGTCGGCGATGTGATCCTGTCCCTGCTTGCTTTTGATGAGCATGTCGTCAACATACACTCCATATTACGCCCAATTTGGTCCTTGAAGACTCGGTTAACGAGCCTTTGATAAGTAGCACCGGCGTTCTTCAGTCCGAAGGGCATAACCCGGTAGCAACAAAGCTCTTGGTCCGTAACAAAGGACGTCTTGGCTATATCGGGAGGGAACATTCGGATCTGATTATAGCCCGAGAAGGCATCCATGAAAGAAAGGAGTTCGTGGCCTGATGTGGCGTCGATAAGGGCGTCGATGTTGGGAGAGGGAACGGATCTTTGGGGCACGCCTTGTTGAGGCCTGTAAAGTCTATATAGATCCTCCAGCTCCTACTCGCCTTTCTAACCATCACGACATTTGCCAGCCACTCGGGATAGCTGACCTCCTGTATGAAATGGGCGGATAAGAGTTTGTCCACTTCCGCATTCACCGCCTGCTGTCGCTCCGGGGCAAATTTACATCGCTTCTAGTCGATCAGCTTTTGAACCGGGGTTCACGCTGAGTTTGTGCATGATGAGATCCTCGAAGATACTGGGCATGTCGGAGGGCTTCCAGGCGAAGAGGTCGATATTGCGGCGATTGCAGTTGATCAGGGCAGATTTGAGGTTGGGAGCGAGGGAGCAGCTCGCTCGGAAACACATTGACGTGTCCCCTGTCTCGAACGAGACATCTTCTAACTCGTCTGTCGGCTCTGGTTCTGGCTGGGTTCTCTCAGGCTGTAGCTCGACGGCATTGAGGGAAAATACACCGCCCCCGATTGCCGTCATATAGCACGATCGTGCTGCTTCTTGGTTCCCTCGGACAATTCTGAAATCGGTGTTGGTAGGGAACTTCATCTTCTGGTGGTAGGCCAAGGGAACCGCCTGGAGGGAGCAGAGCTCGGGATGGCCGAGTATGGCATTGTAGGCTGCCTTGACGTTTACAACCATGAAGTCCATTGACCCGGTCCTTCGGTCTGGGGTCGTACCAACTGTGGCGTCTAAGGTGACGATCCCCTCTATTGGCACAGGGATGCCGGAGAATCCGTGCAATATGTATTCGGCTGGCGTTAGCTTATCTCGGGAGAGCTTCAAGTTCTCGAAGGTCTCCAGGAAGAGGATGTTTACCGAGCTTCCGTTGTCAACGAGGATGCGGCGGACCTCGAAGTTCGCAATATTGAGGTTGATGACGAGCACATCACAATGCGGAAGCCGAACTCCCTCCAGGTCTTCTCTCGAGAAGGATACAGGGAGTTGCTGTACCTTGGGGGAGAGGGGGCCCTGGATGGCGTTGACATCTCAGACGAACGCCTTGCGAGAAGTGTTAGACTCCCTCCCATGGGCCCTCCGTAGATGCAAAGCAAGATGGCTTGACCCTCAGGTTCTTCGGGCTCCTGGTCCCGCTCGGGGTGCTGTCTGAGTGCTCAAGGAGGAGGGGAAGCCCTCCTGTTCCTTGTCTCCCTCTGGTCCCGAGCGCCTTCCCATTTGAACTCCCGGAGGTACCCTCGTTGGATGAGGGCCTCGATCTCGTCCTTCAGGGCACGACAATGGTCCGTGTCGTGCCCGTTGTCTCGGAGAAAGCGGCAGTAGAACCACTGATCCCTCTTTATGCTGTTGTTATTGGTCGGCCGAGGAGGGAATTGCACGAGGTCCCTGTCTTCGACTGCTAGGAGGATAGTTGATACGTTCTACGTCAGCGGAGTGTATCTCTCGAAGCAAGGGACCGGGGGGACCCTTTTCGGAGCGCCCCCGTCTCTTGAGACTTTCTTTGCTGGTTCGGCCTCGTCGGCCTTGCATTTCCCCTTCCCGAGAATTTCTTTTGAGTCCTCTGGATTCTGGGCCTCCTCAGCTCGGATGTATTTTTCGACCCGATTCAAGAGATCGGGAAAATCTATCGGAGGCTTCTTCACCAGGGAGGCCTTCAGCTGGCTATGTCAAACGTTGTGTCAGAATGCTGCTGAAGCGACCCCTGGGTCGAGGGAGGCGACTGACCTCGCCTCAGCGGTGAACCTTCGGACAAACAATCGAGCAACTCCCCTTCCTTCTGCCGGAGTCCTAATAGGGATGCGCTTTTCCTTTCGGCCTTTCGACTAGTCACGAAGTGGGCGAGGAAGTTGCCCTCCAGTTGGTCGAAAGAATAGATGGAGCCAGGGGTGAGCTTGTAGAACCATTCCCTAGCCGGACCCCGGAGGGTGGCGGGGAAGGCGTGGCACAGGAGGGGATCCAAAGCACTATGAATCATCATGAGGGTCTTGAAGCCCTCCATGTGATCAGCAGGATCGCCCTCACCGTCATAAGTCTCGAATTGAGGTGGTCGGAAGTTCCGAGGTATTTCCGCCTGCAAGATGACTGTGGAGAAAGGAGTTTGGATGGGCCTATATCCCTGGGCCGGCCTCGGACCGCCGTCGCCGAAGTTGTTGAGGCGGTCTTCCATTTCTTGGAGGCGCTTCAGGATGTCATCGTCATGCTCCGGCAGGACTGTCAGGACATGAGAAGCTCTGGCCTCGGCATCCGAACGTGTGTGAGAGTGATGGACAGTTTCATCGATGAGTGTCCCCCTGATAGCCTCCATGAATTCTTTCCGGAAGTCTTGGAACTCTTGGTGGGTGACCGGCGCTCGCTCAGCTCGGTTTTGCTGAGCCTGCGGCCGCCGGCCTATGTGGCTGAGTGCCGGTCCCCGCCCTAGGGATGGAGGTATGGGATAGTTCAGGGCCGAGTTGGATGTGGCCCCTCCTCTAGACCGGCTCGCCTGTCGATTCTGGATTACCCCTCGTAGGTCGGGCTGGACCAGACGGGAGGCACCCGGTTGGTGTCCGTGACTAACCCCCGGATTGTTGGATCCATGAGCGTCGGCGGCGACGCCCTGAGGAGGCGCGTCCTGCCGACGCGCAGAGGTAACAGCTTTTGAGCTCGGGATGATGGGGTACCGTTGATGGCTGAGCTCGGGCCGGTGTCTGCACTAGAAATTTCCCACCGACGGTGCCATCCTGATGCGGTTTGTTTTTGGGGAGAGTGTGGATGCACCAGGCGTGAGTTCTACTCGATTTGTATTGGTGGAGGAACCTTTAGCGCGGGCGGTTGGTCCCGACCCTCAGTTGGGGGAACGGCTCGGGAGCAGTCGGCAGTGAAGTGGAGGTTGGATGCTCGGCTCGAATATGGAGGCTTGGATCTGGAGTCCTGTATACCTGCACACGGTCTAGGAACACCGGGGTTGGTCCCGGTGGCAGACCCTCCGACGATCTAGTGAGCTACTGAAGGAGTAACAGTAACTAGGGTTTGAGAGGGAAAAGATTGATTACCTTGGCAGGAGGTGGAGGGTATGGTATTTATAGGAGAAGCCAACCGGGTCTAGACCCGGTTGCCCGTGGGCCTGGTGTGGCAGAAGTCCACGCGGTATAGGGCTGACGTGGAGGAGGCCTGGGCGGTTTCCAGGCTGACGTAGCAGGGGCCCAGGCAGTTTTTGTGCTGATGTGGCGGACCCGAATGATCCGACAGTACACATTTTATGAGGAAATCCTGTGGTCCAGGAAGGACCACGTCATCACACCCATATCAGCTGTCAACTACTTTTCATAGTTCATGAGATTATTTGCATTAACTAATAGATGAGGAAGTTTTTTTGCTTTGATCTCATTGTTTAAGGTTTTTTTTTTTTAAAATTTATCCTAAATAAAAAGATCCTAAATTTACTTCTTGTTTCTAATTGAGACTGTTCCATTGAAACAAATAATAATTCAGACTGTTCCATTGAAACAGATAATAATTCTAATTATTTGATGTGACCTATATGTTGGCCACATTAACCATGTCAACAAACATGAAAAACACAATTTAGAGTTATGAGGGCTGCATGCATTTTCTATTCTCCAAGCACATAAGAAGTTTGATTAAACAATCGCACATAAGAAGTTTGTACATAATATCTTAACTATATAATAAAACATCTGATGTTGACAATTACAATAATATATACCGTTTTATAACAAGTTGTACAATAAATTCATATATGCTCATTGATCAAAAATATATGCTCATTGATTTGAGCATCCACAGGCGTTTGTTGCAAAATAATAAAAATGTCAAAATAGCAAAATAGAAATTGACAATTTTCGTAGTTTGATGCAGTTGTGAAATGTAAAATTTGACAATTTCATAGGCAAAATTGGACGAACGAAACATAATGTTTCTTCCAAACCCTAGTGTAACACCCCTTATAATAAAATGTAATTTTGAAATTATTAAATAATATTGAATTAGTGAAATTGACTATTTTGACCATTTTCTTGAAATTGTTGTTGCATGTGCAAAGTTAAAAAATTTTGAATTTCTCAAAAGTTGGTTATCAATAATTGATGTCTCTCATTTAAGTATGATATATTTTATTTTTTAGATTACTTGATTAAAGAAACTCATTCTTAGACTAATGTAATTGATTTTGATGAAAGAATTAAATTCCGGCCGTAAAAGATCTAAACATTAAATCAAAGTATTTTCTATTAATGATAAATCATTTTAAATTAATAAATAATTTTAAATTATTTTTTTTATTAATTTGGCTATTTTATGAAATTGTCGTTGCACGTGCAAAACACGTGCAAATATTTTTTTGGAGAATAAAAAATCAGAAATTTCATTTGGAGAATCTAATATTTTATAGTGGGTAATAATTCTAAATTTTCTGGATTTTTATGAATAAATTATAGCATGCTTACAAATATTTTAAAGAGATTGACTTTTATGTAAAATTGCCACTTGGAGGCAAATTTAGAATTTGAAAATTTCTAGGCTACACATGGGGGACGGTCAACTAGGAGTGTTTAGGGGAGATTAAATCTTACCTTAATTGATTTAATTAACTACTTGATTTAGAAAATCAATATATATATGTAAATACTTAATTTTTGGAAGGGGGTTTTGTAAAATCTTCGCAAAACCCTAGGATCTGGACCCCCTGCCTATATTAGCAGCATCAGCAGCCGCCCTTCCCTGGTCACAACAAAATACTATTTTTTTTAATTATTTCTTGGAGTTTTGGAGGCTTGGATCTTGGATTTTCGCAAGGAGGAGGAGGAGCTTTTTCTTTCTTGTTATTATTGTTCATCAATTGGTCTTCTTTAAGGTGGCTTGTAACACCTCGCAAAATAGTATATAGCTATTTTGCATATTAATCCGTGCACGTATAAGAATCGCACGCGATTATATATTTTTCTAATAATGATTAGTTTTAATTGAGATATTTTAGATATATTAACTATTCTGAACCCGATAAGATAAATTCGGGATGTCTTCTCAATTAAAGTACATATATTATCCCGATTGTTTTAACGAGACAGTCTTTGGGGAAAATAATAATTTTTATAAAATACATTTTTATTCAACAAATAAATATTTTATTTGTTAGCATGAATATATATAGATCTATATATTGTTTGGATCGTATATTGGATCATATATGATATATGTATCTAAAATTATTTTGAATGTGAATATGTCCATATATATTCTATGATTTAAATATTTGAATATTTTTTTCTATGTATAGATATATAAATAATTGTTTTAAATGATTATGTTTTTATTTAAAGGGTCAGGGTTTTGTTTTGACCTAGGGTTAGCTTAGCTAGGGTTATGTAACCCTCTTGATCATCTTTGGTTTTGATTTGATGAGATCAAGTGGCTTAAATTTAGCCATGTTAGAAATCTTCATGAAGCTTTTTGAGCACACTTGAACATTCTAGCAAAGTTGTGTTGGCTCAAATATGGCCCTCCATTCTGCACTCACCCCATCCTCTTATTTGCACCCTCCACCTCACCCCATTTTCGTATTTCTTCATATGGGTTAGTTCAAAGAAAAAGAGAAGAGAGAGAGAAATCAAAGAAGAAAAGAAAGAGAGAATTGTGAGAGTGAGAGAGTGTGTAGCCTTCATATTTACAAATTTTTTTTGGAGGGTTTTATTCAAGGGAGTAGCAAGCTAAGGAGGAAGGAGGAGCTCACAAAGCAAGCTTGTTCAATCAACAACCATAGGATGAGCATTCTTCTAACGTCAATTTTGTTTTGATATGATAATTGTGTGTTGGATGCTAATAGAAGCTTCATACCATGCTTGTGTGATTGAGAAAGTATGAAGACATAAGTTTGTATGTGAGTAAAATTTGATGCTAGGAATATATGTTCTTATGTTATGATTGGACTTAGAAATTTCTAACTTGAGAATGGCTTATAATCTATACCTAATACTTTTATGGCAAATTCTGTTATGATTCTAGTGCTTACTATAATTTTTTCATAATTTCTGGAATTCATTTAGTAGCTCAAGAAAAATCCTTTTTCGGAACAGATGACAGTGAAAAAAACTGTGTATTGTTTTGTTAAGAAGTGAAGTTTAAAAATTCATATTATGGAATTGGTGAGATATTTTGAGCCCAAAATTTTATGGAAAGTTCTTGAATGTGATAAAAACAATAGTTTTAAATTTAATATTTTATTATTTTATTTGATATTTTAAAAAAATGCATTTAGTCTTCTGGTCCAGAGCCAGTGTCTGGCTCTATTCTGTTTCAAGGGAGAAGTTCATGAATTCATAATTATTTTTGGGTTTAGAATCTTGTAATGAGAATTTTTTTGTATCTTTTAATATGTATCTAGATCATGTTTCTAAAATTTTAGAATTTCTAGACAACATCTGATGAGTTTTTAAAATTAGTTTGTGAAAGAAGTTTTTCACACTGCCTGAAAACAGAGAAGATTTTCTACTGAATTCAAAAAGATATAATTCCTTGCATATTTTGAATCTTGATACAATTTTTGGATATGTTGAACTTGTGCATGTTTAGTTAATTATTCTAAAATATGATAAATATTGGATTTGTGGTTGAATTAATATAGAACTTTTAGTAGATCATGTTCAGTTTAAGTTCAGATTTAGCAAGTCTGTGAACATGAGATTTTCTAGAATTGTGTGTTTAGAATATGAAGAAATGATCAACTAGAGACTTGTAGCAGAGAGTCTTATCTTTCCAAAATATTTAGAATCATGCAATTCCAGTTTGTATATTTAAAGATATGATTTTTCTAATTCTTGGATAGAACTAGTCCTATTGGAAGTTATTATTTTTGTAAAGTATGTTATTTTCCTCTACTCCTAAGTCTTGGACTTAAGAGTTAGTAGCATTTCTATGCTTAAAATACTTGGTTCTATCATGTTTTGAGTTTGTCTAAATGTGTGTGATGGTTTTCTTTGATTTGAGTTGTTTGGGGGATCGTTTAGGGTAAGGTATTACCCTACGACTGTCAACATTTAGGCTAGAATTAAATTCTTCCGCCTCGAGAACTGGATAGTTATCTCTCGTACGCCGACAAATTCTTATCCAATGGGTAATTGATCGCGTGCCGGGATACTGGATGTGATCCGAGTCAGAGGTGGTGGCGAACGATAGAGATCGGGTCACCGGTGTTTGAGTAAATATACCAGGTCAGATGCATTTCTGACCTAGGTATTACTGAAATTAATTATGACTTGTATTTTGATGCCCCTGAGTCTATCAATGGTCGAGTGTTGATATCTGTGTATGTTTACCTTTATTGCCGGGTTTAAGGCATCCCTTGCGCGTCGTTGTACTGCTCATTGAAGGTCACAGGCCAAGAATTTGGTCAAAGACCAATAGAGGTGGTGGCAGCCGATGAATATTGACTTGTCAGGTTATTATTTTAATAGACCAGTCGGGCTGAATCGTTTGTAATACATTGTGCATATTTCGAATATACAACATATTTTGGTAACAACTATTATTTAATTATTTTCTTTACTTTTGCCACTTGAGGAACGAGTTGGTGTTAGGGGTGATACACTATAATCCGATTTAATCTAAGGGCCAGCACTAGGCGGTGATAATCAGGGTTGTCTCTTCCTGTCAAAGGGATACGGGCTGTGTCTTCTCACTAGTCAAGAACATGAGAGCCGTATCTCGCTCTGTTAATTCCTGAGGTACCTTGATAAGAACGGGATGTTCCCTTATTCTATGTTGGTGGACAGGAACGGGCCATAGGTGGGGTTCCCTGTGAGTCTTCGGCGCTGATGTGATTATTTGTAAGTGTACAAAATCGCAACAAGTAATATAGTTTTAGTGAAAAGAGTGTCAAAACCACAAGGACTAATTATGTTATTGAGTACCGAATTTACTAGATTAATTACTGTTTGAAAAATCGAAATTTTAATAAAGAGGGCAACTAAACTAAGGAGTAGCGGAATCTAAAATTATGTGATTTATTAATTGCAAAATTAATTCTAGGGCTTTTGATTTCACCTAGTTAATCAAACACAATTTATAACTCCATGTGAATAAAAAGATTATTTTTCCAAGTTGTAGACCAAAATTCCTAAATTATTCAATGCTTTCTCTCGAACAACACCAAAAATATTTCCAACTAACAGTTTGTCATAGTTCATGCACAAGTTTAATTAATTGAAAGTTCATTAAGTTCTGTGGATTTCTTAACGGTCACATTAATCGCGGTCAACCATCTCTAATTTCGCTCAATCAATAGTGTTTAATTCTATAGTTCTAACTCATAAAATAGATCTCGGTCTCTCCATGATCCAATAAATCATACAAAAGTCGGTCAACCAATTGCAACCATTAAGAACAAAAATAAAAAACACAACCATGAAAAAATAGAAAAATAACATGGAATTAAAATTGTGTTCTCAAAACTAGGCTACATCGAAACCCTAAAAAAATAAATTTAGTTCATAATAAAATTGCAACTAACAAATTTATTCATGGATTGCATAATAAAAATTAAAGGAGGAGAAGAGATGCAGAAGCAACTGTTTTGTAAAAAATTACAAAACGAAGTCGAGAAAGCCGAGCCGACAAGTCAGAACACGTTCTGTCTCTCCCTTCTTCATGTTTCGTCTGTTTCGATTCGCCCACCGAGCCCTCTGTTCTGTTTTAATAATATATATATATATATATATATATATATATATATATATGTAGGGTAAAAGGGATATGAGCAACTTGCTCATTTAGTAAATGAGCAATTGATGATGTAGCATGCATGTGATACATTGGACAACTAACCACTTTTAGAATTTTCCAATCACATGCATGTCACCTCATCAATTGCTCATTTACTAAATGAGCAAGTTGCTCATACCCCTTTTTCCCATATATGTATGTATGTATATATATATATATTATATGATTCGAGGTTAGCCGTGGCTCTTCCTCTCTCATTAAGCGCTCATTTCTTCTCTTGTTTTGCTATTGTATTTATAGGCGTAGGAGAATTAGGAATTAGGGTTTAATTTTGCAGAAAACCCCAAATCTTTATTTATTTGTTCTCGTCTTGGATTTGCTCTTTATTTCTTGAAACACGTGCTGCACATACCCAAAATAAGTTCAGGAATTAGGATTTAAAATTAAAAATAAAATTAATTAGTTTAAATTAATTAAACTAACTAGTAATCATATTAACTCAATTAAAATCCATTTTAAAAAATTTTTTATTTCTTTTTTGACAATTAAAAATTATATTTTGCTTTTCATATTGCCAAATTGTAAAATTCAAGTTCAACTAAACAATAAAAATTAATAAATCGTTCTGCTTATTTTGTTTGTTAATTTTTATCAAAAATCTTCACCTTCTTGCATCAAAATATCTTATTCCTAAAAAAATAATCAATTAACTGAAACATACGGAAATAAGATAAATTATTAACATGATAGACGGATACAAGCAATATTTATGGATAATTGAGTACAAATATTTATATAAAAATTAGACACATCAAATACCCCCAAACTTAAGATTTTGTTTGTCCTCGAGCAAAAAGGAAACCATAAATAAAGGATAATAATCAATAGTAGGCTCAACTTATCACACTACGAGATTTTATCATGCAAGCATCAAAATTTCAATTAAAAATATAAACAATAGCAAATAAAGAAAACCAAGCATACTAACTTTCTGTAGTGCAAGTATTTATTCATAATTCCAAACCCAATCATATTTATCATGTAATTAATGTAATTACAGTATGTAACAAGTCTATCTGTGATTACCTCTTCTCACTACTACAACCGAGTAGCAAATTAGAGTTTTTTTTTCTTTTCTTTTTTTCTAAGTTGTCACTTGCCTTTTGACACGAATGCAAACATTTGTGATGAATTCACCTAGTTACTCAACAAGTTACAAACCTAATGTGCTTTGCATACTCATATTTCAAGTTGTCATTTGATGTAAAAGTAAACATTGGTGATGAATACCCCTTGTTACTGAGCAACTTGAAATATTGGAGTAGATAGACTTTATTTATTCAATTATTTGATCATTATTACTCTATTTACTTATACTCTGTTTAGGACTAGATCAAAGGGGATAATCACAAGAAAAAGCATCACATTTTTCTTTTATGTATAATCACAGACTGCCACAATTGTGTAAGGAATTGAAATCCAATAATCCTAAAGTAAATATGTATGCTTAATCTTGCTTTATAAGCAACTGTCTATCCAAAAAAAAATAAAAAAAATTCAATGCTTTAGCACAATAAAGAACTCAAAGTGTAATGGTGAGCCTAATTGAAATCCCTTTTGTTTTGTTTTTCTTTTCAAATATATATAAAATAAAAAATAAATTTTTTACCCCTTCCCCCAAACTTGAATATCACATTTTTCTCAATGGGAAAGGAAAAACAAAAACCAACAGAATGCAAAAAGTTCAGAATTTCTCTCATGATTCGCGTTAAAAATTCTGCACGCGCGACGTTCATTGTTTCAGCGATATCTGAAGTTGTAGATGTCCAAATGGCCTGATTTCTTTTTTGCTGGAAAGTTAAGACAATTTCCTACAATCTCTCTTTGAAACACCTTTCCATATTCTGACTCCATCCTGCTAAAAAACGGCCATCAATTCATGTATAGAAAATAGCACCGCACGGCAACTTTCAAAATTATGCAATCCTATAAAATAAAATCAAAAATTATAATTATAATAAAATAAAAGAAAAATAAAATCTAATGCAGTAAAAAAAAAATATGGGTTGCCTCCCAAGAAGCGCTAAGTTTTAAGTCTTTAGCCAGACATGGTGGTTGCGATGGTTATGTGACGCCAAGATCCAACAACATCCAAACATCTTTTCTAATACTTCTCTTCAGGTGTGGGTTAGGTTCAAGCTCGAGTTTGAGTCGTTTCCTTCTTGATGATGACGTCTTTGATATCCCTACCTCTTTGAATTTTTGCTGAGAAAATGAATGAATAGATGGTGCAGCATCCAAATATATACATATTTCAAAATCTTTTCTTTCTCAGATTCAAAAATTGCTGAATTTGTTGGACATACTTCGATTGGTAACATTTCAACTTCAGTCTTATGTTTCTCGCCCACAATTAAATCAGTTTCACTTACTTGAAAAGATGACTGTTCTTCAATAGGAGACTTAATGAATTTAAAAACATCAAATGTTACTTGCTCAAATGTTACTTGCTCATCCTCAATCCTCAAAATAAGTTTTCCTTGTTGGACATCAATCAAAGCTCTCCCCGTAACTAGAAATGGTCGCCCCAAAATTAATGGAATTTGTTCATCTTCCTCCATGTCAAGTACTACAAAATCAGCTGGAAATATGAACTTGTCTACCTTTACCAAAACATCTTCAATTATTCCTTTTGGGTACTTGATAGATCTGTCCACCAATTGCAATGAGATTATGGTAGGCTTTGCTTCTCTAATACCTAATTTCCTCAAAACAGAATCGGGCATAAAATTAATACTTGCTCCTAAATCACATAGTGCCTTATCAAAAGAAGAATTTCCAATAGTGTAAGGAATTGTAAAACTCCCTGGATCTTTAAGTTTAGGAAGCAGCTTCTTTTGTAAAATTGCACTACTCCCTTCTGTTAGCATCACAGTCTCATGTTCCTCCAATTTTCGCTTGTTTGATAAAATATCCTTAAAAAATTTAGCATATTTAGGCAATTGTCCCAAAGCTTCAATAAGAGGAATATTAATATGCAATTTCTTAAAAATATTTAAAAATTTAGAAAATTGATTTTCAAGATTACTCTTTTTAAGTCGTTGTGGAAAAGGAATGGGTGGATCACAAGGAGATTTAGGATAAGTATGAGAATTAAACTCCACCGAATTTGTTTGGCTTGAAACTCCTTTATCCTTTTTAGGACAGTGGTTGGCCACCTGCTGCGTTTGTTCCTCCATAATTTGCTCGATCTCACTTTGCTTTTCAACCACATTTTGTTCGGCAGTTTCTTCTTGTGGCTGCTCAATTGTTGTCCCACTTCTAAGTGTTATTGCTTTGACATGCTCCCTGGGATTGAACACTGTGTTACTAGGTAATGTTCCTGCCGTTCTTTCTGTAAGAATATTTGATATTTGACCAATTTGAACCTCAAGATTGTGAATTGAAGCCGTATTATTTTGTATTGCCAAATCTGTCTTCTGCATGTATTGCATGAACATATCTTCAAGTTTTGGCTTCTTTTCTTGTTGTTGAAAATTTTGAGGTGGTCTATTTGCTCCTTGATTGTTGTTCCATAAAAAATTGGGGTGGTTTTTCCATCCTGGATTGTATGTGTTTACATAAGGGTTATTTTGCCTTTGAAAGTTTGACACAAAATTTTCTTGTTCGACATTTGATTGAGCAAAAGGGTTCCCCACTTGGCATTCTGCACTTGAGTGATTTTCTGCACAAAGATCACAAATAATATTAGTTTGAATAGAATTAACTTTTATATTACCTAATTGTTGAGATAAAATATCAATTTGTGCAGTTAAGGTAATAATAGGATCAAGTTCAAAAATTCCAGCCACTTTTCTTGGCATTGTTCTCTCTGAAGACCACTGATAATTATTTGATGTCATTTCCTCTAAAAGTTCATAGGTTGCTTCGTGAGTTTTGCTCATTATTGCACCTCTAGTTGCTGCATCTACCATAGACCGATTTGTAACTCTCAACCCATTATAGAATATTTGAATTTGCAGCCATTTCGGTAATTCATGATGAGGACACTTTCTCAATAACTCTTTATGTCTCTCCCATGCATCGTACAAAGACTCAGTCTCAAATTGAATGAATGTGGTAATGTCATTCCTTAGCTTAGCTGTCTTTGCCAGCGGAAAATACGTAGCTAGAAATTTTTGTGCAAATCCCTCCCAAGTAGTAATACTACCGGGTGGTAGAAAATTTAGCAAAGCCTTCGCCTTATCTCTTAGTGAAAAAGTAAAGAGTCTCAATCGAATTGCGTTATCTGATACTCCGTTGTGCTTGAAAGTGTCACAAATTTCTATAAATTTTGCAATATGAACATAAGGATCCTCATGCGATAGTCCCCAAAATTGAGCAGTCTGTTGAATCATTTGAATAATCACCAGTTTAATCTCAAAATTGTCAACTTGTATAACTGACCTCTTTATGCTTGATGTTGCTCCATTAATTGAGGGCATGACATATTCTCTCAAAGTCTTGTTCTCATTGTTCACCATTGTGATACACCTGAAATATAGCTAAAAAAATAGAAAAACTAGAAAGAAAAACTAAAAAAATACACCTGATAAAAATAATAAGAAAAATCCAAATTATTAATAATCTAGCAATTATCAATATCAATAAAAGAATAACTAGTCCCCGGCAACGGCGCCAAAAACTTGATGTGATTATTTGCAAGTGTACAAAATCGCAACAAGTAGTATAGTTTTAGTGAAAAGAGTGTCGAACCCACAAGGACTAATTATTTTATCGAGTACCGAATTTACTAGATTAACTACTATTTGAAAAATCGAAATTTTAATAAAAAGGGCAACTAAACTAAATTAATCTAAAGAACTAACTAAATTAATTAAAGTAGCGGAATCTAAAATTATGTGATTTATTAATTGCAAAATTAATTTTAGGGCTTCTGATTTCACCTAGTTAATCAAACACAATTTATAACTCCATGTGAATAAAAAGATTATTTTTCCAAGTTGTCGAGCAAAATCCCCAAATTATTCAATGCTTTCTCTCGAACAACACCAAAAATATCTCCAACTAACAGTTTTTCATAGTTCATGCACAAATTTAATTAATTAAAAACTCATTAAGTTCTGTGGATTTCTTAACGGTCACATTAATCGCGGTAAATTATCTCTAATTTCGCTCAATCAATGGTGTTTAATTCTATAGTTCTAAATCATAAATTACCTCTCTGTCTCACCATGATCCAATAAATCATACAAAAGTCGGTCAACCAATTGTAAGCATTAAGAACAAAAATCAAACACACAACCATGAAAAAATAGAAAAAATAATATGGAATTAAAATTGTGTTCTCAAAACTAGGCTATATCGAAACCCTAAAAAAATAAATTTAGTTCATAATAAAATTGCAACTAACAAATTTGTTCATGGATTGCATAATAAAAATTAGAGGAGGAGAAGAGATGTAGAAGCAACTGTTTTGTAAAAAGTTGCAAACCGAAGTCGAGAAAGCTGAGCCGACAAGTCAGAACACGTTTTGTCTCTCTCTTCTTCATGTTTCGTCTGTTTCGATTCGCCCACCGAGCCCTCTGTTATGTTTTAATAATAATAATAATAATAATATATATATATATATATATATATATATATATATATATATATATATATATATATTATATGATTCGAGGTTAGCCGTCGCTCTTCTTCCTCTCTCATTAAGCGCTCATTTCTTCTCTTGTTCTGCTCTTGTATTTATAGGCGTAGGAGACACAGGAATTAGGGTTTAATTTTGCAGAACAACCCCAAATCCTTGTTTATTTGTTCTCTTCTTTGATTTTCTCTTTATTCTTGAAACACGTGTTGCACATACCCAAAACAAATTTAGGAATTAGGATTTTAAAATAAAAATAAAATTAATTAGTTTAAATTAATTAAACTAACTAATAATCATATTAACTCAATTAAAATCCTTTTTTAAAATTTGTTTATTTCTTTCTTGACAATTAAAAATTATATTTTGCTTTTCATATTGCTAATTTGTAAATTTCATGTTCAACAAAACAATAAAAATTAATAAATCGTTCTGCTTATTTTGTTTGTTAATTTTTATCAAAAATCTTCACCTTTTTGCATCAAAATATCTTATTCCTAAAAAATAATCAATTAACTGAAACATACGGAAATATGATAAATTATTAACATGATAGACGAATACAAGCAATATTTATGGATAATTGAGTACAAATATTTAAATAAAAATTAGATAAATTATTAACATGATAGACGAATACAAGCATTATTTATGGATAATTGAGTACAAATATTTATATAAAAATTAGACACATCAGGCGCCACTTGGTACGAGGTACCTTGTTGTAACGCCCCGATTTCCAGTAACTGGGAAACCGTGACATAAGCACTACAAAAGAAAAGGTCTTTACCGGCATATATTCCCCGGCGTTTTACCAGAAACGCCGGGGTAGGAAGAGACCAGGAATGGGGCGTCAAACAGGATGGTTATACACCGGCGGCCTCTATAAAACGCCGGAAAATTATGATATTCACCGGCGTCTATATTCACCGGCGTTTTAATAAAACACGCCAGTGAAAGTATACCGATAAAAAAATCTTCTCCCCTTCACCGGCGTTTTTAGTTAAAACGCCGGTATAGGGTCTTAGAATAAATTTCCCCCAAACCCTCATTTCCTCATTCGATCAAAAAAAAAAACCCCAATTTTTCCCGCGCGCTCTCTCGCGCTCTCCCGCTTTCCCCAATTTTCCCAAACCCTATACCTATACTTTCCCAAATTTTTCATTTCTCTCCTTTCCCCATCGACGTCCCCCTCTCCCGCCGTCGTCGTTTTCCCCCTCCCCCGCCGTCGCTCCTTCCCCCATCGCCACACCTGCCCCCTTCGCCCGCCCCTCGTCCTCCATCGCAGCCCCCCGCCGTCCCCCTCATATAGTCGAACCATGGAGGTAGCCTCGCTCATCAATTCTGATTAGTTGGTTGGTAGCAGGTGATAGGGTGCTTGTTGAGAAGTTATGCCTCGATAAGTTCAACTTTGCTCACGGAGATGTGGTGATTTTCAAGTGAGTTAAATTGGATTTGGTGAGTAGAGTAGAGGAATTGTGTTTCTTTTTGTTTGTGAAAGTTGTATGTTTTTTTTGTTGGGCTCCAAGTGATCATAAGGAGACGTATGTGAAGAGAATAATTGGTCTGCCGGATGACTGGGTTTCACTTCCTAAGACTTCTGATGTAGTGAAGGTACCGCAGGGGCATTGCTGGGCTGAGGGGGACAATTCGTCTGCTATCTGGGATTCAAGGTCCTTTGGCCCTGCGAATTACATTTAAGCCCTTATCGTTTTCTTTCTTGTTTAGATGTGGTTGCAGTTTGGAAAGAATTTGTAATTACGTCATTATGTGTTTAGTTTCTGATAACGTATCTGAAAACTATTATCTTTGGGATGCCATTGTTTCAATATTTTAAGTTATTTACTTAATTTGGTAATGACTTTGCTTTTTATTTTCTAGTGGTTGAAGAAGACTCGTAGAGGTCCATTATTTGAAGCCTTGGAGAAGATGAAAGAAGGTATGCTATTAATTTACTCAGTGATGCAGGTTTTTCTTACATATTCTTGCTAAGGTGATGCTTCATTGATTAATGCTTGAGATGAACAAAAAAAATTAGACCACACGTTTGCAAGAATAATTTTTGTACTATTGTTTGTCCATGAACTTCAATATCAAGGTTCCTAGTTGATTTATAGATTCAAACTTTGTGCTGTAGAAATGATGTTGTTGGGCTTTATATTGCTGCTCCTAACGGCTAGCTCAAGAACTATTTCTAGCATATGCATTGACTCAAAGTTCTATAACAGTAAATTTTCACCTTGTGATAAGTCTGAGATTGAGGAGCGGACATCAGATTGAGAATAGCCCACCTCACAGTAGGAAGCAATTGCTGGGATATGCTCTTTACCATTCTTTTCGAAGGATGTTGAGTGGACTAAATCAGAAGACCTGTTCAGAGGTATGTGATAGAATCAATCATAATTAAGTTGCAATTTTACTAACTTAACACAGTTATATGTATTTTGTTCTTCAATTTGATTTATGCATATTGTTTTCTTCTCTCTCAGGGCACAATTTGTATAATGTGTTCCTCTATTAGATGACTTCTGCAATTCTTAACTCGATTCTTGCGTTAATTCTGATGTAAAAAAGTTTGTTCTCTTATGCAGGGTCATGAACCATTTGTTTCATACGAAGGTCTTGAACAACTGCATCGGTTCATCTTTGTTATGGCCATAACTCATGTATCTTACAGTTGTTTGACGATGTTGCTGGCTATAATAAAGGTAAGGACTTCCTCACATAATAATTTCCGTTTATTGATTCAAATGGTGATTCTTTTATGAGGTTCCATTTTCTTCTTTCTTGGTCATTTTGTGCCTCAGACAGATGCAAACCCCTATGTTTATCAACTAACATTTTCAAGAAAACTGTTTCCCAGTTTAAAGTGAAATTTGAATTTTTTTTGTTGAATGAGTTAAACTCTGCAACCAGAAACAGCAGGTTTACCATTAATGTTCATTGGCCATCTTTATTTTTTATCCTCAGTAGTTCATAGTTGCCTTGCCTAAAGCTTCCCACAACTCATTGATGCATATTGCTTTGTAAATTACAAGGGTTGAAACCTTCAAGTGAGTGGCACTCACTGATTGTGCTTCTCTAATTTATCATGAATCATCTTACTGAGTGCATTTTGCATATGGATCTATATTTATCATGCTTGGGTAATTTATGCCATAGTATTTGTGAGAACAACTAAATATGCTTGAGTAAAAACCGTGAACAAATGGAGTTTCTTCTCATTATTTTCGAGTGAATGAGTGATGATGAGATGGATTATGCTTCTGAAGTTGCACACTATGTTTCATGATTCATTGAATAAATGAATTATAGGAGTAACTAGTGATGATTGAATCCTATCTGAGCTTTTTAATTTATGAACACATGAATAAACTTTGTATCTTGCATTTGGTTTTGATTATAAGAGTGCTGATTTTTTTGGATCAAAAATGGGTTCACTGTGAACTAGGGATGCTAGCTGTATAACAAAATCCTCCATATCTGTACAACAATTGGGCTGAACAAACCTTGTGTTGCTTTTGTTTTGGAGCCACAGACATCATGATTGTAGTTGCTTTTGTTTTGGAGTCACAGACATCAATGGTAGTTGGGATGAAGAAGTAATAGAGAAACATAAATGCTTAGATACTGGAAATTTTGATTTTCTTTTACTGTTAAAGAAGCTGAAAACATGCATCTGATTGTCATCTTGGCATGTTTTTTTGATCAAAAATGGGTTCACTGTGAACTAAGGATGCTAGCTGTATAACAAAATCCTCCATATCTGTACAACAATTGGGCTGAACAAACCTTGTGTTGCTTTTGTTTTGGAGCCACAGACATCAATGGTAGTTGGGATGAAGAAGTAATAGAGAAACATAAATGCTTAGATACTAGAAATTTTGATTTTCTTTTACTGTTAAAGAAGCTGAAAACATGCATCTGATTGTCATTTTGGCATGTTTTTTTGATCAAAAATGGGTTCATTGTGAACTAAGGATGCTAGCTGTATAACAAAATCCTCCATGTCTGTATATATGGTTTTACCTAGGCACATCTGAGCACAATTGGGCTATTGTTTGTTTTAAGAATGATCAGTGTATGATCTAATGGGTCTCTTGCATTTGGTTTTGATTATAAGAGTGCTGATTTTTTTTCTTTTATTTTTATTTTATTTATTTTTTTTTTGAATTTTTTTTATAAAAAAATTAGCTACACTGGCGTTTTTACAAGCACCGGTGTAGCTTTCAGCAAGAATTTGGCAGTCTATACCGGCGTTTTAACAACGCCGGAGTAGGCAATGGGCGGAAATGGCACCCACACATTCACCGGCGTTTTTACGGCCGCCGGTGTAGTTTTAACCTATACCGGCGGCCGTAAAAAATGCCGGTGAATGTCCCTAAGCTACAACGACGCACGATTCAGCGACACTTGCACCGGCGATTTATAAAAAGTCGGTGGTATCTACAGCGGCGTTTATAAACCCCGGTAAATGTGCAAAAAAATGCCGGTAAAGACCTTCTCTTTTGTTGTGAAGCCAGAATCTTTTCTTCAATTAGTCACAATACACAGAAAAACAGGAGAATTTAAAACTTTTTATTCAACACCCAATGTATTACAAGTCTGAATGTTATACAACTGCAATACATTACAATAGTGCTACAAAAATACCTTTACAATTCCAAATACTACAACTTTCGAAAAATTGCATCAGAGTACAATGAATGAAGAACAACACTTGGTAATTCCCACTTGGGTACTTTTCAACAAATAGATAATCAACATAAATATTACAGCGAAAACTAAACGTGACATCGACTCCTCGCTTTCCTTACCTTGAGTCCTCCTAAATCTCGCACCTGTACTTCTACGATCCAGTACCTATTGAAGTGGGGACATCAATATTCACTGACGCTTTAAGGCTGATAACTTAGCAGCGAATCTCCCAAACAAACATACAACATGGCAATGTGTCGGTGTAGTTTAAATGTTTGTGAGTGCTATGACTAGAATCTAATGCAATATTGACTAAAGCTAGGATGCTCTTATTCTAATGCCAGCAAGTCTCCGAAGCAACATGCAGCCCATACTACATGCGCCCTTCTTAAGCTGTCTCTTCATTATAGGGATTTGAACCTGCGCTATGAGTCCAACTTGTTTATGAAGATTAGACATGACTGATGAGGTTGCAGGTACGGTCCAGTTCCATTACTGCAGTCAGTAGTGGTGTCCTTATTTGCCACTATTGCCCAGTCGCACCGGACCCCACTCAAAAATCTGACGAACCCCGGAGTTTTCGCCAACAGGAGAGCCCCCTGCCGCCCCCTAGCCAGACCGTAGTCTATGGCTTGTTCGCCCCTAGGTCCAAGCCAAGACGAAGTGTCGAGGGTCCATCCCCCTGGCTCCGATAGGAATCGCTCCCGCTTATCATTCCACTTCAGAAATTAACAGAAGAGATACGAATTCTGTGCTTCCAACTCGTGACAAGCCACAGACCGTATCCCTTTGACAAGAAGGGTACAACCCAGTAACACCACCTAATGCAGGCCTAGAGGACAGGTCGGATCATAAGGAATCACCCTTAACACCAACTCCTTCCCTTCGGCGAAAGGTAAAGATTAAGCAATAAAGCCATAAGTTTCTACCTTAACAATGTCACTAACCCTAAACAAACTGAGGGGTGACCACAAAACTTACACAACATGTTGAGTCTTAAGTTAGACTTCGCAAGACAACTCTACTAGGCTGCTCATCCTAGACTTACTAGAATCTCTAAGGATCTGATTCATGGCCTATCGATCCAAGACCCCGGTAATACGAATGTACCTGCATGCCACTACCCTAAACTTGGATTCCGTGTATAGTCTGGTCCGCGATCAACCTACACTGATTAAGATCCGACGGTATACAATGAGTGACTTGTCCACAGTCCCTTAGGAGTAAGAAACATATGTCTTGATGTTCGATAGCCCCTAGGGTAATAATATCGCCCTAGACGAGCATAACAAGATTGCGTACTAGCTAATAAGCTATATACAAGTAAACTGAACACATACGAGCCAACAAGCTACGTATGAACCAATAACTACCTACGAGCCAGGCGGCTTCGTATGAGATAACAACATACATACCAGCCAAATAAGCCGCGTATGAGACAAACAGCTACATACGGGCCAGTCGAGCCGCGCATGAGACAACAACATACATACGAGCCAAATAAGCTGCGTATGAGACCCAAGATACATACGGGCTAGTCGAGCCACGTACGAGTACAACCATATGCAAAAACAACCATACAGGTAATCAAACCTAGAAGCAACCAAATGTGCTTACTAGCAAACTCAATCTCTTATAATTAGAAGCAACAGAAGAATCTACTAACAGTCTAAAATAGGCATTCTATCAATAAGAAGCCCGAAAGCGACATAACAACTTTTATCGAACTAACTATTACTAGCGACCTTCCCAACCCTTATTACTCATAAGGATGAGGAATGCCCCTATGATAGGGTCCAATTTCAATTTGAACCTCACACGACTAGAACCTACGGTTTCTTTTCCAAAAGTGAACTAGAACTACATGCAATTAGATTCTTGGGTTCTCTCTCAAGTTTGAGCTAGAATTACCTAGGAGCTAGATGCATGAGTTCATGGTTTCTTTTCAATCTTTCACTACCATATACAATTCAAGTATGGTTCTTTTAACTAGAATGCTACAATACCCCATCTAAGTATGCATGGCTCTACCTATATAATCTCAAACCTGGGATTCCTTCTAGGGATTAACTAGAGTTAATTCACAACACAATATTGCAACTACAACATGGTGGTTCTTCACTAACACCACAACTACAACATGAATACAACTTAAGTAGGAAGCTACTATACGTTAAAGCATGAATAGCTGCTAGATTTAAGCATGGATATCTCCTGCTACTTTTAAGCATGGTTAATTGCTACAACTTAGCATGAGTACCAATAATTTAGCATGGTATACAACCATAACCATTCCTACAACAATCCTAGGCATGGTAGGTAATTTAACATCAATTCTACACATCCCTAAGCATGGTATATGACATAGAATGAATCTTTAACATTCCTAAGCATGGTGTTCAACTTCAACATTAATCTACAACAATCTAAGCATGGATGTATACTTAGCATGAATCTACAACATCCTAAATATGGTATTCAACTTCAACATTATTCTACAACAATCTATCAAGGATATATACTTAGCATGATCTGCATCATTCCTTAGCATGGTAGGTAATTTAAACATAAATCCTATAACAATCTAAGCATGGATATATACTTAGCATGAGTCTATAACATTCCTAAGTATCGTAGGTAATTTAAACATAAATCCTACAACAATCTAAGCATGGATATATACTTAGCATGAGTCTACAATATTTCTAAGCATGGTAGGTAATTTAAACATAAATCCTACAACAAGCTAAGCATGGATATATACTTAGCATGATCTACATCATTCCTAAGCATGGTAGGTAATTTAAACATAAATCCTACAACAATCTAAGCATGGATATATACTTAGCATGATTCTACAACATTCCTAAGCATGGTAGGTAATTTAAACATGAATCCTACAACAATCTAAGCATGGTATTGAACATAGGCATCAACCTACAATACTTTTAACCTAGCACGGATACTACCATTTATACTACAACAAAATAAGCATGGTCTACAATATAGCATGAGTTCCTACAATAAATTAGACAACTTAAGCATGGTATAAGACTTTCCTACCATAATCTAAACATGGTATATATTTTTCCTACAATGATCCAAGCATGGTATAAGACTTTCCTACCATAATCTAAACATGGTATATATTTTTCCTACAATTACTTAAGCATAAACATCTACTACTACTTCACTTAAGCATAACATCTACTACTACTTTACTTAAGCATAAACATCTACTACTACTTTACTTAAGCATGAACTACAATACTACAAATAGTCTGCCTTTTTATAAATTACAAGCCCTACATAATACAACATTATTTTCATTAACCTCTTAGTTCCTACATACAACAAGCCTATCTCTTTATTAACTAAGAGTTAACAAGGTTTGTTATTTATCAAACTAGAGAGCAAAAACCAAAGAAAGACTTATTTTTAATAGTCCACAATCCCAAAATGGGTAGTAATTAGTTCTATGTGCAAAAATCATATGCTTGTGCCAAGTCCTTGTTTAGTTCTCCATCCCAAAAATGGGTATGTACACAAATATTCATATGCATATGTCCAATCAAGTCCTATAACCCAAAATGGGTGTATACACAATCCTCCTTATGCTTATGTTTATTTAGTTCAAAAAATAATAACAACAAGAACAATAATTACAACCATCAAGTTCAATCTTTATGTGTTTATTTAGTTCTACCATTCACTCTCTTTCAAGTGATCATTCATTCCATCCATACTTAATGCTACAACATACGCAACAAGAACAACACACAACAACCCCATCACAAGAACAACCACCCCAAAAGAACAAAAGAAAACAAACCAAGGAAGGTAAGAAAAGAAGAACCAAAACAACAAACTCAAACAAACAAAAGCAATGGAGAAGCCCCCACCTTAATCTTCTTGTAGGAAGGACTAGCCTATGCTCCTTCTCCTTCTCCTTAGCTCCTAAGAACTCCTAAGAAAACCTACAAAGAAAAACTCTCAAGTTAGTCTTTGTTCTCTCTTTCTTTTCCTTTCTTTCATTTTGGTCTTGTAAAATGAGACAAGTGATGAAGGGAGGGGGTATTTATAGGTGGAGGAGAAGGTGGAGAGTGCAAGATTGCACCCACATTTTTGCCAAAAACCCCCTAGGTTACAATCCGGCCTTGGCTATAGGGAATGGGCAAGGGTGAGGTGGAGGTATGGTGTTAGGGTGAGGTGGAGGCATTGTAGAAGAGATAAGGTTTCTAGAAAAAGTTTCCTTAATCTCTTATGCACACTTAATCTAGGTTAACCACTTGTAAAAACCCTAATAATCCAATTAGGCTTTGTCATGACAAGGAGGAGTATTTTATCCAAAAATACACACTACATAATTGGTACAATGTACTAATTTGCTACAACACAAATAAGTACGTATATATGTGTATACCAAAAAAAATCTTCATATAATCCGTATAAAATAATTTAATTTTGAAAATAATAATAAAATAAATTTTATTATCAATTCGGAAGATCACGGTACCAATTGGTACACTACAGATGTACACAGACCGGTATATGTGTACAGATATTGTTTATGAACAAACCGGGTGAAAGTCACCAAAATATTTCAATTCTGGAATTAAAACAAAATAATAATAAAATAATAATTTATACAATGTAATATCCGCCCGGAATATTACACCTGTAGTTTGTCACGGCTTTTGAGTGAGGTCCGGTACGCTGGTTATTAGTGGTAAATGGGGACACCCCAAAATTTTGCAACCTCCTCAATTATGTTGTACTTATCGGGAACATGAAGTGTACAATAGTTGAATGCAATGCATGGCGAGGGTTCAAAACCCTGAACTGGAGAAGATGGCTTGATTTGGAGCGTATGTAGTATGGGATGCATGCATGTTCAAAGTCTTGCTAACATTAGATTAAGTACATTTGTAATCTGTATATTGTACTGTGCATTAAACTTCATGTCATGGCATACATAGACAATTGAAAGTTAGGATGCACATTTCATTTTCCATCAAGACTGATTGTGATTGAGCCAGTTGGAGATCGCTGCTATTATCAGCTTTGCGTCAGTATATGTACCGACGTGCCAACTCAATTAGGTGCTGGATGCCGGCTCACAAATACAGAAAGACTCAAGGCTAGAAGAGTATCCAAATGGAATAACCAACATACCTCTCCACCAATAAAGCAGTTGTAGAAGAATCAGAGTAGCATAGCAGAAGACTCGAGCCATGTAGCATATCTCAGGAAAGCAGACTGACCACTCAATGGATCTCCAGAGGTGATCGGTTGACTACCGTGCTGGGGTACAAATGGTAACCGTTACAAAATGATATCAGAGCTTGGGTTAAACTAGATGTCTTTCCAAATTCGGAAGTGTGACCGCGGGGGGGGGGGGGGGGGGGGGGGGCATCGTTCTGAAGTGCAGGCGATAGCTACTACTCAGTAGAATTTGTATTAAGTGGATGTAATTTGTATTTCTTATTTAAGAACAAGATAATGATTGTAATTGATGATAATGGCAATAAAAAGTTTTAAATTTTTTGTATTATTACTGTGTTGAGATACACTCGAAGGAAAAGATTTTGGTTTGTGTCACGGATTTCCGATAGTGGGATCCGGGGCACTACATGGGTGATACTATCTTGTCTTTTGCATTGTTATATGTTTGTAGAATATGATGATTGCTCAAGTCAGATGCATGCTAGAAGTTGTATGGTTATATATCACTAATAAAACCCTACTAGTTAATGAATCTAAATGAATGTGTAGTTATTTAATAACTTTCAAGAATAAAAACCTTAATTGGTGGGTGTTCTTTCATCTCTCTTGATGTGTTTAAAATATATTGTTATGATGGTAGAGACCATGCTAGGGCTTGTTGTGGATTTTTTGTAGATTTTTCGATCTATATTTTGATAGTTTGATCATGCTTAAAAATACTAGATGATAATGTTAGGCATGATGAATGAACTTTTAGATGTCTATATGAAATAAAAGTGCATTCTTAAGAGTGATGATCACGTTTGTGTTTATCTTGAATGTTAAATATTGATGATGCATGAAAGATCTAATTCGGAATTTATAAAATGGATTGGATGACCATAGATTTAATTGTAGATGATGGAGATTTGTAGGGATAATTAGAACTTGTTGTATGCTCTTAAATTCATGCTTGATTGATTTTAAAGTTGAGATTTTTCCATGTTTATTCATTGTTTTTAATTATTAAAAATCCAAGCTTAATATTAGGGTTTGAATAATTGTTGTTTGGATCGAAATTAATTTTTCTTGAACAAAGAAGTTATTTATGCATGAAAGATTAAAAGTTTATTTAAAGAAATAAATTTAATGAGAACATATGTGATTGTAGATGTTGGATCTTGGTGTTTAATTTGAGAAGCATGTTTAATAGGATTAAAAGATGGAGTTTTTAATGTTTATTTCGCTGTTTTAATGCAAATAAAACTCTTGATGATAAACCCCAATTGTTCGTGCATGCAATGTGTATATGGAAAGAAATATATATGGAAAATACATCAAATACATTGGGGCTAGGGTTTGAGGGGTCAAAACCCTAGGATTTGAGGGTTGGGGTTCGGGTGAACATTAACCCACGGCTATTGTTCAACCCGAACAATAGACAGCAGCCAGTCTGTTGTTGTCTTGGTCTATTTGGTTCGTTTTGTGTTGGTTTCGAGGGGTTTTTGTATGTGGCTTTGTGTGCTACGGTGGGGGAACCCTAGTACACATATAGATATGCATATATATGGGTTTAATCTAATATTTGTGTGAGATTTGATTGAGTTTGGATGGAGTTTAGAAGTTATTAAATTTCACATTTTTGTCGAAATCTTCTTGCAAGTTTCTAATATATTCAAGTAACGCTTTTAGGAAGTAAATCTATGTTTTTAGGGATTAAACTCTCAGATTTGAGGGATTATATATTTCAGTTTTAAAGATGAAAACCTTGAGTTCTAAAGGGGTATTTTCAGTTTCTAAAAGAGATAAATTTCAGATTTTTAGGAATAAAAGAATTTCAGATTTTTTGGGACGACATCCCGTATAATTAAGAGGCTTGTTTCAGTTTGAATTGAATGAATTTCTAGTTGAATAAATTGAACTTATGGATGATTGGGAAGTGAGATTTGAAAGTTGATTTTTAAAGAATTTTCGTAAAGTGATTATGTTTCCATATTTGAAAGAGTCTTTTATGGTAGTATGAGTTGATTAAAAGAAATGTGATTAATAAAGAGTTTTGTATATTAAACCAATTTGGATTTTTACTTGTGAGTTAGGGTTGTGATGAGAACCCTAGAAATATTGTTGCGGATTTCGAGTTGTGAGACTCTAGAGGTTGAATGGGACCCTAGTTTGCCGGCAAATGAGATTTTGTGCAAATTGGCCAGTGTGGGTTTTGTTCTGGATTCAGTAGAGTTAAGTCCAGTAGGGTACACCAACTCTAGGGGGGATTGTGATTTTAATTGAACATAACAAATATAAAGACATGCACTAGTTGGAGTTGTGATAAAATAAGAGCAAACATGGGTAGGGGGGCCTCATATGATTCGCGGTGGGAGATAATCTTATGAATGATCGGAGTGTGATCACTTGTGGTGTGGGTTTCAATTTCCAGAATTATCAGGGTGTGAGGCAGTATATCCAAAATCACTGCGCAGTGGAAAGTTGATTCTCAAGAATGATCGGGGTGTAATCACTTGCAGTGTGGGACGTATCTTCAGAATTATCGGGATCGAGGCGACGCTCATGGGATATTCGTGTGATGAGGTACCATTTGGCTTGCGGTGTGGGTTTCAATTTCCAGAATTATCGGCGTGTGAGGGAGTGTACCCAAAATCACTATGCGGTGGGAAGTTGATTCTCAAGAATGCTCGGGGCATGCACAGAATAATCTAAATCTTAAAGTAATCACCGTAGTAGGTTAGTTGCATAACAAAGGATTGAACCTTATAAAGTGGAGAACGATAAGGGCTTGCACTGGACCTATGTAGTATGAGATGCGTAGAATCCAATAATTATGCAGTAGAAATCATCATGTGCATTTGTGTTTCTTGACTTGTTTTTATGCGTGCTTGCTTTCTGTTTTCATCTCATACACTTGACACTTAGCCTAGCTTAACTTTTTGTTCTATGATCCATTTATTATTGTTTATGTATCTTTTATTATTGTTTTATTAATATGCATCAAGTTTGTGATTATGAGATTTAAAAGTATCACTATTACTATAGTTGACGTCAGTTGCATTTAACTGATGTGCCCACTTTTTAATAGACTTGCAAGGTTTTTAGTTATGGATAGCATCAATGTAAATAAAGCTTGGAGTATAAATGCAAATTGAAGATTTTATGTGTTGTAAAGATTTGTAATTAATGTGTTTAATTCCGCTGTGTTTTGTAAGAAGAGAAGATGTAATAAAAAGTTTTAATTTTTCCTGTATTTGATACTGTGTTTAAGAGTGCGAGTGAAGTTGATTTTGAAAATTGTGCCACTTATTTCTAATTTTATATATTGAAAATTCGGGGCGCTACACCTAGCATTATCAATTTCTATTTCTTTGGTGTCCCACCCATTTCCTAAACTAATTATCTATCTAACTATCATATCTAATCTCACTAAACTAATTTTTATATAAAATAATTATCTATCTAATTATCCTAACCAATCTAATTATCTATCTAAACCCATTCCTTAAACTAATTTTTATATAAACTAGTTATTTCCTAAACTAATGGCCCATGATGCTGCTTGTTCTTGGGTGTGGGAGCAACATGTAGTGAGTTCTTTTGGTAAAGAGAAAATTCATATCTCGGTCACGATCTGACCCTACTGTGAGGCTGATGTGTGGTTTGATTTGATGGATTGGGTGATGGATGACTACCGCTGGGTGCCTACAAAAAATTCTGAAACACTGAGAGGATTCCTGACAACAGGCCCTCCGACGCTCACGTCAATAACCAGCAGTTTAAAAGGTGATTATGCGATAAAATTATGATTACTTGGTTATTGTAGAGGTAGGGTTGTATTTATAGGCTAGTGGGGATCTATTTAGGGAAGATTCCCCATATCTAATCCATCTGTAAATTCCATGATCAAGAGGGAATCGATCTGTGATAGGCTTGATCCTGGCATGGGGCCAGCGAGCGGCCCATGAACTGTATTAAGATCCCTTCGAGATTCATGCAAGGATCGTACGATGTAGGTCTTTCGCCATTTTTACCTTCATCATAAGCCCCCCACTCTCGAAGATGAACTTTCGGTCTTCTTTGAGGAGTAGTTGACTTGTCGAGGGGATCGTGACACACGTCAAAATTGAAAATCCATGCCGGTTGTGCGAATCTTTGGGAGGCTCTGGATCAGTTGCCATGTTGAGGCCGGGGTGAAGCCCTCTGAGAGTTTTTCTCATAAGGGTCAGCCTCGGGAACCATGCCAAGGGTGCGGTAAGCTCGAGGTCGGCCTATGCAGAGGTCGAGGTGAGGCCCTCTGTTTGAGAGTTTTACTCATGATGGTCGGCCTCGGACACCATGTCGATGGCATAGTGGGGCAAAGTCTGGTGAAGGTTCCTCATGAGGGTCGGCCTCGGATGTCATGCCGAAGGTGCAGAGAGTTGAAGCCTGGTGAACACTCCTCATGAGGGTCGGCCTCGAAGCACGCCGAAGGCATAGAGAGTTGAAGCCTTGTGAGGGTTTCCTCGTAAGGCACGGGCTTGAGTCTGGTCGTCATGTGACATCATGGTCCTTGTGGTGCCATTTCACCTCTGTTTGTGGTCATCGAGGGGACATCACGTGACCTACTATTCAAGAAGTCGCTTCTCTTCTCTATAAGTTCCCCTATCCCACTTCTTCTTGGACCACTTTTTCTTTGTCCCCATCGAAGCTCTTTGACCATTCAAGCAAATATGTCTGTCGACCAATCTAGCAGCTCAGCTTTATCCTCGTCCTCGGGAGGCAGTGGGTCCTCTTGTGGGACTTCTTCTCAATCATCACCAAGGGCTAGCAAGACCAAGCAGCAACTCTCATAGGCTCACACATCGGAGGACGTTGACATCGAAGATGTAAGTATATGGGAAACTGATCCCGAGCTGTGGGTAGAGGGAACTGTCATCGAAGTGATGAGCAGAGCTCCGAAGATCGGGGTGACCGAGACCCAGGAGGAGAGTCCCCTGTTACTAGTGAAGACATAAGATGAATGAGAGGAGAGTTATAATGAGGTAAGCCAAGGCAGTGACGAGGAGTCGGTGAGGACCCTAACGATTCGGGGAGCGGGAGCCTCGACCCTTGACAACATTGTTTGTGTCCCATCACCCCGTGGTCATCGTCCTCCGAAGAGGAAGAGGCAAAATCTTCCCCTGAAAAGGGGCACAGGTCGATGCCCTACCAGGACGAGCATGTGGGTGTGATGTCCACCAGGATTTATCCGAAGGAGTTGCAGGACTTACTTCGGTTCGGAATACCCCTGCCTTCACCCAGTAGGGCAAAGATAGAGGCCGACGAGACGTAGAACACCTTGGAGGATGGTGTTCTTGAGAGCATTCAAGATCAATTTTATATACCTCCGGAGTATGTCCTGATGCTCCTGCGATTAGGGATCCACCCGACCGATAGGTTTTCGGAGTGTTTTTGTATGTTCCATCCGGATTCTTTTGTTTTAGGGTTGCATGCCCCCCCCCTCTGTTTATCAAGGAGTTCTAAACTGGGCAGGAATGATTTTGACGTAGTGTAACGCCCCGAATTCCAAATAAGACCGAATTCGAGATTTCAAAGGATCTTTATACTTCACTTCGTACAATTTTACAAGAAAATTAAAACTTTTCAACAACATCAGAGTTCTTTTACATTAGCGGAAGAATAAAAGAAATAAAACAATGAAATAAAATACAATTTGTACAACTTTAACAATGTAAGTCAGCAACTGTATCATAACATCTTTACTTCTTTATAAAAAGTCCATTACCTGCATATTAAGCAGTGGGCACATCAGTCACTTACAACTGACGAAAATGTTATACTCGGCTATCCTCTCTATGCTGTACATATAACGTTCTCAGTACTTTAACAAATCACAAAAATTGAATGAACAATAAAGTGTTAATTCGTGACTACGCTAAACATGTAAGTGTATACCATACCTTAATGCCTAATGCGCACATTCATACTAGGATGACACTAATGCATACTTGTTCGAATTCGATGCATCCCATACTATATAGGTCCGAGGGCAAGCACCAACGTACTCCACGAATAGGTCCTATAAAGTGTTCGATTCCTCGCCATGACAACTACCCAGTAGTAAGACAAGGTTTAGATCATCCCAAGAATTTGGATCCCAGCCCCGGAGTCCACCGCTGACTGTTATAACCGATCCCTCATCGTGCGAATCATACCGCAAGTGCCCTTCTAGCCCAGGTATACGTATATACATTTGAGTATGGCAACTATCCTCCTGACTACGCAAAGTCCCAAATTTAAAAATAAAACCCCGTCTCCCACGAAGCAACCACAGTCCGTCAACTGGGTGTATAGTCACGGAGATCCACCGCCGAATATATAGAGGTAACCCACTTACATTTGCCCAGGTTTACTACATCTTCACTTATATGCCTAATTATTTAGTTCAAGACATGAATAAATTTCCAAGCCTAGAATTAGTTTTACCTCCGACCGGACTTTATGAACAAATACGAGATAGCTCCATGGCCATATCTCAGATATATCTAAACTCTTTTCAAATCAAATAGTGTCGGTACCCGAGGTCTCACTAACTCTAAATCACAACTTTTTTCATGTACAAGAATCTATGGGTACACATACCCTTTAATAAACATGTCTTAAACTTAGATTATTTTTATTTTCAACTTATTCACAATTGATCAAAATCTTGTCCCTATTCATGATCTAGTTATTCACTCATAATCTTCATAGCAAAATAATTCTTTTCAATGTACACAATTTCATCACATGAAATTTTATCACAAAATCCAAACTCATATGGTGTCTCGATTCACTTCGAGATATTTCTTAAACAAAATACAAGTGCAATCTCTTCAAGAGTAGTCACTTCAAAAGAAATTATATTTTACTTTCCTTCACAAAAACAAGTTATATTCTCAAATTTGTATTTTCATACTTCAAATAAAATTTCATAATTATCTCTTATAATTTTCCATTTCATTTTATATCAATTCTAAAGTTTATAACTAAAGTTCCCATACTAAAATTTCCATATATGATTAAAAGAGACAAAAAAATCGAAAGGGGTACTCTGGGTTTCGAACCCATGACCCCCGGTCACACACAACCAACGCCTAAACCCACACCCACTAGCCAATAAGTCCATTGGACTCTGGCGTCAAGATCCCATGCCGAATTGGTCATATACCTACTATTGGTTTCGGAAATCAATTAAAGGAAACAAAAATAAATGTGTCTATCAAGTTTCGAACCCAAGATCTCTTACAAACATTGCTCTGTGTTGCATTGGCTAACCAGTAAGTCCAAGTGTAATTTCTGTTTAAGAGTTGTATTAATATACTTTGTTTATACTGTTCTGAAATTTGATTCTTTTAAATAATACTCGTTTATCAAATAATCCATCCTTTTAGGATATTGAAATAAACTTCTCTTTTGGACTGAGATGAATATTAAAAATAGTAACCAACGAGTTTTAACTTATTTTAAAAAATATATCTTCATTTTCAAATAATTTCTTCTTTCTTTTTGCATACAAATTTATATTTTTTCTCAAACCAAAAATCATGTTTAGTAAAACTAGTTTATGTACTCCATTATACTAGTTAAATTTTTGTAATAAACCCAAGCATGTTACTTAATCAACCATGAACATCTCAAGAGAATTCATTCATGCACAAATTTGTATTTTTCGACATAAGTTAACATATTTCATGGTAATAGCAAAATTTATTTTTCTTTCTTTCTTCTTTGTTACTCATCATGTCTCTAAAGCATATTTTGAATATAACATTCTTCAACAAGTTCTCATAAAAAAAACACGCATTCGACATGCATAAAGTTTCAAGCATTCTAACATGATTCTTAGCATCACTTCTTTAGTCAAAAACTTCTTTTTAATTAACATGATAGCAAGTATATATTTAATCACAACAAGATTGTTCTCATTCATGGCATACTACTCTAGCATGCATTTTATCTAAAATTTTCACGTCAACATCAACCTATAATTTTTAGCTTGCATATTCTATAACTAGAAAGTAAAGAAACCACCCAACTCTAATGAAAAATTTGAGAATGAGAAAGAAGGAACCCACTCCTAGCTCCTTGCAAGACCTTCTCCTCCTAGCAAGAACTTCTCCAAGCAAGAACTCCTCCAAAAATGAGAACATTCTACTCTCTTTTTTTTTCTTTCTCTTATTTTGATTTGTTTTTTATAAAGAAGTAGGAATGAGGTTGTATTTATAGGGTGAGGTGAGGGCCTAAAAAGAAAAATTTTCCACCTAATAACTCTCTCTTAATTGCTCATTCAACTCTTCATTTTCTAACTCCCAAAACTCCCAACCTTTCATGCTCCCAATCCTTCACAACCCCAACCCCCCCCCCCCCCCCCCCTCCACTACTAAAATTCGGCCAACCCCTTAGGTTCAAAACCGGCTACCACCAAATGCAGACATGCACATACAAAAATAAATACATTTTCTATAGTTCTAAATGTGTACTAAAAGTTGTAACTTGTTATGTATTAGTCCAAACTCAACTTAATTTAGGATTTTACTAATGGGCTTGATTCATGGGCTCTCTTTTAATTTGTTAACTTAATTATTCTAGTGGGTTCTTCTTTTAATCAATCTAATGAGCTAGGATTTAATATTTAGGTCCATTAGTCAAAAGAAGGCTAATTAAAAACTTGTGCATGCTAAAATTAGTAAATGAGAGTAAAAAAAAGAGATGGATAAATTAGCACGTGCATCATACATGCAAAAAATCAAAAATGTATTTTTTAATAAAAATGTTTACAACACTCCCTCCTTAGAATAGTTCCGTCCCCGGGACTACGCTTAGGAGTGAGACAATACAAAGAAAGAAAAGAAAAAGTTTACAAAAATTTTAGTTAAAGAGTTCAGGGTGATCTTTCATCACCTTTTTCTCTGATTCCCAAGTAGCCTCTTCAACAAACTGGTTCCTCCAAATGACCTTGACCATAGGTATTGTCTTATTTCTCAAGACCTTTTCTCGGCGATCCACGATCTCAATTGGACGCTCAGCATAGCTCAAATCTAATTGCAAACCTTCTGGCACCTCTGGCAAATGATGACTCGGATCTGGGATATAACCTCGTAGCATGGATACATGAAAGATATTGTGTACTTGGGCCAACACTTCCGATAGTTCTAACCGATAGGCTGTCTTCCCAATTCTCTTCAATATCTTATAGGGTCCAATGTATCTCGGGGCTAATTTTCCTCCCCTTCCGAACGGAATCACCCCTTTGGTCGGAGACACCTTCACAAAGACATAGTCACCTTCATCAAACTCTAGGTCTCTCCTTCGGTTGTCCGCGCGACTCTTTTGCCGGCTCTGTGCGTCGACCAATCTCTTCCTGATCAGCTCTATCTTTTCTGAGGTCTGCTGCACAATCTCTGATCCATATAGCTGCCGCTCTCCTACTTCATACCAACCAACCAGTGTCCTGCATTTCCTTCCATATAGAGCTTCATCTGGTGCCATCCCAATGCTCGCTTAGAAACTGTTGTTGTAGGCAAATTCCACAAGAGCTAAATGCCTCTCTCAGCTGCTACCGAAGTCCAACACACAGCATCTCAACATATCTTTCGGCACTCTGTTGACTCTCTCAGTCTGCCCATCAGTTTGAGGATGAAAGGTCGTACTGAAATCAGTCTTCGTTTCCAAAGCTGCTTGAAGACTTCTCCAAAAATACGAAGTGAAACGCGCATCTCGATCGGACACTATTGATAGCGGGACTCCATGGAGCTTCACAATCTCACCAACATACATCTCTGCCAGCTTCTCTATTGACCAAGTAAGCTTCATCGCTAAGAAGTAAGCCGATTTGGTGAGTTGGTCTACTATCACCCAAATTGTATCGTTGCCTTTGGAACTCTTGGGTAAACCCGTGATAAAATCTATGCTGATACAATCCCACTTCCATTCTGGGATGGGTAATGGTTGCAACAAACCGCCGGGCTTCTGATTTTCTACTTTAACTTGCTGACAAACTGCACACTTGGCAACAAACTCGGCCACATCATGCTTCATCCCTGACTACCAGAAGTATAGCTTTATATCCTTGTACACACAGCATCTCAACATATCTTTCGGCACTCTGTTGACTCTCTCAGTCTGCCCATCAGTTTGAGGATGAAAGGTCGTACTGAAATCAGTCTTCATCTCCAAAGCTGCTTGAAGACTTCTCCAAAAATACGAAGTGAAACGCGCATCTCGGTCGGACACTATTGATAGTGGGACTCCATGGAGCTTCACAATCTCACCAACATACATTTTTGCCAGCTTCTCTATTGACCAAGTAAGCTTCATCGCTAAGAAGTAAGCCGATTTGGTGAGTTGGTCTACTATCACCCAAATTGTATCGTTGCCTTTGGAACTCTTGGGTCAACCCGTGATAAAATCCATGCTGATACAATCCCACTTCCATTCTGGGATGGGTAATGGCTGCAACAAACCGCCGGGCTTCTGATTTTCTGCTTTAACTTGCTGACAAACTTCTCACTTGGCAACAAACTCGGCCACATCATGCTTCATCCCTGGCTACCAGAAGTATAGCTTTATATCCTTGTACATCTTGGTACTCCCTGGATGCACGAAAAACAAAGTAGCATGCGCTTCCTGAAGAATACTCTCCTTCAATTCTGCTAGATCTAGCACACAGCCGCTCGCCATACCACAACACTGCATCCTTCACCTGGAACTCTGCCAACTTGCCAATACGAACTAGCTCTATCATCTTCTGGATCTCTGGATCTGCCTTCTGACTGTCGATAATTTTGTCTCTCAAGGTAGGCTGAATCCTTAACTGAGATAAGGAAGCTCTCAAACCTTGCAAAACCAATTCAATCCCTGCTTGATCAAGCTCCTCTGCTAATTCCTTCTGAGTTGTGATCAGTCGAGACAAACTGCACTTTCTGCTGAGCGCATCTGCCACAACATTGGCCTTGCTCGAATGGTATCTGATCTCAGGTCGGATTTCTTCCAACACTTGTAACCATCTCCTCTACCTCAAATTCAGGTCCCTCTGTTGATAGATATATTTCAGACTCTTGTGATCTGTGTACATATTAACCTTCTCTCCGTACACGTAATGCCTCCATTGATTCAAAGCAAAGATGATTGCTGCCAGCTCCAAATCATGGGTTGGGTAATTCTTTTCATGTGGTCCCAGCTATCTAGATCCATAAGCTATTACCTTCCAATCCTACATCAGCACACAGCCCATTTAGCGATGGGAAGCATCGCTGTAGATATCATAGTCGATATCTGCTCTTGGCAATGCCAAAATGGGAGCGGTAGTCAACGTCTCCTTTAACTCCTAGAAACTAGCTTCACACTGCTCCGACCATTTGAAACTCACATTCTTCTTTGTAAGCCCTGTGAGCAGCATAGCTATCTGAGCGTAACCTTGAATGAACCTTCTGTAATATCCAGTCAAGCCCAGAAAGCTCCTAATCTCTTTCACTGTGGTCGGTCTTGGCCAATCTTTCCCAGCTTCAATCTTCTGCGGGTCAGTAGCCACTCCCTCCTTAGAAAGGATGTGACCCAGGAAGGCGACTTCGGTTTTCCAGAAGTCACATTTGGATAACTTCGCATACAGATGATGTTCCTATAGCTTCTTCAGAACCTCTGCTAAGTGCTTGGCATGCTCTTCCTCTGTCTTGGAATAGACCAATATGTCGTCGATGAATACGACAATAAAAGAATTGATGAAAGGCTGCAAAACTCTGTTCATCATGTCTATGAAAATAGCTGGTGCATTTGTGACTCCAAATGGTATGACTAGAAACTCATAGTGACCATGCCTGGTTTGGAAAGCCGTCTTGTGCACATCTTCTTCTTTTACTCAGACTTGGTGATATCCTGACCGCAAATCTATCTTGGAGAATACAGCTACTCCTTGTAAATGGTCGAACAAATCATCGATTCGAGGAATTGGGTACTTGTTCTGTACAGTAACCTTGTTCAACTCTCTATAGTCGATACACATTCTCATTGATCCATCCTTCTTCTTCACCAAAAGAACTGGGGCTCCCCACGGTGATGCACTTGGCCTGATGAATCCTTTGCTCAATAATTCTTCGATATGCTTCTTGATCTCATCTTGTTCAACCGGTGCAATTTTGTATGGTGCCTTGGAAATAGGTGCACTTCCTAGTTGAACAGTGATGCTAAACTCTACATCTCAATGAGGGGAAAGCCCTGGTAGATGATCAAGAAATACTGCTGGGAAATCTCGTAAAACTGGGATCTGCTTCACTTCTTCTGGAATCTTCTGCTCTAACAAAGCTACTACCAACTGCTTACACTTCCTCTTACCTTGAAATGTGACTGCTGGTCCTTCTGGTGCCTTCACCACAACTTCTTTGCTCTTGCATTCAATAGTGGCACTGTAAGCTGACTTCCAGTCTATGCCAATAATGATGTCGACTCCAAGAACTGCCAATTCAATGAGGTCGATGCCAAAGAGCATGCCTCCGATTTCAAGATCACACTCTTCATAGTATCGTGTCAAGTTTTCTCCTGACGGAGTAGCCACCGATAGAACCTTGCAAGGAAAAAATTTAGGTTCGACTCCCAACCTTTTTGCAAATGAGGGTGAGGCAAAAGTGTGCGATGATCCCATATCAAATAACACTGATGCTTTTATTCCATTTAATAGAATGTCTCCTGTTATATATGAGTGCTCTCATTACATAAAATTTATTACATAAGTGGAAAAAGCAATAAAACAACTAGACTTCATCTTCTATACCAGTGATCACATTATCCACATTTTCCGCATCTGCCTCCATCAAGGCGAACACCCGCCCTTACCTGAACTGCTTTTGCACAGGGTTGGATTGCTGCCGGCTCGGTCCTCCCCGTTGAAGCTGAGGGCAATTAGACTTGAAGTGGCCCTCCTTGCCACTCAGAAAACAAATCTTAAATGATTGTGGCTTGGTGCACCCAGTAGATATGTGTCCTGACTCTCCACATCTGTAGCAAGTGGGTACCCTTCCTGTCACTGCAACAGCATTGGCTATAGTTGGTTTGAAGCGTTGTGCTGGGGGTTGACTCCTGAAGTTGCTTGGTGGTGCAGGCCTCTTGCCTGTTCTCCAATTGTTTCGCTTGACATGCACATCCTGGAACTGGTTCATGTCAGACTCAGTTGCAACAACCCTTCTGACTAGCTTCTCAAATCTCTGAATGCCCAGAGGTATCATCCGGGATCTCAGACATGGCCTCAACCCTTGCTCAAATTTGTGTGCTTTCTTGGCTTCATCCTGTACCATTTCAGGCGCATACCTGAAGAGCTGGTTGAACTTGGTTTCATATTCCCATACCGTCATACCGCCCTGCTGCAAGCTCAGAAATTCCATGGCCTTCTTTTCCTAAACGTCCAATGGAAAGTAGTGGCTCCTGAATTCATCAAGAAATTCCTCCCAAGAGAGTTGTACATTATCCAAGGTCCTTTTTAGCGATTGCCACCAAACACCTGCATCCTTTTCCAGTTGGATGGTGGCTAATTTCACCTTGCTGGCCTCTGGGGTTTCTAGTACATCAAAAACTGTCTCAATCTGTCTGATCCAGTCGTCAGCTGCGTCTGGATTGGCCTGTCCTTCAAATACAGGTGGCTTTATTATCTTGAACGATTCAACCAACCTGATTGCCTCGGGAATTTGTACTACCAGCCCTGGTCCCCTATTTCCAGCGATGTTTGTGGCGATAGCATTTAGGGTTTGATAGACTCGAGCCAGTTCAGTCTCTAGATGCAGCCCAATCTCACCGTTTTGCTTTCGCCGTTCATGATCCTTTGTGCCATTTCTGAGTCATAAAATTCATCATTAATCATCATAAATAACACAAATAACATCGCTTCAACAAAATTTATTCGTTCAAAATTTAAACTCTTTACATTCAGAAAGAAAAACTTTGTTCCAATACATCCATTACAGAAAACATCCTATATTCTATGGTTTCTCTTGGCTTCTCTGAGCTCTTCCTGTAGTTCCTGGATTTTCTTCTGCATGTCTTCAAATTTTTGCTGTCGCTCTTCCTTGAACCAGCGAGTGATGTGGTCCAACTTGGCGAAGTGTCGATCATTCACGAGTCGGACCTTCTCAAGCTCGCACACTTGAAAGTTTAGCTCCCGGATGCGTTCCTTGTCCTATTCCCGTTGTAACTCCAAGTGGTTAACTCTCCACTTTTGAGCGTCCAATTTCCGTCGAAGAGAAGCAACAATGTCATTTGGGTTATCTGAAACGAGTTCTTCGTCTGAGGGTTCTTCGGGGAGATCAGGCGGAGGTGGAGTAATCTCTCTGTACTCAGGAAACTCTTCTTCTATCTCAAATGGTTCTTCTTCATCCTCCTCTTCTGGTTCTTCTTCTAGGTCCTCTTCTTCTTCTCTTATTGGCTCTTCCTCTTCATCCTCGAAGTGGACAAACCAAGGTGCCTCATTTTGGGGATCATAGTGATTGGCCATCTTATAGGGAAAATGAGGAGAAAAATATCATCTCATAGAGCAACACAAACATAAGTTTAAATCTCTATAAGTTGAAACCCACACACTAGTGTCCACACTAGGGTGTCATTCCTTATAAATTTGTACAACTTGTGAAACCTGCTCTGATACCATCTGTAACACACCGAATTCCAAATAAGACCGAATTCGAGATTTCACATGATCTTTATACTTCACTTCGTACAATTTTACAAGGAAATTAAAACTTTTCAACAACATCAGAGTTCTTTTACATTTTGTTTACACAGCGGAAGAATAAAAGAAATACAACAATGAAATAAAATACAATTTGTACAACTTTAACAATGTAAGTCAGCAACTGTATCATAACATCTTTACTTCTTTATAAAAAGTCCATTACCTGCATATTAAGCAGTGGGCATGTTAGTCACTTACAACTGATGAAAATGTTATACTCGGCTATCCTCTCTATGCCGTACATATAACATTCTCATTACTTTAACAAATCACAAAAATTGAATGAACAATAAAGTGTTAATTCGTGACTACGCTAAACATGTAAGTGTATACCATACCTTAATGCCTAATGCGCACATTCATACTAGGATGACACTAATGCATACTTGTTCGAATTTGATGCATCCCTTACTATATAGGTCCGAGGGCAAGTACCAACGTACTCCACGAATAGGTCCCATAAAGTTTTCGATCCCTCGCCATGACAACTACCCAGTAGTAAGACAAGGTTTAGATCATTCCACGAATATGGATCCCAGCCCCGGAGTCCACCGCTGACTGTTATAACCGATCCCTGATTGTGCGAAACATCCCGCAAGTGCCTCTCTAGCCCCGGTATATGTATATACATTGGAGTATGGCAACTATCCGCCTAACTATGCAAATTCCCGAATTTAAAAATAAAAGCCCGTCTCCTACGGAGCAACCACAGTCCGCCGACTGGGTCTATAGCCACGGAGATCCACCGCCGACTATATAGAGGCAACCCACTTACGTTTGCCCAGGTTTACTACATCTTCACTTATGTGCCTCATTATTTAGTTTAAGATATGAATAATTTTCCAAGCCTAGAATTAGTTATGCCTTCTACCGGACTTTATCAACAAATACGAGATAGCTCCATGGCCATATCTCAGAATATATCTCAACTCTTTTCAAATCAAATAGTGTCGGTACCCAAGGTCTCACTAACTCTAAATCACAACTTTTTTCATGTACAAGAATCTATGGGTACACATACCCTTTAATAAACATGTCTTAAACTTATATTATTTTTATTTTCAACTTATTCACAATTGATCAAAATCTTATCCCTATTCATGATCTAGTTATTCACTCATAATCTTCATAGCAAAATAATTCTTTTCAATGTACACAATTTCATCACATGAAATTTTATCACAAAATCCAAACTCATATGGTGTCCCGATTCACATGAAGAAAAGAGACAAAAAAAAAATCAAAAGGGCCCCGTGACCCTCGGTCACACACAGCCAACGCCTAAACCCACACCCACTAGCCAATAAGTCCATTGGATTCTGGCGTCAAGGTCTCATGCCGAATTGGTCATATACCTACTCTTGGTTTCGGAAATCAATTAAAGGAAACGAAAATAAATGTGTCTATCAAGTTTCGAATCCAAGATCTCTTACAAACATTGCTCTGTGTTGCACTGGCTAAGCAGTAAGTCCAAGTGTAATTTCTGTTTAAAAGTTGTATTAATATACTTTGTTTATACTGTTCTGAAATTTGATTCTTTTAAACAAAACTCGTTTATCAAATAATCCATCCTTTTAGGATATTGAAACAAACTTCTCTTTTGGACTGAGATAAATATTAAAAATAGTAACCAACGAGTTTTAACTTATTTTAAAAAAGATATCTTCATTTTCAAATAATCTTTCCTTTCTTTTTGCATACAAATTTACATTTTTTCTCAAACTAAAAATCATGTTTAGTAAAACTAGTTTATGTACTCCCTTATACTAGTTAAGTTTTTTGTAATAATCCCAAGCATGTTACTTAATCAACCATGAACATCTCAAGAGAATTCTTTCATGCAAAAATTTGTATTTTTCAACATAAGTTAACATATTTCATGGTAATAGCAAAATTTATTTTTCTTTCTTTCTTCTTCGTTACTCATCATGTCTCTAAAGCATATTTTTAACATTCTTCAACAAGTTCTCATAAAACAAACACACATTCGACATGCATAAAATTTCAAGCATTCTAACATGATTCTTAGCATCTTTAGTCAAAAACTTCTTTTTAATTAACATGATAGCAAGTATATATTTAATCACAACAAGATTGTTCTCATTCATGGCATACTACTCTAGCTTGCATTTTATCTAAAATTTTCACGTCAACATCATCCTATTTAACTCATTTATAATTTTTAGCATGCATATTCTATAACTAGAAAGTAAAGAAACCACCCACCTCTAATGAAAAATTTGAGAATGAGAAAGATGGAACCCACTCCTAGCTCCTAGCAAGACATCCTCCTAGCAAGAACTTTTCCAAGCAAGAACTCCTCCAAAAATGAGAACACTCTACTCTCTTTCTTTTTCTTTCTCTTATTTTGAATTTTTTTTTTTTTTTTTTGTGCAAAAGAGAAGTAGGAATGTGGTTGTATTTATAGGGTGAGGTGAGGGTCTAAGAAGCAAAATTTTCCACCTAATAACTCTGTCTTAATTGCCCACTCAACTCTTCATTTTCTAACCCCCAAAACTCCCAACCCTTCACAACCTCACCCCCCCCCCCCCCCCCCCCCCCCCCCACCCCCCTTCCACAACCAAAATCCGGCCAACCCCTTAGGTTCAAAATCGGCTACCACCATGTGTGCAAATGCACACATGCACATACAAAAATAAATACATTTTCTATAGTTCTAAATGTGTACTAATGTAATATCCCGGACCGATATTACCTTGTATAAATTATTATTTTATTATTATTTTATTATTATTTTGTTTTAATTCCAAAATCGAATTATTTTGGTGATTTTCACCGGGTTTTTCATAGACATTATCTGTACCCATATACCGGTCAGTATACATCCGTATTGTATCAAATTGGTACCGTAATCTTCCGAACTAATAATAGAATTTATTTTATTATTATTTCCGAGATTAAATTATTTTTATACGGATTATGCGAAGGTTTTTGGTATACGTATATATACACACACGTGTATGTAGTATGTCGATTAGTACATTATACAAATTGTGTGTTGTGTATTTTTGGACAAATACTTGTCTTTTTTATGACAAAACCTATTAGATTGTTAGGGTTTATAAGTGGTTAACCTAGGTTAAGTGTGCATGAAGAGGTTAAGGAAACCCTTCTAGAAACCCTCACTCCTCCACCTCACATAACACCTCCACCACATAGCACCATACCACACCAAGCCTCCACCAAATTCCACCTCCCCTAGGCAAAACCGGCCCCAATATGTGGGGGGAGGGGGGGGGGGGGGTTTGTGCAATTGTATGTGTGCACATTTGCACTCTCCACCCTTCTCTCCACCTATAAATACCCCCTCCCTTCACCATTGTCTCATTTGGAGAAAAACAAAAAGAAAGAAAGGAAAAGAAAGAGAGGAACCATACTAACTTGAGAGTTTTCCATTGTAGGTTTCATAAGGATTCCTAGGAGCTAAGGAAGAGAGTTAGTCTAGTTCTTCCATCAAAAAGAGATTAAGGTGGGGGTTCTCCACTTTCTTTGTTGATTTGTTGTTTTGACTTCTTCTTCTTATCTTCCTTGTTTTGTTTCTTTTGTTCTTTGAGAATGGTTTATTGGGATGGTGTTGTGGTGTGTGGTTCTTATTTTTGTATGGTTATGGATGGTTAAAAAATAATAACCACATGAAAAAGAAAAGAAATGAGTGGTAGTAGTAAAGAACAAAGAGATCAATCTTGTAGTTGTAGTTGTTGTTTTAGTGTTATAAATTGGACTAAAATGAACACATGCACATGGACTTGGTATATACAACCAATTTTGGTTGTAGGACATGAATGAGGACTCATACATAATCATATGACATAATGCATACACCACCTTGTGGTGGTAGAACATACACTTGAACTTGGGACTAGAAAGTATGCATATGTAATATCCCGGACGGATATTACCGTATATAAATTATTATTTTATTATTATTTTATTATTATTTTGTTTAAATTCCGAAATTAGAATATTTTGGTGATTTTCACCCGGTTTGTCCATAGACATTATCTGTATCCAGATATCGGTCAGTATATATCCGTATTGTATCAAATTGATACCGTGATCTTCCGAACTAATAATAAAATTTATTTTATTATTATTTCCAAGATTTAATTATTTTTATACGGATTATGCAAAGATTTTCGGTATACAGACATATATGCGCACATACGTGTAGTATGTTGATTGGTACATTATACAAATTGTGTGTTGTGTATTTTGGACAACACTTGTTTTGTTATGAAAAAACTCAATTAGATTGTTAGGTTTGATTAGGAGGTTAAACCTAGGGTTACAAAGGCATAAGAAAATTAGGAGGTAATCTTCTAGAAACTCCCCTCCCTCACATAACACCTCCCCCACACCATACACTACACCTCACCCCTACCCCCTACCATGGTATGGCCGGCCCATATTTTAGGGGAGGGCTTTTGTGCAAATGTGAGTGCACATTTGCACTTACCACCTCCTATTCCCTTCTATAAATACCCCCTCCTTCTCCTCCTTCTCTCATTTTTAGAAAACAAAAAGGAAAGAAAGAAAGAAAGGAAAAGAAATAGAGATCACAATACTAACTTGAGAGTTTTCTTGTAGGTTTAGTAGAGATTTCTAAAAGCTAGGGGAAGGAGAAGTTTACTAGCAAGTTCTTCCTACAAGTAAAATAAGGTGGGGGTTCTCCATTGCTTCTTTGGTTGTTGTTTGTTTGTTTGTTTGTTTGTTTTGTTGTTTGACTTCTTCTCCACATCTTCTTGTTTTGTTTTGTTTTTTTTTGGGTTTGTTCTTGTGATGGGTGTGTTGAATGTTGTGGTAAATAAAAGAAAGAAAGTAGTAATAGTAACTACTAACATATAAAGATCACATCCTTATTATTGTAGTTGTTGTTATGTATGATTGTTGGACTAAAAAGACATATTGCATATGACTGATGAACACATTATTATTCACATTTAGAAGTAATAATCTTATTGTAAATGCACATTTAAAAGCTCTATATGTGGTATTTAACTCTTATTTTCTCTTTTCCATAGGAAACAGCCTATAACAGCAAAACAAAGCAGATCCAGGACTTCAAGGATGATACACAGAATATTACAGAGCATCAGTCGACTGAGTCTTCCACACAAGCGACTGAACAGAGAAATCAAGTTTACACAGAAGTTTCGGCACAGTCGACTTACTCCAACACCAGTCGACTGGGCTGATCAATTGAGAAATCCTCAAAAGTCTCGACACAGTCGACTGGTTCGAAGACAAGTCGACTGGTCTGCGGCGGAGTTAACAGATAAGATATTCGAAGATACACCCGCATCTAATTCCAAATCTATTTGAATCCAGATTTTATGCGAATTCTCCAACAAACCAAATCTAGAGACTGGGAATTAGCAAAATGCGTGGTTAACAGATAAGGAAAGGAAGAAGAAACGAGAAAGAAATAAATCATCAAATCAATTAAAGAAGGACTTTCCTGAAAAAGTGCAAACCCTAATTCTCTGGCCGTATTCTATAAATATCAGAAAGAAAGCATTATTCAAGGATATTCTGCTGATCATCATCTTCCACAAACACCCACCACCGAATCACAAGAGTTTCTGAGCGTTCAAGTCATCAACAGGGGCATTATTCTATCAGCATCGAGGAAGGAGATAGGAGATCAAGTATTCGAAGGCAGCCGACTGTGTGACAGCCAGTCGACCTCATTGCCGGACTTCATTAGTTTATTTCTTCTTCTTCTATTCTTTTATGTTGGTCATGTATTCGAACTTGTTGATTAATAAAAGTATTATTATGTGGAACTAATTTCATAGTTGGGTAGATTGAAGCCGTAGTTATGTAGTGCTATGTTCTTCTGAATTCTTCTATTTACTTATTGATTGAACCTGATTGAAGTAATAAAGATTTATGATAACCAAACTTGTTCTCGAAGCTCTGAGAGCAGTCGACTGAGGTGAGAGCCAGTCGACTGACATACAGAGCTTGAGAATATCAAGTTTGCATTACCATTTATCTGAATCTGTTATATGAGCATATTGAGACGACTCGAATCTCGTGCCCGTAAATTGTAACAAGGGAATCCTTTGGGATTCTTGGTTCAATCAACTTAAGGGATCTACATCTGATACCAATTTCTAGAACCTTGAGTGTTTGTTCGTTTCCACTGATCTTATGTTTTCTTTAAGTACAACTTAGTAGACACCATGCTAAACACTTAATGAAAGAAACGAATTAGAGTAGATACCATGCCTAATTCTTGGCTTAGGGAAACAGTACTTTAAGGAGTAGATACCATACCCTTGAAGAGAACAAACATGAGTAATAAGAAGAAGTTCAGAAGGTGACTTAGCATTATTGACTATTGGTAGATATCTAAACCCAACTACTTCATAAATACTTGTGATTCAACACTTCTTAATTTAGTTTTAATCTTTTTATTTCTTTTAGATCTTTAAAACAACTCTTTATGATTCTTATTCTTTTTATTGATTAGTAAGTTAAAGTCTACAATCTCTGTGGGATCGACCCTTGCTATTGCTACGCTTCTATAAAACGATTCGTGCACTTGCGAGGTTTTTAATTTGTGTCTAGTTATTTAGGTAATTAGATTGCACAACAAGTTTTTGGCGCCGTTGTCGGGGATTGTCTAGTATTTTAACTTACAGATCAGTAGGAAGTTTTTATTTTCATTCTTTTAATTTTATTAATCAGTATTTTTCTTTTAGGATACAGGATTTTGGTGGATGCACGGAAGGAGATCACTTTGTCCAGAGCTACTACCTATTGACGCAGAAACAGAACGTACTTTGCATAGATTAGGTCGACTGACTGCGACCAACCAGTCGACTGCTGCACGAAACCAGTCGACTGCTCAGAGACTCAATTAACAAGCAATAATGGCAGAAGAAATAACCAATCGTGTACCAATGCAGGACAAATTTATGCCTAAGAACATTGAACAACCTTCCTGCATTGCGTATCAACCTAATGTCACAGGGAACATGCATCTATCTCCTCAGTTACTTAGTATGGTTCCCCACTTCAGTGGCAGACCAGATGAAGAGCCTCATCTCCATCTACAAGACTTTTTCGATCTTTGCAGGACACAAAGCGTCCAAGGGCTCACCCCTGAACAAATTAGGTTAATTTTGTTTCCTTTTTCCTTAAAACTTAATGCTAAACTATGGTATAATTCTTTGGAACCAGGATCAATCAATTCATGGGAGCAATTGGCGACAAAATTCTTAAAAGAATTCTTTCCAGCCCAAAAGACCAAACAACTGAAAAGGGAGATTCAACTCTTCCAACAAAAGGATGGAGATTTATTTTTCGAAGCATGGAAGTATTTCAAGAACAAACTTCTCAAGTGTCCTACACACAACATGCCTAAAGATGATCAGGTACAAGCTTTTTATGAAGGTTTAAATGATACTAACAAGGCAATTGTAGATTCAGCTTGCAACGGGATCTTAATAAGGAAAAGCGGTGAAGAGGCCATAGAACTATTTGAAGAACTCAGCGAGAATTCACAACAATTCTCAACAAGGAGGGGCCCTTCTAAAAAACAGGGAGTTTACGAAATTTCTAATAGCAATAACATTCAACTAGAAATGGTAAACATGAATAAGAAAATTGATATGCTCGTTAATGCAATGTCGATGATGGGTGAAGTTAAAAATCAAACAAACGAAATATGTGCAATTTGTTCTCATGTAGATCATACCACTGATACATGTCCCATGTCTTCTTTCACAGATCAGGAGCATGCAAACTATGTAGGTCGAGGAGTGTTTCCACCAAAGAACAATCCCTTCTCGAACACATACAATCCAGGGTGGAGGAACCATCCAAACTTCTCCTGGAGCAATAATCAGAATAATCAAGGAACTCAATTCACACAAGGACATGCACGGAACTCCCAAATAGGAAGTGGGTTTGATCGACCAGTCCAAGAACAGAAGAAGTTGGATTTTGAATCCACCGTTCTTCAATTGCTCCAACAACAACATCAAACAAGCAACCAATAAGGGCAAGCAATTCAGAAATTGGAAATGCAAATCGGGCAAATTGCGAAAGAATTAAGCGAACGAAAGGCAGGGGAACTTCCTTCACAAACCATACCAAACCCTGGAGGCCAAGAACAGCTCAAAGCAGTGACAACATTAAGAAGTGGTAAGATAATTGACAACAAAGTTGGAACACACACAGAAGAAGCAGAAACACAACAACCAAAAATTTTGGGGTCCAACAAGGTAAGTGAAAAAGAAAGAACAGTTTTGCCACCATTCCCTCAAAGGTTAGTCAAGCAAAAGAAAGAACAACATTTACTTGACATTTTTAAAACTCTCAGAAAGGTAGAAATTAATATCCCCCTACTTGATGCTATTAAACAAATTCCTTCTTATGCTAAATTTTTGAAAGAATGTTGCACTCACAAAAGAACATTTCAGGTTAGGGAGGATGTGGCTTTAACAGAAGAAGTGAGCGCTGTTCTATTAAGGAAATTACCTCCCAAATTAAAAGACCCAGGTAGTTTTACCATTCCTTGCAGGATTGGCGAGCACTTCTTTGAGAAAGCATTACTAGACTTGGGGGCAAGCATCAATCTTCTCCCATACACTATTTATGAAAAGCTAGGATTGGGGGAACTCCAACCAACATCCATCACGTTGCAATTGGCAGATCGCAGTATCAAAAGACCTAGAGGTATTTTGGAAGATGTCCTAGTTCAGGTAAACGATTTCATTTTACCTGCTGATTTTGTTGTGCTGGATATGGAAGACTCTTCAATGCCATCGTCTCTACCAATCATTTTAGGTAGGCCCTTTATGAGTACAGCTGATATAAAAATTTGTGTTAAAAAGGGTACTATAAGTATGAAAATAAATGGAGAAAAAGTTGAATTTAAAATGTTTGATACACTTAAATTACCACATGATGATCATGAATGCTATAATGTTGATGTGGTTCAGGAGATTGTTGATCAAACATTTCAGGTACATAGCATTGAACCACTACAAGCCACAATTATACAATCTCTAACTTTATCTAATGTTGAACAGGAATACGATGACTGGGGGATTGCAGAGACAATACATTACCTTGAAACTCCAAAGTCATACTCAGATAAGTTTGCACCAGTATTTGAAAAATTGGTGACTGATGACAATTTTGTTTCTGCAGACAAGTCGACTGGTGCACTAGACAAGTCGACTGTTGGAGAGGATGAGTCGACTGCCCAGACTGCTACCAGGGACCAGTCGACTGCACCGAGATCTCCAGACTTAGAGCTTAAGCAGTTGCCCGACCATTTGAAGCATGCATATTTGGGTGAGAACCAGATGCTACCAGTAATAATTGCTGCAAACCTAAGTGCACAGGAAGAAGAGAAGTTGCTAAGGGTATTACGTGAACACAAGAATGCAATAGGATGGACCATTGCAGATATCAAAGGAATAAGTCCATCCAAATGCATGCACAGAATACTTCTTGAAGACAACGCAAAACCAAGCAGGGAGGCACAGAGAAGGCTTAACCCAAACATGAAGGAAGTGGTAAGAGCAGAGATTCTGAAGCTACTAGATGTTGGCATCATCTACCCCATCTCAGATAGCAAATGGGTAAGTCCTATACATGTAGTGCCTAAGAAAAGTGGAGTCACAGTGGTGAAGAATGAAGAAAATGAACTTATCCCGATAAGAGTGACTACAGGATAGAGGGTTTGCATTGATTACAGGAAACTGAATAACGAAACCAGGAGGATGCCCTGTGGATTGTGCAATGCACCAGCAACATTTCAAAGATGCATGATGAGTATATTTTCAGACATGGTGGAAAGGTTCATTGAGGTATTTATGGATGATTTTAGTGTTTTTGGATCTTCTTTTGATGAATGCCTTAACCATTTGCAGCTTGTGCTTAAGAGATGTGAAGAATGCAATTTAGTGCTGAATTGGGAAAAGTGCCATTTCATGGTACAACAAGGTATTGTGTTGGGACATGTAGTATCAAAAAGAGGCATAGAGGTAGACAAAGCGAAAATCGATATAATATCAAAACTAGCCCCTCCCACTACAGTTAAGAGTGTTAGGAGTTTTCTTGGACATGCAGGGTTCTATAGAAGATTCATAAAAGATTTTTCAAAAATCTCCAAACCCCTTTGTGATTTGTTGGCTAAGGATGTTGAGTTTGTATGGACAGAAGCGTGCACAAATGCTTTTATTACATTAAAAAATCTTCTCACTTCTGTACCTATTGTCATGGCACCAGATTGGAGCCACCCTTTTGAGCTAATGTGTGATGCAAGTGATTATGCTTTAGGGGCTGTGTTAGGTCAAAGAATCAATAAGAAACCCCATGTTATTTACTATGCTTCTCGAACTCTGAACGATGCACAGCTAAACTATTCCACTACTAAAAAAGAAATGTTAGCTGTTATTTTTGCTGTAGAGAAGTTTAGATCATATTTGATTGGTTCTAAAGTTATTGTTTTCACTGACCATGCTGCTTTGAGATATTTATTTGCGAAAAAAGATGCTAAGCCTAGGTTGATCAGATGGGTGCTGCTGCTTCAAGAATTCGATCTTGAGATTAGAGATAAAAAAGGAAGCGACAACGTTGTTGCAGATCACATGTCCAGGCTACTGCAGGAGGAAGAAAGAATTGCACCCCCACTTAATGAAAATTTCCCAGATTAACATCTATTTGAAATAAACATATCATCGGGACAGTCGACTGGTAACAGGACCAGTCGACTGGTATCTCACTGCTCAAGCTTTCCATGGTTTGCAGATATTGTAAATTATCTAACTGCTCATGTTTTCCCTCCAGGTATGACAAGTCAAGAAAGAAAGAGACTGGTGGCTATGTGCAGGCACTATTATTGGGATGATCCTTATTTGTTCAAATTTTGCCCTGATCAAATTATAAGAAGATGTGTGGCAGAAGCAGAGCAAATGAGTATTCTACAACATTGCCACCAATATGCATGTGGAGGACATTTTGGACCAAAAAGAACAGCACTCAAGGTATTACAATCTGGATTTTATTGGCCTAAAGTATTCAAAGATGTTTTTTCTTTTTGCAGGACTTGTGACAAATGTCAAAGGACAGGCAACATCTCTTCTAGAAATCAAATGCCACTGCAAAACATCCAAGTGATCGAGCTTTTTGATGTTTGGGGAATCGACTTCATGGGTCCCTTTCCTAACTCATTTGGTTATTTATATATACTTGTTGGTGTGGATTATGTGTCTAAATGGGTCGAGGCTGTCCCCTAAAAAACTAATGATCACAAAGTTGTTGTCAAGTTTTTGCAGGAGAACATTTTCACTAGGTTTGGTACACCACGAGCAATAATTAGTGATGGAGGAAGCCACTTCAATAACTTTCCGTTTGCTTCTTTGATGAAGAAATATGGTATCACACATAGAGTGGGCACCCCATATCATCCCCAAACTAGTGGGCAGGTGGAGATCAGCAACAGAGAAATCAAAAGCATTTTGGAAAAGACAGTCAACACAAGGAGACAGGATTGGTCGCTGCGCTTGAATGATGCATTATGGGCCTACCGAACAGCATACAAAACACCTATCGGCATGTCACCATACCGTTTGGTTTTTGGAAAAGCCTGTCATCTTCCAGTGGAGTTGGAGCACAAAGCTTATTGGGCCATTAAAAGGTTCAACTTCGATATGAAACAGGCAGGCGACAAAAGAAGGTTGCAACTGAATGAGCTCGAAGAGTTGAGGCACGACGCATACGACAATGCAAAATTGTACAAGGAAAGGACCAAGTTGTACCATGACAAACAGCTAGCAAGGAAGGAGTTTTATGAAGGACAGAAGGTATTAATATACAACTCAAGATTGAGACTTTTTCCAGGCAAGCTTATGTCACGATGGTATGGGCCATACATTATCACAAGAGTCTTTCCACATGGTGCATTGGAGGTTCATAGCCAAGAGAAGAATCAAACATTTAAGGTGAACGGGCATAGAGCGAAGCCATACATAGAGATGAGTCTAGAACCGCAAGAGGAAGATGTGAATCTTCAAACCATTCAATACATCGCATGAACTTATCATGTCTAGCTGAAGACAGAAAACACAGCGCTTATTGGGAGGCAACCCAATTTTTCAGGGGAGTATTTACACTTTCCCTTTATTTTCTTTTCATTTTTATCTTTTATTTTCAGTCTCTCCTCACTAGATGTGACACATGCCTATTTTTAAATTTTCTTTCGAACATTGAGGACAATGTTCCATCTAAGTTTGGGGGTATTAGGGTTATTTATATTTAGAGTCTTTTTGAAATTTTTTTGTTTAGGATAAACAATTTCTTATAAAGTAAGAAGAAGGATACTTATTTACTTTAGGATTGTGGAGTTTCATAAATTCCCTACAAGATTATATGAGTCATGTAATTATACATAATAAACGAATGTGATGCTTTTTCTGGTGATCATTCCCTTTAAATCTAGTCCTAAATTGAGTTTAAGCAAATAGAGTGATAATATATATATATATATAATTGAATAAAGTCAATCTACTCCAATGTTTTGAGTTGCTTAGTAACTAGGGGTATTCATCACCAATGTTTACCTTTACGTCAAACGGCAACTTGAAATATGAGTATGCAAAGCACTTTAGAGTTTGTGACTTGCCGAGTAACCGGGTGGATTCATCACAAATGTTTTGCATTCGCGTAAAAAGGCAAGTGACAACTTTAAAGAAGAGACTATATATATATATATATATATATATATATATATATATATATATATATGAATAAAAAAAAATAAAAAAAAATAAAAAAAAACTCTAGTTTGCTACTCGGTTTGTAGTAGAGAAAAGGGGATAATCACAGATTGAGTAGTCGCATACTATAACTACATTAATTGCATGACAAATATGATTGGGTCTGGGGATTATGACTAAATAATTGCACTAGATAAAGTGGGTATGTGTAATTTTACTTTATCTGAAATTGTTTATAGTTTAATATGTTGATGCCCACATAATAAGAATTCTTGGTGGTTGAATACTATTATTTTCCCCTTGTTCATAATTTTAGTTTGCTTGAGGACAAGCAAAAATCTAAGTTTGGGGGTATTTGATGAACACATTATTATTCACATTTAGAAGCAATAATCTTATTGTAAATGCACATTTAAAAGCTCTATATGTGGTATTTAACTCTTATTTTCTCTTTTCCATAGGAAACAGCCTATAACAGCAAAACAAAGCAGATCCAGGACTTCAAGGATGATACACAGAATATTACAGAGCATCAGTCGACTGAGTCTTCCACACAAGCGACTGAACAGAGAAATCAAGTTTACACAGAAGTTTCGGCACAGTCGACTTACTCCAACACCAGTCGACTGGGCTGATCAATTGAGAAATCCTCAGAAGTCTCGACACAGTCGACTGGTTCGAAGACAAGTCGACTGGTCTGCGGTGGAGTTAACAGATAAGATATTCGAAGATACACCCGCATCTAATTCCAAATCTATTTGAATCCAGATTTTATGCGAATTCTCCAACAAACCAAATCTAGAGACTGGGAATTAGCAAAAGGCGTGGTTAACAGATAAGGAAAGGAAGAAGAAACGAGAAAGAAATAAATTATCAAATCAATTAAAGAAGGACTTTCCTGAAAAAGTGCAAACCCTAATTCTCTGGCCGTATTCTATAAATATCAGAAAGAAAGCATTATTCAAGGATATTCTGCTGATCATCATCTTCCACAAACACCCACCACCGAATCACAAGAGTTTCTGAGCGTTCAAGTCATCAACAGGGGCATTATTCTATCAGCATCGAGGAAGGAGATAGGAGATCAAGTATTCGAAGGCAGCCGACTGTGTGACAGCCAGTCGACCTCATTGCCGGACTTCATTAGTTTATTTCTTTTTCTTCTATTCTTTTATGTTGGTCATGTATTCGAATTTGTTGATTAATAAAAGTATTATTATGTGGAACTAATTTCATAGTTGGGTAGATTGAAGCCGTAGTTATGTAGTGCTATGTTCTTCTGAATTCTTCTATTTACTTATTGAAGTAATAGAGATTTATGATAACCAAACTTGTTCTCGAAGCTCTGAGAGCAGTCGACTGAGGTGAGAGCCAGTCGACTGACATACAGAGCTTGAGAATATCAAGTTTGCATTACCATTTATCTGAATCTGTTATATGAGCATATTGAGACGACCCGAATCTCGTGCTCGTAAATTGTAACAAGGGAATCCTTTGGGGTTCTTAGTTCAATCAACTTAAGGGATCTAGATCTGATACCAATTTCTAGAACCTTGAATGTTTGTTCGTTTTCACTGATCTTATGTTTTCTTTAAGTACAACTTAGTAGACACCATGCTAAACACTTAATGAAAGAAACGAATTAGAGTAGATACCATGCCTAATTCTTGGCTTAGGGAAACAGTACTTTAAGGAGTAGATACCATGCCCTTGAAGAGAACAAACATGAGTAATAAGAAGAAGTTCAGAAGGTGACTTAGCATTATTGACTATTGGTAGATATCTAAACCCAACTACTTCATAAATACTTGTGATTCAACACTTCTTAATTTAGTTTTAATCTTTTTATTTCTTTTAGATCTTTAAAACAACTCTTTATGATTCTTATTCTTTTTATTGATTAGTAAGTTAAAGTCTACAATCTCTGTGGGATCGACCCTTGCTATTGCTACGCTTCTATAAAACGATTCGTGCACTTGCGATGTTTTTAATTTGTGTCTAGTTATTTAGGTAATTAGATTGCACAACAATGACTTGGACATACAACCAATTGGGGGTTGTAGGACTTGTAGGATTTAGTATACATAAGCATATGAACATTTTACAACCATTGTTGGTTGTAGGACTTTGATTGAACATTGGACTAATAATAATAAGCATATGTTCTATTGTAATTTTCTTCCTTGAAATAAAAAGATCTTTCCTTTTTGTTAATCACTAGTTGTAGAAAATAAAAAGATCTTTTCTTTTTGTTAATCACTAGTTGTAGAAAATAAAAAGATCTTTTCTTTTGTTAATCACTAGTTGTAGAAAATAAAAAGATATTTTCTTTATTAATCACTAGTTGTAGAAATAAATGAAAAAGATCTTTTCTCTCATATTTACTAGTTGTAGAATAAAATAAAAGAAAAATAATCTTTTCTTTTATCACTAGTAATAATAAAGACCAATAGGCAACTAAGTAGTAGCATGTTAAAATAAAGTAGTATGTTGATTAAATGAAGTAGTAGTAGTATGTGGATTAAATAAAGTAGTAATGTTATGTTGAAGAAGTAGTAGTAAGTAGTTATAGATGTTTTATGTCCATAAAGTAGTAGATAGTTGTATGTTGTGTTCTTAATAAAGTAGTAGTAGTGGTAGATAGTTGTGTGTTATGTTTTTGATTAAAATGGAGTAGTAGTAGATAGTTGTAGATGTTTATTTTGTGTTCATAAAGTAACTACCATGCTAAGATTATATTAGATTAATTTAGATATGCTTAGAATGTTGTAGGATTTCTTCTAAAAATATCTAGCATGCTTAATGATGCTTAGAATGTTGTAGGATTTCTTCTAAAAATATCTAGCATGCTTAATGATGCTTAGAATGTTGTAGGATTCTTTCTAAAAGTTTCCAACCATGTTTAGATTAATTTAATTGTGCTTAGAATGTTGTAGGATTCATTCTAAGAGTTTCCTACCATGTTTAGATCAACCCATTTATGCTTAGAATGTTATAGGATTCAATCTAAGAGTTTCCTACCATGTTTGGATTAATTTTATTATGCTTAGAATGTTGTAGGATTCTTTCTAAAAGTTTCCTACCATGTTTAGATTAATTTAATTGTGCTTAGAATGTTGTAGGATTCATTCTAAGAGTTTCCTACCATGTTTAGATCAACTCATTTATGCTTAGAATGTTGTAGGATTCAATCTAAGAGTTTCCTACCATGTTTGGATTAATTTTATTATGCTTAGGATGTTGTAGGATCCTTTCTAAAAGTTTCATACCATGTTTAGATTAATTTAATTGTGCTTAGAATGTTGTAGGATTCATTCTAAGAGTTTCCTACCATGTTTAGATCAACTCATTTATGCTTAGAATGTTGTAGGATTCAATCTAAGAGTTTCCTACCATGTTTGGATTAATTTTATTATGCTTAGAATGTTGTAGGATTCTTTCTAAAAGTTTCCTACCATGTTTAGATTAATTTAATTGTGCTTAGAATGTTGTAGGATTCATTCTACGAGTTTTCTACCATGTTTAGATCAATCATTTATGCTTGGAATGTTGTAGGATTCAATCTAAGAGTTTCCTACCATATTTGGATTAATTTTATTATGCTTAGGATGTTGTAGGATCCATGATAAAATTACTTACCATGCTAGTTTAATTGTAGGTACGTGATATACCATGCTAGTTTAATTGTAGGTATGTGATATACCATGCTAGTTTAATTGTAGGTAAGTGATATACCATGCTAGTTTTAATTGTAAGTAAGATCTATGCCATGCTAGCTAATGGCAAGAAAGTTGTATGCCATACTAGTTTTAATTAAGTTGTATGCCATACTAGTTTTAATTAAGTTGTATACCATGCCAGATTAAATGAATACTCATGTTACTATGATATTCATGCTTAGATTAAAGAAACTACCCATGGTTAGTTGTAGTGATTTTATGTTATGTTCTATACCATGCTAAGTTCAAATACATGCTTAGAACGTTGTAGGAGTAATGTTAGAATACCTACTATGCCTTGGAAGGTTGTATGTTTATATTAGTTATCTATCCATGCTTGGGTTGTGGTGATCAGTCATGATAAGTAGTAAGCTTTCATGCTCAAATTGTAACCTATGCTTGACTATAGTGGACTTCATGTCTAGGTCGTAGTGATTTTTATGCTCAAGCTCGATGTAAGCACAAGCTTAATCATATTCATACTTAGGAGTATCATGATGAGTGGTTGTGTTATACAATTAGATTGTCGTAGGAAGATGCTTGTAATTGTATGCCATACTTAAGGCGCTATACGTTGAAGTAATAAGGATTGGGAAGACCACTAGTAATAATTAGTTCGATAAAGGCCGTTATGTCACCTTCGGATTCTTCCTTAGTAGAATACCGACCATAGAATATTAGTAGACTCTTCTGTTGCTTCTAATAATAGGAGATCAAGTTTGCTAGTAGCACGTTTGGTTGTTTTTAAGATTGATTACCTGTATGGTTGTTTGCATAGGGTTGTTGTCTCGTACGCGGCTCGATTGGCCCGTACGTAGCTGTGAGTCTCATACGTAGCTTATTTGGCTCGTATGAAGGTTGTTGTCTCGTACGCGGCTCGACCGGCCCGTGCGTAGCTGTTGGTCTCATACGCGGCTTACTTGGCTGGTATGTACGTTGTTGTCTCCTACGAGGCCCGCCTGGCTCGTAGGTAGTTATTGTTTCATACGTAGCTTATTGGCTCGTATGTGGTTGTTATTCGTGTATAGCTTGTTAGCTAGTACACAGTTCGTTGTGCTCGTCTAGGGTGATATTACCACCCTAAGGGCTATCGACCATCAAGACATATGGTAGCGACTTGCATGTATATTCGCACGGCCGAAGTCTTGGATCGATGAGCCACGAACCGGATCCTGAGGGGTTCTGGTAAGTCTAGGTTGAGCAGCCTAGTAGAGTTGTCTTGTGAAGCCTAATTTAAGGCCTAGCATGTTATGTTATAATATTATCATCCCTAGGATCGTCGAGTCAGGGACATCATTAGGGTAGTGACTTATAAAGGTCATTTTGCTCAGACCCTTGCCGAAGAGAGAGGAGTTGGTTGTAGGGGGCACCTTACGACCAACTTGTCCCTCAAGGGAGGCCTTAGGTGGTGACATTGGGTTGTACCTTCCCGTCAAAGGGATACGTACGGTGGTGTCTCACAAGTTGGGAGCACGGGTTGCGTATCTCGCTCTGTTAATTCCTGAAATACCGTGGCTGGGGTGCCACAGGATGCATGGTGCAGTCCTGCGCTTGCTAGACCCCAGAGGGTGCCACAGGGTAGGCTTCGCGCTGCCCTGCGCTTGCGAAACCCTATAGTTTGATTTTGGAACGAGGCCCAATACATTGGGATCGACTGAGGTCCGGCGTGCTCGGTAGTAGTGGAAAACGGAGACACCATAAGCAGACTGCATAGGGGGGACTTGACCCCTTCTGCAACCTCACAGAGTCATGGAGTATTGTCAGGAATAGGTTGTGTACAATTAGAATTCGTAACGTGGGTTCAAATCCCTATATATGGAGAAACGACTTGAGATAGGGTCGCATGTAGTATGGAATGCATGTGGACGTCGGAGACTTGCTGACATTAGAATAGGAAGCATCCTAGTTCTACCTTCCCGTCAAAGGGATACGTACGGTGCCGTCTCACAAGTTGAGGACACGGGTTGCGTATCTCGCGCTGTTAATTCCTGAACTACCGTGGCTGGGGTGCCACAGGATGCATTGTGCAGTCCTGCGCTTGCGAAACCCCAGAGGGTGCACAGGGTAGGCTTCGCGCTACCCTGCGCTTGCGAAACCCTATATTTTGATTTTGAAATAACGCCCGATACATTGGGTTCGTCTGTTTTGAGAGAGGTCCGGCTAGCCGGGTCGCAGTGGCGAACATAGACACCACTGGCAAACTGCATTAGTGGGACTTGACCACATCTGCAACCTCATTAGCCACGTGTGGGTGTCAGGAACAGGTTGTGTACAATTAGAATTCATAACGCGGGTTCAAATCCTGATATATGAAGAAACGGTTGAGAAGGGTCGCATATAGTATGGGCTGCATGTTGACTTCGGAGACTTGCTGACATTAGAATAGGAGCATCCTAGTCCTATTTAAATATCGCATTAGAGTCTAGTCCTAGCACTCATGAATACTTAAACTACACCAACACCATTGCTATATTTTGTATATTGGTTGGGAGATTCGCTGCTATATGATCAGCCTTTAAGCGTCAGTGAATACTGACGTCCCCACTTCCATAGGTACTGGATCGTCGAAGTACAAAGGCGAGATTCAGGAGGACTCAAGGCAAGGAATGCAAGGAGTCAGTGTTATGTTTAGTTCCGCTGCAGTATATATATTGATTATGTATTAGTTGAGAAGTACTCTGATGTAAGATGTAAAGGTTGTAATACTTGGAAATGTAAAGGTATTATTGTAACTCTATTGTAATGTATTGCAGTTATATAATGTTCAGACTTGTAATACATTGAGTGTTGAATAAAAGGTTTTAAATTCTCCTATTTTTCTGTGTATTGTGACTAATTGAAGAAAAGGTCTTGGCTCGTGTCACGGTTTCCCAGTATTGGAAATCGGGGCGCTACAGCATATAATTGGTTGAACCAAATTGAGAGTTTTTTACTCATTTATTTGCTTGTTTCATTGTTATTTAATCTTAAGTAAGAAAGAACCATTATAGATGTTAATTCTAAAGTATGAAAGGGAAACTAATTTAAATCACTATTTGTAAAATGATTAAAAAGATCTCTTTTTATGTTCACTAGTAATACTAAGAAATAGATGCTAATAAAGATTTAGTAAATATTTTAGTAGTAGATGTTTCATGTTTAAATAAAAGATTTTAATAGATGCTCATGGTAGTAGTAGTAGATGTGTACGTTTCAAATAAAATAGTTGTAGTAGATGTATACACAAAATTGTACGAATGTTTATGTTTTTGTGGTAGATGCTTATGTGTTAAGATAAAGTAATTTAGTAGTAGATGTTTATGTTTAGATAAAGATTTTAGTAGAAGTATTAGTTAGTAGACATTTATGCTTAGATGATTGTAGGAAAGTGTATATCATGCTAGATTAATTTATCTATGCTTAGATGATTGTAGGAAAGTAGTATACCATACTAGATTAATTTATCTTTGCTTAGATGATTGTAGGAAAGTAGTATACCATGCTAGATTAATTTATCTATACGTAGATGATTGTAGGAAAGTGTATACCATGCTAGATTAATTTATCTATGCTTGGATGATTGTAGGAAAGTAGTATACCATGCTAGATTAATTTATCTATGCTTAGATGATTGTAGGAAAGTAGTATACCATGCTAGATTAATTTATCTATGCTTAGATGATTGTAGGAAAGTGTATACCATGCTAGATTAATTTATCTATGCTTAGATGATTGTAGGGAAGTAGTATACCATGCTAGATTAATTTATCTATGCTTAGATGATTGTAGGAAAATTGTATACCATGCTAGATTAATTTATATATGCTTAGATGATTGTAGGAAAATTGGGGAAGTAGTATACCATGCTAGATTAATTTATCTATGCTTAGATGATTGTAGGAAAGTAGTATACCATGCTAGATTAATTTATATATGCTTAGATGATTGTAGGAAACTAGTATACCATGCTAGATTAATTTATCTACCCTTAGATGATTGTACGGAAGTTGTATACTATGCTGGATTAAATAAATATTCATGCTTAGATGACATCCATGCTTAGATAAGTATATGTTCATACTAAATGTCATTCATAGTAGACGTTCATGCTAAATATTCATGCTTAGTTAGTAGACATTCATGCTTAGATAATATCCATGCTTAGATGAGTATATGTTCATGCTAAGCTAGTAGATGATCATGCTTAATCATTATTCATGCTAAGATAGTAGATGTCATGCTAATTATTGTTTATGTTAAGTTAGTAGATGACCATGCTAATATATGTTCATGCTAAACTAGTAGATGATCATGCTTAATCATTATTCATGCTAAGATAGTAGATGTCATGCTAATTATTGTTTATGTTAAGTTAGTAGATGACCATGCTAATGATTGTTCATGCTAAGTTAGTAGACGACATGCTTAATCATTGTTCATGCCAGGTTAGTAGATGATCATGCTTAGATGATATCCATGCTTAAATAGTGTATGTTCATGCCTAAATATTGTTCAAGATCGAGCTAGAAGATACTCATGTTTAACAAATGCCATGTTTAGATTAAGGTAGGAATTAATCTACCATGCTTAGAATGAGTAGGAGTTATAATTCATGCTTAGAATATTGTAGGAGTTATAATTCATGCTTAGGAATATTGTAGGTTAATATCCATGTTTGGGTTGTGATGATTAATCATGTTAAGTAATGAAGATCCATGCTTAAGGTGGTAGTAGAGATATATACTCTAAGTAGTAAGTATTCACGCTCAAGTTGTAACTTATGGTTGACTATAGTAGACTTCATGTTTAGATCATAGTGATTTTCATGCTTAAGCTTGACATAAGCACATGCTTAAATCATACTCATACTTAGGAGTATTGTGGTGGGTGGTTATGTTATGTGCCATAATTAGATTGTCGTAGGTAGATGCTTGCAATTGTATGTCATGCTTAAAGTTCTATAGGTTGAAGTAATAGGGAAAGAATCATGTTGAAATTGTAATGACGACTACCTTGTTGTAGTTAATATTAGTAGGTAGCCCACACATGCTTGAAGAGTATAGTGTAGCATCCGAGTGGAATATTGAACGAACGTAGGTTCTATGTTGTTCTAGTTCGTTTGAAAGGAAACCGTGAGTTCTAGTACGTGAGGTTCAAATTAGAATTAGACCCTATCATGGGGACATTCCTCATCCGTAGGGGTAATAAGGATCGGGAAGATCACTAGTAATAGTTAGTTTTATAAGGGTTGTTATGTCGCCTTCGATTTTTCATTGGTAGAATACCGATCATAGACTATTAGTAGATTCTTCTGTTTTGTCTAATAATAGAAGATCAAGTTTGCTAGTAAGCACGTTTGGTTGCTTCTAAGTTGATTACCTGTATGGTTGTTTGTATATGGTTGCGCTCATACGTGGCTCGACTGGCCTGTATGTAGCTGTGGGTCTCATACGAAGTTGTTTAGCTCGTATGCAGGTTGTTGTCTCGTACGCGGCTCGACCGGCCCGTGCGTAGCTGTTGGTCTCATACGCGGCTTATTTGGCTGGTATGTACGTTGTCATCATACGTAGCTTAGTGGCTCGTATGTGGTTAGTTACCGTGTGTAGCTTATTAGCTAGTACACAGTTGTTGTGCTCATCTAGGGTAATATTACTACCCTAGGGCTATCGACTATCAGGACATGTGTTTTCTTACCCTAAGGAACTGTGGAGGAGTCACTCCTCGGGTACCATCGGATCTTAACCTGTGTAGGTTGATCGAGGACCGGAGTATAGACGGAATCCATGTTCAGGGTAGTGGCATGCATATATATTCACATTGCCGAGGTCTTGGATCGATAAGCCACGAACCGGATCCTGAAGGGTTCTGGTATGTCTAGGTTGGGCAGCCTAGTAGAGTTGTCTTGCGAAGTCTAAATTAAGGCCTAGCAAGTTGTGGTTATAATATTGCCCTCCCTAGGAGTGTTCAGGGTTAGGGACATTATTAGGGTAGTGAGTTATAAAGAGGAGTCGGTTGTAGGGGGCACCTTACGACTAACTCATCCCTTGAGGCAGATCATAGGTGGTGCTATTGGGTTGCACCTTCCTGTCAAAGGAATACGTATGGTACCGTCTCACAAGTTGGGAGCACGGGTTGCGTATCTCGCGCTGTTAATTCCTGAAGTACCGTGGCTTGGGGTGCCACAGGATGCATTGGGCAGTCCTGTGCTTGCGAGACCGCAGGGGTGCCACAGGGTAGGCTTCGCGCTACCCTGCGCTTGCGAGACCCTATGATTTTGGATTTTGGAATGACGCCCGATACATTGGGTTCGTCTAGTTTTGAGTGAGGTCCGGTTAGTCGGGTAGCAGTGGCGAACATGGACACCACTGGCGGACTGCATTAGTGGGATTTGACCACGTCTGCAACCTCATCAGTCACGTTGTATCTGTCAGGAACAGGTTGTGTACAATTAGAATTCATAACACGGGTTCAAATCCCTATATATGGAGAAACGGCTTGAGAAGGGTCGCATGTAGTATGGGCTGCTTGTTGCTTCAGAGACTTGCTAACATTAGAATAGGAGCATCCTAGTTCTATTTAAATATCGCATTAGAGTCTAGTCATAGCACTCACGAACACTTAAACTACACCAACACCATTACCATGTTTTGTATGATGTTTGGGAGATTCGCTGCTTTGTTATCAGCCTTTAAGCGTCAGTGAATACTGACGTCCCCACTTCCATAGGTACTGGATCGCCGAAGTACAAGGGCGAGATTCAGGAGGACTCAAGGCAAGGAAAGCAAGGAGTCAATGTCATGTTTAGTTTCCGCTGTAATAATTACGTTGATTATCTATTGTTGAAAGGTACTGAAGTAAGAGTTACCAAGTGTTGTTCCTTATTCTTGTACTCTGATGTAAGCTGTTGAAAGTTGTAATACTTGGGTATGTAAAGGTATTATTGTAACACTATTGTAATGTATTACCATTGCATGATATTCAGACTTGTAATACATTGGGTGTTGAATAAAAAGTTTTAAATTCTCCTGTTTTTCTGTGTATTGTGACTAATTGAAGAAAAGATTCTGGCTCGTATCACGGTTTCCCAGTATAAGGAAATCGGGGCTCTACTGTAGCGCCCCGAATTTCCAATATAAAATTTAGAAAATACGTGGCACTTTCCCAGCGATCCACTTCAATGTAACAATATACATAGACCAAAAACTCAAGTCATTTTATTCCAAATTCTTATTACAATATTCTTTTTCAATTGCAGCGGAAATACAAAACACCTTAAAATACATTTAACTGTTACAACCCTTTCTCCTTACAAAATTACCCAAGGCTCTATTATAACACTCATAAAATCCAAAGCTACCCCAAGCATCCAAGCTCCCAACTCTAAGCAGCTACCTGTAACACATGAGGCTAGAGTTGAACCCTAACCCCCAAACTAAAGGGGTCAGCCATAAATGGTGTGAGTGATATAAACAACAAACATAAATAAACAATAAACATAAATTCTCGAACAACATGTACTGAACAAAAATACATAAACTGAACATGTAATGTGCAACAAGAAACGATAGGCCAGTACAAGCGTGAAGTCAAGTCGAGAAACAATACCAACGATCAAGTATCCATCAATCAAGCACTCTCAAAATAGTACAGCTCAACTGCACTGTACAGTCGACTGTTTAACGAACCAGTCGACTGTTCTGAACTAACAGTAATCCTCACATCTCAGAATGTGTCCAACCATCAATAAATCTCAATACCATGATGTATGTCCAATCAATAGATCACCAATAATGCCATAGATCGGATACCAAATATCCATCTACAAAAAAACTAAAGATAATATAGATCGAATACATACCCGGTATGCAATCACTAATAGTGACTCTTACACCGACGAACATATCCATCTACAAACAAACTAAGAGGGTATAGATAGAATACGTACCCGGTATGCAATCACGGTAGTGATCTTACACCGACGAACATATCCATCTACAAACAAACTAAGAGGGTATAGATCGAATACGTACCCGGTATGCAATCACTGTAGTGACTCTTACACCGACGAACATATCCATCTACAAACAAACTAAGAGGGTATAGATCGAATACGTACCCGGTATGCAATCACTGTAGTGACTCTTACACCGACGAACATATCCATCTACAAACAAACTAAAGACTGAAAGAACACTCAAGATTATGAAGAACTCCTCAGGACCAGTCGACTTATGCGATAGTAAGTCGACTGCCCCGAGAACCAATATCCAAGATTATAACAATTGCTATAAGTCGACTTAATAAACCATCAGTCGACTTACCCGGGACAATTACCAACAATTCTCAAGAACATTCCAAGTGTTAACAGTATAAGATGACTTATAAAAACATAAGTTGACTTATCAACAATATAAGATGACTTATAATAATCATAAGTAGACTTATCAAAACATAAGATGACTTATAAAAATCATAAGTAGACTTATCAAAACATAAGATGACTTATAAAAATCATAAGTAGACTTATCAAAACATAAGTCGACTTAAAGGAGACATAAGTCGACTTATAAGAACATAAGTCGACTTATAAAAACATAAGTCGACTTACCCGAGAGAAATTCTACGATAACTTTAAAAAAATAATTCTAAGTGTACCAGTCGACTGAGAAGGGTCTAAGTCGACTGTCCAGAACGGATTTTTGAGAAAAACTAAAGATACAGTAGCTGGGTCGTACCAGTCGACTGAATAGTAGACCAGTCGACTGTCGGCCTACAGTTTTCATAAATTAGGTCTGAATACGAAAAACAAGTCTGGTGTTTTCTAAAGGTTCATTGTTCATGAAATGATTCTTATTCAGGTAAAATGACAATCTCGAATACTTCTTCATTGCGGATCCATTATTCAATCATTCAATAACTCAAAACTCAATTCTCTTGTTCTCAAATTCCTAAATCTTACATTAGGGTTTCCTTAATACTTAATTCTTCTACCAAAAATAACCAAGATCTGATTATATACACCAGATCCAGATGTTCATACATCCGATCAAACCATACTTGAATCTTAACATGTTTCAAGCAATCAAGAATTGTCAATCGAGATCTACTAATCTTTCATGGATTTCACATGCATATTACGAATAACAACCATGGCATCGATTTCATACAAGATACGAAAACATCAAACAAAACAACATGCAATCATACACATAAACAAAACAAGTCCATATCACTCACCTTTAGAAGCAAGAAGATCCACAAAAAGCCTTCCTTTGCTAGATCCAAACTCCTTCTTGCGAGATCCAAAATCCTCTTTTATCACCAAGAAAATAATAGTATGAGATCTGAGTTGTGCAGCGAATGACGGCTGCAAACTCCCTTATATAGGCCGGAAATATCATTTTTAGGGTTTAGGAATACATTTGCAAAACCATCCCTCCAAAATACAATTATATATATATATATATATATCTTCTCTTGGAAATTCATCTAAAATTCATTTAAATTAGGATTTAAAAGAAAATATACTTCTAAATCTTAACCAATACTGTTTTAAACGTCTAGAATGCCAATTTTGCACTTTAACCCTTAAAAGTGTCAATTTTGCAAAAAAGTCCTTCTTTTATCAAAATTTGCAATTAGATCAAATTAATTTCAGAAAAATCTGGAAAAATACAACATAATTCCAAAATCATAAATAATGATTTTTCATAAAGAAAACTTAATTATTCAAACATCTCAAAAGTCATTTGCACGTGTTTTGCACGTGTACAAAAGATAAATCTTTTTAGAAAATATCAATTAAATCCTCAAAATTCATTTAAATTCATTTTCAAATAAGAAAAAAAAATATTTGAAAATACGGGGTTCTACATCACTCCCTCCTTAGAAGAGTTCTGTCCTCAGAACTACGGCTAATGAGGTCCGAACAACCCACTAACAATGATTGAAAACTCATGGGTAGAAACATAAATTTTTAGGAAATACAGTCACACCAAAGAATGCATTACATCACACCAAACAATCACAATCATGCAAGGAATTCAGAAAATCAAACTTCCGCTGCGCGACTCTGATAACTTGCCATCGGAAGCCACGCGGCAACAACTACCGAATTCCTGCATCCCACTCTGACCTTCTGCTCATCCTTCCAAGAATCAGTGGCCACTCCCTCCTTAGAAAAGGACATGACTAAGGATAGCCACCTCAAGACCTGCCTGGAGACACCTTAAGATCCACACTAAGACTAGTAATCAATGGGCGACACAACTGCATGCAAGAAAACAGTATCAAATAAAACTTTGTCTTTATTCCATTAACCCAAATAAACTTGTTACATGAAGAAAATACTCAATCTTCAATTATTTCCAAAATAAAGTCTTACTTAATACAAAAGAATAAATTCCTGCACACACAGATCATATTCCTGGATTGCCTGCATCCTCTTCAGTCAATGCGAACACTCGCCCCTGCTTCGGATCCTTGTCTTTCCCTGCATTCTCTTTCTTCAGCTGTGGACATTGTTGTCGAATGTGCCCTACTTGACCACATTGAAAACAAGTCTGCTTTGCCAACTTCGGACATTCTGACCTGTAATGTCCTGCCTGCTTGCAGTAAAAACAAGTCACTTCCTTAGTTGTCAGTGCCTTCTGCACTGGATCACTAGGCTTGTTCTGCTTCACTGGGAATTCCTTCTCACCCTGGTCATCTGCTGGCCTCTTTTTCTTGTTCCCGGTCTCCTGCTTCACCTGGGACTGGTCCATATCTTCCTCGGTCATAGCTGCTCTCCTGACCAGCTTGTCGAATCTTCTGATGCCCAATGGAACCATCCTTGACCTCAAGTTTGGCCTCAAGCCCTACTCAAACTTTTTGGCCCTCTTCGCCTCATCCACGACCAACTCTGGTGCATACCTCGAAAGCTGAGCAAATTTAGTCTCATACTCCCGCACGGTCATGCTACCCTGCTGAAGGTTCAAGAACTCAGTCGCCTTCTTCTCCTGAACATCAAGAGGAAAGAAACGATCTCTGAACTCCTCCAGAAAAGCTTTCCATGTCAACTGCTGATCTCCCAAATTCCTCTTCAGTGACTCCCACCAGACACCAGCATCTTTCTCGAGCTGCATCAAAGCTAACTTCACTTTGCTAGCTGCCGGAGTCTCCGACACTTCGAAGATCGTCTGCATCTTCCTAATCCAATCATCTGCTACTGTTGGATCAGCTTGCCCCTCAAAGATTGGCGGCCTCATCCTCTTAAAGGATTCGATCTGCTTGATGGGGTCGGCATTCACCAATCCATGTCCAGCTCCATGATTGGGCGGTGGATTCTGCTGCTGCTGAGCTTGCTGCTGTTGCGCCACGTTGAATGCCATCAACGTATTCAGTGTTTGATACACCTTGGCGAATTCAGCCTCTAGGTCAATCCCCGTTCCTCGAGAACTACCTGATCCATCCTCATTGTTGCCACCATTTCTGCCTCTGGGTGCAACCATTTTGAATACTGCAAAACGAGGGTAAAGTTAGAGTAACACACACAATTCAAACTCATATCAATGTCCTATGGCAAAACCATAACCATGTCTCAAACCATAATTTCAAACCGAACATCATATTTTAACTCTATATGATACTCACACTCTGATGTCCACACCTAGGTACTCACTCTCTAGTGTCCACACCTAGGTTGGTTTTCTTACTATGTCTATTATTACCATTGAAGCAGAGCTCTGATACCAATCTGTAGCGCCCCGAATTTCCAATATAAAATTTAGAAAATACGTGGCACTTTCCCAGCGATCCACTTCAATGTAACAATATACATAGACCAAAAACTCAAGTCATTTTATTCCAAATTCTTATTACAATATTCTTTTTCAATTGCAGCGGAAATACAAAACACCTTAAAATACATTTAACTGTTACAACCCTTTCTCCTTACAAAATTACCGAAGGCTCTATTATAACACTCATAAAATTCAAAGCTACCCCAAGCATCCAAGCTCCCAACTCTAAGCAGCTACCTGTAACACATGAGGCTAGAGTTGAACCCTAACCCCCAAACTAAAGGGGTCAGCCATAAATGGTGTGAGTGATATAAACAACAAACATAAATAAACAATAAACATAAATTCTCGAACAACATGTACTGAACAAAAATACATAAACTGAACATGTAATGTGCAACAAGAAACGATAGGCCAGTACAAGCGTGAAGTCAAGTCGAGAAACAATACCAACGATCAAGTATCCATCAATCAAGCACTCTCAAAATAGTACAGCTCAACTGCACTGTACAGTCGACTGTTTAACGAACCAGTCGACTGTTCTGAACTAACAGTAATCCTCACATCTCAGAATGTGTCCAACCATCAATAAATCTCAATACCATGATGTATGTCCAATCAATAGATCACCAATAATGCCATAGATCGGATACCAAATATCCATCTACAAAAAAACTAAAGATAATATAGATCGAATACATACCCGGTATGCAATCACTAATAGTGACTCTTACACCGACGAACATATCCATCTACAAACAAACTAAGAGAGTATAGATCGAATACGTACCCGGTATGCAATCACTGTTGTGACTCTTACACCGACGAACATATCCATCTACAAACAAACTAAGAGGGTATAGATCGAATACGTACCCGGTATGCAATCACTATAGTGACTCTTACACCGACGAACATATCCATCTACAAACAAACTAAGAGGGTATAGATCGAATACGTACCCGGTATGCAATCACTGTAGTGACTCTTACACCGACGAACATATCCATCTACAAACAAACTAAGAGGGTATAGATCGAATACGTACCCGGTATGCAATCACTGTAGTGACTCTTACACCGACGAACATATCCATCTACAAACAAACTAAAAGGGTATAGATCGAATACGTACCCGGTATGCAATCACTGTAGTGACTCTTACACCGACGAACATATCCATCTACAAACAAACTAAAGACTGAAAGAACACTCAAGATTATGAAGAACTCCTCAGGACCAGTCGACTTATGCGATAGTAAGTCGACTGTCCCGAGAACCAATATCCAAGATTATAACAAGGGCTATAAGTCGACTTAATAAACCATCAGTCGACTTACCCGGGACAATTACCAACAATTCTCAAGAACATTCCAAGTGTTAACAGTATAAGATGACTTATAAAAACATAAGTTGACTTATCAACAATATAAGATGACTTATAATAATCATAAGTAGACTTATCAACAATATAAGATGACTTATAATAATCATAAGTAGACTTATCAAAACATAAGATGACTTATAAAAATCATAAGTAGACTTATCAAAACATAAGATGACTTATAAAAATCATAAGTAGACTTATCAAAACATAAGATGACTTATAAAAATCATAAGTAGACTTATCAAAACATAAGTCGACTTAGAGGAGACATAAGTCGACTTATAAGAACATAAGTCGACTTATAAAAACATAAGTCGACTTACCCGAGAGAAATTCTACGATAACTTTAAAAAAATAATTCTAAGTGTACCAGTCGACTGAGAAGGGTCTAAGTCGACTGTCCAGAACGGATTTTCGAGAAAAACTAAAGATACAGCAGTTGGGTCGTACCAGTCGGCTGAATAGTAGACCAGTCGACTGTCGGCCTACAGTTTTCATAAATTAGGTCTGAATACGAAAAACAAGTCTGGTGTTTTCTAATGGTTCATTGTTCATGAAATGATTCTTATTCAGGTAAAATGACAATCTCGAATACTTCTTCATTGCGGATCCATTATTCAATCATTCAATAACTCAAAACTCAATTCTCTTGTTCTCAAATTCCTAAATCTTACATTAGGATTTCCTTAATACTTAATTCTTCTACCAAAAATAACCAAGATCTGATTATATACACCAGATCCAGATGTTCATACATCCGATCAAACCATACTTGAATCTTAACATGTTTCAAGCAATCAAGAATTGTCAATCGAGATCTACTAATCTTTCATGGATTTTACATGCATATTACGAATAACAACCATGGCATCGATTTCATACAAGATACGAAAACATCAAACAAAACAACATGCAATCATACACATAAACAAAACAAGTCTATATCACTCACCTTTAGAAGCAAGAAGATCCACAAAAAGCCTTCCTTTGCTAGATCCAAACTCCTTCTTGCGAGATCCAAAATCCTCTTTTATCACCAAGAAAATAATAGTATGAGATCTGAGTTGTGCAGCGAATGACGGCTGCAAACTCCCTTATATAGGCCGGAAATATCATTTTTAGGGTTTAGGAATACATTTGCAAAACCATCCCTCCAAAATACAATTATATATATATATATATATATATATATATATATATTCTCTTGGAAATTATCTAAAATTCATTTAAATTAGGATTTAAAAGAAAATATACTTCTAAATCTTAACCAATACTATTTTAAACGTCCAAAATGCCAATTTTGCACTTTAACCCTTAAAAGTGTCAATTTTGCAAAAAGGTCCTTCTTTTATCAAAATTTGCAATTAGATCAAATTAATTTCAGAAAAATCTGGAAAAATACTACATAATTCCAAAATCATAAATAATGATTTTTCAATAAGAAAACATAATTATTCAAACATCTCAAAAGTCATTTGCACGTGTTTTGCACGTGTACAAAAGATAAATCTTTTTAGAAAATATCAATTAAATCCTCAAAATTCATTTAAATTCATTTTCAAATAATAAAAAAAAATATTTGAAAATACGGGGTTCTACATCTACAGAGTGGTATCAGAGCTAACTTCAATTTACAGTCCAACACAGTAGAAAAATTAAACTTGGATGCCTTTAGGAGATTGGGTTTTAGCTAGTTGTAGGCAATTGTAATTCATATTGTTGTTCCTTTGAACTTATGTTTTATGATTTTCCTATATCTGGACTAATTCCAGTATGTATATTTTAGGTTGGTATTCGAAAATATCCTAACCGAGGATGTATTGATGGAGGAGAGTGAGCCAATTTCAAGGGACGATCCGATGATCTCGAGAGAGGAGCCGAAGGAGATTTCACTACAAGTTAACCTCAAGATGAACTCACCTTCACCACTGCGAGGGCCAAGTATGGATCAACGCAGGGCGGCGGCGGCCAGCATATATCGAGAAATGAGGAAGCTAATGAAGTACGTAGCCAGGATAGATCGTCAAGCTAAGCAATTGGGTGATGCTTGCATAGCTACATTAGCAGGCATGGCAGAGGAGCAGGAATATTTCAATGCTAGATTGGCACAACTACGGTGTGAGTGGGAGCAAGTTCTAGAGACCGCCAAGGTTATAGTATGTCATTTCTGTGAGGAGGATGGGCACGAGAAATTAGTTTGTCCACGACGACAAGGAAAAAGACCTACACAGCATCAGGATTCGAGAACCAAGGTCAGAAGCAGAAGACTCAGAAAACAAAGGGCAAACTTGGATGCGCCAACCCGGGAAGTTGTTTCCTATGTAGTGAGCAAGGTCATTTCAAGAAACAATGTCCGATGAAGAACTCTCAGATGGATACCCGTGTTTGCTACAAATGTGGGGAAATTGGTCATATTAGGTCAAACTGTCTCCAGTTTCATAAGAAGAATAGCAGATCATCTCCGAAGATGAACGCAAAGGGAAAGGAGCCTGTTCACCAAGGGTGAGAATTCGCACGTACTAAGAGCAAGTTGAAGGAGCCAGTAACAATGTGTGCATATAGGACTGCAACTAAGTCTAAAGGTTGCATCTTTTGAAATTTATTTTGGACGGAAGAAGTTATATATGATGTAACACTTTTTGTAACCCGTCGGATTTATATATATATGAAATCCAGGCAACTTTTTGTTCAAACTTGGTTCATCATAATCTTTTGGCTAAATTATTTTTCCAAGAGTTGAGGTGTGTGCGGGAGGCAACTCCAGAATTGGTTATGTTGATTTCAACATCTGGAGCGTCAACTTGAGCAAATGACAGGAGAAAATCCTGGAAGTCGGAAGTGATGATTCATAGGTCATGTCCTATTCTAAGGAGGGAGTAGCTACCGAATTGCAAGGGTCGGGTTCTTTGAAAAACCAGTTCGTGGATGAGCCACTTGGGAGCCGGAAAGCAGCATAAGCTTTCTTTCCCCGAGTTATTAGGGTAGGAATGTTTGCCTGTTTTCCTAACTGACGTAGTTCTGAGGACAGAACTATTCTACGGAGGGAGTATTGTAATATCCCGGACGGATATTACCATGTATAAATTATTATTTTATTATTATTTTGTTTTAATTCCAAAATCAAATTATTTTGGTGATTTTCACCCGGTTTGTTCATAGACATTATCTGTACCCATATACCGGTCAGTATACATCCGTATTGTATCAAATTGGTACCGTGATCTTCCGAACTAATAATAGAATTTATTTTATTATTATTTCCGAGATTAAATTATTTTTATACGGATTATGCGAAGGTTTTTGGTATACGTATATATACACACACGTGTATGTAGTATGTCGATTAGTACATTATACAAATTGTGTGTTGTGTATTTTTGGACAAACACTTGTCTTGTTTATGACAAAACCTATTAGATTGTTAGGGTTTATAAGTGGTTAACCTAGGTTAAGTGTGCATGAAGAGGTTAAGGAAACCCTTCTAGAAACCCTCACTCCTCCACCTCACATAACACCTCCACCACATAGCACCATACCACACCAAGCCTCCACCAAATTCCACCTCCCCTAGGCAAAATCGGCCCCAATATGTGGGGGGGGGGGTTTGTGCAATTGTATGTGTGCACATTTGCACTCTCCACCCTTCTCTCCACCTATAAATACCCCCTCCCTTCACCATTGTCTCATTTGGAGAAAAACAAAAAGAAAGAAAGGAAAAGAAAGAGAGGAACCATACTAACTTGAGAGTTTTCCATTGTAGGTTTCATAAGGATTCCTAGGAGCTAAGGAAGAGAGTTAGTCTAGTTCTTCCATCAAAAAGAGATTAAGGTGGGGGTTCTCCACTTTCTTTGTTGATTTGTTGTTTTGACATCTTCTTCTTATCTTCCTTGTTTTGTTTCTTTTGTTCTTTGAGAATGGTTTATTGGGATGGTGTTGTGGTGTGTGGTGCTTATTTTTGTATGGTTATGGATGGTTAAAAAATAATAACCACATGAAAAAGAAAAGAAATGAGAGGTAGTAGTAAAGAACAAAGAGATCAATCTTGTAGTTGTAGTTGTTGTTTTAGTGTTATAAATTGGACTAAAATGAACACATGCACATGGACTTGGTATATACAACCATTTTTGGTTGTAGGACTTGAATGAGGACTCATACATAATCATATGACATAATGCATACACCACCTTGTGGTTGTAGAACATACACTTGAACTTGGGACTAGAAAGTATGCATATAATTGGTTAAACCAAATTGAGAGTTCTTTACTCATTTATTTGCTTGTTTCATTGTTATTTAATCTTAAGTAAGAAAGAACCATTATAGATGTTAATTCTAAAGTATGAAAGGGAAACTAATCTAAATCACTAGTTGTAAAATGATTAAAAAGATCTCTTTTTATGTTCACTAGTAATACTAAGAAATAGATGCTAATAAAGATTTAGTAAATATTTTAGTAGTAAATGTTTCATGTTTAAATAAAAGATTTTAATAGATGTTCATGGTAGTAGTAGTAGATGTGTATGTTTCAAATAAAATAGTTGTAGTAGATGTATACACAAAATTGTACGAATGTTTATGTTTTTGTAGTAGATGCTTATGTGTTAAGATAAAGTAATTTAGTAGTAGATGTTTATGTTTAGATAAAGATTTTAATAGAAGTATTAGTTAGTAGACATTTATGCTTAGATGATTGTAGGAAAGTGTATACCATGCTAGATTAATTTATCTATGCTTAGATGATTGTAGGAAAGTAGTATACCATGCTAGATTAATTTATCTATACTTAGATGATTGTAGGAAAGTGTATACCATGCTAGATTAATTTATCTATGCTTGGATGATTGTAGGAAAGAAGTATACCATGCTAGATTAATTTATCTATGCTCAGATGATTGTAGAAAAGTGTATACCATGCTAGATTAATTTATCAATACTTAGATGATTGTAGAAAAGTAGTATACCATGCTAGATTAATTTATCTATGCTTAGATGATTGTAGGAAAGTGTATACCATGCTAGATTAATTTATCTATGCTTAGATGATTGTAGGGAAGTAGTATACCATGCTAGATTAATTTATCTATGCTTAGATGATTGTAGGAAAGTAGTATACCATGCTAGATTAATTTATCTATGCTTAGATGATTGTAGGAAAATTGTATACCATGCTAGATTAATATATCTATGCTTAGATGATTGTAGGGAAGTAGTATACCATGCTAGATTAATTTATCTATGCTTAGAAGATTGTAGGAAAGTAGTATACCATGCTAGATTAATTTATCTACCCTTAGATGATTGTAGGGAAGTTGTAAACATAATGCCTCATGCTTAGATGACATCCATGCTTAGATAAGTATTTGTTCATACTAAATGTCATTCATAGTAGACGTTCATCCTAAATATTCATGCTTAGTTAGTAGACATTCATGCTTAGATAATATCCATGCTTAGATGAGTATATGTTCATGCTAAGCTAGTAGATGATCATGCTTAATCATTATTCATGCTAAGATAGTAGATGTCATGCTAATTATTGTTTATGTTAAGTTTGTAGATGACCATGCTAATATATGTTCATGCTAAACTAGTAGATGATCATGCTTAATCATTATTCATGCTAAGATAGTAGATGTCATGCTAATTATTGTTTATGTTAAGTTAGTAGATGACCATGCTAATGATTGTTCATGCTAAGTTAGTAGACGACATGCTTAATCATTGTTCATGCCAGGTTAGTAGATGATCATGCTTAGATAATATCCATGCTTAAATAGTGTATGTTCATGCCTAAATATTGTTCAAGATCGAGCTAGAAGATACTCATGTTTAACAAATGCCATGTTTAGATTAAGGTAGGAATTAATCTACCATGCTTAGAATGAGTAGGAGTTATAATTCATGCTTAGAATATTGTAGAAGTTATAATTCATGCTTAGAATATTGTAGGAGTTATAATTCATGCTTAGAATATTGTAGGAGTTATAATTCTTGCTTAGGAATATTGTAGGTTAATATCCATGGTTGGGTTGTGATGATTAATCATGTTAAGTAATGAAGATCCATGCTTAAGGTGGTAGTAGAGATATATACTCTAAGTAGTAAGTATTCACGCTCAAGTTGTAACTTATGCTTGACTATAGTAGACTTCATGTTTAGATCATAGTGATTTTCATGCTTAAGCTTGACATAAGCACATGCTTAAATCATACTCGTACTTAGGAGTATTGTGGTGGGTGGTTATGTTATGTGCCATAATTAGATTGTCGTAGGTAGATGCTTGCAATTGTATGCCATGCCTAAAGTGTTATAGGTTGAAGTAATAGGGAAAGAATCATGTTGAAATTGTAATGACGACTACCTTGTTGTAGTTAATATTAGTAGGGAGTCCACACATGCTTGAAGAGTATAGTGTAGCATCCTAGTGGAATATTGAACGAACGTAGGTTCTATGTTGTTCTAGTTCGTTTGTGTAGAACCCCGTATTTTCAAATATTTTTTTAAATATTTGAAAATGAATTTAAATGAATTTTTGAGGAATTAATAAATATTTTCAGAAAAATTTATCTTTTTACACGTGCAAAACACGTGCAAATACCTTTTGAGAAGTTTGAAAAGTTAAGTTTCATAATGAAAAATCATTATTTAATATTTGTGATTTATTTAGTATTTTTCCAAATTTTTCTGAAATTAATTGGAACTATTTGCAAATTTTGAGAAAAGAAGGTCCTTTTTGCAAATTTGACATTTTTAGGGATTAAAATGAAAAATGTAATCCTGGACATTTTGAACAGTATTGGTTGAGATTTAGAATTATATTTTCTTTTTAAATCCTAATTTAAATGAATTTTGATCGAATTTCCAAGACTAGACCTATATATGTGAAGTTGTATTTTGAAAGGGATTATTTTGCAAAATGGGTAAAACCCTAAACCTATTCCCGGATATTTAAAGGATTTTTCTCCAACCGTCAATACTAAAAATACAGAATTTTGGTGATTTGTTTTGGTGGAGCAAGAGGAAGTTTTGATCTAACAAGAAGGAAGGCTTTTTCGTGGATTTTCTCAATCCAAAGGTGAGTGATATGAAATTGTTTTGTTTTGTCTTGTTGTATGAATGATATGAACTTTGTGTGGTGGTTTGATTGATGTGATCAATTATTATGATTGTTTGTTTGACATGAATATTATTTAGTATTTTGCATGGGAACAATGCAAAGATCGTTGTTTGTATCATGTTTGTGGAATCTAAGAATATTGAGTAGATCTTGACTTACGAAATTGTATTGCTAAAATGCATGTTAAGATTTGAGTATGGTTATGATCGGATGATGAGCATCTGGATCTTATATTTGTAAATCAGATTTTTATTAAGAGTTGTGAAAGAAATTTAGTATTGAGAAACCCTAATGTGAGAATTAGTAATTTAGAACATGAGAACTTGAGTCTTGACATATTTGATGTTTTGAGTAATGTATCCATAATGAGGAATTGTTGAGATTTGTTATTTTTCCTGAATACGAATTATTTCATGAACAAAGAATCTTTAGAAAACTCCAGTTTGATTTTGTATTCAGATCTAAATTATAAAAAAAACTGTAGGCCGACAATCGACTGGTACGAACCTGCTACTGTATTTCAGTTTCCTTGAAAAGTCATTCTGGACAGTCGACTTAGCTCTTAGGCAGTCGACTGGTTCACTGAGAAATTATTTTGTAAAATTATTACAGTCCTTTTTGGACAGTCGACCATGACCTCTTTAAGTCGACTTGTGTACTTAGAATGTTTCCTTGAGAATCTTTGGAATTTACCTCGGGTAGGTCGACTGATGGCTTTCAAGTCGACTGTCATGACTTAGTTTATTTTCGTAAAATTTTGGATATTTGTCATCTGGACAGTCGACTTACTACAGTATAAGTCGACTGGTGCTGATGAATGTTTGTAAACTTGAGGATTATTTCGAATGATTGATTTTCAGATAATTCAGTCTATACTTGATCTTCAGTTCAGTATTTGATATTAAGATATTCAGTTAAGCCATTTGATTTAAGATATTCAGTTTAGCCACTTGTTTAGTGGAAATTTGATTTAGACATTTGAGTTTGAGTCTCTAGAGGTGCGTGACCCTAGTATACCGGTGTTGAGTTATTTTGTTGAGGCCCGTTGAGGCATTTCAGTTATTCAGTTTTGAGTTTAGGCCGGTGGGGTACACCACTCTAGGAGATTCGTTGAGTAATTAAGTAACCAAAAAATAATAAGGACAGGCACTAGTGGTGATATGACGAATGGGAACATGAGTTATGCACCTCAGTATGGCTTTAGATGTGGGATTTAATCTCCGGAATTATCCAAGTAACTTACTTACGGTGTGGGATCTATCTCCGGAATTATCCAGGTAAATTACCTGCGATGTGAGATATATCTCCGGAATTATCCAGGTAATTACTTGCAGTGTGGGATTGATCTCCGGAATTATCGGAGTCGAGGCGACGCACATGTGGTATTCATGTGATGATGTGTCAATGTTTCGGTGTGGGATGATCTCCGGAATTATCCAAGTAAATTACCTGAGATGTGGGATCTATCTCTGGAATTATCGGGCATGGGCTAATTCTCACAGTTTATCTTTATCTCGTAGTAATCATCGTGATAAGATTAGTTGCATAGCGGGGGATTGAACCGCATGAAGAGAAGACGTTAAGGGCTTGCACCGAACCTATGTAGAGTGGGATGCATAGACATCGACAAGTACGCATTAGAGAGTCTGCATATAGCATTGGTGTTTTCTTGACTTGGTTTTATGCATGTGGTTTTCCTGTTTTCTACACTTGACACTTGGTTTTGTAGCGCCCCGTTTTCCATACACTGGGAAACCGAGACACGAGCCAGGACCTTTTCATTCAATTAGTCACAATACACAGAAACAGGAAAATTTAAAACTTTTTATTAACATAATATTACAGGTCGAGTGTTTCTACTAATACAATAAGTTACATCAGAGTGAACATGAATAAAAGATAATCATTGCTTTTCCATTTGTAGATCATGCCTCGGCTAGAGTCCTTCTGGTTCGCGATCTTGTGTCCACAACCTATTGAAGTGGGGACGTCAGTATTCACTGACGCTTAAAGGCTGATCATATAGCAGCGAATCTCCAACACAACATATATAAATAGGGTGAAGTATGTCGGTGTAGTTTAAGTGTTCGTGAGTGCAGTGATTAGAATCTAATAAATGTTAATCAAACTGGAATACCAATGCACTGTCAACTAAACTAGAATACTAATGCACTGTTAACTGAGCTAGGATACTCATATTCTAATGCCATGTCAACTAAACCAGGATGCTTATATTCTAATGCCATGTCAACTAAACCAGGATGCTCATATTCTAATGCCAGCAAATCTCCGAAGTCAACATGCAGCCCATACTACATGCGACCCTTCTCAAGCCGTTTCTCCATATATAGGGATTGAACCCGCATTATGAATTTTAATTGTACACAACCTGTTCCGGACAATACTCCATGACTCTGTGAGGTTGCAGAAGGGGTCAAGTCCCCCTATGCAGTCTGCTTGTGGTGTCTCCATTTTCCATTACTACCCGGCATGCCGGACCTCACTCGATCCCAGTATATCGGGCATCGTTCCAAAATCAAACCATAGGGTCTCGCAAGCGCAGGGTAGCGCGAAGCCTACCCTGTGGCACCCTCTGGGGTCTCGCAAGCGCTGGACTGCCCAAATGCATCCTGTGGCACCCCAGCCACGGTATTTTAGGAATTAACAGAGCGAGATACGCAACCCGTGTCCTCAACCTGTGAGACGGCACCGTGCGTATCCCTTTGACGGGAAGGTACAACCCAATAACACCACCTAAGGTTGGCCCCAAAGAAAGGTTTGGTCGTACGGTGCACACTACTACCAACTCCCCTTCTTTCTGGCAAAAAGGTTAAGTAATGGTTTCATAAGTCACTACCCTAATGATGTTACTACTCCTATACAATCTTACATAATTTCCAACTTAGAAAATCATGGTCCAACTCGTGGTCCCTCGATCCAAGACTCGAGTAACGAGATCACTATCACTCATTCCTACCCCTAACTCGGATTCTACCAACACTCTCGGCCCACGGTCAACATACATCGGTTAAGATCCGTCGACGCCCGAGGTGAGATCTATCCATTTTACTCTAAGGGGGTAGGATGTGGTCTTGATGGTCGATGACCCTTAGGGTCATTGAAGACCCTAAATTAGCTTTTTATCAAGCTACAACTATTAGAACTTCTCAACCCTTATTGCTATGAATGAAGGGCGCTCATATGCTATGGTTCCATTTTAAATTAGAACCTACTCGACTAGAGTCCATGGGTTCTCTTCCTAACCCACATAAAACATCAGTACATATCCTCATACAACTAGGATGCTATACTATACCGTCCAAGCATGTACGGTTCCTTACTAACATCAACTACAACAAGGTAGTTACAACTACAATTTCAACATGGCTCTTTCTTATTACTTAACCTACGGCAATCCAATCATGGTATGCAATTGCAAGCATCAACCTACCACCACTAAAATATGGTATATATGACATAACTGCCAACTTACAACATTCTTAATCATGAATGCGATTTAGCATGCACTTGTAACAATCTTAAGCATGGATGCTTAATACTTATCATGATTAATCATCACAACCCAAGCATGGGCATATAACTAGTATGAACATACAGCATTCCAAGGCATGGTAGGTATTTTTTATGTAAATCCTACAACATTCTGAGCATGTTTATACCCTTAGCATGGTATACATCATTCCTAAGCATGGTAGGGATTTTTAGAATAAATCCTACAACATTCTAAGCATAAATATCCTTCCTGATCATGATAGGCATTTTTAGAATGAATCCTACAACATTCTAAGCATAAATAAATTAATCTAAACATAGTAGGAAATTTTAGAATGAATCCTACAACATTCTAAGCATAAATAAATTAATCTAAACATGGTAGGAAATTTTAGAATGAATCCTATAACATTCTAAGCATAAATAAATTAATCTAAACATGGTAGGAATTTTAGAATGAATCCTACAACATTCTAAGCATGAATATTATTTCTGAACATGGTAGGTATTTCAAGAATGAATCCTATAACATTCTAAGCATATATAAATTAATCTAAACATGGTAGGTATTTTAGAATGAATCCTGCAACATTCTAAGCATGAATATAATTTCTAAACATGGTAGGTATTTTTAGAATGAATCCTACAACATTCTAAGCATAAATAAATTAATCTAAACATGGTAGGTATTTTTAGAATAAATCCTACAACATTCTAAGCATGAATATTATTTCTAAACATGGTAGGTATTTTTAGAATGAATCCTACAACATTCTAAGCATAAATAAATTAATCTAAACATGGTAGGAAATTTTAGAATGAATCCTACAACTATCTAAGTATAAATAAATTAATCTAAACATGGTAGGAATTTTAGAATGAATCCTACAACATTCTAAGCGTAAATAAACTAATCTAAACATGGTAGGAAATTTTAGAATGAATCCTACAACATTCTAAGCATAAATAAATCTAAACATGGTATATACCTTAACATAAACACAACATCTATTTAATAATCATCTACTAAGATTTCCCATAACATAAATATCTACAACTATTTTATTTTAACATCTACTATTACTACTTTATTGGAACGTACATATCTACTACTACCACCATGAGTTTCTACTAAAATATAACATAAATATCTACAACTAAATTACTTACTAAAAATCTTTATTAGCATATGTTTCTTATTATTACTAGTGGACATAAAAGAGATCTTTTTAATCCTTTTACAACTAGTGATTTAGAAAAAGATCTTTCTATTCATTCTACAACTAGTGATTAGATAGTTTCTTTTCCATTAATAACTACAGTGGTTTCTTTCTTACTTAAGTTTATAAAAGAACTAAACAATAATAAAAATAAGTAAGAGCCTTTCCATTTGGGTTCAACCAACATATGCCTTCTTCTTTTTTTTGTCCAAGTCAATGTATGTCCTACAACCAAGATAGTTGTATACTTAGTCCATATGCCTTATGTATTAGTTCTCATTCAAGTCCTACAACCTTAAGTGGTTGTATGTAAAAGTTCATATGCATGTGTCATTTTACTCCAAGTAGTTAGTTCTTTTATGAGTCAAACAACAACTACTAACAACATTCAAATAAGAACCCATACAACCATACTACTTCAAAATAACCACACCAAAAAGAAAAATAAACAAGGAGGGTAAGAAGAAGAAGAACATCAAACCCACCATTCAAATAAACAAACAAACAAACAAACAAACAAACCTAGGAGAAACCCCTACCTTGTTTCACTTGTAGGAAGAACTAGCTATGCTACTTCTCCTTCCTCCTAGCTTTTAGAACTCCTACTAAACCTGCAAGAAAACTCTCAAGTTAGCATGGTGTTCTCTCTTTCTTTTCCTTTCTTTCTTTTGATCTTTCTAAAATGAGACAAAGGTGGAGGAAGGGGGTATTTATAGGTGGGAAAAAGGGTGGAAAGTGCAAATGTGTATGTACACAATTGCACTAAAGTCCTTCCCCCTTTTGGGGCCGGTTTCTACTAGTGGAGGAGAGGGTGAGGTGGAGGTATGGTGAGGGTATGGTTCTTAGGTGAGGTGGAGGGTGATGTGGAAGAGAGAGTGTTCTAGAAGAATTCTTAATCCCTTATGTCTTTGTAACCCTAGGTTTAGCTACACAACAATTCCTAATTTTCCATTAGATTGTCATGGCTAAAAGATAACACAATGGTGAAAGAAAAATGAAATAATCAAGTAGTCGGATGCTAATATAATAATATTATTAATAGTCGATCGGGATATTACAATACTCCCTCCTTAGAATAGTTCTGTCCTCAGAACTGTACTAAGTGGGGCGAGGAGAAACAACGATACTCAAAATAACTCGGGAAAAGAGAGTTTCATCTGGCTTTCCGTCTCCTAAGTGGCTTCTTCCCCGAGTTGGTTCCTCCAAAGAACCTTGACCATCGGAATAGTCTTGTTTCTCAGTACTTTATCCCGACGATAGATGATTTTCACCGGCCGCTCCTTATATGTGAGGTCCACTTGTAGGTCTTCAGGGACATCTGGCAGCTGGTGACTTGGATCTGGTACATATTTCTTCAGCATTGAAACGTGGAACACATTATGTACCTGGGACAATTCGGCCGGTAGCTCTAGTTTGTATGCCGTCTTCCCGATCCTTTTCAAAATTTGGTAGGGTCCACTATATCTTGGTGCTAGCTTGCCGCCTCTCCCGAATCTGACCACTCCCCTTGTAGGTGAGACCTTCAGGAATACCGAATCACCTTCCTCGAATTCTAGGTCTCGCCGGCGGTTGTCAGCATAGCTCTTCTGTCTGGTTTATGCTGCTTGCATCCTTTTTCTGATTAGTTCGATCTTTTCGGATGTTTGTTGCACCATTTCAGGTCCGAATATTTGTCTTTCACCTACTTCAAACCAGCACACAGGGGTCCTGCACCTCCTTCCATACAACGCTTCGTATGGAGCCATCCCAATACTTGCTTAATAGCTGTTGTTATATGCAAACTCTACCAATGCTAAATATTGTTCCCAGCTCCCTCCGAAGTCCATTATGCACGCCCTCAGCATGTCCTCGAGAATTCTGTTAACTCTTTCTGTCTGCCCATCCGTTTGTTGGTGGAAATCCGTGCTAAAATCTGGTCTCGTTCCCAAGGCTCCTTGCAGACTTTGCCAAAATCGAGACGTAAACCTGGCATCTCGGTCGGAAACGATTGACACTGGCACCCCATGTAGCTTTACAATGCCCTCTATGTAGACCTCTGCTAGCTTTTCTACCGACCAAGTTGTCTTTACTGGGAGAAAATGTGCGGACTTTGTTAAGCGGTCCACTATTACCCAGATCGAGTCGTTCCCTTTTGAACTTCTGGGCAGTCCTGTGATGAAATCCATGCTGATGTTCTCACATTTCCACTCCAGAATGGGTAGTGGCTGTAGTAGACCTCCTGGTCTTTGGTTCTCCGCTTTGACTTTCTGACATGTAAGGCATTTGGCCACAAACTTTACCACATCTCGCTTCATTCCAGCCCACCAAAAGTGTTGTTTTATATCCTTATACATCTTTGTGCTTCTTGGGTGGACTGTGAGTAAGGTAGAGTGTGCTTCCTTCATGATTTCTTCCCGCAATTCGTTGATTCTTGGCACACACAACCTGCTCCCAAGCCAAAGCGACACTTCCTTTATACTGAATTCTGGGGCTTTTCCTTCGTTGACTAGTATTTTTTGTGCTTTAATCTCTGCATCACCCCATTGAGCCTTCTTGACTTGGTCATTCAGACTCGGATGTAGCTCTAGATTTGCCAAAATGGCGCTTAAATCTTCAACAACGAGTTCAATGCCGGCTTGTCTGATCTCATCTTGTAGCTCCCGTCTCATCACAGTGAGCATGGCTACAATTCATTTTCTGCTGAGCGCATCGGCCACGACATTGGCTTTTCCTGGGTGATATAGAATTTCTGGTCTTATGTCTTCCAGAACCTCCAACCATCGCCTTTGCCTGAGATTCAAGTCCTTTTGTTGGTAGATATACTTCAGGCTTTTATGGTCGGTAAACATTTCCACCTTCGATCCATAGACATAGTGCCGCCACAATTTCAGAGCAAAGATTATCGCAGCCAATTCCAAGTCGTGTGTCGGGTAATTCTTCTCGTGTGGTCGAAGTTGCCTTGATCCGTATGCTATGACTCTTCCTTCTTGCATCAGGACACATCCGAACCCCAAAAGCGAAGCATCACTGAAGATTACGTATCCCTTGTCTGGTTGAGGCAGAACCAAAATTGGTGCAGTGATCAGTCTATTCTTCAGCTCTTGGAAACTATCTTCACACTTCTCAGTCCAATCAAAACTCACGTTTTTCTTGGTCAGGGCAGTAAGTGGTACGGCAATTCTGGCATAGTTCTGAATGAACTTCCTGTAGTACCCTGTCATGCCTAGGAAGCTTCTAACCTCCTTCACAGTTCTCGGCTGAAGCCAATCTTTTACTGCATCTATCTTCTGCGGGTCTGTAGCCACTCCCTCCTTAGAAAGGACATGGCCCCGAGAAGGCCACTTCTGACTTCCAGAATTCACATTTTGTCAGTTTGGCGTATAGCTGGTGCTCTCGTAGCTTGATCAATACTGCAGTTAGATGCTCAGCATGGTCCTCTTCTGCTTTTGAATATACCAAGATATCGTCTAGGAAGACAACCATGAAGGAATTGATGAATGGTCGCAAGATGCAGTTCATCATGTCCATGAAGATTGCTGGAGCGTTTGTCACCCCGAATGGCATTACTAAAAACTCGTAATGACCGTGCCGAGTCCGGAACGCAGTCTTGGGTATATCTTCTTCTCTGACCCGAACTTGATGGTAGCCTGAACGCAAATCGATCTTTGAAAATATAGCTGCTCCCTGAAGCTGATCAAACAGGTCATCGATCCTGGGAATGGGGTACTGATTCTGAATAGTCACCTTGTTCAACTCCCGATAATCGATGCACATTCTCGAGGTTCCGTCCTTCTTCTTGACTAGTAGCACGGGTGCTCCCCAGGGTGAAGAACTTGGCCTAATGAATCCTCTTTGTAGCAGTTCTTCAATTTGCTCCTTTACTTCCTTCTGCTCTACTGGTGCCATCCGATAGGGTGTTTTTGACACTGGCGCGCTGCCTGGCTGGATAGTAATGCTGAACTCAACATCCCTATGTGGTGGGAGTCTAGGTAATTCTTCCAAAAATACACGGGGAAATTTTCGTACGATTGGTATCTTCTTGACTTCACTTGGCACTAGTACTCCAGTTGCAGCTGCAAGGATTTCTGCATTCTGCTTCTTCCTTCCTTGGAACACAAGCTTCGGTCCTCCGGGTGGGGTAATGGTTACCCTCTTCTCCTTGCAATCAATGCTAGCCTTATGCCGGGACATCCAGTCCATCCCGATGATCACGTCTGTCCCTACAAAGCCCAACTCTAGCAAGTCTATACTCAGGGTCTCTCCGCCAATCAGGAGATCGCATCCCTTGTAGCATGAATTTACGGGGAGAGTTGCACCGGATGGGGTACCTACCAACAAAACTGATTCCAGAGTTGCCTCCTGGGTGCATTTCAGCTTCTTAGAGAATGCTCCAGACACAAAAGAATGCGATGACCCACTATCAAACAAAACAGTTGCCTGGATTTCATTTATATTAATCCGACCTGTTTACAAAAGTGGTTACATCACTATTATCTTATGCCAAAATATTTAAATACTACAAAAGCTTAGCCATACTCCTTCACCTATAGGTGATAACTCCCTCGTCTTCATTGGCGTCTTCCTCTGTGAGTGCAAATACTTTCCCTTGGCGGCTCATCCCCTTTCTGTTTGTCTTAGGAGCCGGCCCACCGTTGCCCCTCTGAAGTTGGGGACAGTCTGGTCGAAGATGGCCAACCTTCCCACAATTGTGACAGGCGCGAGCATCAAATTGAGGGTTCCTATTCTTGGGGCATTGGTTCCTGAAATGCCCTGGCTCGCCACATGTGAAACAGTTCCCTGTCTTGATGTTGCTAGGGTTACTAACTTTCTTCTGGAATTTTTGGTTCCCACCCTGGCTTCTGAATCCTGATGCTGGTGCATGCCTCTTTCCCTTGTTCCACCCTCCAGTGTTTCCTTGCGGTTCTGGCCCTTTATTCATGTCTAACTCCGTCGTAGCTGCTCGACGGACTAGCTTCTCGAACCTCCGGATGCAAAATGGTATCATCTTGGTCCTAAGTGCGGGCCTAAGTCCCTGCTCAAACCTCTTGGTCTTTTTGACTTCATCTTGTACCATTTCTGGAGCATAGCGGGAAAGCTGGGTGAACTTGGTCTCGTATTCTTGAACCGTCATGCTTCCCTGCTTTAGGTTGTGGAACTCCATGGCTTTCTCCTCTTGCACGTCTAGCGGAAAATAGTGTTGCCTGAATTCCGCTAGGAAATCCTCCCAGGTAATGGGCCCTTCGCCCATGCCTCTCTTTACTGATTGCCACCAGACTCCAGCGTCTTTTTCTAGCAGAATGCTGGCCAACCTGACCTTGCTGTCCTCTGGCGTCAACATCACCTCAAACACTGTCTCGACTTGACGAATCTAGTCATCAGCCGCTGTTGGGTCTGCCTTGCCTTCAAAAATAGGCGGCCTCATCCTTCAGAATGATTCGACCATCTTAACGGGGTCGGTAGCTGCTGCTCCCCGGTTACCTCCGGGTGCTCCTGGTTGCTGCACATTGTTTTGGCTCGCTTCTGCGAGGTCACCCAAGGCTTGGTACATACGAGCGAATTCCGTCTCCAAATCAAGACCTATGCCATTGTCTCCACTGCCCTCGCCTTCCAGATTTTCGGTCCTACCACTCCGGGTCCTGCGAGACATCTGGTAGAAGAGAGTAACGTAGTACACAGGGCATCATATTTGTTACAAAATAATAATAATAACATCCATCCAATTTAATATGCACATATGATTTGCAGAAAACATAAAGCTAACTTCATTATATCATAACCCCAGGTCTTACATAGCATTACCTTCCTTACATTTATATCATACACTAGGAAGCAAAATATCCAAAATAGCAAAATAGTCTAGGGCACCTAACTGCCTAGTCAGTACTACTAGAGGTCCCGTCCCCTTCACCAGGTGGTGGTGCCAACAGTGCAAGTAGGTGTGAGACCTGTGCCTGCAGCTCCGCGCATTTGCGCTCCAGGCGCGCAAATTGCACACGGTGGGAGTGCTTTAGGATCACTATCTTGCGGTCTGCCCTTGCCCTTGCCCTCCTTAACTCCGCTATTTCTTTCTCATTGTTGAGGGCTACGAACTCACATGAGTCCATCCTGTTTTCCAGGCAGACATGGCACCATCTCCATGTCTCCAGATCCTGAAAGACCTGGTCGAAAGCTTGTTGTACTGGGTTAGGCGGGGGAGGTGGTGGTGGTGGTGGTGGTGCTAGGATCTGGCCATTGGCAGGGGCACCCCCTGCTGCGGCAGCTGCGGTGGCTCCATTGGCCAATCCGACTCCAACCGGTGACTCTTCCCCATCTGTAAGGGGTTCCAAGTTCGAGCCCACCTCGATTGCAACTCCGTGTGTCACTCCATTTCCTGGGGAAACTGCTCCGTTCGACATCCTGTATGGAGTGGACACGGAAATTAGCATAGATATAGAACATCATAATACATAAGTTGAAGGAACAACAGTATGAATTATAATTATCTACAACCAGCTAAAAGGAAGCCTAACCCCTATAAGGCACCTAAGTATATTTTCCTTCTATGTTTGGACTATAAATTGAAGTCGGCTCCGATACCACTCTGTAGCCCCCCGTTTTCCATACACTGGAAAACCGAGACACGAGCCAGGACCTTTTCATTCAATTTGTCACAATACACAGAAATAGGAAAATTTAAAACTTTTTATTAACATAATATTACAGGCCGAGTGTTTCTACTAATACAATAAGTTACATCAGAGTGTACATGAATAAAAGATAATCATTGCTTTTCCACTTGTAGATCATGCCTCGGCTAGAGTCCTTCTCGTTCGCGATCTTGTGTCCACAACCTATTAAAGTGGGGACGTCAGTATTCACTGACGCTTAAAGGCTGATCATATGGCAGTGAATCTCCAACACAACATATATAAATAGGGTGAAGTATGTCGGTGTAGTTTAAGTGTTCGTGAGTGCAGTGATTAGAATCTAATAAATGTCAATGAAACTGGAATACCAATGCACTGTCAACTAAACTAGAATACTAATGCACTGTCAACTGAGCTAGGATACTCATATTCTAGTGCCATGTCAACTAAACCAGGATGCTCATATTCTAATGCCAGCAAGTCTCCGAAGTCAACATGCAGCCCATACTACATGCGACCCTTCTCAAGCCGTTTCTCCATATATAGGGATTGAACCTGCATTATGAATTCTAATTATACACAACCTGTTCCTGACAATACTCCATGACTCTGTGAGGTTGCAGAAGGGGTCAAGTCCCCCTATGCAGTCTGCTTATGGTGTCTCCATTTTCCACTACTACCCGGCATGCCGGACCTCACTCGATCCCAGTATATCGGGCATCGTTCCAAAATCAAACCATAGGGTCTCACAAGCGCAGGGTAGCGCGAAGCCTACCCTGTGGCACCCTCTGGGGTCTCGCAAGCGCAGGACTGCCCAAATGCATCCCATGGCACCCCAGCCATGGTATTTCATGAATTAACAGAGCGAGATACGCAACCCGTGTCCTCAACCTGTGAGACGGCACCGTGCGTATCCCTTTGACGGGAAGGTACAACCCAATAACACCACCTAAGGTTGGCCCCAAAAAAAGGTTTGGTCGTACGGTGCACACTACTACCAACTCCCCTTCTTTCTGGCAAAAAGGTTAAGTAATGGTTTCATAAGTCACTACCCTAATGATGTTACTACTCCTATACAATCTTACATAATTTCCAACTTAGAAAATCATGGTCCAACTCGTGGTCCCTCGATCCAAGACTCGAGTAACGAGATCACTCTCACTCATTCCTACCCCTAACTTAGTATCTACCAACACTCTCGGCCCACGGTCAACCTACATCGGTTAAGATCCGTCGACGCCCGAGGTGAGATCTATCCATTTTACTCTAAGGGGGTAGGATGTGGTCTTGATGGTCGATGACCCTTAGGGTCATTGAAGACCCTAAATTAGCTTTTTATCAAGCTACAACTATTAGAACTTCTCAACCCTTATTGCTATGAATGAAGGGCGCTCATATGCTATGGTTCCATTTTAAATTAGAACCTACTCGACTAGAATCCATGGGTTCTCTTCCTAACCCACATAAAACATCGGTACATATCCTCATGCAACTAGGATGCTATACTATACCGTCCAAGCATGTACGGTTCCTTACTAACATCAACTACAACAAGGTAGTTACAACTACAATTTCAACATGGCTCTTTCTTATTACTTAACCTACGGCAATCCAATCATGGTATGCAATTGCAAGCATCAACCTACCACCACTAAAATATGGTATATATGACATAACTACCAACTTACAACATTCTTAATCATGAATGCGATTTAGCATGCACTTGTAACAATCTTAAGCATGGATGCTTACTACTTATCATGATTAATCATCACAACCCAAACATGGGCATATAACTAGTATGAACATACAGCATTCCAAGGCATGGTAGGTATTTTTTATGTAAATCCTACAACATTCTAAGCATGTTTATACCCTTAGCATGGTATACATCATTCCTAAGCATGGTAGGGATTTTAAGAATAAATCCTACAACATTCTAAGCATAAATATCCTTCCTGACCATGATAGGTATTTTTAGAATGAATCCTACAACATTCTAAGCATAAATAAATTAATCTAAACATGGTAGGAAATTTTAGAATGAATCCTACAATATTCTAAGCATAAATAAATTAATCTAAACATGGTACGAATTTTAGAATGAATTCTACAACATTCTAAGCATGAATATTATTTCTGAACATGGTAGGTGTTTTTAGAATGAATCCTACAACATTCTAAGCATAAATAAATTAATCTAAACATAGTAGGTATTTTAGAATGAATCCTACAACATTCTAAGCATGAATATTATTTCTAAACATGGTAGGTATTTTTAGAATGAATCCTACAACATTCTAAGCATAAATAAATGAATCTAAACATGGTAGGTATTTTTAGAATGAATCCTACAACATTCTAAGCATAAATAAATTAATCTAAACATGGTAGAAAATTTTAGAATGAATCCTACAACATTCTAAGCATAAATAAATTAATCTATACATGGTAGGAATTTTAGAATGAATCCTACTACATTCTAAGCATAAATTAATCTAAACATGGTAGAAAATTTTAGAATGAATCCTACAACATTCTAAGCATAAATAAATCTAAACATGGTATTTACCTTAACATAAACACAACATCTATTTAATAATCATCTACTAAGATTTCCCATAACATAAATATCTACAACTATTTTATTTTAACATCTACTATTACTACTTTATTGGAACATACATATCTACTACTACCACCATGAGTTTCTAATAAAATATAACATAGATATCTACAACTAAATTACTTACCAAAAATCTTTATTAGCATATGTTTATTATTATTACTAGTGGACAAAAAAGTGATCTTTTTAATCCTTTTACAACTAGTGATTTAGAAAAAGATCTTTTTATTCATTCTACAACTAGTGATTAGATAGTTTCTTTTCCATTAATAACTACACTGGTTTCTTTCTTACTTAAGTTCATAAAAGAACTAAACAATAATAAAAATAAATAAGAGCCTTTCCATTTGGGTTCAACCAACATATGCCTTCTTCTTTTTTTTGTCCAAGTCAATGTATGTCCTACAACCAAGATGGTTGTATACTTAGTCCATATGCCTTATGTATTAGTTCTCATTCAAGTCCTACAACCTTAAGTGGTTGTATGTAAAAGTTCATATGCATGTGTCATTTTAGTCCAAGTAGTTAGTTCTTTTATGAGTCAAACAACAACTACTAACAACATTCAAATAAGAACCCATACAACCATACTACTTCAAAATAACCACACCAAAAAGAAAAATAAACAAGGAGGGTAAGAAGAAGAAGAACATCAAACCCACCATTCAAATAAACAAACAAACAAACCTAGGAGAAACCCCCACCTTGTTTCACTTGTAGGAAGAACTAGCTATGCTACTTCTCCTTCCTCCTAGCTTTTAGAACTCCTACTAAACCTACAAGAAAACTCTCAAGTTAGCATGGTGTTCTCTCTTTCTTTTCCTTTCTTTCTTTTGATCTTTCTAAAATGAGACAAAGGTGGAGGAAGGGGGTATTTATAGGTGGGAAAAGGGTGGAAAGTGCAAATGTGTATGTACACAATTGCACTAAAGTCCTTCCCCCTTTTGGGGCCGGTTTCTACTAGTGGAGGAGAGGGTGAGGTGGAGGTATGGTGAGGGTATGGTTCTTAGGTGAGGTGGAGGGTGATGTGGAAGAGAGAGTGTTCTAGAAGAATTCTTAATCCCTTATGTCTTTATAACCCTAGGTTTAGTTACACAACAATTCCTCATTATCCATTAGATTATCATGGCTAAAAGATAACACATTGGTGAAAGAAAAATAAAATAATCAAGTAGTCGGACGCTAATATAATAATATTATTAATAGTCGATCGGGATATTACAGGTTTAGTATCACTTGTTGTTACAATTCTTGCTACCTCATACTTTATATATTTTGGTTCACTATATGTTACTTATGAATTCTTGCTGAATGTTCATTTATGTTGTTTGTTTGATTTTATGTCACTCACACCATTTATGGCTAACCCCTTTAGTTTTGGGGGTTAGGGATCATCTCTAGCCTCATGTGATGCAGGTTGTTACTTAGAGATTAGAGGTTTGGATGCCTGAGATAGTTTTGAGATAAATTAATTTAATAGAGTTTTGTGTAAATTTGTAAAGCAGTGTTGTAATAAGACTGTGTTGTAAATAAAAGGAAATTATGATTTGAGTTATGTTGGTATTCCGCTGTGCTATGAAAAAGTTCGTTGTAATAAAAGTTGAAAATTTTAGTAGTGTTGGTTGTGTTTAATGTTATATTGAAGTGGATGCTGGGATTGTGCCACGTATTTTCTAAGATATCATATTAAAAATTCGGGGCGCTACAGAAGTTGGTATCAGAGCATGCTTCAATAGTAATAATAAACATGGCATAAAAATAACCTAGGTGTGGACACTAGAGTGTGAGTACCTAGGTGTGGACATTAAAGAGTGAGTATCACATAGAACTGAAACATGATGTTTTACCTTTGGGATACAATTGAGGTTTTGCCAAAGGATATTGATGTGAGTTTGAATTGTGTGTGATGCTCTAACTTTTTTCTCGTTTTCCAGTATTCAGAATGGTTGCACCCAGGCCCAGGAATAGTGGCAATAATGAGGATGGATCTGGTAGTTCTCGAGGAACGGGAATTGACCATGAGGCTGAATTCGCTAAGGTGTATCAGACTCTGAATGCGCTGATGGTAGTCAATTTGGCGCAAGCTCAGAATCAACAGCAGAATCCGTAGCCAAATCATGGAGCTGGACAGGGATTGGTTAACGCCGATCCTATCAAGCAGATTGAATCCTTTAAGAGGATGAGGCCGCCAGTCTTTGAGGGGCAATCTGATCCAACCGCAGCTGATGATTGGATTAGGAAGATGCAGACAATCTTCGAGGTATCGGAGACTCTGGCAGCCAGCAAGGTGAAGTTGGCTATGATGCAGCTAGAGAAGGACGCTGGTGTCTGGTGGGAGTCGCTGAAGAGGACTTTGGGAGATCAGCCGATGACTTGGGAAGCTTTTCTGGAGGAATTCAGGGATCGCTTCTTTCCCCTAGATGTTCAGGAGAAGAAGGCGACCGAGTTCTTGAACCTTCAGCAGGGCAGCATGACCGTGCGGGAGTATGAGACCAAGTTTGCTCAGCTTTCGAGGTATGCACTAGAGCTGGTCGTTGACGAGGCGAAGAAAGCCAATAAGTTTGAGCAGGGCTTGTGGCCAAACTTGAGGTCGAGGATGATCCCGTTGGGTATCAGAAGGTTCGACAAGCTGGTCAGGAGAGCAGCTATGACTGAGGAGGACATGGACCAGTTTCAGAAGAGGCAAGATACATGGAACCGGAACAAGAGGCCAGCATCAGGCCAGAGTGGGAAGGGATTCCCTGCGAAGCAGATCAAGTTCAGTGATCCGGTGCAGAAGGCACCTGCAACTCAGGGGGTGACTTGTTATTACTGCAAGGAGGCAGGACATTACAGGTCAGCGTGTCCGAAGTTAGCGGAGCATAATTGTTCCCAGTGTGGGCAGGCAGGACATTCTAAGCCCCATTGTCCATAAGTGAGGAAGGATGGTTCAGGTGGAAGCAAATTCCAGAAGAGGCAAGGGAGAGTATTTGCATTAACCGAGGAGGACGCGGGTAACTTGGAAGATGTAATACAGGGTATGCAAGAATTTTGATTTTTATTTTAAATCAATGTAATAAGTGAAACCTTTATTTAAGAACAATTTAAGATTGAGTATCATTCTTATTGTAACAGGAGTTGTTTTAATTAATGGAATAAAGGCAAGGGTTTTATTTGATACTGGTTCATCGCATACTTTTGTATCGCCAAATTTTGCAAGGATCTTAGGTGTGGAACCTAAGTTGTTTCCAGGCAGGGTTTTGTCAGTGGCAACACCGTCAGGTGAAGAGTTGATTGCGGATCGATATTACGAAGGCTGTGATATCGAGATTGGTGGGAGGTTGTTCGGCATCGATTTGATCGAGCTGAAAGTCTTGGGAGTGGATGTCATCATGGGCATTGATTGGATGACAATATATGATGCCACAATTGAATGCAAGCAGAAGGAGGTGTTGGTGAAAGCACCAGGTGGACCCGTAGTGACTTTCCAAGGAAAGAAGAAGATTCCGAAGGTGGCTGCAATGGTATCCAAGATGGTTGTTTCAGATGAAGTCAAGGGCATTCCGGTTGTCAGAGATTTTCCTAAGGTGTTCTTGGATGATTTTCCAGGATTACTGCCGCAGAGAGATGTGGAGTTTTGTATTAATGTTCAGCCGGGGAGTGCGCTGATTTCCAAGGCTCTGTACAGGATGGCACTTGTAGAGCAAGATGAAGTGAAGAAGCAGATTGAGGAGCTGTTGAGCAAAGGACTTATCAGGCCGAGTTCTTCTCCGTGGGGAGCACCAGTGTTGTTGGTCAAGAAGAAGGATGGGTCAATGAGGATGTGTATTGACTACCGGGAGTTGAATAGGGTGACTATTCAGAATAAGTATCCACTGCTGCGGATTGATAATTTGTTCGACAGGCTTTGAGGAGCAGCTGTGTTTTCGAAGATTGATTTGAGATCAGGGTATCATCAGGTTCGATTCAAGGAGGAAGATGTGAGTAAGACAGCTTTCAGGACTCGTCATGGACTCTATGAGTTTTTGGTGATGCCGTTCGGGTTGACGAACGCGCCAGCAGTTTTCATGGATATGATGAATCGGGTTTTGAGGCCATTTATTGACTCCTTCGTAGTGGTTTTCATCGACGATATCTTGGTGTATTCGAAGTCGGAGGAGGATCATTCTACGCACTTGACAGCGGTATTACAGAAATTGCAGGAGCATAGCTTGTATGCCAAGTTGTCGTAGTGTGAGTTTTGGAAGTCTAGGGTAGCTTTCCTTGGTCATATCCTTTCTAAGGAGGGAGTGGCCACTGATCCTCAGAAAGTTGAAGCAGTGAAGGATTGGCCCAGGCCAACGTCTGTGAAGGAAGTCAGAAGTTTCTTGGGTTTAGCTGGTTACTACAGAAGATTCATCCAGGGTTATTCTCAGATTGCAGTTCCTTTGACAGGTTTGACCCTGAAGAATGTGGCATTTGTATGGACTAATAAGTGTGAGGAAAGTTTCCTTCAGTTAAAGGAAAGGTTGACTACTGCACCTATCTTAGCTTTGCCACAAGCTGGGAAGGATTATGATATCTTTAGTGATGCGTCTCTCAGAGGTTTGGGTTGTGTCTTGATGCAAGAAGGCAAGGTTATTGCTTATGGTTCGAGGCAATTGCGTCCGCATGAGAAGAATTATCTGACGCATGATTTGGAGCTAGCAGCTATCATTTATGCCTTGAAGCAGTGGAGGCATTATGTTTATGGTGAGAAGGTTAACATGTACACTGACCACAAGAGCCTGAAGTACATTTATCAACAGAAGGATCTAAATCTTCGGCAGAGAAGGTGGTTGGAAGTATTGGAAGACATTCGCCCTGAGATCAAGTATCATCCGGGCAAGGCGAATGTGGTGGCCGATGGACTTAGCAGGAAGAGTAGTTTATCCAGTTTGATCACTACTCGAAGTGAGTTGGCAGCAGAGATCGATCAGGCAGGTATCGAGGTGGTGCTGCAAGGTTTAGGGGCATCTTTGGCTCAGTTGAGGCTGCAGCCGTCTTTGAGAGAGAAGATTGTGGAAGGTCAGAGATCAGATTCAGAGATTCAGAAGATGTTGCAACAGGTTTCAGAGGGCAAGCTATCAGAGTTTCGTGTCCAAGATGGAATTCTTTGGATGGGTGAGAGGTTGTGTATTCCAAATAATGCAGATTTGAGAGATAGTATCTTGCAGGAAGCACACAGTACCTTGTTGTCAGTTCATCCAGGAGACACGAAGATGTACAGGGACATCAAGCAGCACTTTTGGTGGTCTGGTATGAAGAGGGATGTAGCAGATTTCGTGGCAAGATGTCTGACTTGTCAGCAGATCAAAGCAGAAAATCAGAGACCTGGAGGTTTGTTACAGTCGTTGCCCATTCCGGAGTGGAAATGGGAGAATATCAGTATGGATTTCATCACGGGTTTGCCGAGGAGTTCGAAGGGCAATGACTCGATTTGGGTTATCGTGGACCGTTTGACTAAGTCGGCTCACTTTCTAGCCATAAAGATTACTTGGTCGATGGAGAAATTGGCTGAGTTATACATTGGTGAAATCGTGAGACTTCATGGAGTTCCTGTGTCGATTGTTTCTGACAGAGATGCAAGGTTCACTTCAAGGTTTTGGAAGAGCCTACAAGCAGCTTTAGGCACCAGAACTGATTTCAGTACCGCTTTTCATCCACAGACTGATGGTCAGACTGAGAGGGTGAATCGAGTGCTGGAAGATATGTTGAGGGCTTGTGTTATGAATTTCGGTGGTAGTTGGGAGAGATACTTGGCATTGGTTGAGTTTTCTTATAACAACAGTTACCATGCGAGTATTGGGATGGCACCGTATGAGGCTTTGTACGGGCGGAGGTGCATGACACCAGTTTGTTGGTATGAGGTTGGCAAGAGGCAGATGTATGGTCCTGAGATCGTGCAGCAGACATAGGAGCAGATTGAGCTGATTCGCAAGAGGTTGGTCGAGGCTCAGAGTCGGCAGAAGAGTTATGCTGATACTCGACGAAGAGACTTGGAGTTTGAGGTTGGGGATGCAGTTTTTCTTGAGGTTTCTCCGACCAAAGGAGTGATCAGGTTTGGTAAGCGAGACAAGTTGGCGCCAAGGTATATTGGGCCATACAGGTACGTGGAGCGGATTGGCAAGACAACATATAGATTGAAGCTTCCGAAGGAGTTGGCACAAGTGCATGATGTATTCCATGTGTCATTATTGAGGAAGTATGTGCCAGATCAGAATCATCAGTTGGTAGAGATTCCTGAAGATCTACAGGTGAACTTGAGTTACAAGGAACGGCCTGTTGAGATCGTTGATCGTAGGGAGAAAGTTCTTAGGAGCAAGGTGATACCTATGGTCAAGGTGTTGTGGAGGAATCAGCAGTTCGAGGAGGCTACTTGGGAGCCAGAGGATCGCATGCAGAAGGATTTCCCTGAGCTTTTTGTATGAGTGTATTTCTTTATGTGATTGTAATTCTATTGAATGATCGTACCATTGATTGAGTTAAGTTATATTCCTTTTTTTTTTATTGTGTTGTCATATGCAATTGTTTGGGCTATATTCTATTTATGAGATATTATTTCCTTGTTGGTATGTGGTTTGGACTCATTAGTAGTAGTTCTGAGGACAGAACTCTTCTAAGGAGGGAGTGATGTAGAACCCCATATTTTCAAATATTATTTTAAATATTTGAAAAGAATTTAAATGAATTTTTGAGGAATTAATAAATATTTTCAGAAAAATTTATCTTTTTACACGTGCAAAACACGTGCAAATACCTTTTGAGAAGTTTGAAAAGTTAAGTTTTCTTCATGAAAAATCATTATTTAATATTTGGGATTTATTTAGTATTTTTCCAGATTTTTCTGCAATTAATTGGAACTATTTGCAAATTTTGAGAAAAGAAGGACCTTTTTGCAAATTTGACATTTTTAGGGATTAAAATGAAAAATGTAATCCTGGACGTTTTGAACAGTATTGGTTGAGATTTAGAATTATATTTTCCTTTTAAATCCTAATTTAAATGAATTTTGATCGAATTTCCAAGACTAGACCTATATATGTGAAGTTGTATTTTGGAAGGGATTATTTTGCAAAATGGGTAAAACCCTAAACCTATTCCTGGATATTTAAAGGATTTTTCTCCAACCGTCAATACTAAAAATACAGAATTTTGGTGATTTGTTTTGGTGGAGCAAGAGGAAGTTTTGATCTAACAAGAAGGAAGGCTTTTTCGTGGATTTTCTCAATCCAAAGGTGAGTGATATGAAATTGTTTTGTTTTGTCTTGTTGTATGAATGATATGAACTTTGTGTGGTGGTTTGATTGATGTGATCGATTGTTTTGATTGTTTGTTTGACATGAATATTATTTAGTATTTTGCATGGGAACAATGCAAAGATCGTTGTTTGTATCATGTTTGTGGAATCTAAGAATATTGAGTAGATCTTGACTTACGAAATTGTATTGCTAAAATGCATGTTAAGATTTGAGTATGGTTATGATCGGATGATGAGCATCTGGATCTTATATTTGTAAATCAGATATTTATTAAGAGTTGTGAAAGAAATTTAGTATTGAGAAACCCTAATGTGAGAATTAGTAATTTAGAACATGAGAACTTGAGTTTTGACATGTTTGATGTTTTGAGTAATGTATCCATAATGAGGAATTGTTGAGATTTGTTATTTTTCCTGAATACGAATTATTTCATGAACAAAGAATCTTTAGAAAACTCCAGTTTGATTTTGTATTCAGATCTAAATTATAAAAAAAATTGTAGGCCGACAGTCGACTGGTACGAACCAGTTACTGTATTTTAGTTTCCTTGAAAAGTCATTCTGGACAGTTGACTTAGCTCTTAGGCAGTCGACTGGTTCACTGAGAAATTATTTTGTAAAATTATTACATTCCTTTCTGGACAGTCGACCATGACCTCTTTAAGTCGACTTATGTACTTAGAATGTTTCCTTGAGAATCTTTGGAATTTACCTCGGGTAGGTCGACTGATGGCTTTCAAGTCGACTGTCATGACTTAGTTTATTTTCGTAAAATTTTGGATATTTGTCATCTGGACAGTCGACTTACTACAGTATAAGTCGACTGGTGCTGATGAATGTTTGTAAACTTGAGGATTATTTCGAATGATTGATTTTCAGATAATTCAGTCTATACTTGATCTTCAGTTCAGTATTTGATATTAAGATATTCAGTTAAGCCATTTGATTTAAGATATTCAGTTGAGTCACTTGTTTAGTGGAAATTTGATTTAGACATTTGAGTTTGAGTCTCTAGAGGTGCGTGACCCTAGTATACCGGTGTTGAGTTATTTTGTTGAGGCCCGTTGAGGCATTTCAGTTATTCAGTTTTGAGTTTAGGCCGGTGGGGTACACCACTCTAGGAGATTCGTTGAGTAATTAAGTAACCCAAAAATAATAAGGACGGACACTAGTGGTGAAATGACGAACGGAAACATGAGTTATGCACCTCAGTATGGCTTTAGATGTGGGGTTTAATCTCCGGAATTATCTAAGTAACTTACTTGCGATGTGGGATCTATTTCCAGAATTATCCAGGTAAATTACCTGCGATGTGAGATATATCTCCGGAATTATCCAGGTAATTACTTGCGGTGTGGGATTGATCTCCGGAATTATCGGAGTCGAGGCGACGCACATGTGGTATTCATGTGATGATGTGTCAATGTTTCGGTGTGGGATGATCTCCGAAATTATCCAGGTAAATTACCTGAGATGTGGGATCTATCTCCGGAATTATCAGGCATGGGCTAATTCTCACAGTTTATCTTTATCTCGTAGTAGTCATCGTGATAAGATTAGTTGCATAGCGGGGGATTGAACCCTATGAAGAGAAGACGTTAAGGGCTTGCACCGAACCTATGTAGAGTGAGATGCATAGACTTCGACAAGTATGCATTAGAGAGTCCGCATATTGAATTGGTGTTTTCTTGACTTGGCTTTATGCATGTGGTTTTCCTATTTTCTACACTTGACACTTGGTTTAGTATCACTTGTTGTTACAATTCTTGCTACCTCATACTTTATGTATTTTGGTTCACTATATGTTACTTATGAATCCTTGCTTAATGTTCATTTATGTTGTTTGTTTGATTTTATGTCACTCACACCATTTATGGCTAACCCCTTTAGTTTTGGGGGTTAGGGATCATCTCTAGCCTCATGTGATGCAGGTTGTTGCTTAGAGATTGGAGGTTTGGATGCTTGATATAGTTTTGAGATAAATTGATTTAATAGAGTTTTGTGTAAATTTGTAAAGCAGTATTGTAATAAGACTGTGTTGTAAATAAAAGGAAATTATGATTTGAGTTGTGTTGGTATTCCGCTGTGCTATGAATAAGTTCGTTGTAATAAAACTTGAAAATTTTAGTGGTGTTGGTTGTGTTTAATGTTACATTGAAGTGGATGCTGGGATTGTGCCACGTATTTTCTAAGATATCATATTAGAAATTCGGGGCGCTACAGTTTGAAAGGAAACCGTGAGTTCTAGTGCGTGAGGTTCAAATTAGAATTAGACCCTATCATGGGGACATTCCTCATCCGTAGGGGTAATAAGGATCGGGAAGATCACTAGTAATAGTTAGTTTGATAAAGGTTGTTATGTCGCCTTCGGTTTTTCATTGGTAGAATACCGATCATAGACTATTAGTAGATTCTTCTGTTGCTTCTAATAATAGAAGATCAAGTTTGCTTGTAAGCACGTTTGGTTGCTTCTAGGTTGATTACCTGTATGGTTGTTTGCATATGGTTGCGCTCATACGTGGCTCGACTGGCCCGTATGTAGCTGTGGGTCTCATACGAAGTTATTTAGCTTGTATGTAGGTTGTTGTCTCGTACGCGACTCGACTGGCCCAAGCGTAGCTGTTGGTCTCTTACGCGGCTTATTTGGCTGGTATGTACGTTGTCATCATACGTAGCTTAGTGGCTCGTATGTGGTTAGTTACCGTGTGTAGCTTATTAGCTAGCACACAGTTGTTGTGCTCATCTAGGGTAATATTACTACCCTAGGGCTACCATCAGGACATGTGTTGTAATGCCCCGAATCCCAAATACACTGAATGCGAGATGTTCTACAGGATCTTTTCACTTCCTTTAGTACAATTTTACAAGAAAATTTAAACTTTTCACTTTACATCAGAGTTTACATCAATATTACACTTTACATTGCACAGCGGAAGTAAAATTTTGCAACAATGAAAATAAATATACAACAACATGGAGTAATCTTTAAGCATTTGTTCCTCTTTAATCTTTATCAAGCCATTTACCTGCATATAAAACTGTGGGTACGTCAGTTTATTCAACCGACGATCATTATATATGGCCGTCATCTCTATGCCAGAAATAGTATAACTTATTTTCCCTATTTAGCAAACACAAACTTGTCACATTCAAACTAAAGGGACTACCCTATTGATGACGTGTTGTGATTGTGCACTTAGTCCTTAATGCAATTATTTATATTAGATGACACTAATGCGCACTTGTTCGGATTCTATGCATCCCATACTACATAGGTCCGAGGGCAAGCCTCTCAATCGTTCTTCATCTTTGTAGGGTTCAATCCCTCGCCATGACTTAATCTACTACTGTAACTATGGTGAGTATCCTAAATGATCGTGTACAGAAAACCCGGAGGGGAACCCCACGCCATGTCTTGACTCATCAAGCATGCATTCTGTGGCAATTCAGCCTCCTTCATGGCACACGATCCTCTTGCAGTCACCAAACATCCCACAAGCGTGGCTAGAGTCCGATCAATCTGAGTTGTGCCCACGCCATGTCTTGACTCATCAAGCATGCATTCTGTGGCTCACACACCCGTACCGTAAACCCTAGTTCTCATACTCGTATTTTTCTCTCCCTTTCATCACATCTTCACTATGCACTAATCCTTAGTTTTTATTAGAATCATGAACAAAAATCAAATCTCTAGAGTTAGCCTCTCCACTAAACCGGACTTATTCATTCATTTCAACATGACCAACCTTGGTCTTTCCTTTCAAATTTCATTTTATTTCATTTCCAATGCCGGGGAGACTTAGCTACTCTTTTGTTTCAATTTCCAATTCACAATTTCCAAAATGAGCATTTCCAACTCATAAATTCATTATGTTGAGTTATCATACTCAAATAGCATTTCTCTTTTTCCATCATGATTTCTAAATTGCTCAATAGTCCATAACTATACATGAATTTTAATTATTCATCATGAAACTCATGAATTGTTATTTTTCACATTAAAAACCCACATCACTAGTATTCAATCAAGATGGACATTCACGCATTATAATTTGTCGCACTATTCTCCAACGAGAATAATTCACATTTCATAGTGGTCACATCATTCTCAAATAAGAAATACTTTACATCACTAACGAATATTCACCATTCATATTTTTCATCCGATTCTCAATTAGGAATAAATCACATCTACCACATAATATCACTTCAATCTTTACTATATTAATCTTCTAACTCTTCATTATAATTTCTTTTTGCAAGTTATAATTTTCCCGAAAATACACTTATAAACCATAGTGCTCATTACACATTTTATTCTCAAATCACATTTTATTTCATGCAAATAATTCTCAAATTATTTTTATAAAGTCCCTTATATTTTTAGAAGAATAACCATATTTTTTTCATAATTTTTGGACAATTAAAAACCCCAAAAAATAATTTTTTCAATCTTACCGAGAGCAAGATTCGAACCGAGCAACCCTGAGACACAGCCGACTGCACAGAACACCAGGCCGTATGCGCTAAGCGATAAGAAGGAGCGCTGAGAGTATTAAATACTCTCGGCCTCCTGATTTCTATACATTTAAAAAAATTGTGAAACAATGTGCGCCACAGGGATTCGAACCAGTCACCGCAAGAACCCAACCGTGCCCTCTGACCACTTGAACTACGTGCTCAGGTTGTCACAGTAGAACTTAAAATTCTTTTTGAACCGATTCTCACTGTTGTTTAAACGTTTCGATGTTCAACTAGCCTTCGTTTCATTTTGCTTTCATAAAAAATACTGTATAACTCCAGATTAATTCTCCCTCACATAATTCACATACCAGTGTGAGCAAAATAATTTTTGTAACAATTAAAATATATTTTCATACAACTAATTCAAATTCAATATTATAATACTACATTTCTTCTCTTTTCGACATTTCTTCGCATTGTAGCATTTTAATATCTTTATCAATAAATTCCACATTAATTCTCTGACTTTAATCATTTACCTAACATACAACTCATATTTTAAATTTATTCATGCCCGTATCATCACAAAGGATCTATTTAACACATGAAAAGGGTATAATCAAGCTACTAACTTTTGTGTGTAATTCTTGATGGTAAAAGAATGTGTTTTCTATCAATCAATCCATGATTGTAATCAATTCACATACAACTCAAATAATAGAACCACATACCAATTTGTATGTCCACATTTCAATCATTCAAGAAGTCATTTTTCCCAATTCAAGTGTGCTCTTCTTAATCATTTTCATGCTTCAATTTTTCTAATTAAACTAGCATGCCATCCTACTTTAGAAATAGGAAAAATTTACCCACCTTGTTGAAGAAAAGAACAATTAGCAATATCCTAGAAAAATGTCCTTGCAACGAAATGCTCCTCCTCCTTGATGCGCGCACAAGCCTCCAACCCGAGCTCTCCTCCTTGTATAGCCGGCCTCTCCTTCTTGATCGAAAGCAAGCACAATACCCACTCACAACTCAATCTTTTACTCACAAAATACTACTAGATAATGTAATTGGGACTATAGGTTTGTAGCAAGTATTAAGCACAAAATAACTAACCATGGGAGGGGGTATTTATACTAAAAATCAAATAGAATGGAGGGCTAGGATCAATTGGTTGGTTGTAGGATGGAGGGCTAGGATGAAAGTAGGAGTTGCAATAACTACCCACAACCAAGTAACCACCACACCATGATCACCACTCGAAATTTGAGTTCTCCCTCCAAAAGAAGCATTCCCGACCTCCTTAGGAGAGTGCACTTGCACGTGTACGTGTACGTGTAGTGCACGTGCATGCCATTTGACTCAAAAATTGTACATTAAATTTTTGTATAAAAAATAAAATAGCATTTAAATTGTATTCTACATGACAAGTTGTATAAAAAAAATAGATTAATCCATGGGCTTTAGTTTTGGGCCAAAAATAATTATTTTAAAATAAAATGAATGAATTACATTTTGGGCTTTAAGAAAAAAAAAGCTTTTTATCTAATTAAAATAAGGCTTTTGTACAAAATAATTAAAAGCACAAATTGAAATATCTTTACTCATCTTGATGAAAATATTAACCAAAAATATTGCACGTGCACACTACGTGCAAAATAAATAATTTTTCATAAATTGAAAAATCAGGGCATTACAACACTCCCTCCTTAGAATAGTTCCGTCCCCGAAACTACAGTCAAGAGCGAGAAAAACAAACATTCATAACAAAAACAAAAATACAAAGATACAATCAAGCAAAAAGCTCAGGATAGTCCTTCAACATCCTCTCCTCAGACTCCCAAGTAGCCTCTTCAACCAAATGGTTTCTCCAGACTACCTTGACCATCGGTATCGTCTTATTCCTCAAGACTTTCTCCCTACGGTCAACAATCTCGACAGGAGACTCGATGTAGTTCAGATCCAATTGCAAACCTTCCGGTACTTCAGGCAAATGATGACTCGGATCTGGAATATAACCTCTCAGCATAGACACATGGAAGATATTGTGCACCTGAGACAACTCTTCCGGTAATTCAAGCCGGTAAGCAGTTTGCCCGATCCTTTTTAATATCTTGTACGGGCCTATAAACCTCGGGGCTAACTTCCCGCCTTTACCGAAACGAACAACACCTTTACTGGGTGATACTTTTAGAAAGACGAAGTCACCAACCTTAAACTCAAGGTCCCTTCTCCGGTTGTCTGCATGGCTTTTCTGCCTGCTCTGAGCTTCTACCAACCTTTTCCTGATCAGAACAATCTTCTCAGAAGTTTGCTGCACAAGCTCAGGACCAAACAACTGACGCTCCCCAACTTCAAACCAACAAACAGGTGTCCTGCACTTCCTGCCATACAAAGCTTCGTACGGCGAGGCTAGTCTGAAAACTGTTGTTGTAGGCAAACTCTACCAAAGGTAAATGCCTTTCCCAACTGCCTCCAAAATCTAGTATACAACACCAAAGCATATCCTCAAGAATACGGTTGACTCTCTCGGTCTGCCCATTGGTTTGCGGATGAAAGCAGTGCTGAAATCTGTCTTGGTACCCAAAGCTGTCTGAAGACTCCTCCAGAAATACGAAGTGAACCGCGCATCTCGATCAGACACAATAGTTGACGGAACACCATGAAGTCGGACGATCTCACCAACATACAACTCAGCCAACTTGTCCATCGAAGCAGTGAGTTTCATCGCCAAAAAGTGAGCGGACTTGGTAAGTCGATCGACTATAACCCAAATCGCATCATTGCCTTTAGGACTCTTAGGCAATCCCGTAATGAAATCCATACTGATGTTATCCCATTTCCATTCCGGAATAGGTAACGGCTGTAATAGACCTCCGGGTCTCTGATTTTCGGCTTTGACTTGCTGACAAACCTCACACTTCGCCACAAATTCAGCCACATCCCGCTTCAAATCTGACCACCAGAAATGCTGTTTGATGTCTTTGTACATCTTATTACTCCCAAGATGTACCGACAAAAGAGTAGCATATGCCTCCTGAAGAATACTCTCTTTCAGGTCCGCCTGATTTGGAACACACAGTCTATCTCCGAACCACAGCACTCCATTCCTGATTTGAAATCCGGGCAACTTGCCAGCACCAACCTGCTCCTTCATCTCCAAAATATCAGAATCAACCTCCTGACTTGCAATGATCCTTCCATTCAGTGTAGGCTGAAGCCTCAACTGAGCCAAAGATGCTCCCAGTCCTTGCAAGACAACTTCAATACCGGCTCGATCCAATTCCTCAATCAGATGCTTCTGAGTCGTAATCAAACTGGCTAAACTGCTCTTGCGACTAAGTGCATCAGCAACAACATTAGCTTTCCCAGGATGATACTTGATCTCAGGTCGCATGTCCTTAAGTACATCCAACCATCTTTGCTGCCTCAAATTCAGATCCCTCTACTGATATATGTACTTCAAGCTCTTGTGGTCCGTGTACATGTTCAATTTCTCACCGTACACGTAGTGTCTCCATTGCTTCAGGGCAAAGATAATCGCAGCCAACTCCAGATCATGAGTCGGGTAATTCTTCTCATGCGGTCGTAGTTGCCTAGACCCATAAGCGATTACTCTTCCTTCTTGCATTAAGACACAACCAAGCCCACGAAGTGAAGCATCGCTATAAACGTCGTACTCAACACCTGCTCTAGGCAAAGCCAAAATAGGTGCAGTAGTCAGTTTCTCTTTCAACTCCTGAAAGCTCGCCTCACATTGCTCAGTCTACTTGAAGTTCACATTCTTCTTGGTCAGTCCAGTAAGCGGCACGGCTATCTGTGCATAACCTTGAATGAATCTCCAGTAGTATCCAGTCATTCCAAGAAAACTTCTGACTTCCTTTACTGTAGTAGGACTAGCCCAATCTCTCACTGCCTCTATCTTCTGAGGGTCAGTTGCCACTCCCTCCTTAGAAAGGATGTGACCTAGGAATGCCACTTCAGATTTCCAGAAATCACACTTGGAAAGCTTGGCATACAACTTCTGCTCTTCAAACTTCTTCAAAACTGCTGCCAGATGCTCGGTCTGCTCCTCTTCTGACTTGGAGTACACGAGAATATCGTCGATAAACACCACGACGAAAGAATCAATGAACGGCCTCAGAACTCTGTTCATCAAATCCATGAAGATTGCGGGTGCATTCGTCACTCCAAATGGCATAACTAAGAATTCGTAATGCCCATGTCGAGTTCTAAATGTAGTTTTGTGCACATCTTCAGCTTTCACTCGAACTTGGTGATATCCTGATCGAAGATCTATTTTGGAGAAAATAGCTGCTCCTTGTAGACGATCGAACAAGTCATCAATTCGGGGAATAGGATACTTATTCTGAACAGTGACCTTATTTAGCTCCCGGTAATCGATACACATTCTCATCGATCCATCCTTCTTCTTTACCACAAGCACTGGTGCTCCCCAAGGTGACGCACTAGGTTGAATAAAGCCTTTCTCCAACAGTTCCTCAATCTGCCGTTTCACCTCATCCTGTTCCACTGGAGCCATCCTATACGGTGCCTTAGAAATGGGTGCACTTCCCGGCTGAACATTGATGCTGAACTCTACATCACGATGCGGGGGTAACCCAAGAAAATCTTCCAAGAACACTGTCGGATAGTCCCGAACCACAGGAATCCCTTGCACTTCCACAGGAGTCTCTTCCTTGCGGATAGCTGCCACCAGCCTAGAACATTTCTGCTTCCCTTGGAAAGTGACTTCAGGTCCACCTGGAGCCTTCACTGTTACCGTCTTGGCCTTACACTCGATGCTTGCACTGTACACCGACATCCAATCAATGCCAATGATAACATCGACTCCCAAGATATTCAGCTCAATCAGAATAATGCCAAAGATTCGATCTCTAATCACAATCTCGCAATCAGCATAATACTGATCAGTGGTTAAAGTTTTCCCTGATGGAGTAGCTACTGCTAAGATCTTGCCTGGAAAAATCTTCGGCTCAACTCCCAACACTTTAGCAAATTTAGGAGACACAAAAGTATGAGAGGATCCAGTATCGAACAACACAACAGCTTTCATTCCATTAAGATAAAGTTCTCCTGTTACATAATACACACTCATTACGTAATAGTTTCACTAAACAGCGGGAAAAGAAATGACAAAAACCACTAAACATCAGCCCTCGTATCAGTGATGACATGATCAACCTCATCAGCATCAGCTTCCGTCAAGGCAAATACTCGCCCTGGTTGGTACGTTCTCTTCCCAGTCTGCTGCGTTGGTGCATTGCGATTACCATTCCGTGGCTTGGAGCATTGAGATTGGAAATGTCCCATTTCACCACAGTTGTAGCAAGTCACCGCAGGAGGTCTCACCACATTGTTCCCAGGTCCTCCAGCCACACTAATAGCGTTCGCCCCTGTCGATTTGAACCTTTGTGTGGATGGTTGTCCCGTGAAACTCCCAGAATTTGCGGGCCTCTTTCCAGACTGCCAGTTGTTCCTCCGGTTCTGAACAACATGGAACTGCTCCATATCTGCTTCCGTCGCTGCTGCTCTCTTGACCAACTTGTCGAATCTTCTGATACCAAGAGGTATCATCCGGGACCTCAAGCTCGGCCTCAATCTATGCTCGAACTTACGAGCCTTCTTAGCCTCATCCATCACTAGTTCTGGAGCATACTTAGAGAGCTGAGTAAATTTGGTCTCGTACTCTCTCACCGACATGCTTCCTTGCTGTAGTGATAGAAACTCCATAGCCTTCTTCTCTCGAACATCGGAGAGGAAATAGTGACTGCGGAATTCTTCCAGAAATTCCTTCCAGCCAAGCACTATGCCTCCCATGGTCCTCTTCATCGACTGCCACCAAACAGCCGCATCCTTCTCTAGTTGCAGATTCGCCAACTTGACCTTACTGCCTTCAGGAGTCTCCAACACTTCAAAGATTGTCTCCACTTCTAGTTGTCAGCCGCATCAGGGTCTGACTTCCCTTCGAATACAGGTGGTTTCATACGCTTGAACGATTCTACTAGTTTAATCGCTTCGGGCACCGGATTCGCAGGTCCCCTTCCTTGGTTCATAGCCACGGTGTTGAGCGTCTGATAGACCCTCGCAAGTTCCGTTTCCAGATCCAACCCTTCACCATTTCTAGCTTCTCTTCTCGACATATTCTGATGCAAAAGATCCATTAAATTCGAAGTATAAGACAAGAATTTTAAATCAACTTGCATTTCATTGAATTCCAAACTTTATACATTTGAATTGAAAAACATTTCTTGACATCAGAATGGAAAGATAGTAGAAGCTACAACAGTCTAACTCCTACGGTTCCTCTTCGCTTCTCGAAGTTCTCCCCGTAGTTCATCAACTTCATCCTTCAATACATCGGTCAAATTCTTCCTCTTCTCGAGTTCCCATATATGATGACTGAGAACAGAATAGTCGTCCTTGCGCTTTTCCAGCTGAGCCTCCAATAATCCGACTCTCTCTCGTAGTATTTCTACCTACCTCTGAAGAGAAGTCACAAGACTATTTGGAACTGGTTCTTCTTCTTCGTCAGAAGAAGAGTCATCAGATGAATCCGGAAGTGGGGTGATCTCTCGGGATTCAGGTCATTCTTCATCGTCAGAATCTGCTTGCCCTGGATAGTAATCGTCCTCGGAATCTACCTGTCCAGGATGGTACTCTTTCTCGATGATATGCCAGTCGTCGTCTCCAGCAGGGTCGAAGTGATCAGCCATCTTAGAAATAGGGAGGAAGAAGCATAAGTCATAGAGCAACACAAATGTAAGTCACTTACATTTAAATCTCTAGACTCAAACACACAATCTAAATGTCCACTTCTAGGGTGTCGTTCCTTATAAATTTGTACAAGTGTGAAAGAGTAGAAGCGTGGCTCTGATACCACTCTGTAATGCCCCGAATCCCAAATACGCTGAATTCGAGATGTTCTACAGGATCTTTTCACTTCCTTTAGTACAATTTTACAAGGAAATTTAAACTTTTCACTTTACATCAGAGTTTACATCAATATTACAGTTTACATTGCACAGCGGAAGTAAAATTTTACAACAATGAAAATAAATATACAACAACATGGAGTAATCTTTAAGCATTTGTTCCTCTTTAATCTTTATCAAGCCACTAACCTGCATATAAGACTGTGGGTACGTCAGTTTATTTTAACCGACGATCATTATACACGACCATCCTCTCTATGCCGGAAATAGTATAACTTATTTTCCATATTTAGCAAACACAAACTTGTAACATTCAAACAAAAGGGACTACCCTGTTGATGATGTGTTGTGATTGTGCACTTAGTCCATAATGCAATTATTTATATTAGATAACACTAATGCACACTTGTTCGGATTCTATGCATCTCATACTACATAGGTCCGAGGGCAAGCCTTTTAATCGTTCTTCATCTTTGTAGGGTTCAATCCCTCGCCATGACTTAATCTACTACTGTAACTATGGTGAGTATCCTAGATGATCTATGAGTACAAGCTCGTGTACAGAAAACCCGGAGGGGAACCCCACGCCATGTCTTGACTCATCAAGCATGCATTATGTGGCAATTCAGCCTCCTTCATGGCACACGATCCTCTTGCAGTAACCAAACATCCCACAAGCATGGCTAGAGTTCGATCATTCTGAGTTGTGCCCACGCCATGTCTTGACTCATCAAGCATGCATTCTGTGGCTCACACACCCGCACCGTAAACCCTAGTTCTCATACTCGTGTTTTTCTCTCACTTTCATCACATCTTCACTATGCACTAATCCTTAGTTTTTATTAGAATCATGAACAAAAATCAAAGCTCTAGAGTTAACCGCTCCACTAAACCGGACTTATTCATTCATTTCAACATGACCAACCTTGGTCTTTCCTTTCAAATTTTATTTTATTTCATTTCCAATGCCGGGGAGACTTAGCTACTCTTTTGTTTCAATTTCCAATTCACAATTTCCAAAATGAGCATTTCCAACTCATAAATTCATTATGTTGAGTTATCATACTCAAATAGCATTTCTCTTTTTCCAATCATGATTTCTGAATTGCTCAATAGTCCATAACTATACATGAATTTTAATTATTCATCATGAAACTCATGAATTGTTATTTTTCACATTAAAAACCCACATCACTAGTATTCAATCAAGATGGACATTCATGCATTATAATTTGTCGCACTATTCTCCAACGAGAATAATTCACATTTCATAGTGGTCACATCATTCTCAAATAAGAAATACTTTACATCACTAACGAATATTCACCATTCATATTTTTCATCCGATTCTCAATTAGGAATAAATCACATCCACCACATAATATCACTTCAATCTTTACTATATTAATCTTCTAACTCTTCATTTTAATTTCTTTTTGCAAGTAATAATTTTCCCGAAAATACACTTATAAACCATAGTGCTCATTAAACATTTTATTCTAAAATCACATTTTATTTCATGCAAATAATTCTCAAATTATTTTTATAAAGTCCCTTATATTTTTAGAAGAATAACCATATTTTTTCATAATTTTTGGACAATTAAAAACCCCAAAAAATAATTATTTCAATCTTGCCGAGAGCAAGATTCGAACCCAGCACCCCTGAGACACTGCCGACCGCACAGAACACCAGGCCGTATGCGCTAAGCGATAAGAAGGAGCACTGAGAGTATTAAATACTCTCGGCCTCCTGATTTCTATACATTTAAAAAAATTGTGAAACAATGTGCGCCACAGGGATTCGAACCAGTCACCGCAAGAACCCAACCGTGCCCTCTGACCACTTGAGCTACGTGCTCAGGTTGTCACAGTTGAACTTAAAATTCTTTTTGAACCGATTCTCACTGTTGTTTAAACGTTTCAATGTTCAACTAGCCTTCGTTTCATTTTGCTTTCATAAAAAATACTGTATAACTCCAGATTAATTCACCCTCACATAATTCACATACCAGTATGAGCAAAATAATTTTTGTAACAATTAAAATATATTTTCATACAACTAATTCAAATTCTATATTATAATACTACATTTCTTCTCTTTTCGACATTTCTTCGCATTGTAGCATTTTAATCTCTTTATCAATAAATTCCACATTAATTCTCTGACTTTAATCATTTACCTAACATAAAACTCATATTTTAAATTTATTCATGCCCATATTATCACAAAGGATCTATTTAACACATGAAAAGGGTATAATCAAGCTACTAACTTTTGTGTGTAATTCTTGATGGTAAAAGAATGTGTTTTCTATCAATCAATCCATAATTCTAATCTATTCACATACAACTCAAATAATAGAACCACATACCAATTTGTATATCCACATTTCAATCATTTAAGAAGTCATTTTTCCCAATTCAAGTGTGCTCTTCTTAATCATTTTCATGCTTCAATTTTTCTAATTAAACTAGCATGCCATCCTACTTTAGAAATAGGAAAAATTTACCCACCTTGTTGAAGAAAAGAACAATTAGCAATCTCCTAGAAAAATGTCCTTGCAACGAAATGCTCCTCCTCCTTGATGCGCGCACAAGCCTCCAACCCGAGCTCTCCTCCTTGTATAGCCGGCCTCTCCTTCTTGATCGAAAGCAAGCACAATACCCACTCACAACTCAATCTTTTACTCACAAAATATTACTAGATAATGTAATTGGGACTATAGGTTTGTAGCAAGTATTAAGCACAAAATAACTAGCCATGGGAGGGGGTCTTTATATTAAATAGAATGGAGGGCCAGGATCAATTGGTTGGTTGTAGGATGGAGGGCTAGGATGAAAGTAGGAGTGGCAATAACTACCCACAACCAAGCAACCACCACACCATGATCACTACTCAAAATTTGAGTTCTCCCTCCAAAAGAAGCATTCCCGGCCTCCTTAGGAGAGTGCACTTGCATGTGTACGTGTAGTGCACGTGCATGCCATTTGAATCAAAAATTGTACATTAAATTTTTGTATAAAAAATAAAATAGCATTTAAATTGTATTCTACATGACAAGTTGTATAAAAAAAATAGATTAATCCATGGGCTTTAGTTTTGGGCCAAAAATAATTATTTTAAAATAAAATGAATGAATTACATTTTGGGCTTTAAGAAAAAAAAGCTTTTTATCTAATTAAAAATAATTAAAAGCACAAATTGAAATTCTTTACTCATCTTGATGAAAATATTAACCAAAAATATTGCACGTGCACACTACGTGCAAAATAAATAATTTTTCATAAATTGAAAAATCAGGGCATTACATGTGTTTTCTTACCCTAAGGAACTGTGGAGGAGTCACTCCTCGGGGTACCATCGGATCTTAACCTGCGTAGGTTGATCGAGGACCGGAGTATGGACGGAATCCAAGTTCAGGGTAGTGGCATGCATATATATTCACATTGCCAAGGTCTTGAATTGTTAAGCCACGAACCGGATCCTGAAGGGTTCTGGTAAGTCTAGGTTGGGCAGCCTAGTAGAGTTGTCTTGCGAAGTCTAAATTAAGGCCTAGCATGTTGTGGTTATAATATTGCCCTCCCTAGGAGTGTTCAGGGTTAGGGACATTATTAGGGTAGTGACTTATAAAGATCATTGCTTAAACCCATTGCCGGGAGAGAGGAGTCGGTTGTAGGGGGCACCTTACGACTAACTCGTCCCTTGAGGCAGATCATAGGTGGTTCTATTGGGTTGCACCTTCCTGTCAAAGGGATACGTACGGTGCCATCTCACAAGTTGGGAGCACGGGTTGCGTATCTCGCGCTGTTAATTCCTGAAGTACAGTGGCTTGGGGTGCCACAGGATGCATTGGGCAGTCCTGCGCTTGCGAGACCCTAGGGTTGCCACAGGGTAGGCTTCGTGCTACCCTGCGCTTGCGAGACCCTATGATTTTGGATTTTGGACTGACGCCCGATACATTGGGTTCGTCTAGTTTTGAGCGAGGTCCGGTTAGCTGGGTAGCAGTGGCGAACATGGACACCACTGGCGGACTGCATTAGTGGGACTTGACCATGTCTGCAACCTCATCAGTCACGTTGTATCTATCAGGAACAGGTTGTGTACAATTAGAGTTCATAACGAGGGTTCAAATCCCTATATATGGAGAAACGGCTTGAGAAGGGTCGCATGTTGCTTCGGAGACATGCTGACATTAGAATAGGAGCATCCTAGTTCTATTTAAATATCGCATTAGAGTCTAGTCATAGCACTCACGAACACTTAAACTACACCAACACCATTGCCATGTTTTGTATGATGTTTGGGAGATTCGCTGCTTTGTTATCAGCCTTTCAGCATCAGTAAATACTGACGTCCCCACTTCCATAGGTACTAGATCGCCGAAGTACAAGGGCGAGATTCAGGAGGACTCAAGGCAAGGAAAGCAAGGAGTCAATGTCATGTTTAGTTTCCGCTGTAATAATTACGTTGATTATCTATTGTTGAAAGGTACTCAAGTAAGAGTTACCAAGTGTTGTTCCTTATTCTTGTACTCTGATGTAAGCTGTTGAAAGTTGTAATACTTGGGTATGTAAAGGTATTATTGTAACACTATTGTAATGTATTGCCATTGCATGATATTCAGACTTGTAATACATTGGGTATTGAATAAAAAGTTTTAAATTCTCCTGTTTTTCTGTGTATTGTGACTCATTGAAGAAAAGATTCTGGCTCGTGTCACGGTTTCCCAGTATAAGAAAATCGGGGCGCTACAACTAAAAGTCGTAACTTGTCATGTATTAGTCCAAGCTCAACTTAATTTAGGATTTTACTAATTGGCATGATTCATGGGCTCTCTTTTAATTTATTAACTTAATTATTCTAGGGGGCTCTTCTTTTAATCAATCTAATGGGCTAGGATTTAATATTTAGGTCCATGGGTCAAAAGAAGGCTAATTAAAAACTTGTGCATGCTAAAATTAGTAAATGAGAGTAAGGAAAGAAATGGATAAATTAGCACGTGCATCATACGTGCAAAAATTCAAAATTGTATTTTTTAATAAAAATATGGGGTGTTACATGCAGTACGGACCGAACTCGTGGAAGTGCTTACGAGCTTCATCATGCTTTGCCAAAGGATGGGTGTTCCTCTAAGGGTCAAAAACTTCCAAGCATGCCTGGGGTTGTGCGCTCTTCCAAACAGTCCCCACCGATGGTGTATCTCTTCGGCCTAAACTGTGTGTGGTGCATAACCAGCCGGACTCCATAAAGGGTTGGAAGTCGAAGTACTTCATTTTCTATAGTCCCGAGCCTTAGGACATACCGACCACATGGTCATATGAGCCTCCCCCGAAGCAGCCCGTGAGGCTCGATAATCTGACCAAAGAGGAACCAGTAGAGTTTTAGAGGCTCTTCGAGAATGGAAATAGTTTTAACTGGGCAAGAGTGACAGAGATGTCGCTCGCAGTTTACGATTTTAGCTCTTATGTTCCTTGTAAGTCCTTCCAACAATTATAGTTATTTCTCTAAAGCATTCCCCGACTCTACTCGGATGTGTTTCTTTTACAACTATGCAAGATGATGATGTCGATATTCTCTAGCCGACCCTGCGGTAGAGCGAGCTGCCGAGGATAAAGGGAAGATGAGGGAAATAACTCATGTCGCCGAAGCGTCTCTGAGGGGACGATCCAAAATACTGAAGGGGGTGATCTCTTGGACTATACGGGATCCAAAGGACCCTCCCCTTGCAGAACCGAGTGAGAGATCACTTTGAGCAGCAAAACTGATGGAATCTCCCCTGGCCATTGATCAACCCGTTGTTGGATGCTACCATTCCCGAGAAGACTAGGGCGACCTTTACACCTGATTGGACAGTGAAGGTCGTTGACTCCATCTTGGAGTCTCGGATAGCCTTCGATGTGGTCAAAAACCTCGCTCTTCCAAGGGATATGAGAACTCTTTCTAAGGAGACGTTCGCCTCGTGTTATCTCCAGTATGCTTGATCCTCTGTTTCGGGTAAGTGTTCATTTCTGAATAACAATATTTTTCTTGTTGACATTTTCTCACTACTGACTTACTTTTTGTAGGCTATGCTCTATGGGGCCGACTTAAAGAAGCAGTATGACGATGATGTGAAGTCCGCGGAGCGTAGAGCTTAGCGGTTCAACCTGAAGTGGCAAAAAGAGAAGACTCGGGTGGATGCTTTCGAAAAGTGGGTGAAGGAAATGGAGGGAGAACCCTCAGGCAGGGCTCGTGATGAGTGTAATACCCCATACTTCTGAAATATATATATATATATATATATATATATATATATATATATATATATATATATATATATATATATATATATATATATATATATATATATATATATAGTTGGTTGTATATGATATTGGATTTGTTAAATGGTTTGGTTTGAATTGATTGGATTTGAAATCCGGTTGTTAAGCAAAAAAAAGGGGGCCCACGGATTGATGGTTTGAAACTGCTGTTGTTGTTGGATTTGTTGAGTTTGGTTATGGGCCCAGCTTTGATTAAGAAATGTGTTAATAGTTTGGATTTGGTATTGAATGATATGGCCTTTGAATTTGGTTGGTGACGTGTACGTGAGGTACACGGGATTTGTAAGGAATATTGAGAATAATAGTCCCATATTGGAAATGCACAAAAAATAATTTGAGTAAAATATAAATGCCTATGATCAAGAGTCACCTAATTGGTTAACCACCTTTTGAGAGGCAGCCTGTGGTGGACAGTTGTACTACATAGTATCTAATTTGTATTCTAAAAATAATAAAATCATCTGAGTATTGGGGCGGGGCATTACAAATGGTATCAGAGCCGACTTTCGACACCAGATGTAGAAGAGGGCATCAGTATGATCTGCGGTGTGAGATAGTCCCCGGAATTATCGAGGTGTGAGTGAAATAGTCTCCGGAATTACCTGCGGTGTGGGACTAGTCTCCGGAATTATCAGGATCGAGGACGATGCTACATCGGCTAGAAAGGCGGATCCTACACTAGATGTGTGTCCCGTACTCAGCGAGGACGCTGATTTCTAAGGTGGGGTGTATGTAATACCCTGTATTTCTGAAATATATATATATATATATATATAGTTGGTTGTATATGATATTGGATTTGTTAAATGGTTTGGTTTGAATTGATTGGATTTGAAATCCGGTTGTTAAGCAAAAAAAAGGGGGCCCACGGATTGATGATTTGAAACTGCTGTTGTTGTTGGATTTGTTGAGTTTGGTTATGGGCCCAGCTTTGATGAAGAAATGTGTTAATAGTTTGGATTTGGTATTGAATGATATGGCCTTTGAATTTGGTTGGTGACGTGTACGTGAGGTACACGGGATTTGTAAGGAATATTGAGAATAATAGTCCCATATTGGAAATGCACAAAAAATAATTTGAGTATAAATATAAATGCCTATGATTAAGAGTCACCTAATTGGTTAACCACCTTTTGAGAGGAAACCTGTGGTGGGAAGTTGTACTACATAGTATCTAATTTGTATTCTAAAAATAATAAAATCGTCTGAGTATTGGGGCGGTGGAGAATGATGCTTGGGAGGTGGAGAGGAAGAGGTTGTTAGCATAGGTCGAAGATGTGGCGGGCCAGATCATCGACGCGCAGGCTACCCGCGAGCATTTCAACATGTTCGGGAGAGATATCTCGGTATCAACCTTGACAATCTTAGTTTTGAGTCAGAGTCGGAGGACGATGGCACTCCTCCCATCTCCGAGAACTTCCCTTAGACGTAGAGGTCCCGGTCGAGCGTGTCGGGGTTGAAGCTAATGTTCCTCACCCCTCTTCTCGGGAGGTCTTTCTTTAAAGTTAGAAAAAATTTCTGCTTTCAATTTTTTAGACGCCGAGCGTGGACTGGCCATTGCATGCTTTGTAAAGAAATTTTTCATGTTTAATGAAAATCTACCCAACTTGTTTTGACAACTCACTTCACGTTTTCATGAGTTGAGATGTCATTTTGCTGGATAGATGGTATGGTACGAGCCTCAGAAGGAAGGAATCAAGGAAGAGGTGCATTTACTCTGAGGAAGGCTGGCTCAAGCCGAGGGGATTATTGCCCACCTTCGCAAGGAGGCGAATGATCAGGAAGGGGTATTCAGCTTTCACATTAAACGGTCGTAAGAGGTGGCGCAGGAGTTGGCTCGTTTGAAGGTGTTATTTCCTGATGCCTACATGACTTTCACCCGTGCCGAGGTTGGTGAGCTTTTTCGTCCTTCTGAAAGACATTCTTCGAATTTTATCCTTAGGCAGATGCTTGTGGAAAAAGACTTCGAAATCTACCGGCTAAGGGTCAAGTTGGAAGAGGTGAGCTAGACGTCCACTTGTATAGCCCGGTCTTGAGGCTGGAGCCTTACCCGGGGGTTCGTTTACGAGTCCGAGCTTCAGGGGATGCCCAGAGCAGAGTCGCGGGATCTTCCAGTGTGGCTAATGTGAGAGGTTTGGAGGCGTCTAGGCTACGCGTCTGCCCCCCATCGGTAGGAGTGACGTTCGCAGGGTTGGGGCTCGAAGAGGACCTCAGGATCTAAAGCCCTTTGCCTTGAACATGTGGTTTTCACTGTAATTGTATGGATAATAACATCTTTTTGTTCTATAATAAAGATATTTTTTTTTGAACTTTGGTTTTCTAATGGGACACTGGGTTGAATATGGTTTCTTTTGGGGATCTTTCCTCATGAGGGTTGGCCTCAGGTGCCATGCTGGGGGCGAGGAGAGTCGACCCTTCAGGGAGGGTTTTCTCCTGAGGTTCGACCTCAGACACCACGCCGAGGGTGAGGAAGGGCATCACTTTGTGCACGCTCATGTGCGTTTCTACATGGGGTCATGTGTTTGGCACATCAATCGATGTCTCATTTCTATATATACGTCTCTAGCTCTTTGTTTTTGCTTATTCATCTTTATTTTGCCTCGGCTTTTTCTGAATCTTTCCTTTGTTTCCCGCTCTCAGCCAGTAAGAAAGGTGGCTCCCGAACTCGTCAAAGCAACACACGGCCATTAGGGCCAATAAGAAAGCACAGGAGGCAGCAGAGGCTGCGGTGAGAATGATCTCCTCCAGAGATGGAGGAGCTCCCGAAGAAGAAGGTTAAGCGCGCCGAGCTCGCTAAGGCCAAGGCAGTTGAAGCGGCTGTCAAGAAAGAGGGTAAGAGGCTTCCGATTTTGCCTGCAGCTGACACTACAACAGTCGCAAAGTTGACATCGTAGAAAAAGGTTTGGGTTCCCTCTTGGTCTGTAACTGAGGCGGACGTGTCGATGAGTCACCTTGTGGCGCTGGAGATGTTCTCCTACCTCGCTGACCCCTGTGATCTCTCTAATTTGGAGAACAAGTCTGAGGGGGGGATCTACAACAGCTAGGCACAGGCCTATGTTCTGGTGAGTCCCTTTCTCGTTCATTTCTATAAGAATTTTCCTTAGCCTCTCCTAAGTGTGCTCTGGCATTCTTGTGCAGGCTGTAGTTCATGGGGCCAAGTGGAAGCGGAGGCAGGATCAGCTTTTTCGTCAAATGGATCATGCTGAGGTAGTCGATAAGGAGCTGCTCATCCTGGTCATGGACACCTCAAAGCGAATTAGGGAGTTACAGGCAGACTTGGAAAGGCAAAAAGAAGTTCGAGAAGGGCTCTCCATGGAGAAGGATGTGTTGGTCGCCAAGAAGTTGGGGTGGTAGGCGAAGGAGGAAAAGATGGAGAGGGATCTCCAAAAGTCCTTAGCCGACATTAGGGATGGCAAGTGGGCCGGGTCAACCACCGACCCGCCCACGACCCGCCCATATAACTCGGCCCGCGAAAAGGCGGTTCGGGTTCGAGTCGAACCCGTGAACAGTAACGGGTCGACCCGGGTCACCGAAATAGCAGATCCAACCTGCCCAACCCGGCCTGCGGACCCAGTTAAAAACCCCAACCTGCTCGCCAACCCGCGGGTCGACCCGCGGGTTGCAAACCGTTTGACCCGAATGGGTCAAACGTTCGACCCGTCCCGGGTCGACCGTTGACCCGCGGGTCGAACGGGTCGCAAAAAATCTGTGCCCAACAACACTGTTGTCCAGAGCCCATCAACGGCTCTAATGGCCGTTTATTTGGGTTTTTTTGGTTTTTTTTTGTTTTTTTGTTATTTTAACCATATAAATATCCCTCAAAATTCCATCAAAAAATTCATAAAAATCTCTCTTACTCTCTCTACTATTATATCAAAAAATTCATAAAAATCTCTCTTACTCTCTCTACTATTATAACTCATTTCTAAGCAATTTGTGAACAATTGAAGTATTGAACAAGCAATTCTTGAAGGCATATACACGATCAAATTCCGATCGTATCGAAATCAAAATTCAACAACGTCTTCAACTCTTCAACTCTCGTCTAACTCCAATTCCGGAATCGCTTCAATTCTCCTTCAAGCTCTCCTGAACACTTCTTCAACTCTCCTTGAAGCTCTCCTGAACACTTCAATTCCGGAATCGCTTATTTCTACTTCTACTTCTATTCTTATCTTCACGGATTTTTTTATATACACGTATCCACGGTGAACGGTATCAAAATTTCATACCTCTCTTCTTATTTAATTTTTGTTGTAGTTATAATTTTTGTTGGTTTTTTTATCTTCTCTATCTCAACCCTCTTGTTTTCTAGATTTTTTTTATAACTCATCGCTCCAACATTGTATAGTTTTTTTTACATACATTACTACATTATGTGTAGATCAAGCGGTAGCGGTCGTAGCCAAAGTGGGCAAGATTCCACCGACACTTCCCGTAGGCCACCAATTGTCCCAATTAGTGAGCCCGCCGAAGAGTACCATGATCCTCCTACCCAACAATGGGGTACACACAATGAGGTTAAGAGACATACAATTAGAAGAAGAAGAACAACAACAACAACCAACCGAAACAACACAATCCCGTAGTGGTAGGAAAAGTAGAGGGGAAAGTAGTGATTGGCATAAATTTTACGATTTTATCCCGGACGAAGAAAATTCGGGTATAGGTTTGAAAGTTTGTAAAACATGTTCTAAAGCATACAAATTCAAGAGGGGTGATGGTACCGGTACAATTAGTAGGCACATCCAACATAACCATAAAGAACTTCTTGTTGACCTACCTAGCCAACAAAAAATCAAGATAGCCACCCTTATGATCCCGATCTTGTTCATCGGGAAATGGCCCGATTAGTAATAAAGGAAGAGTTACCATTTTCCTATCCCAAAAGTAGGGATTTGAAAAAATTTAATCAAACGGCCTTAAACCCTCATTTTAGAAGAATCCCGAGAAATACTTGCAAATCGGATTATTTTAAAGTGTACAATAAAATGAAGGATGCTTTGATTGCAATTTTATGGAGTTTAACTTGTAGAGTTAGTTTAACTTCGGATTATGGGACGGGTGTCAACAATATTTCAATGATGGGAATAACCTGTCATTGGATCGACAATGATTGGATTCTTCAAAAAAGAATCATATCACTTGCCGCGTTGCCCTATCCCTATAGTAGCGCTGAAATAGCAAACCTTATTTTAGAAATTTGTGATATTTTTCATATTTGCGATAAAATTATGTATATTAGTTTTGATAATGTATCTAACAACAATGCAGCAATTACTACTTTAAAATCCGCATTAAACCATCTATCTGACAATATTTTTCATATTAGATGTGCATGTCATATTTTAAATTTATGTGTTCAAGATGCATTAAAAATAGCCGATCCATATATGCTTAAAATTAGAAATTGTGTATATTTTATTGCATTAAGTCCTAGCGTATTTCAAGAATGGAAAAATTGGTGTAGGATTTCAAATGTACATTTTAGAAGATTTTCAAAGGATGTTAAACACCGATGGAACTCTACTTTTTCTTTACTAGATGTTGTTACCGAATATAAAGTAGTTGTAAATGATTTTTGTATCGCAAAAAATATGCCAAATTTTGAAATGACTCCCACCAATTGGTTTTATACCAAATATTTGTTGAAATTTTTAGAACCTTTTAAAACCGCAACTTTAAAATTTTCAAAATCATTTGAAACTAGTTCTAGTAGCATTTTTATTTCAATAGTTACTATGATGCAAACATTTAACGAAATGTTAAATGATGCTTATGTTGGTGATATTGTAAAACCTGCATACAAAAAATTTTTGAAGTATTTTTATCTTCTTCCTATGTTGATTTGTGTTGCTACCATTATGGATCCTCGTATCAAATTAGATGGTACGAAGAGTTTGATTGAAATATTTTTTGCATTACTTAGGAAAAATGTAGAAATAGAAATAGAAATTGATTGCACTTCTTTTTTAGTTAAATTTGAATCTACATTAAATAACTTGTATGATTATTATGATAGAGCTTTTGCTTCTAGTAGTACAACTTCTGTAATTAGTTCTTCTTCTGGTAGTTCCAAAGGTAAGGGTAAGAGTAAATTTGATGATAGAACATTTAATTTACTTGCACAAATTCAATCTAAAAAACCTAGGACTAATCAACTAAATGAATTAAATTGGTATAACCAACAAGCTTCTGAGTCTTCTTCTTCTTCACTAGATATTTTACAATGGTGGAAAAACCATGAATACACTTATAGTATTCTTAAATATATGGCTAAAGATTTAATTACTCCTCCTGTCTCTACAGTTGATTCTCAAAGTGTATTTTCTTCAAGTGGCAGGGTTCTAACTGATTATAGGAATCGCTTGAAGTCCGACTCGTTAGAGATGCTCGTTTGTACAGAAGACTGGCTGAAGGCTAAAGATAGGATACAAGGAAAAACATTATCTACGTCCACAAGTGGGAGCAACTCGTCAGAAGAAGAAGAACAACAACAACAACAATAGGCTCAATAGCAACCAAAATGAAGAATTCAATACCAACAACTGAACAACAACAAGTCAACAACAATAATTTTGAAGGCCACCAACTTGAAGACAAATGTAAATAGATAAAAAAAATTGTATTAGATCTTTGCTTGTTATTTCAAATTATAGATATTGAAGTAAATTGAAATTGTATATTAGAAATATGTTTATAAAACAAATTTGTGAATTATTTATTTCTTATTAGAAATTGTGAAACTTGTATAACTTCAAATCATATGAATAATATTTCAAATTTTTTGGGCAATTTCAGTCTTACAATCTTATTATTATTATTATTATTATTATTATTATTATTATTATTATTATTATTATTATTATTTTAAGGTTTTAAAATTTAAAAAAAAAACCTATCTAAACGGGCCAGCCCGCGACCCGACCCGAACCGACCCGGGTTGGACCCGAAAGGGTTCACGGGTTGGGCGGGTCACCATTTCTACTTTTTGACCTGGCCTGTCCGGCCCGGTTAAGCAACCAACCCGGCCCGAACCCGCCCAAGTCAACATTCAACGCAGGCGGGTCCGACCCGGCCCGGCCCTTTCAACCCGATTGCCAACCCTAGCTGACATCGTCAATGCCGAGGAGGATGGATATAGGTGCGCTCTCAAGCACATCGGGGTGAAGCACCCGGAGATTGACCTCAGCGGCTTCAGCATCGATGGCCTACGCGGTGACACTATTGCTCTCGCGACTGAATGGAATTTGGAAAATCACGAGCTGATCCGTCTTGCCCCTGCGGTTGAGGAAGAGCACCTTATACCAACCGTCGAGAAGGAGTCCACCTCCAGGCAGTAGTGATAAGTCATTTGTATTTTTTCCTTCTTACGGACTGACCACCGCACTTGTATTCGACTTTTATTAAATGAATAAAATGTGTTTGCCCCCTTATTTTAAATTTAGTATTCTCTGTTCCTAGCTCCCGAGCTGAAGGCTTGAGGTCCTCGACCTGCCACACCCCGGGCCGTTGGCCTGGATATTGATTTTTCGACGGCAGGACCAGCCTCGGTTACCATGCCAAGGGAGTGGCGAGGTGTGATAGTTTGAGGTATCCTTTGTGAGGGTCGACCTCAGATGCCACGATGAGGATGAGAGAGCCAATAACCTGGGAGACTTTTCCTCTCGAGGATCGACCTTGGACACCATGCCAAAGGCAAGCTGGGGCGATATGTTGAGGAAGTCATATGCCTTACGAATGGCAACATGAAATGCCACGTGGACTTGCTTGCATCATCCTCCTTAAGAATCGTGGTAACTATTGATCTTGGAGTTGGAGCATTGTCCGCAATAAGTGACGTGGGTTAGAGCTCACCATAAAGTCACTTATAAATAGCCCACACCTCGAAAGATTCCCCAATAAAAGTTCTTTTTTTTTCGATGGCTGAGATGCTGGGGGGTGTTCGCCCTACTATCCGAGTATTTGGCCCTGAGGGGATCGGTGTTCAGGTTTGCCGCCACGGGGTACTTGTCCCGGGTTCTGAGATCTGAGGCTTTACCTACCGAGTCCTGTAGGGCAAAAATGTTGCTTGATTGTGTCCCTTTATGACGTGGTGGTGTTTGTTCGGCTGGGGCACTTGGTGCTGATGGAGTCGACTCAGAGGGGATCGGAAAAGATTGGGGTACTCCGTGTTGAACTTCGTCACTTGTATCCTGGGTTTCGAGATCTGATGTATTTCTCTGAACTCCAGGGACCTGGCCAAACAGATTTATCCCTTTGTAGAGTCCATTTGCATCATCCATTGCCGGCCCCTGGGCGGAGGTGGTGATCCGGTGCTTGTTCATCGGCGAGGCTTCTTCTGTGTACTTTGTGTACACTGATGTGGCTTCCAGAACGTAGGACTTGCCATCAAGGAGGCGACTATCAAGGTAGGCACTTATGGCTGGTCCATGTGGGCGGAATGGTAGCCTTCTCGCCTATCCGAGCCAGTCGGCCTTCTACCGCCTGGCTCGTATGATGCCTCTTCTGCGCCTCAAAGGTATGGGGAAATTAGGGTTGAAGCGAGAGGTCAATTATAAGAGTGTCGAGCGAGACAAGTGGTCGATTGTAAGGGTGTCAAATGAGACAAGAGGTCGGTTGTGAGAGTGGTTTAATTTGCCAACTGTGAACTGGCCACCTGTAACGCCCGTGCCCCAAGCTCAGACAATTTATACGATTTATCAGAAAAATTATTTATAGTATAATACAACTGCTAACCACAGGCTACTTCTCAAAAGGTGGTTAACCAGATTGGTGACTCTTGATCATAGGCTATATTATTTATTATTATTTTATCCTAGTTCAATTCCCGATATGGGACAAATTTATACATTATCTCTCTCTTTCTTTCCTCGCGAAATGCATAGGAGTAGCCAGCTGTGGCCCCCACGCCAAGTCAGCCGAAGGGACTGCGTCAGCAGCTCACCATCTCCACTAAGGTGGGCCCCTCCTACGTGCTGGCCACGTCAGCACAAAACCAAGCAGCCAATGCTGCTTCTTTTTATACCGGGTGGGCCCCCCCAAATTTCAAGTTAATAGCCACTATGTCATCACCTCTTATTATATATATATATATATATATATATATATATATATATATATATATATATATATATATATATATATATACTATTATAGATATTTTGAAATTAAGGGGTGTTACACCACCACCTTTATTGTAATAGCTCTGTTTAATAAAAAAAACTTTTGCTTTAGTCCTGTGTGCAAAATCACTCTCTAATGAATAGGTCGGTGCTAAGCCGCACTGGTTGAGTCGATTTTGTTGAATTCTTTTTCTGAATTGACGTGCCTGAGGAAAACAAGTCTCAGAAAGGTCTTGGTGACATTGGGGTCGACCCCCTAACCAACGGAACGAATACGAGGAGAAATCCTCGATGTCTTTTGTTGCAAGCCTTCGGCCACGGACACCTCACCAAGGGATGAAACCAAGGGGAGATCTTGATCGAAGACCTCGAGGTCGGATACCAAACTGAGGAAACAGACCCGTGTAGGAAGCTTCATGATTCTAGTGTCATGCTTCGTCATCACATGTCATGCCGAAGTGTGAGCCCGAGGTGAAATCTTTGAGAGGTTTTGGTGGAAAGCATCGGGGTCGGACGCCAAGTCAAATGAAAAGGCACGCGGAGAGGTCTTCACAATTTTTGTAAGGTTCGACCTCGGATGCCCACTGAGGTGTGAGCCCGAGATAAGGTCTTTGAGAGGTTTCAGCGAGGAGGCTCGGGATCGGATACTACGCCGAGGCTCCATCGTCTCTCTTGAAAGGCCACGTGACTCGACACGTGTTGCCCTACATAACCATTTGAGGAATTCGAGGTGCCTAGGAAGTTGTTGCATTATCTGCAAAAAAATGGGGGGAGTTCGGGGAGTTCTCTATGATGCCTATAAGTTCCCTCATCCTTAGGTGACTTGATCACAAATCCCATAAGCTCAATCTGATGACTTCCCAGTTGGTCTACTCTTATACACTTCGATGTGTCCTCTGGATGGCAGTCCGAGGGTCGAAGGTGGTAGGGAACAGTCTGAGAAGATAGAGTTCAACCCGACCGGGATTGGTGTCCAACCGAGGGACTTCACGCTTGTCCCATGTTTCGAGATCTGAAGTTTTTCCCACCGAGTTCTGAGGAGCGATGAAGTCATGCCGGAGCTGATAAATGAGAGTTCCCCTCATCAGATAACTCTTCATCCTCATACTTCACGTACTCTAATGTGGCTTCAGGGTTGATAGGTTGTGCTAAGATCCATCGACCCTTGCCGCGCGTTGGTTTAGCTCCTTCTGGTTCCGAGAGACAGGCTTTTCATATTGCCTCTCTTGTACAATCCGGAGCTTGGGGCCAGGCCTGCAGCACTGATCCTCAAGAGACTCTTGTGCCTCGGAGGAGATCGGCGAGTTAATCCCTTGTAGGGATAATTGACCAGGTATCATTCATCGTCATCGCCTTCCATTTTATGATTCCTTTTCTGTGCTTGAGGCCTTGGAGACGGTGATAGACCGAGGCAACCATGCGATAGCAGGCCGATGGCGACAACTAGGACTGAAGAGCGAGATGACCATGTGATCGTAGGCCGATGGTGGAAACTGGGACTCAAGAGTGAGACGACCATGTAACGTAGGCTAATGGTGGAAACTGGGACTAAGCGGGATGACCCTATGAGTTTATCTCACTTGTAGTTTAATTTGCCAATTGCGGACTTTCCACCGCCCCCTTGTAATGGTTTTGCCTTAATGAATTAAATGTATGTTCGTATCATCTTATTACATTCTTTCGAACGAATAATGTGAGGCTATTCGGGGGGATCCAAGGGATTTGAGGCAAGGCCTAGAGGTCGAGTAGTGGACTGGCCGATGAGTCCTAAGAGCAAGTCCGAGAGACGTTTAGGAAGTTTTCCCCGCTGTCTCGGCGTTGGAAGCCACACCGAGAAGTGGATCAGAGGAGAGTTCCAAGGAGTTTGTTCCATTGTGTCAATGTTGGATGGCACACCAAGAAGGGAGTCCAAAGAAAGTTCCAAGGAGTTTGTTCCACTATGTCGGCGTTGGAGACCACACCGAGGAGTGGATCCAAGTAGTTCCAAGGAGTTTGTTCCACTGTGTCAGCTTCAGATGCCACGCTGAGGAGTGGATCCAAGAAGAGTTCAAAGGAGTTCGTTCCACTATGTCGGCGTCGGACTGCACACCAAGGAGTGGATCCAAGGACAGTTCGAATGAGTTTGTTCCACTGTGTCGGCGTCAGATGCCACACCGAGGAGTGGATCCAAGGAGAGTTCCTAGGAGTGTTCATGTGCATTCTCGACATCGGATACAATGCCGAAGGGTTGATACTAGGAGAGGCAGTTGTTGCAAGAACTCATTTTGTTGGATTTATAAATTTCTGAATTTGAAATGAAATTTTATTCATTTTCTGCTGCCCATAGGCGAGCTCTTACTACATTTTCTAGCCTTTGTTGCTTGGTTACAAGTAGGGGCCGCTATGGGCCTTTGTGGAACTTCATTAAGTGCTCCGCATTCCATGTACTCTTGACTACCCTCCCCTGGGGTCTTCAAGTTGGTATGTTACTGGGCGTACCACTTTGGAGACCTTATACGGGCCTTCCAAGTTAGGAGCCAGTTTTCACTTCTTTCTCGGCTCTGAAATCTCGAGTCGTCCGAGAATGAGATTGCCTTCTTTGATGTTAGCAGGTCAGACCTTCTGATTATAAAAGCGTTATACCCTTTGTTAGTAGATACTCCTTCTGATGGATGCCCTTTCGCGGACTTCGTCGAGGAGGTCCAGGTTAGCCTTGAGGACATCTGAATTTGTGTTATCTTCAAAGCTCATAATCTGCGGGGATGGCATCCTGACTTCCAGGGGGATTGTCTCCTCGGTGCCAAAGGTCAGGTTGTAAGGGGACTCGCCCGTAGGAATTCTCTTGGTCGTGCAATAGGACCACAGTATGATGGGTAGCTTGTTGACCCACAATCCCTTAGGAGACTTGTCCAATCTCTTCTTGAGGCCCTCGAGGATCCGGCGGTGTGAGATTGAGGAGAACCATGCTGGATTCCTAGGTCTTCACAAAAATTGTGGAAGCCTTTACCAATGAATTGGGTGTCGTTTTCGGTCATAAGTATCCGAGGAATCCCAAATCGACAGACAGTCTGCTTCCAAAAGAGTTTTTGGGCCTGATGCTCGGTGATAGTGGACAGGGGCTCCGCCTCGACCCACTTTGTGAAATAGTCGATAGCCATGATGTGGAAGCGCCTTTGGCCAGTTTCTGTAGGAGACGGGTGTAATATCCCGGACGGATATTACCGTATATAAATTATTATTTTATTATTATTTTATTATTATTTTGTTTTAATTCCAAAATTAGAATATTTTGGTAATTTTTCGCCGGTTTGTCCACAAACATTGTCTACGCGCATATATCGGTCGGTGTACATCCGAAATACATCAAATTTGTAGCGCGATCCTCCAAATTGATAATAAAACTTATTTTATTATTATTTTCAAATTAAACTATTTATGGGGATTATATAAGGATTTTTTGTATACACATACATGTACACATACATACATTTGTATGGTACCTAATACATTATACAAAAAATGTAGTATGTATCCTTGGACAATGTACTCATTCTTGTCATGACAATTTAACTAGATGGTTAGGGTTTGATTAGGAGGCTTAATCTAGGGTTGTATGCATGAGAAGATTAAAACCCCTTCCAGAAACCCTCACATAACACCTCCACCACATAACACCATACCACACCCATACCTCCACCTCATCCCTACCCCCCCTAGGAGCATGGCCGGCCCCCAATTCATGGGAGGTCCTTTTTACAAATGTGTGCATGCACATTTGCACTCTCCACCCTTCTCTCCACCTATAAATACCCCCTTCCTCCACCTTTGTCTCATTTTAGAAAGATCAAAAAGAAAGAAAGAAAGAAAGAAAAAGAAAGAGAGAACAAAGACTAACTTGAGAGTTCTCTTTGTAGGTGTTCTTAGGAGTTCTTAGAAGCTAAGGGGAAGGAGAAGGAGCATAGGCTAGTCCTTCCTACAAAAAGAACAAGGTGGGGGTTTCTCTTTTGTTTGATTGTTTGTTTGTATTGTTGTTTTGATGATTTTTCTTCTTCTTATCCTCCTTGTTTTGTTTCTTTTGTTCTTTAAGAATGGTTTGTTGTGAAGATGTTGTGGTATGTGGTACTTATTTTTGTATGTTTGTGAATGGTTAAAGGTAATAACCACATAAAAAGAAAAGAAACAAATGGTAGTGTTAAATACACATAAAGATTAAATCTTTAAAGTTCTAGTTGTTGTTTGTGTTTGTTATTGGACTAAAATGACATAAGGCATATGAACTTGCACATACAACCGATTGGGGTTGTAGGACATGAATATGAACTATACATAAAGCATATGAACATTTTATACAACCATTTTTGGTTGTAGGACTTGTATTAATCATGGACTAAAAAGATAAGCATATGGTTGGTTGAACCAAATGAAGGTTCTTACCTTATTTTTATTATTGTTGTTTTCTTTTATAATCTTAAAAAGAACCTAAATTAGATGTTATTTCTAATTATGAAAAAGAAATTAATTTAAATCACTAGTTGTAGAATGAATAAAAAGATCTCTTTTTTTATGATCACTAGTAATAAATAAATGCTAATAAAGGTTAGTAGACGTTTAAGTAGTAGTAGTATGTTGTTAAAATAAAGTAGTAGTAGCATGTGGTTAAAATAAAGAAGTAGTAGTAAGTGTTAAAAGAAGTAGTAGTAGATAGTTGTATGTTATGTTCTTGGTTAAAATGAAGTAGTAGTAGTAGTAGATAGTTGTATGTTATGTTCTTGGTTAAAATGAAGTAGTAGTAATAGTAGATAGTTGTATGTTATGTTCTTGGTTAAAATGAAGTAGTAGTAGTAGTAGATAGTTGTAGATGTTTATGTTATATTCATGGTTAACATAAAGTAGTAGTAATAGTAAATATTAAAAGGAAGTAGTTGTAGATGGTTATGATATGTAAAATATTACTAGCTATTCATGATTAGAATAAAGTAGTAGTAGTTGATGCTCATGTTTTAAGTAAAGTAGTGTAATAAATGTTCATGTTAAATAAGTAGCATTAGTAGATGTTTACAAATTTGTATTAGATGTTCATGTTTAAATAAAGTTTTAGTAGAGGTTTATGTTCAAATAAAATTGTAGTAAACGTTATGTTTCAATAAAGATGATAGATGTTCATGCTTCATGCTAAGTTAGTATCATGCCTAGATAGTTGTAGGAAAATTCATGCACCATTGTTGTTCATGCTTGGTTAGTAGACATATATGCTTAGAATGTTGTAGGATTCATTTTAAAATTATCTACCATGCTTAGAAGTATTATTTATGCTTAGAATGTTGTAGGATTCATTCTAAAATTATCTACCATGTTTTAGGAGTGATATTTATGCTTAAAATGTTGTAGGATTCATTCTAAAATTATCTACCATGTTTAGAAGTATTATTTATGCTTAGAATGCTGTAGGATTCATTCTAAAATTATCTACCATGTTTAGAAGTATTATTTATGCTTAGAATGGTGTAGGATTCATTCTAAAATTATCTACCATGCTTAGAAGTATTATTTATGCTTAGAATGTTGTAGGATTCATTCTAAAATTATCTACCATGCTTAGAAGTGTTATTTATGCTTAGAATGTTGTAGGATTCATTCTAAAATTATCTACCATGCTTAGAAGTATTATTTATACTTAGAATGTTGTAGGATTCATTCTAAAATTATCTACCAGGCTTAGAAGTGTTATTTATACTTAGAATGTTGTAGGATTCATTCTAAAATTACCTATCATGTTTAGGAATGTTATACTTGTTGTAGGATTGATGCTTAATTAATCTACCATGCTAGAAATGTTGTAGGTTAATTACCAAGTAAATACTATGCTATCTAAATCTATCTATACTTAGATGATTGTAAGAAAGTAGTATACCATGCTAGTTTCATTTATCTAGGCTTAGATAGTTGTACGAAAGTGGATATCATGATATATAAATTTATCCATGCTTACATGCTTATAGGAAAGTTATATACCATGCTAGATCAAATAAATATTCATGCTTACATGATATCCATGCTTGGATAAGTATATGTTCATGCTATGTTAGTAGATGATCATGCTTAATCATTATTCATGCTAAGTTAGTAGATGTCATGCTAATTATTGTCTATGTTAAGTTAGTAGATGATCATGCTTAATCATTATTCATGCTAAGTTAGTAGATGTCATGCTAATTATTGTCTATGTTAAGTTAGTAGATGATCATGCTAATGATTGTTTATGTTAAGTAAATGGTATCCATGCTAATGATATTCATGCTCAAAATATAGTAGATACTCATGCTTAAATTGAGGTAACTATCCATGGTTAGTTGTAGCGATTTTTATGTTATGTTCTATCCATGCTAGAATTGTTGTAGAAACTCATGCTATGTTATAGGTTGATACTTAACTAGTATACATGACTAGAATGTTACTAAAATGTACACCATGCCATATGTCAATGTTAAAGTAGCATACAATGTCTAGGAATGAGGCATGCCATGCTAAAGTTTAAATGCATGCTTAGAATGTTGTAGGATTAATGTTAGAAGACCTACCATGTCTTGGAATGTTGCATGTTCATACTAGTTATATATCCATGCTCGGGTCATAGTGATTAGTCACGATAAGTAGTAAGCATTCACGTTCAAGTTATAACCTATGATTGACCGTAGTGGACTTCATATCTAGATCGTAGTGGTTTTCATGCTAAGATTGATATAAGTACATGCTTAATCATATCCGTACTTAGGAGTATTGTGGTGAGTGGTTGTGTTATATGATTAGATTGTCGTAGGAAGATGCTTGCAATTGTATGCCATACTTAAGGCGCTATAGGTTGAAGTAATAAGGATTGGGAAGACCACTAGAAATAGTTAGTTGATAAAGGCTGTTATGTCGCCTTTGGTTCTTCCTTAGTAAAATACCGATCATAGACTATTAGTAGATTCTTCTGTTGCTTCTAATAATAGAAGATCAAGTTTGCTAGTAAGCACGTTGGTTGCTTTTAAGATTGATTACCTGTATGGTTGTTTGCATATGGTTGTGCTCGTACGTGGCTCGACTAGCCTGTATGTAGCTGTGGGTCTCATACGTAGTCTATTCGGCTTGTATGTAGGTTATTGTCTCGTACGCGTCCCGACCGGCCCGTGCATAGCTGTTGGTCTCATACACGGCTTATTTGGCTGGTATGTACGTGGTTATCTCCTACGAGGCCCGCCTGGCTCGTAGGTAGTTATTGTTTCATACGTAGCTTATTGGCTCGTATGTGGTTGTTTCTCGTGTATAGCGTGTTAGCTAGTACACAGTTCGTTGTGCTCGTCTAAGGTGATATTACTACCCTAAGGGCTATCGACCATCAAGACATATGCTTTCTTACCCTAAGGAACTGTGGAGGAGTCACTCCTTGTGTACCGCCGAATCTTAACCAGTGTAGGTTGATCGAGGACCAGAGTATAGACGGAATCCAAGTTTAGGGTAGCGGTATGCATGTATATTCGCACGGCTGAGGTCTTGGATCGATAGGCCATGAACCGGATTCTGAGGGATTCTGGTAAATCTAGGTTGAGCAGCCTAGTAGAGTTATCTTGCAAGGTCTAATTTAAGACCTAGCATGTGGTAATACAATATTGTCACCCCCAGGATTATTTAGAGCTAGGGACATCATTAGGGTAGTGACTTATAAAAATCATTTACTTAGACCCTTGCCGGAAGGAGAGGAGTTGGTTGTAGGGGACGCCTCACGACCTACTTGCCCCTTAGGGCAGATCTTAGGTGGTGTTATCGGGTTGTACCTTCCTGTCAAAAGGGATACGTACGATGCCTTCTCACAAGTTGGGGACATGGGTTGCGTATCCTGATTGTTAATTCCTGAAGTGCCATGATAAGGCGGGCGGAGCTAGGGGGGATGGACCCCCGGAACTCCGTCAGGTCCTATGCCAAGAGGGCGAACAGGCCATGGACTACGGTCCGACCAGGGGGCGGCAGGGGGCTCCCCTGTTAGCAGTATCCCCGACGGTTCGTCAGGTTTTTGAGTGAGGTCCGGTAGCCGGATAGCAGTGGCAACATGGACTCCACTGGCGAAATGCATTAATGGGACTTGACCACGTCTGCAACCTCATCAGTCACGTTGTATCTGTCAGGAACAGGTTTTGTACAATTAGAATTCATAACGCGGGTTTAAATCCCTATATATGGAGAAAACGGCTTGAGATGGGGCGCATGTAGTATGGGATGCATGTTGCTTCGGAGACTCGCTGACATTAGAATAGGGAGCATCCTAGTTCTATTTAAATATCGCATTAGAGTCTAGTCATAGCACTTACGAACACTTAAACTACACCAACACCATTGCTGTATTGTGTATGTTGTTTGGGAGATTCGCTGCTATATGATCAGGCTTTAAGCGTCAGTGAATACTGACGTCTCCACTTCCATAGGTACTGGATCACCGAAGTACAAAGGCGAGATGGCAAGGAAAGCAAGGAGTCAGTGTTATGTTTAGTTCCGCTGCAGTATATGTACTGATTATCTATTAGTTAAGAAGTACTCAAGTGAGAGTTACCAAGTGTTGTTCTTCATTCCTTGTACTCTGATGTAAGATGTTGAAGGTTGTAATACTTGGAAATGTAAAGGTAATATTGTAACTCTATTGTAATGTATTGCAATTGTATAATGTTCAGACTTGTAATACATTGGTATTGAATAAAAAAGTTTTAAATTCTCCTGTTTTTTCTGTGTATTGTGACTAATTGAAGAAAAGGTCTTGGCTCGTGTCACGGTTTCCCAGTATTGGAAATCGGGGTGCTACAACGGGGACCTAGTGATAGTGGCCAAGGGCTTAGCCTCGACTCACTTTGTGAAATAATCGATAGCCACGATGAGGAAGCGCATTTGGCTTGTTGCTCTTGGAAATGGGCCGACTAGATCCATCCCCCACATAGCAAAGGGAGCCGGGCCAGCCAATGACTTGAGCTCGGCCTGGGGTGAATGTTTGACCGAAGAGAATTTATTGCATGGACCGAATTTTTTCACGAGTTCCTGAGCATCTCGTAGGAGGGTCAGCCTGTACTTCCCCCTTGTTGAGTACCTGCCTTGCGACTGATCTGCTACCCATATGACAACCTCTGATCCCCCCGGTAGGGTACCTTTCTTGAGTCTCTTCAAGTGCATACTTGGCTTCCTCTGATGTCAAGCATCGGAGGTAAGGTCTGCCATCAATCTTTGTGTACAAGCTCTTGAAGAGCATGCCATCGACGAGCACAAACCTCTCTGCCCTGGTCCGAACTTTTCTGGCTTCGGACAGATCCTGTGGAAGTTCCCCATTTCTTAAGTAATTCAAGATCGGGTCCATCTAAGTCCCGACCTCCGCAAGAAAATCTAGGCAGAGGACTTCGGATTTCTCGATGCTGGGTCTTAGGAGGACCTCTACCAGGACTCTGTGGTCAAGGCCTTCGAAGGAGGAGGATTCCAACTTGGATAAGGCATCGGCCTAGTTGTTATGCTCCCAAGGGATTCAAGTAATGGTAGCGTCTGTGAAGTCAGCTAAGAGGGGCTTGATGTGTTCCAAATATTGGACCCCTTGAGTGTCTCGAGCTTCATATTCATCGTAGACCTGGTTGATGATGAAATGGGAGTCGTTGAAGGCTTTTATCCATTTAGCCCCGGCCTTTCAGGCTAGGAGAAGCCTGACGGTTAGTGCCTCATTCTTCGCTTCGTTGTTGGATGCTTTAAAACCGTCCGAGGCCACTTAAAATAACTCTGACTCTGCTACGCTCTTAACAAGATGATTCATCCACGTAAAACTCCCAGAGGCAACTTTAAGATGGAGTTGAACATTAAACTTGTTGCTTGTGCCCAAAAAGTTTTTTAGAGGCAACTCTGTAATGGAGTTGAACGTTTGAATTTATAGTTTGCACTCAGCAAGTTTATAGAGACAACTCTTTGATCGAGTTAATTTAGATCTTACTGTTTGTGCCCAGCAAGTGATTAGAGACAATTCTAGTGCGGCGTTGGACACTGAGCCTATTGCATGAAGTTAAGGGGTTGTTGGAAGGACGCGAGGAAAGAGCGAGACATTGACTTCATTATTTAGAGTTGACGAGTTGTTGACGAAGCTCGAGCAAAGAGCAGCGCGTTGAACTCGTCATATGGAGCTGATGACGAGTTGTTGTCGCAGCTCGAGCAGAGAACAAGGCATTGAGCTCTTCGTATGGAGCTGACGAGTTGTGGACGGAGCTTGAGTGGTTAGCAAGGCATTGTACTCGTTGTTTGGAGTCAACGAGTTTTTGATGGAGCTCAAGTGGTGAGCAGGGCATTGAACTCGTTATTTGGGGATGAGTTATTGATGGAGTTCGAGCAGTGAGCAGGGCATCGAACTCGTTGTTTGGAGTCAACGAGTCATTGATAGCTCGAGTGATGAGGAAGGCATCGAACTCATTGTTTGGAGTCAACGAGTCATTGATGGAGCTCGAGCGGTGAGCAAGACGTTGAACTTATTTTTTAGAGGCAACGAGTTATTGACGCAGCTCGAGCTAAGAGTGGCTTTGGACGCATCGTATGGAGCTGAAGAGTTGTTGATGGAGCTCGAGCGTTGAGCAAGGTGTCGAACTCATTGTTTAGAGACAACGAGTTAGTGGTGAGCAGTGTCGAACTCGTTGTTTGGGGTCAACAAGTTGTTGATGGAGCTTGAGCGGTGAGCAAGGCGTCGAACTCATTGTTTGGAGTTAACAAGTCGTTGATGGAGCCTGAGCAATAAAGAAGGCATCGAACTCATTGTTTAGAGTCAACAAGTTGTTGATGGAGTTCGAGCGGTGGGCAAGGCATCAAACTCATTCTTTAGAGTCAACAAGTTGTTGATGAAGCTCGAGCTAAGAGTATGTATTTGGACTCGTCGTATGGAGCTGACGAGTTGTTGACGGAACTCGAGCTTGAGTGGGTGTTGAACTCGTTGTCTAGAGTAAATGAGCTTTTGACGTAACTTGAGCGGTGAGCAGGGCGTTGAACACGTTGTTTGGATTCCACAAGTTATTGATGGAGCTTGAGAGATGAGAAAGACGTCTAACTCATTGTTTGTATCTAATGAATTGTTGCTGGGGCTCGAGTGATGTGCGCAGCGTTTGACGGAGTTAGAACTTGTCTGTCTTGTATCGAGCTAGTTGTAGGAGCAACTCTAAGGAAGAGTTGGAGTCCGAACTTGTTGTATAGGTGTTCAGCAAGTTGTAGGAGCAACTCTAAGGAATCCATGATAATGGACTTCTAATCTGTCTTTACGGAAATTTAATAAGTTTTAGGAACAGGTCGAATGGTGAGTTGAGCTCTGAACATGCTTGGTTGCAGGTTGCTAAAGCAACTCCGAGCCATGGGTATGGATTCCGAACTTTTTAGTTTAGGGATTTAATAGGTTGTAGGAGCAGAACGAATGGTGAGTTAAGCTCTGAACATGCTTGATTGCACGTTGCTAAAGCAACTCCGAGTCATGAGTATGGACTTCGAATTTGTTGTATGGGTCCTTCAGTGAATTATGTGAGTCATGTCGAATGGCGAGTTGAGCTCCAGGATTGCTTGTTTGCAGGCTTGTTGGAACAACTTTGATCCATGATTTTGGGTCTCTAATCCGTCTTTAAGGGTTTTAACAAGTTTCAGGAACAGATCGAATGGCGACTTGTGCTCTTATCCTCCTTGTATGCAGGTTCCTAAAGCAACCCCGAGCCATGGATATGGATTCCAAATTTTTTAGTTTAGGGATTTAATAGGTTGCAGGAGCAAATCGAATGGCGAGTTGAGCTCTGAACGTGCTTATTGGAGGTTGTAAGAGCAACTGTGAGCCTTGGATATGGACTCTGAGCTTACTGTATGGGTCTTTCAGCGAATTATGAGAGTTGCATCGAATGGCGAGTTGACCTGCAAGCGTGCTTGTATTTAGGTTTCATGGAGCAACTCCGATCCATGATTTTGGGCCTCTAATCAGTCTTTAAGGAATTTAACAAATTTCAGGAACAGATCGAATGGCGAGTTGTGCTCTGAACCTGGTTGCAGGTTGCTAAAGCAACTCCGAGCTATGAATATGGATTCTGAACTTGTTAGTTTTGGGATTTAATAGGTTGTAGGATCATATCAAATGGTGAGTTGAGATTTGAACGTGCTACATTGCAGGTTGCTAGAACAACTCTGAGTCATGGGTATGGACTCCAAACTAGTCGTTAAAGTATAACGAGTAAGATCGAATGGCGAATTGAGATCTGAACTTGCTTTGTAGCAAATTGCTAGATCAACTCCGAGCCACGGGTATGGACCCCAAACTCATCTTATAAGGAGCTTTTAATGAGTTTTTTTGGTGTCGATTCTAGCTATAAGTTTGGCACTTAATTCATTGTTTGCATCCAGCGAAGTGTACACAATCTTTGAAAAGATAAATGACTGATTTTATTGAAAAGTAAACTAAGTGGCTCCTCTAAAGGTTGGCATTTATTACATGCAGTGACCCGTAGTGAAAGTGGTATTTATTGAAAAATAAAACTAAACAGCTGCTATAGTGGCTAGTCTTTATTGCAAAATATTAAAACTATATAGAGGAGGAGGGAGTTAAGCGCCCTTGTTGAAATTCACGAGGTGTTCCTCATTCCAAGTCCCTGCTGTTATGTCCTTGCCCCCCGGCCTTCAAGTTGATGAGCCGCTAGGCGAACAACTTGGTAAACCTTGCCTGGACATGCCTGTTTTGGAGTAAGCCTGTCCTTATTTTGCAGAAAGAATGGGAGATCTTCAAGTTCACCAATGCATTTAGGCAAGGACTATTTATTTCCATCCAATGAGCGGAGTCATTTCGGGCAGAGGATTTAGGTTTATTACTGTATTATGAGTAGGATGAATTCGGACCTGATAGGAGATGCTTTGGTAGGTTTGGATATTCTTGGCAGGAGTGTCTAGGGCATTAGCTCCAAACTCATTCACAAACTCGAAGTTACTATGATTGCTTTCTGGTAGTAGCTCTATGACATCGAAGGGGAGAACTGAGCCCCCCATTGTGGTGGTGTAGCATGCGTGTTTTGTTGGTTCCCTACAACTTGGCCTACGCCTACTGTTGTCGGGAACTTCATCTTCATGTGATAAGCGGAAGCAAATGCATGAAATACCACCATGCCCGAACGGCCAAATATTACATTGCATGCGGCTTTGACGTCGACTACCATAAAGTCCAATGCTTCTATTCGAGTGGCGGAAGGCTTTCCGGCCATCACATCATGTGTGATGATTCCTTCAATTTGAATGGAGACACCGGAGAATCTGTGGAGTGTATAGCTGGCGAGCTAAAGTTTGTCTCACGAGAGCTTGAGACCGTTGAAAGTGTTCATGAAAAGGATTTTTACTAAGCTGACATTGTTCATCAGGATGCGATGTACCTCATGATTTATCATGCAAAGGTTTATGACCAATGCGTTGCAATTAGGTATTCAGACACTTTCTGGGTCCTTGTTGGAGAATGATATCGAGATACCGGTGCACTTGACAGGTTATGCACTAAGTTGACTTCCTAAACAAATGCTTTGCGAGACCAGTTGGAATCTCCCCCCATCGGGCCTCCATGAATGGAGTGGAGAGTGGCCATGTGTTCAGAGTCTTGCGATTCGGATGGCCTCAGTTGATACTTATTAGCCCCCTGTGCCAGAGGGGTTTCGGCGATGTTACTTTGTTGAAGAAATCGGGAGAGATAGCACCGACGAATTAGACCTTCAAGTTCTCTTTGAGGGCTCGACAGTTGTCGGTGGTATGTCCATAGTCTATACGAAATGTTCACCACTTGTTCCTATCACTTCTCTTGCTAGTTGTGGACATCTTGGGGTGAGGAGGATGGATTATTCCGTCCTTCTCAACTGCCTTAAGGATGGTCGATACATTTGCATTAAAGGGAGTGAACTTATAGAAGCGTGATGCTGGAAGGAGATGGCATTGACTTGTGCCATCTTTCTGAAACTTCCTGGATCCTTCATCGCTTGTACTCTTCCATTTGTTCCTGGAAAGTGAATCCTTCTTGCCTTGAGGATAGAGAGCTTCCTCACTCCTTTCCAGGAGCTTGTTAAAATCTTTAGGAGGCTTCTTCGCGAGGGAGGCCTTTAGGTCTTCATGAGTGAAGTTGTGGCGGAAGGTGGCAGCCGCCATTGATGAGTTCAAGGAGGTGATGTACCTTGTTTCGGCTATGAAGCACTTGACAAAGTCTTTCAGCAGTTCTCCATGCTTCGGTTTTAATTCCAACAAGAAAATATTTTTTTTTCAGCCTTGCGGCTAGTAAAGAAGTGCGCTATGAAGAGCTCCTAAAGCTGGTTAAAGGAGAATATTGACTCTGGGTTAAGGCGGGAGTATCATTATCATGCCCCGCTTCCCAAAATACGGAATAGAGTACATAACATAGGCCTACCGAATGATGTAAACACCATCCATAAGTTGTACCAGACTAACTCAGCAATATGAACAATAAACACAACCACACAAAAAAGATATAATCACATGAATCAAAGATAAACTTCAATAATAATGAAATAATCCAAATAATATCCAACATAATATCCAATATTTGGGATTAAAAATAAACAACGGGAACAAAAGCCCAAAACAAAGTATAATGTCATAATAATGTTCAAAAGAAATAAATCTAGCAATAATGTAAATTAAGCAACGCAATCTTTAGTTCCATCTCCTAGAATCGTTGCTCACCAATTCCTACTGGTATTGTTCCTTCAGTACCTGTAAATTCTTGATATAAAAAGAAAAAAAAATGTCCTTAGAGCAAGTCATGGACAGCAAGTAGAGAAAACAGAGAATAATAGGAAGAATGTATATCAAAGAAAAGGGACGGGAACAAAGTCAATAACAAATCAAAGATTGGCAATAATATCAAAGGTCTATATTTAGTCATGCATGTAATGAATGATGTCAATTTAAATTCTATCTTGATGACGATATACAGGATCAAGCATGGAATGTCAAATGCATGTTATTAATTATTTTATTAATCTATCTAGTGACGTACTACTACATCACATTCCACAGGTTCGGCGCAAGCACACAGTGAATGCTTTAGACTAATGGTGAATTCACAGATCGTGTACTCGGTAAAAAGATGACAAGATATCATGTAGCGTGATCACACAATGACAAGCAATTCTCCACCTTTCATGTAATAATTCATGCAAGCAAGAAGGCATTTACCGAGTACATTTTCCGATCGTTTACTACCAAGTCATCCCATAATACCCCGGCTTGTTAACATTTTATTTCATCCTATGTGAGCATGCAAGAAGTTTCCAAGGCTGTTTTATTCCAGGTGTGACTAACTCTACTCGTTATAGACAAATCAATAAGCAACCATATTAATTACACACAAATTACACAATCTGGACAGTATGGCGTTACTGTACAAAAACACATACTACTGCTACTACAGAAAAGCAAATCTGGACCCGTCAAAAATTCTAGAAACTAGACTCTCTGCTGGTTCTAGCAAATATATATATGATATATAAAATCTACAGAAACTAAGATGAAATCCTATTCTTTTTAGATTTTATGTTTAGGCAGCAGGCTGTGAATTGTATAAATACATGTGAAACAGATCAGAAAACTTATCAATTAAATCTACAAAAATTCACGTTACACATGTCTAGTCTCAGCCAAATTTATTTCATATTTTTGTTTTACTGTTATCATATTCTATTTAATTATGAAACAGAAAGATACGCATGAATTTGGAAATCTGGAAATTCAGACCTAGTTGTACTAAAATATTGATATCTAACAATTCATATATCGGAATTTAAATCAGTCAAAAGTTTTGGAAAATAGAATCATGGGGTTATAATTCATATTCAGAAAATTATTTCAAATTACAACGGTAACAGGATCGAAAATCTGATACAAAGAGGGACAAACAACAGGCCAGAATTTATTTTGATATGAATAGGTAATAACTTTATCATACAACTATATAGTTCATGCTAATTAATAATCAAAATGATGCTAGACGTTTAACATGGATATTTATAGGTTTAAGATGCAATTTCACAGGCTTGGTAATCCATTCATTAAATCAAATTCAATCTAACATATTTAATTCATCAACAATTCTCTAATCATGGATCTAGTTATTTTTCATGTAAATGTGCATCAGCAATGTGCAAGAGGGACTAGGTTTTATATCAAAGATGTAGGCACGATGTTAAGAATATATCGGGTTAGCTTATGTAAACCCTCAATATACTTAACAAAATTCAAATAGCAATATGATAAAAGGACTGGGATTTACTTGCGAAGATCAAAGAATCTTGAACAACACAATAAACTAGTTCAAGAAGAGACTTGCCTTTTTATGTTAATTTCGAATATATAGAATAACGGGATGAGGATCCCAGGTGACCAACCACGAACATGTGCGAGCTATGTGCAAAATAGCAAAATAGCGAACGGCCAACACAAAAAATCAATCAATCCTGGATATTCCTTCACAGAACACCAAACATGGATCGACTCTCACAAAACAGCAAACACCCAAAAATCCAACTCTCCTCTTCTCAACAGCGACGGGGAGAGAGAGAGACACGGTGGGGGTGGCTGTCGATGGGGACGCTGGCGGTCGGGAAGCGATGCAGCTATGAGGGCTGCGGTTTGATGGGGATACTCTGTTTCATGCTAAAATAGAGGAGACAAAACGGCAGAGGTAGGGGCTCTGGACGACGACAAAGAGAGGTGAGGGGTCTTCGATGGTTGCGGGGGACAGTTGAGGGGGATCGACGAGGAGGGTGATGGGTCAAAGAGGTGGTCGAAGAGGTGACGAGAGGGCGGACGGCGATGGGGCAATTTGGGTTAAAAGGGAACAAAGAGAGAGAGAGAGCGGGATGTGAGGAGAGAGAGGAAAGCAGCGAAAGAGAGAGAGAGTATAATAGATTAGAATATACTATTAGGGTTTTAAGGGTATTTATATAGGAGATCGAGATGTGGGATTTTGGGTTGCGGGTAAATGGGTTTAGGGTACAGGTTTAGGCTCCAAAAGGAGGGAAATAAATTTTAATCAATGAGATGAACTTATGACGGATCAATTCAAACTCAAAACACGAAGACCAAAAATTTGCAATGAGCCAAAAATAGCAGAATTCAAGCCAAAAATAGCAGAATTCAAGCCAAAAGAGTACGGAATGATCAAAAGAGAATAAAAGAACCCAAGAAAAGTAAAAATTTATTATATAAAAGAAATTCGAATACAATAATCAAGAAAAGAAAAATAAAATATAAAAATCCAAAACAGGAAAATAGGGGTTTTAGATCCAATAGGAAAAAGAATAACCAAATAAAATATGATTTATAACAAAATATAATTTGTATTACATTATAGATATTATTTGAAATAACTACAAATACAATTACTAAATAGAAATGGATTCTTAAGCATCAATCAAGAGTAGTAGTAATACTAATAATAATAATAATAATAATAGTAACAAAAATAATATTGATAATAACAATCATCATAATAATAATAATAATAATAATAATAATAATAATAATAATAATAATAACAATTATAATAATAACAACAACAATATTAATAATGAAACTAACAATACTAATGCTAACAAAAAAATTAACGATAATAATGATAATAATAATAATAGCAAAAATAGTAATAACAAGTTTTATATAACAAATAGGAATTGAGGTTTAACAAATTCATTATAATACTCAAAATATTAATAATATATTTGATTTGGTCTCAAATATGAATATTCGATCAATTAGGATTATAAACCAAAATTAGAATACACCACTGTTCGAAAATAAATATAATTATCAATTGGAAAATACTTTAATATAAATCCAAGCCGAATTTAACAAATACTGAGTTTATAGATATCAAAATACAGAAAGTATTTACAAAATACGTATTTGCAGGAATGGGGGTTACAATCATTCCCTTGTTGATCCTTTCAAAGTTGTGGAGAACGTTCGGCACATGATCGCATCAGTGGCATTGTAGAGCATCATGAAAGTTTTAAAACTCTCAATATGATCAGTTAGGTCAGATTCACCATCGTAAGATTCAAGTTGAGGAGTTTGGAGTTCTTTGGAATGGGTGCATAAGGATAAATTTGCTAAAAGGATGTTGACTGGGGCGGTAAGCCGTGCTGGAACGATTCCCGTCATTCTTTATCTGTTCCAGGCGATATTCTACTTCTCAGATGTGGTGAAGGACATGGTCGTCGGGCCTCTTTCTCTTTGTTTCTCCGAAGATGCTTTCGACTCTCACGAGTCGGGTTTCTTTCTGCAATGCGCCCCCTATGAGAGGAGGAGTGTCTTGATCTCTGCCTTCAAGGAGAGATTCTTCTCCGGTTCACTTGACGTTCTGAGGGAGAGGCCTTGGTCTGTGCACGCCTCTCGTCCAAATGAATCCTTAGATCGGTTCCCCGTTGTCTAGCATTGATGATTTGACAGAGATCTCTTGACTCCCCGGGAACCTCGCGAGGGCATCAAGTTGCTGCAAGCATTATGGACTGAGACATGGTCGTGTAGGGGGTGCTATTCAAAACACAGTTCATGACAGCTTTGTCAGGAGCCCCCTGGTGCCTCTCTGTTGATAGGAGTTTGATTAGGCTATTGAGGCTGATCCGACTGATAAGGAGGAATTGTGTTGATGTATCTAATTTATATACAAATATTTGTACTCATTTACCTATTAATATGGCTTGTTTTCACTGATATTGTCTATAATTCATCTTATTTCTATATGATTTCATTTAATTAATTATTTTTGAAGAAATAATATTTTTGATGCAAAAAGTAAAGAATTGTGGGGGGAAAAAAATCAACAAGTAAAGTAAAATAATTGATTTATCGATTTTATTGTTTTGTTGAGTTAAAATTGCGACAAATAATTTTCAAAAGGATTTTTATGCGCTAATATGATTTAGAGTTAGTTTAATTAATTTTAAACTAACTAATTTTATTTTATTTAAAAATCCTAATTTCTGGTATTATTTTGTGTATGCAGAAGCACGTGGTAAGAAGAAAAGAAAGAAAGAGAAAGAAATAAAGTTCAGATCAATTAAAGTAAGGAAATAAAGGAAAAGAGGGGTTTTCTGCAAAAAGTGCAAACCCTAAATCTTATTCCCGTACTCTATAAATACAAGCCAAAGAAGGAGAAAGAAACTCAAGAGGTGACGACTGCTCTTAAAAGAAAAGAAATATATATATATATATATATATATATATATATATATATATATATTTTGAACAGAGAGACAGAGAAGAGAGAGGCAGAGATGAACCCAAGGGCGCGGAACCCAAGGGGCGTGCAGCACCCTAGCTGACATGGGCGACAAAGAAAGAAGCGACTGGCTTCTCTTTCTTCTTCTCTGAGTGCTGGCGTGGACAACAAGACAAAAACGACCGGGACCCACGTTCTGACCTGGCGGCTCGTTCTTCTTCTCTCCTGGCCTGCGCTGTTGACTTCAGCGCTGAGTTGGAGAAGACAGCGACCTCTGACGTGGCGACGGCCTGCTGCTGTTTCTTCGATCTGACGGGTGTGATTTGACAGCGACGTGACGCCTCTGGTTTTGGGACACGCGACCCGACAACGGCAGTGTGACAGACTGATGCGTTGATATGACGGCGCGTGACAGCAACATTTTTGGCTCCGACTTTTGAGACAGAAAAGGGGTTTGAATTAAATTTTTGTATTCTTTTGTATCTTTTCTTCTCTATATTTTTTGATGCAATCCCAAACAAATATGAACTGAATCTATTGTTCTAGAGGCTAAGGTGTAGCCGAGTTTTGTAGAACATAAATTTTAATTCCTTATTATTACTCTATTTTTCCTGGTTGTGTTTTAATTTTTATAATTTATGCGTACAAAATGGTGGATAGACATTTGTATGATTTTTCAAATCATAAAGAGACCGAACAGGTTATTTCTGATTAATAAAAATTAACACCGTATATTGGAGGACGTGACCGTTAAGAAATCCAATTTTTCAATTAATAATTTGATGGATAGGCGAATGATTAATTGAGAATAATTTTTAGACTACGTTGATAGAGTGGTTAATATCTTTAGGATTTTGGTCGACAATTTGGAAAGATAATATTTTTATTTATAAGGAATTATAATTTGTGTGTGTGATAAACGAGGTGAACCAAGAGCCCTAGAACAAATTTTACCATTAAACAAAGTACAAGAGCTTCATAGTTTAACAGCCCTCTCCCTCTTCACCAATTTAGTTAGATAATTAGATTAAGGTAATTTAGTTGCTTTATTATTTATAAAATTCGACCTTCCAAATAGTGATTCATTTAGCAATATCGGTACTCAGTAAAATATCTAGTCCCTGTGGGTTTGACACTCTACTCATTTATCTATATTACTTGTGCGATTTTGTACACTTGCAAAAATTCAACATCAAGTTTTTGGCGCCGCTGCCGGGGACTAGTTATTCTTTTATTGATATTGAAAATTGCTAGATTATTGCTACTTTGGATTTTTTATTGTAATTATTTTTATTTTATTATCATTTTACATCTTTATTTTCTTTTGACTAACTCTAAATTTTATTTATTTTTCTTATTTTATTTTTTTTAGTTTTTCTATTTTTCTTTCTTTTTCGATACTTACATTTCAGGACATACAGTGCATTATCATGGCGAACGATGAAAATATGTAATACCCCGCAAAATAGCATATGGCTATTTTGCACTATAACCCGTGCATTGACTAAATATTGCACACGATTTCATTTTTCTTAGAAATTATCAGTTAAATTGAGAGATTTCAGACATAAGAGCTGTTCTGAACCCGATGAGATAAACTCGGGATATTGTCTCAATTAAACTGTAGTTTTGTCCCGATTGTTTTGACCAGACAATTGTGGAAGGAAATTATAATTTCTATAAAACATGTATTTTATAGGATTTTAATTTATATGTATTGGTTATTTCAATTAAACTAGTGCTTGAATTGAATGTGAGTTGTATTTGTGCACTAGGGTATGGTAACCTAGGGTATGATGACCTAGGGTTCCTTAACCTGGCATAGGTTAGGAACCCTAGCATCATGATGATCATGGCTTGATCTTGATAAAGATCCAATGGTGGAAGTAAAACACCATGTGCAAGTTGACTTGGAATAGGAAACTTCCATGAAGTTTCCAAGGAAACTTCCAAGAAGTTTCTTCCTTGAAAGGTTGGCCTCATCCCATCCACCCATCTTCCACTAACACCCCCTCCCCCCATCCCCACCCTACATTCCATCCGGCCAAACCAAACCCTAGCTCCCATTCTTTATAAAACCCCCATTTTCCACTCTCAATCTTTCACTCATTCACCATTCTTCTTGTTTCAAAAAAAAAAAAAAGGAGGAGAAAGAGAAGGAGAAGAAGGAAGGTGGAATCTTTTGATTAGGGAGTTGTAGTAGGGTGGAGAAGTAGGAAAATTGAGGAGGCCAAGTTATACAAGTACAAGGCAAGCAAGCAAGCAAGCAAAGCTACAAGGAGATTGTTTGGCAAAACTTCAAGTGGGTGATCTCTTAAACTTTTTGTATTTATTTTTGTTATGGAATAAATGGATGTGTAGTAGTGATAGGCATGATTTTGTTACCATTTTGAGTATGAGAAGTGCTAGGAAAAAATAAATTGTATGGTAGAGAATAACTCTTTTGAGTTTTGATTGAATAGCATGATTGTGAGGGTATATTGAGGAATTTCTTACGCCCAAACGGTTTGGAATCTTGGGGTAAAATTCTGGGGTATTGTTCTTCTATGCATGTAGAGTATCCATGATTTTTTTCTTAATATTTGGATGCATTTTAGTAGCCCGAACAGTGGGTACAAGTCTGGACAGCAAGCCGCCAGAATGGCTGCTGGCTGTGATGATTTTTGTGTCTTTCCGATTTTATATCTCGGAAATGACAGGGCATTTTGAGCTGAAAATTTTTGTGGACCCTGTTGTATGTGTCTACAACCATAGTCTTAAATTTCGTAATTTTCTAAGGTCTTTTGATGCCCCAAAAAAATAGTAGAATGCGACTGGTCCGTAGGGTCGGCTGAAGCTGACTGCGCTTTGTGCTGAAGTTCAAAAAGCCATAACTTCGTGTACGTTTATCATTTTGCTACGAAATTTTGGGAGTAGCTTGGGGTATGAGTCTATTTGATGAATCCCAAATTTTAGAATTTTTGGAAGTCATTTGATGAGGTTTCAAAGGTAAATTAGTGAGAGGCAGTGAATACTCTGCTGAAACAGAACAGCTGAAATGTAGCCATGTTTGAGGAGTCGTAGATCGTTGTGTGAAATGAATTTGAATGCGAATTTTGGACACGATGAAAAGGTATATGTGTAGATAGAGAATCTCAAATTTCATGATCATTGGACTTAGGGATGATTTACTATTGAATTTTAAAGTAGGGTACGTTCAGCCTAGTACGAGTTGTCTAGTTCATGGAGATAGATATTCCTAGGCTTATCTGTTAAGAATTTGGGCGACTGGCCAACTGGAGAATTTCAGTAGGGAATCATAACTCGCTAACCCAATTAGGATTTGTAATTCCAGGTTGTAGGCTATAACTTTCCAAGGTGGACAGCTTCGGCTTTGTCAATGAAATATTGCTAGAAAAATTAGTCCTTCCCGTGTGATGCACCCAAGGGAAATTGGCGCCTGTGAGAACATTAAGAATTGAATCTGAGGACGTATCCAAATAGGAAGTTAAGGTAGACAATCCCACCTTCCCATAGGAGCCGGAATTGAGCGATCTCGGTAACTAAGCGAACTCTTATGATATGGGACAAATGCAGCAAGTGTGAAAAGGAACGTACTACTAAGAGTATATGAGGGATATTTGGATGTCGAGATGATTGAACTTGAGGAACTAGTCAACTGAAGAATTGTAAACTAGGGTCTTACCTTTCCAGAGTTAGAGATACCAAGCAAATTCTGACTTGTGTGCTGGAAATTATGGACATTATGAGTTTAGCAACCTATTGTCTAGACTGACTTCAAGCTTTGAGTTAACTCGGGGACTTGAGTCCTTAAAAGGAAATTGAGGGAATCATCGACTGGGGGATGGCAACGGATCTCCTCACCCTTCTAGGAAATTCTGAGCGTATTGGTGTCCGATGAGTGTAGCTTGGATCACAACTACTGGTATTTCTTGATTGTTCCATCGGACAATTGATGAGGAACCCTCTGCCTACCGCAATATGGTGATCGTGAGCTATCAGATTTAAAGATGGGTTTTTAGCATTTTATTCGGAACTTAGGCAAGTTCCTGTGCATGTACTCATGGTGGACCTGAGTGAGTTGGGATATAGCTCTGTTAGAGTGTATTGGGTGTCTCGATGCCTGAGTCTGTCAAAAGTCCAGAAAGGATAATTATGTGCGTGCTTACCTTCACTAAATTGTATTACACCATCAGGGCGCCGTTAGACCACTCGCTGAGGGTCACGGGCAGGATTATTTTGGGTCGCTGACCTATGAAGGTATTGGGAATCAGTGGATGTGATTCCGGGATGGTTGTTACCTTGACAGACCAGTCAAGCTCGACTTTGTTGATCGACACCGAGTGTGGTTTGAATAACAACATATTTTCAGTAAGCTGGATTGGTTAGGTTTTTCTATTATTATTTCGCTCAAAGTCTAAATTGGTATTAGGGGTGATTCCCTATAATCCAACTTGTTCTGAGAGTTAGCACTAAGTGGTAATACTGGTTGTCTCTTCTTGTCATTAGGGATACGCACTGCGGTGCGTATCTTGCACTGTTAATTCCTGAAGTACCATGGTAAGAACGGGATGCTGATATCCTGGCGGATCGGGGGTATTTTTAGGACCTCCGAGGTCGTCACGTTCTATGTTGGTGGACACGAACGGATCATAAAGGATCTTTGCGCAATGGATATACCGCGGTATATCTGTAAGTTCGTCACAGCTTTCGAGGATGGTTCGACGCAGTAATTATTGGTGACTTCGGGGTAGCGCCCCGCATTATATTCTTTTATTTTATTTTCACCTCCTCAACCATGTCATACTATCAGGAACAGGAAGTAGACCAAATTAGAATGCATTGCATAGCAAGGGTTCTAATCCCTAACATGGAGACAACGGCTTGATTTGGAAAGTATATAGTATGGGATGCATACATTTCCAAAGTCTCGCTTGCATTAGACTAAGTACGTTGGCTTGACCTGGGTCACATGTAGTATGGGATGCATGTGCATCCAAAATCTTGCTGACGTTAGATTAAGTGCATCTGTTCTGTACCTTGTGTTTGAATAGACTTTAGGTTAGATTAAGTGCATCTGTTCTTTACTCTGTATTATTGCATTAGACTCAGGTCATGACATACACGAACACTAGAAAATCAGGATGGACGTTGAATTTTTCATTCAAGATGAATTTGTGAATGTGATAGTTTGAGGATCGCTGTTTCCTTATCAGCATTGCGTCAGTAGAATTACTGACGTACCCCACCTTTTAGGTACATGGATATCAGGTCACGAGTATAGGAGAGCCCAAGATCAGCAGGACATCCAAGTAGTGGCAGTATGCGCGTCTAATCTTCGAGCAGGTGCAGAATTATCAGGGTTACGTAGCAGAAGGCTCAAGCCGAGGGGCAGGTCCCAGAGGGGGCAGATAGACCACTCAACGGAGTTCGGCAGTTACCAAGGGATTGCCGATCTGAAGGACAGCCAATGGCTTCACAAGAAGTGCTTAAGTATTTTTGTAGTCAGTTGTAATAAAGTTATGTGACTTGTATTCCTTGTTCAAGGACAATTTGATATTTGTAATTATTAATGTAACAACTCTGATGGCAATAAAAATGTTTAAATTTCCACGTTATTTACTGTGTTGAGATGCATTTGAAGGCAATGATCTTGGTGATATCACGGATGTCCGATAGCGGGGATCCGGGTCGTTACAAAATAGGCCTTTGAGAGACTATGCTATGCCCTCAATTTATGAGTCAAGCATAAAGAAGCCGGTTATTGAAGTTGACGATTTTGAGATTGAACCAGAGATGATTCTATTGATTCAACAGACTGTTCAATTTTGGGGACTACCACACGAGGATCCTTACGCTCACATTGCAGATTTTCTAGAAATTTGTGACACTTTCAAGCACAATGGAGTATCAGATGATGCAATTAGACTGAGACTCTTTTCTTTTTTCCTACGAGATAAGGTGAAGGCTTGGCTACATTATCTACCACCCGGTAGTATTACTACTTGGGAGGGACTTGCACAAAAGTTTCTAGCCAAGTATTTTCCACCAGCAAAGACCGCAAGGCCAAGAAATGATATTTGCACATTTATTCAATTTGAGACTGAGTCTTTGTATGATGCATGGAAAAGGTTTAAAGAGTTATTGAGAAAGTGTCCTAATCATGAACTACCGAAATGGCTGCAAATGCAAACATTCTATAATGGTTTGGGAGTTACACATAGATCTATGGTTGACGCAGCAGCTGGTGGTACACTCATGAGCAGAACTTACACAGCAGCCTATGAGATTTTAGAGGAGATGGCATCAAATCATTATCAATGGTCTTCAGAGAAAGCAATGCCAAGAAAAGTGGCTGAAGTTTTTGAACTTGATCCTTTTTCTACTTTAAATGCAAAAAATGATATTTTATCTAAACAAGTAGAAAATATGAATTTTAATACTATTCAATCTAATATGATTTGTGATCTTTGTGCAGGAAATCATTCAAGTTCATATTATCAAGTGGGGAACCCTTTTGCTCCATCAAATGCCGAACATGAAAATTTTGTGTCGAACTTTCAAATACAAAACAATCATTATGCAAACATATACAATTCAGGATGGAGAAACACCCCTAGTTATCCATGGAACAACAATCAAGGAGCAGTTATACCACCTCAACATTTTTCACAGCAAGAAAAGAAGTCGATATTAGAAGAGGTGTTCATGCAATACATACAAAAGATAGATTCGACAATTCAAAATGTTGCAAATTCAACTTCGGCTTCCATTCACAATCTTGAGGTACAAATTGATCAAATTTTAAATATTTTAAATGAAAAAACTACAGGAACATTACCACACAATACAGTTGTCAATCCCAAGGAGCATGTCGAGACTATAATATTAGGAGGCGGGAGGACAATTGAGCAATCACAAGAAGAAAATGGCGAACAGAATGTGGTTGAAAAGCAAAGTGAGATTGAACAAATTGTGGAGGAACAAATTCAGCATGAGCAAGTAATGTATGATATTTTTAATTCCACAAATATTCCTCCTGAAGAACAGTCATCTATTCAAGTAAGTAAAACTGATTTAATTGTAGACGAGAAACATAAGGCAAAATTTGAAAAATCACCAATCGAAGTATGTCCAATAAATTCAGCAATTTTTGAACCCGAAAAAGAAAATATTTTTGAACATGTTATGTATTTGGATGTTGAACCTTCTATCTATTCATTTTTTCAGCATAAATTCAAAGAGGTGGGAGAATAAAAGACATCATCATCACGAAGGAAACGCCTCAAATTGGAACTTGAACCTGATCCACATCTGAAGAGAAAAATTAGAAAAGATGTGTTAATGTTATTGGATCTTGGCGTTACTTAACCATTTCACCCCCATGTCTAGCTGAAGACTTAAAACTTAGCGCTTCTTGGGAGGCAACCCATGTTTTATTTTATAGCATTTAGGTTTGATTTATATTTTAGTCTATTTTATTTTGATTTTTGATTTTATCTTGTAGGATTGCACAAATTTTGAAAGTCGCCGGGCGGAGCTGTTTTGAACACATGCATTGATGGCTGTTTTTGAGTAGTTTGGAATCAGAATCTGGAAAAATGGTTCAAAGAGAAGTTGTAGCCTATCGTCTTAGCTTTCCAGCAAAAAAACATTCAGCCCATTTGCACATCTACAGCTCCATATGTTGCCAAAATACTGAACGTCGCGCGTGCAGAAATTTAAAGACGAATCAGGGGAGAAATTCTAAACTTTTTGCATTCTTTTTGTTTTTCTTTTTCCTTTCCCATTGAGGACAATGTGATATTTAAGTTTGGGGGGAAGGTTTACAAATTCATTTTTATTTTTATTATTTTTGAAAAGAAAAACAAAACAAAAGGATTATAATTAGGCTTACCTTTACACTTTTGAGTTCTTTATTGTGATAAGCATTGAAACAAATTTTTTGGTATAAACAATTTTTTTTATAAAGCAATATTAAGTATACTTATTTACTTTAGGATTATTGAGTTTCAAAATTTCTGACAAAATTGTGTGGGTAAAAAGGCATAAAAGACAAATGTGATGCTTTTTCTCGTGATTATCCCTTTTGATCTAGTCCTAAACAGAGTTTAAATAAATAGAGTAATAATGAAAAAAAATGTTTATGAATAAAGTCAATCTACTCTAATGTTTTGAGTTGCTTAGTAACTAGGGGTATTCATCACAAATGTATACACTTACGTAGAACAGCAACTTGAAATAAGAGTATGCAAAGCACTTTAAGTTTGTGACTTGTTGAGTAACCGGGTGAATCCATCACAAATGTTTTGCATTCGCGTAAGAAGGCAAGCGACAACTTAAAGAAGAGATGGAAAAAAAAAAAAAAAAAAAAAAAAAAAACCTCAAGTTTGCTACTCGGTTTGTAGTAGTGAGAAGGGATAATCACTGATTAAGTTGTTGCATACTATAATTAGATTAATTGCATGACAAATGCGATTGGGTTGGGAATTATGAATAAATAATTGCACTGGAGAAAGTGGGTATGCTTAGTTTTACTTTATTTGCAATTGTTTATATTTTTAATTGCAATTTTGATGCTTGCATGATAAGATTTTTTTTTAGTGTGATCGGTTGAGCCTACTATTATTATTCCGTTGTTCATGATTCTACTTTTTGCTCGAGGACAAGCAAAATCTTAAGTTTGGGGGTATTTGATGTATCTAATTTATATACAAATATTTGTACTCATTTACCTATTAATATGGCTTGTTTTCGCTGATATTGTCTATAATTCATCTTATTTCTATATGATTTCATTTAATTAATTATTTTTGAAGAAATAATATTTTTGATGCAAAAAGTAAAGAATTGTGGGGAAAAAAAATCAACAAGCAAAGTAAAATAATTGATTTATCGATTTTATTGTTTTGTTGAGTTAAAATTGCGACAAATAATTTTCAAAAGGATTTTTATACGCTAATATGATTTAGAGTTAGTTTAATTAATTTTAAACTAACTAATTTTATTTTATTTAAAAATCCTAATTTCTGGTATCATTTTGTGTATGCAGAAGCACGTGGTTAGAAGAAAAGAAAGAAAGAGAAAGAAATAAAGTTCAGATCAATTAAAGGAAGGAAATAAAGGAAAAGAGGGGTTTTCTGCAAAAAGTACAAACCCTAAATCTTATTCCCATACTCTATAAATACAAGCCAAAGAAGGAGAAAGAAACTCAAGAGGTGACGGCTGCTCTTAAAAGAAAAGAAATATATATATATATATATATATATATAAATTGAACAGAGAGACAGAGAAGAGAGAGGCAGAGACGAACCCAAGGGCGCGGAACCCAAGGGACGTGCAGCACCCTGGCTGACATGGGCGACAAAGAAAGAAGCGACTGGCTTCTTTTTCTTCTTCTCTGAGTGCTGGCGTGGACAACAAGACAAAAACGACAGGGACCCACGTTCTGACCTGGCGGCTCGTTCTTCTTCTCTCCTGGCCTGCGCTATTGACTTCAGCGCTGAGTTGGAGAAGACAGCGACCTCTGACGTGGCGACGGTCTGCTGCTGTTTCTTCGATCTGACGGGTGTGATTTGACAGCGACGTGACGCCTCTGGTTTTGGGACACGCGGCCCGACAACGGCAGTGTGACAGACTGATGCGTTGATGTGATGGCGCGTGACAGCAACACTTTTGGCTCCGACTTTTGAGACAGAAAAGGGGTTTGAATTAAAATTTTGTATTCTTTTGTATCTTTTCTTCTCTATATTTTTTGATGCAATCCCAAACAAATATGAACTGAATCTATTGTTCCAGAGGCTAAGGTGTAGCCGAGTTTTGTAGAACATAAATTTTAATTCCTTATTATTACTCTATTTTTCCTGATTGTGTTTTAATTTTTATAATTTATGCATACAAAATGGTGGATAGACATTTGTATGATTTTTCAAATCATAAAGAGACCGAACAAGTTATTTGTGATGAATAAAAATTAACACCATGTATTGGAGGACGTGACCGTTAAGAAATCCAATTTTTCAATTAATAATTTGATGGATAGGCGAATGATTAATTGAGAATAATTTTTAGACTACGTTGATAGAGTGGTTAATATCTTTAGGATTTTGGTCGACAATTTGGAAAGCTAATATTTTTATTTATAAGGAATTATAATTTGTGTGTGTGATAAACGAGGTGAACCAAGAGCCCTAGAACAAATTTTACCATTAAACAAAGTACAAGAGCTTCATAGTTTAACAACCCTCTCCCTCTTCACCAATTTAGTTAGATAATTAGATTAAGGTAATTTAGTTGCTTTATTATTTATAAAATTCGACCTTCCAAATAGTGATTTATTTAGCGATATCGGTACTCAGTAAAATATCTAGTCCCTGCGGGTTCGACACTCTACTCATCTATATAATAAAACACAAAGAAAGCTATCAAGTGGCTCTTCTTCAATATCCCCCAAAATCAATGGCCCAGATTTAACCTCACAAAACATATTTTTGTCTCCAAAAGTTTCCCTCCAAAACTCAAATTCAAATTCCCCATTCAAAACAACTTCTTTATTTATTTAATTCTCTCTCTCTCTTTCTTCTATTCAAAAAATTAAGAAAATAAAAATTTTAAAAATTTCAAAAAATGAAAAAAAACTAAAAAAACAAAAAATTTGAAAACTTTAAAAAAAAATCAAAAAAATCAAAAAAATATAAAAAATTACAAAAAATTTAAAAAAATATTTATTTTTTAAATATTTAAAAATTGAAAATTTTTAAAAAGTTAAAATTTTAAAAAAAAATTTTAGAAATTTTAGAAATTTTGAAAATTTTGAAAATAAAAAAAAATCAAAAGAAAATTATTTTAAAAATATTTAAATTTTGGAATTTTGAAAATTTGAAAATCTCAAAGCAAATCCAAATCCAAATCCAATGTCGAACCCCAATCAAGAGGTCGTCGCCGATATCTGATCCGCTGCTGATTCCGTATCGGTGACTCCCCTCCACCAAATCGAACGGGAATATCAAGCAACTCCGTATCGGCGACTCCCCTCCACCGAATCGAGAGCCTCCATATGCGATGCGATCTAATTTCATCTCATTAACCGAATTCTCATTTTAATTTTTAATTTTTAATTTTTTTTGTGCAGGGGATTACTCAGTTTTTTGCTGACTTGAATTTTGTGTGTGCATGAGATTTAAGTTCAGAGATGTATGATTATTTTATTTTGTATTTAGACATACTTATAGTGGTTATGAGATTAGAGTAAGCTCTATAAAACTCTATGCAGCGTTTTATAGAGTAATGTCCTTGCATAACTATTACAAGCATCTAAAAGTGATGCCGAAGTTAAAAAAAACTCTATGCAGTGTTTCTAACAAACTATATGCATTCCAAGTAAGTTCAAGTTAATGATTAAGAAGGCGATGGTTGAGCTTAAAGGTAGATATACTGTTTTCTCATATAATATGTTTACTACTTGAATTAATTAGCTGGACGTCCAAAATTATTTTATATAATCAAACCAGGTGCATCGTTCCGAAGACGTGCCGTAGGCACGTGTCAACGGGCAAACCTAGTTTATCTATATTACTTGTGCGATTTTGTACAGTTGCAAAAATTCAACATCATGTGTAACACCTTAGTTTTCATTTATAAAATTTTATGAAATTTACGTGCATTGCACGTATTAATTCAGTTTCATTTTTATAAAAAATTATTTATTTTGTATGACTAAATATCTTTCCATCTCTCTTTTATTTTTATTTTTTTTGGAAAGCCTAATTGTTTATTTTAAAAGCCCATCCTAATTATTTAATTTATTTTATTTAGACCATTGGATTTTGGGCCCACTAATTATTTTCTCTTTTAAATAACATAACTTGTTGTGTAGATCATTTTTTTAGACAATTAATTAAATGATCATGCACAACTAGTAGTTAGGGGTGATACAATTTGGCACGTGCATGCACAAGAGTGTGCATTGCACACCCTTCTAATTTGGTGGTTACTTATTCCTGGGTGGTTGCTACAACTTCCAATGCAATCCTAGCCCTCCATTTCACCCTAAAACTAGTATAAATACCCATCACTTGTATGCATACAACACTAAGAAATTTTTTGTAAGGAAAAGAAAAAGAGAGAAAAATACAAGTTGTAAGGCAAAAATTGTGGAGTTTTGTGAGTTGAAAAGAGTGAGTGTTGTGTGTGTTCTTCAACCCAAGGAAAGGAGGCCGGAAGTGCACTAGGGGAGGCTCGGGTTCAAGTTGCAACAAGGAGAGGCACAACTTGGTGGCTTGATCTAGGAGGAGAAGGCTTTGTTCATTTGTTGTAGGAGATTCTCTAGGAGTTCGTTTGATTCTTCATTCCATTTTAAGGTGGGTCTTTCTCTTAAACTTCTAATTAGACATCATGTTAGGATAGGGTTGACGAATTAAGGAGAAACTCTAACTAATATAGCCATGCATTATGAGAATAAGACAAATTGTTATTAGTTTGATTATATATTAAAAGAGCGTTAAGTTGATTGCCAAATTATGATTTGTTAAATGATTACCATGCTACCATGCTTAATTTTGTTGTGATGTGCTAAATAAACAAATACATGCTTGTATGTTGAACAATTGAATAAAGAACTATGGATATAGGTGATTTTGATTAATTTATTGTTAAACGACATGAAAAATGAAATTTATTACTGAGATAATTGTACAATATTTATAAAAATATTATAAGTGATATAGGGAAATTTTTAAGTGTAATTTATAAGGAGATTATGCTTATTTCCTCTAAATTCGAAATTGAAGAATAAAATGAAGTAGAGAGCAAATTATGTTGTTTTGTATCAAAAATCAAATTTTATTTTACTGAAATGTTGTAATAAGGTGAAAAATAAAATCTGAAATTTTCGAATAAATTTAGAGAAGAAAAGAACTCAAAATTATTTGTTTTTGTAAAAATTCGAAAAGAACAGAAACCTAGGTTATAACCCCCGTAGCCCAAAACATAATAGATTGGCCACTTGGCCATACTGGTTAGTTGGTGCTTAGCATTACTGTAGCTTGCGGGTGACCTAGGTGGTCTTGGGTTCGAAACTGGGCGTGAGCTTTGTTTCTTTTTCAAAAGAAGACCTAAAATCGAGACTTACTTTATATTTAATCAACCCCTATGAATGACGTGTTGACGCCTAGGCCTTCCTGGCTTTCGGTGGCGGTTGGCTACTCTCGGGTTGGGGGTTCAATGCTGGGCCTCGGCAATTAAAAATAGATTTTTCAATTTTGAGTTTTAAATTGATTTTTTTGACATGTAAAAATCTGGGAAAAATACTATACGTATCCTAAAAATTATATGACTTAATGAAAAATATTTGGGACAAGATTTGATTAAAATAAAGATGGTTTAGAAGTAAAATTACATAAAGTGGATATTTTTATAAAATGAAAGGTGATTATTTTTCATGAAAAGATTACACTAAGTTATAAAAGAGGAATTTTGAATGAAAGAAAAATTTAAGTGGGTTATCTATAAATTTTATTGCCTAATGTGAATGTTGAAAAATGCTATTTTGTCATTACGTAATCAAGTAAGGAAAGAAACTATTGTATGAAAATTTATTGTGCTCATGGAAAAGAAATTTGTGAGCATGAAGTATAAGAATTGAAAGTGAACTTGATATGTGAGTTTTGATCCATAGAAATGAAAAGAAATCATTTTAATTGTGAGAAAAGAATTTATGAGTATTGTGGTAGGGTAAAAATGGCCTGGAGGCCCTACCAGGGCCCAATACAACTCTCACTCAAGAAAGGTAAAAATAGCAATCTAGTTCGGCCTCGAACCACCGCAGGGTCGGCGCCTAACCTCACGTTCACCCCCGCAGAACTGGCCTCCTCGTATCCGACGGGCTTCAGCGGTCCTCGGCCTCCGATCCGTGACAGCCCCACGGGCCGTCCCCCGCTCTCTGGCGAAGCAGGGGGATGACCTGGCGCAGCCTAGGCCCTCCGATTCTCCCAGAAGCACAGAAGACCCACGATCAGCCATGTCAGCTCCAAATACCACCCAGGGTTTTGCCACGTCAGCCCTATACCGCTCCTGGTATGGCCACGTCTGCCCTAAACCCCCTGGGCCCTCTGCCACGTCAGGCCCATGGGCTTTCGGGTCTAGACCCGGCCCCCAAGCGGATCCAAACCCGGTTGGAATTCTCTATAAATACTAGACCCTCACCCACCTTTTCAGGTAATCAATCTTTTTCCACTTAAATTCACCTAGTTATTGCTACTCTCTCACAGAGACTGACTAGATCGTCGGAGGGTCCGCCACCGGGATAAACCCCGGTGTTTCAGGACCGTCTGCAGGTACACAAGACCTCGGATCCGAATCCTCTGATCAGAGCCCATATCTCCGAATCATCCCGAGGTCGCCACGGGGTCCGCCCGGTCAGCCGAGGGTCGGCAGACGAGCAGCTTTCTCCTTCAAATACAAATTGAGTCCGAACTCACACCTGGTGCATCCACACGTCTCCCAGAAATAAACCGCATCAGGTTGGCGCCGTCTGTGGGAACACTGCTTCAGAAGCCGACCTGAGCCCAACCATCGAGCGACCTCGACAGCCGAACTTTCATGGCCTCCAAGGGCAAGGGGGCCGCCTCCTCCGTTAACCGACGAGACACACCCCCACCAAACACCAATGCCGGGCCACGCGCATCAAGGCACGGGGATTCCCATCAGGGATCCCGGCAGAGCGCCACCCGTACAGTCCAGCCCGACCTACGGGGAGTAATCGTCAACCGACAGATTAGCCGCAGCAGGCGAAGGGCCGCTTCCAACCCGGCCCCGAACCATCCAAGACCGCCGCCCGAGGGACGGAGATCGGCACTCAGCCGTGTCGGAAGGCAGCCTCCAGACCAGCCACACCGGGTCGAGGGAGCCCCCGTCACTCACAAGGAGTTCCAAGACTTCCGGAGAGAAATTCTCGGGGCCCTCCGACGGACCCCCGGGGAGGAAACCCTCCGCTCCCAAACAGGGTCGGATGTCGAGACCAGCGCATCGCGCCCTTCAACAAACCAGCCAGAAGACAATGGCATACTCCTAAGATGCCTCCAAGAAATGGAGGATCGCCTCGATCATATGGGAGACGGCGACCGACGGGCGGCTCAGGGGTACAGACCTGTCTGACCTCCCTTCTCCGCCCCCATCCTCCAAGCGGAAATACCAAGGAATTTTCGACCACCTCAGTTCGAGACCTACGACGGCGAGGGAGATCCCGTTGATCACATGGAAGGTTTCAAAACCCTCATGATGATTCACAGCGCCTCGGATCCCCTGCTATGCCGAGCCTTCCCCGCCACGCTCCGGGGTCCGGCTCGTGAATGGTATTCGAAACTCACCCCCGGCTCCATTTACTCCTTTGACCAACTAGAGGGCAATTTTCTCGCCCACTTCGTCACCAGCCGGAAGGCAGAAAGGACTAGCGCTTCTTTACTTGGGATCAAGCAGATAGAGGGAGAATCCCTCAGAGTGTTCGTCCGGAGATTTACCACGGAGGCGAGGTCGGTCTCCTCTCTTGATCCAGGCGTCGCCTCTGCGGCCTTTCGACACAACGTTCGTCATGGACAGCTGAAAGCTTCTCTGGCGAAGAGACCCCCCATCGACTTTCCCGATCTCCTCAACCGGGTCGAGAAATACATTAGGGCAGAAGAGGCCCTTAACCCCAAAGATACCAGGGAGGCCATCGGGAAGGGAAAGCGGAAGGTCGAAGCTGTCGAGCCACCAAAGAAAGCTCCGAGGGACGCGGGGGCCGTGAAGAAGGTCCCGCCGGTCCCCCGCTTCGAAAGGTACACTCCCTTGACGCATGACGTATCCGCCATCCTCTTAGAAATCGAAGACAAAGGCATTTTCCGACTACCCCCCCGATCTAATAACAACAAGAATCGAGATCAACGCTTCTACTGCCGCTTCCACAGAGATCACGGGCACGAAACCGACCAGTGCCGGGCCCTGAAAGACGAAATCGAGGAACTCATCTCCAGGGGGTACCTCCGAGAATTCACCAGAGAAGTCCCACGGGATCGACGAGATACTAGGAACCGGAGGTCCTCGCCTCTGAACCCTACCCCGAACTGCATCCAGGGTCGGGATCCCAACTCCGAGGGAGCCACAGATACGCCCTTCATCTTGCACTGTGTCCACGGAGGGCCGATGGGAGGAAATTCAAACACTTCCCGAAAAGCCTTCATCCGGGAGGTGAATGCTGTCCACGACAGTCCCTCGCCCAAGCTACAACCAATGCCGATCTCCTTCTCAGGAGAGGATCTCGAAGGCGTTCGCCTGCCCCACTGCGATGCCCTCGTCATTAATCTCCACATGGCTAATTGTGAAGTTCGCCGAATCCTCGTCGACAACGGCAGCTCGGTTAACATTCTTTTCCTCGAAGCCTTCGAGAATCTCAAGCTACCTAAAGGCAAACTCAAGCCGGCCGGATACACCTTGCATGGGTTCTCCGGCGTCCCTGTCATGATAGAAGGGATTGTCACCCTCGACGTTACCGCAGGATCGGCTCCTGTCAAGAGGACCGAGTCCATGGACTTCATGGTGGTCAACGTCAAGGCGGCTTACAATGCCATACTCGGCCGACCCGGACTATGCTCCCTCCAAGCGGTGCCTTCGGCTTACCATCTGAAACTCAAATTTCCCACCCCGCAAGGAGTCGGCACCGTCCGAGGTAGCCAAGAAGCAGCGCGATCGTGCTACATGACCACCGTCGGGGGAGGTGTGTTCTCCCTCGATGCCGTCGAGTCCCAACCTGCGAGGGACGGCCCTGCTTCCAAACTGTCACCAAGCGGGAGGAGACCCCAGTCGAAGCCAAGTACCTAATGACACTCCTCGAGGGATAGACATAAGCTCTAGCCTGGCTAAATATAGACCCGTTTTTGTGTAAACACTCTTATGTACAGGACCATCTTAGCGGCCCTCCTTATCTCATGCAAAAGAGGTCTCTTTTTATTAAAATCCTAACGCCAGATAATAAGATCGGCGCCTGAGTCCTCACTCTGGTATCGTCCCCCACACCTCGGTAGGCTCCAACCGGATCCAAGCTGAGGACTCTCCCTAAGGCCCCACTTCGATCCCTCGCGGATCGGTGGACCCTCCCTAAAAAACCACCATCGTTCACTACACTACTAGCCGAAGCAAAGAAGGAACAGTATTCTTTATTCGTACCCTTCTATTTTCGTCCCAAGAAAACAAGTGAAGACCGTTACAAGACCACTCCACTCATCTCAAACTGAAGGAAGTCGCCATCTTAGAACCCCTCGGGTCCGCTGGAGGGCGGGATTACTTCGAACGAGCGGCTAAAAATTCCCCCTGCTCGTTAGGATGGTCCTGGAACTCAGCCATGGTCGACTCCCCAGCCACGGAGCTCTGAGCGTCACCTAGTCGCGTACGCTGCAACAGCAGCAGCGCAGAGGGAACACCCTCCGCTTGCCGACCCAGCGAGGAAGACGCCGAGGCACCCAACACCGCCTGCCCAGGGCTCGCACCGCCGAGTCCCCGATCCAGCGTCGCCCTCCTCAGCCGGCTCGCCTCCTCACTTAAAGCTTCAGACTTATTCCAATAAAAATTCAAAGCCGCGTCAGTGTCACGAGCCCCCCGTCGGTGGCAGACCAACGCGGCCTCCAGGACCTCAACCTTGCTCCGGAGCCACGCCACATCGGAACGTCGGGGGTCCACCTCGGGAAGGGGAGCCACAACCTACAGGAAGACCAGCCAACCTAATACACACACGCGAAAAGGTTCAGAAAAATCCGAGTTCAAAACACTTGGCCGGTCAAAAAACTTTTTTTCCCTATAAATTTAAGTACTCCTTACAAAAAGGCAGTGGCCAGTCCGCGGGAGGCAAATACAGTCAAGAGAAGAAGAAAAGAAAGACCGAATAATACAGCTTATCGTCCCACCTCAGCATCGACTGACGGATCCACAGATGGATCGGCCGGCGGGTCGAGAGCAGGCCCTTCTTCGCCAGGAGCCTTCGACGTCCCCTCAATCTCCATGTCATACTCAAAATTGGACAGGTCGATGGTCGGATAGAAGTGCCTCACATGGCTGAGGGCCTTCGCATAACATGTGTCCTGGGCCTTGATCACCATCATCTGGCCCGTAATCGTCACTTCTTCCTTCTCCTTGGCAAACTTCTTCTTCAAGGAAGCCACCTTCTTCCCCCACTCCGCATCCTTGGCCTCGAGCTCGAGCTTCATCTGCTGCTCCCGCTTGTGCGAACCCTCGAGCTCGATCCGCAGTTCCTTTATCTCCCGCTCGCTCTTCTTCGCCCGAGCTCGCTCTTGTGCCAGGGACGCCTCGTAGAGGTTCTTCATGTTAGCCCCCTGCATGCAAGCCTGCGACCAACGAGCGCAGATTAGAAAAAGACTTCCGCAGAAAAAATTGACAAGGAGAATAGGGTCGACGGAATTACCTGCACGAGGGCCTACGCCAGACGCGTGAACGTCACTTCCACGGGCTCACCCTCCATCACCTTGCGGTCACGAGGGGTCGCCAACTTCTCCACCACCTCGACGGCCTGGGCCTCGTCGGTCAGACGGTCCCCTGTCCGGACAGACCAGTCCGGAGCCCACCGCTGTCGCAGCAACTCCGCCACCGGGTCCTCTTCCTCAACCTCGACCAAGGGACCTTTCCCCTTGTCAAGAACGGAGGCCCTCGCTAGGCTCTGGCCCTTCGAAGCAGCCGCCCCCTTGCTCGTCTCCGAGCGAATCCTCTTGGTCCCCGATTCGGGCTGGACCTCGGAAATGACTAGGGGCGACCCCCTTAGCCTCTTCGCCGCCTCCCCCTTCTTCTCGGCATTCTCCTTCCTCATGGCGAGCCTCTTTGCCTTGATCGATGCTTCGTCCATATCTGCAGAAAAAGCCATTAAGAACAATGAGCAAGAAAGTACGAAAGGAACGAAAGAAAAGAAACAACTACATACACATGACGGCCGGGCTCAGTCCAACGCTCGCCAAGTTGGCCTCCGTCACCTTCGTCCAATCGATACTGGGTGACGAACGGAGGCGCTCGACAAACCCCCACTCCTCGGCCGACAAATCCCCCAGCCTCGGCGCTTGATAGTTTGGTTTGGAGTGATTCCATCGAGTGGGAATGTCCCAGGGCTCTTCACTCCGGATCACCAGATATTTTTTCTTCCATTCCTTGATAGAGTCCGGGTGACTGTGAACGACCTTCCCCTTACTCCGGGGAGAGATGTAGTAAACACCCTCGGCTGCCGAGCTGATCATCAACATCGCACGGAACATATTCAGCCTCAGGGGTACCTTCTGTTCCTCGCACATCAACACAAAGCAGATAATCTGCTTCTAAGAGTTCGGCCCGTACTGCATGGGGGCCAAGGAGGCCCAGTTCAGCACATCCTGAACGAACGAGTGAACTGGCAACCTCAGCCCGGAGATGAAAGCGTCCACTGGGAAGACGCAATACCAAGCAGAAAGGGGATCGGTGGGGCGCAGAGTAGAGCTCGGTAGCAACAATTCGTAGCCAGGCCCTATGTGATACGCCAGCTGCAGAACCTCCAAGTCCCCGCCCTCCAAAACAGTCAGGATCGCATCCATCATCACCCTCCTCCGACTCGGCGAAGAGGGCTGCACACCGAAGAGCTCCTTGTCAGAAAGATCATCGGGATACTGACGGAAAGGCTTCGGCTGTACGGGCGAACCTGTCATCAAGTTGCAGAAAACAGGCGCCTGGCTCAAACCACCAGTCCTCGACCCCGCCTTCCTCGAGGCCCTCTTTCTCTTCTTGGCTCGCTCCGACGGGGGAGTAGGTAAGGGCCCCAGGCCTGCCGACGTGAAACTCGAGCCCGCACCCTGAACGGTGGATCTCCTCATCATGTCGCCCTCGCCCTCCCCCTCCTTGGAAGACAACTCCAGTACCTGGATGTCGTCCGAACTATCACTGGTTTCCTCCGACTCGCTTCTCTCCACCACGAAGGGACGACGGGAGCGTGACGGCCTCATTTTGTGTACCACCTCCCCCTCACCTACTGGTTCCTCCCACGAAACTGAATCGAAAGGCTCCGCAGCATGCACCGACTCCTCCTCAAGCACGGGCTCCTCCCACGACGTCGATGTGGAGGCGCGCTTCACTTCCCCCCTGGACGTCGACGCTGACAAGCCGGACTGAGCCCTATCCATCTGTGCCTAAACCAAAAGAACTTACCAACTAACCGGGTGACGCTTCGGGAGGACGAGCCTAGTACAGCTAACTGCAAGAACGAGCGCTGAATGGTTGGAAGATTTTTCAAGAAAGAAAGCAGCAACAAAGAAGTGGGCGAGAAAAGGGGAGGGGGGAATACTTATAAAGGATAAGAACGGCTCCTCGACTTCCGCAATTACTATTCACCGATTGACGTACAACTGCCGCCTGGAAAACCGCACCACATCCTCGAAGCGTGCGCTACTGACGTCATCGGGTGCCAGGTTGGCGGCCAGACTCAGAGGTCGGTTCGGATGGAGTATGCGACGGAGAAAATGCTTTACTTAAGGTTTAAGGTACCGTCCTTCGACAGACGCCCCGGGCTCCAACGTTCAATCGGTTCCCCTCTCATCCCCGAGCAGCTCGGGGCTTACAGCCTCGGGTTGATGCCGAAACTCCGAACTGTTTGAGGGTGGGACAGAAACCACCATCGCCTGGAGACCTATCGGAAGACGGAGTGGCCAACCCCTGGTCGGAGGCGACCCCTCTATCTGAGACTCTTCAGCCCCAAGACCGAAATACGGTTGGTGCCCCTCCCGTCTGGTTCTCTCTCGGGCCAAACAACCGTGTCAGGGTCGTTTGACCCGAAAAAGGATCCAGACGGCACAGCCACCACCAATCCGAGGCTCCTTTTCTACCAGTACGGATTTCGGCCGTTACCCCTCTCGCCCTGATCTCCCCTGGATCTGGCTACCGTATCAAGAGCCATCAGATCCAAGAGAAGATCCGGGCGGCAGAGTAACCACCTCTCCGACACTGCCAGGGTTGAAAATTTTTGCAAGAAGACAGGCGCCCACCGAAGCAGACACCTCCGATGGCCAATAGACCACCCCTGCTGTGATCAAACCCACTGTGGGGGGAGAGGTAATTATAGCCTCCCCCATAGACCAACCATTATGACACGGGGAAGGCCAATCGGCGGAAGCCCAAGCGCTATCTGCATTTATCAGGCGGCGCCATTAATGCCCCTAGGAAATTGGACCATCGCACAGATTCCGGAGAGCCTTCAATGCTCTGCAGGAACGGCGGGCTACCCCTGCTCAAAACGCTCTAGGGCACGACAGTTCGACATCACCCTTGCCGACCCGTAATTCCTCGCCAGCTCGAGGTCAGGTCTAGCACCAGGGTAGTCTTCCCAGGAAAGCTCCACGGCTCGCCATTGCCCTTGCCGACCCGTAATCCCTCGCCAAGCTCGAGGTTAGGTCTGGCACCAGGGTGGTCTTCTCAGGAAGGCCAACGGCTCGCCATCACCCTTGTTGGCCCGTAATCCCTCGCCAGCTCGAGGTCAGGTCTAGCACCAGGGTAGTCTTCTCAGGAAGGCTTCACGGCTCGCCATCGCCCTTACCGACCCGTAATCCCTCGCCAAGCTCGAGGTCAGGTCTGGCACCAGGGTGGTCTTCTCAGGAAGGCCAACGGTTCGCCACAACCCTTGTTGGCCCGTAATCCCTCGCTAGCTCGAGGTCAGGTCTAGCACCAGGATAGTCTTCTCAGGAAGGCTTCACGGCTCGCCATCGCCCTTGCCGACCCGTAATCCCTCGCCAAGCTCGAGGTCAGGTCTGGCACCAGGGTGGTCTTCTCAGAAAGGCCAACGGCTCGCCACAACCCTTGTTGGCCCGTAATCCCTCGCCAGCTCGAGGTCAGGTCCAGCACCAGGGTAGTCTTCTCAGGAAGGCTTCACGGCTCGCCATCGCCCTTGCCGACCCGTAATCCCTTGCCAAGCTCGAGGTCAGGTCTGGCACCAGGGTGGTCTTTTCAGGAAGGCCAACGGCTCGCCACAACCCTTGTTGGCCCGTAATCCCTCGCCAGCTCGAGGTCAGGTCTAGCACCAGGGTAGTCTTCTCAGGAAGGCTTCACGGCTCGCCATCGCCCTTGCCGACCCGTAATCCCTCGCCAAGCTCGAGGTCAGGCCTGGCACCAGGGTGGTCTTCTCAGGAAGACCAACGGCTCGCATCACCCTTGCCGACCCATAATCCCTCCTCATCTCGAGGTTCGGTCTGGCACCAGGGTACTCTTCTCAGGAAGAAACAACGGCTCGCATCACCCTTGTCAACACTTAATCCCTCGTCATCTCGAGGTTGGGTCGGGCACCAGGGTACTCTCCTCCGGAAGATTCAACGACTTACCATCCCATTTCCACGACCATGAACACTCCTCCCCGGCTAGCTCCTGCACCCCCGCAGGAGTGGGGGGCTTGTGTGGTAGGGTAAAAATGGCCTGGAGGCCCTACCAGGGCCCAATACAACTCTCACTCAAGAAAGGTAAAAATAGCAATCTAGTTCGGCCTCGAACCACCGCAGGGTCGGCGCCTAACCTCACGTTCACCCCCGCAGAACTGGCCTCCTCGTATCCGACGGGCTTCAGCGGTCCTCGGCCTCCGATCCGTGACAGCCCCACGGGCCGTCCCCCCCTCTCTGGCGAAGCAGGGGGATGACCTGGCGCAGCCTAGGCCCTCCGATTCTCCCAGAAGCACAGAAGACCCACGATCAGCCATGTCAGCTCCAAATACCACCCAGGGTTTTGCCACATCAGCCCTATACCGCTCCTGGTATGGCCACGTCTGCCCTAAACCCCCTGGGCCCTCTGCCACGTCAGGCCCATGGGCTTTCGGGTCCAGACCCGGCCCCCAAGCGGATCCAAACCCGGTTGGAATTCTCTATAAATACTAGACCCTCACCCACCTTTTCAGGTAATCAATCTTTTTCCACTTAAATTCACCTAGTTAGTGCTACTCTCTCACAGAGACTGACTAGATCGTCGGAGGGTCCGCCACCGGGATAAACCCCGGTGTTTCAGGACCGTCTGCAGGTACACAAGACCTCGGATCCGAATCCTCTGATCCGAGCCCAGATCTCCGAATCATCCCGAGGTCGCCACAGGGTCCGCCCGGTCAGTCGAGGGTCGGCAGACGAGCAGCTTTCTCCTTCAAATACAAATTGAGTCCGAACTCACACCTGGTGCATCCACACGTCTCCCAGAAATAAACCGCATCAAGTATAAAGACTCAATTTTTATGATTATGAATTAAAATTGAAAACTACAGTGTAGTTAAGCCTCATACAGGCATTGAAAATAAATATGTTGAAATGAAATTTGAAACGAAAAGACCAAAATTTGGATCACGTTGAATAAATGGTTAAGACCGGTATAGTGGAAGGGCTAACTCTAGAGAATTGATTTTGTTCATGATTCAAATAACTAAGGATTAGATTCATAGTGAATATGTGATGAAAATAAGAGAAAAAAAGAGTATGAGGGCCTCGAAGCTACAGTGTGAGAATATTCACAGGCTGTCTTCACGATGCGTCGTGACATGACGTGGATATATCTCCAGGAGTCTGTACCGCAGGCGACGCTCGTGGGGTTTTCGGTGACTGCAGGTGGTGTCATGTCCCATGACGGAGGCTGAATTGTCCATAGGTTCTTCACAATGCGTCGTGGCATGACATGGAATTTCCCTCCAGGCTGTCTGGACATGAGCTCTTTTCTCATAGAACATTTAGGATACTTATCGTAGTTACAGTAGTAGTTTAAGTATGACGATGGATTAAACCCTACAAGATGAAGAATGGTTAAGGGCTTGCCCTCAGACCTATATAGTATGGGATGCATAGAATCTGAACAAGTGCGCATTAGTGTCATGTAATATACATAACTACATTAAGGACTAAGTGTACAGCACAACACGACATCTATAGAATAGTCCCTTGTAGTTTCTGTTTGTGATCAAGTTTGTGATTGTTTAAGTATTTGAGAATCGTTATACTGTTTCGGCATAGAGAGGATAGCCATGTATAATATTTTGTCGGTTGTAAGCAACTGACGCGCCCACATTTTTTATGTAGGGTAAAGTGATTAATAAGACTAAAGAATGCATGCTGATTAAAGATTGATTCAAGAGTTGTACAATTCAATTCATGTAAATGGTTATAAATTGCTTTTGCTGTAAATATTTAATGTAATTGTAAACTCTGATATAACAAAAAAAAATTATTTCCTTGTAAAATTGTACGAAAGAAGTGTAAAGATCCTGTGGAACTTCGAATTCAGTTGTATTTTGGAATTTGGGGTGTTACAGAGTGGTATCAGATCCACGCTTCAAAGTAGTACAAATTTATAAGGAATGACACCCTAGAAGTGGACATTAGGGCGTGTGTTAAGTCTAGAGATTTAAATGTAAGTCACTTACATTTGCGTTGCTCTATGATTTATGCTTCTTCTCCTTTTTCTCTAAGATGGCGAACCACTTCGACCCAGCTGGAGGCGACGATTGGCACATAGTTGAGGAAGATTACTACCCCGGGCAAGCTAATTCAGACGAAGAAGATCCTGAAGAAGTGGAAGAGGAATGGCTTAAGTCCCGAGAGATCACTCCTCCTCCGGATTCATCTGATGATTCCTCCAGCGAGGAAGAACCAGCTCCGAATAGTCTTATTGTGTCTCTTCAGAGACAGATAGAGACTCAATGGGAGAGAATCGGGCTACTGGAGGCTCAGTTAACGAAGTGCAAGGATGATATTGCAATTCTCAGTCATCGTGTTTGGAAACTCGAGAAGAGGAGAAACATGACCGATGTACTGAAGGAAGAAGTGGAAAAACTACGGAAAGAGCTTCGTGAAGCCAAGAGGAACCGTAGGAACTAGACTGTTGTATCTTCTTATTGTTTTCATTTTGATGTCAGAAATGTTTTAAATTCGAATGTATAAATTTGAAATTCAATGAAATGGAAAAGTTAATTTAAAATTCATGTTTATACTTCGAATTTAATGAATCTTTTGCATCAGAATATGGCTAGAAGAGGAGCACAAAATGGTGAAGGTCTGGACTTGGAAACAGAACTAGCGAGGGTCTATCAGATACTCAATGCTGTTGCCATGAACCAAAATCAAGAAAGAGTGCCTGCGAATCCAGTACCTGAAGCAATCAAACTCGTGGAATTATTCAAGTAGATGAAACCACATGTATTTAAGGGGAAGTCAGACCCTGACACGACTGATAATTAGATCCGACAGGTAGAGACTATCTTCGAAGTCTTGGAGACTCTGGAGGGCAGCAAGGTGAAGTTGGCGGCGCTGCAGTTTGAGAAGGATGCAGCTGTGTGGTGGCAGTCAATGAAGCAGACGATGGGAGGTATTGTTCTTAGCTGGGATGAATTCTTGGAAGAATTTCGCAGTCGTTATTTTCTCTCAAATGTCCAGGAGAAGAAGGCCATGGTGTTTCTAGCGCTGCAGCAGGGCGGCATGTCGGTAAGGGAGTATGAGACAAGATTCACTCAGCTCTCGAGGTATGCGCCCGAACTGGTGATGGATGAGGCGAAGAAGGCTTGAAAGTTCGAGCATGGGTTGAGGCCAAGTCTGAGATCCAGGATGATACCCCTCGGTATCAGGAGGTTTGATAAATTGGTCAAACGAGCTGCAGCCACTAGGGTAGATATGGAGCAGTTCCATGTTGTTCAAAATCTGAGGACCAATTGGAATGTTAGAAAGAGGCCCACAGTTTCTGGCAACTTCAGGGGGCAGCCGCCGGCCCAGAGGTTCAAACCAACATGAGCAAATGCGGTCAACTTAACTGGGAGACCCGGAAACAATTAGGTGAGACCTCCGGTGGTGACTTGCTTCAACTATGGTGAGACAGGACATTATAAGTCTCAATGCCCCAAGCCGCAGAATGTCACTCGTAGTGGACCAACGCAGTAAGTTGGGAAGAAGTCGTACCAGTATGGACGGGTATTTGCCTTGACTGAAGCTGACGCTGATGAGGTAGATCACGTCATCACTAGTACGAGGGAGGTTGTTTAGAGTGTTTTCTGTTGTTTCTCTTTTCCCGCCTTATATAGTAAACTGTTATGTAACGAGTGTGTGTTATGTAACAGGAGAACTTATTTTTAATGGAAAGAAAGCTGTTGTTTTGTTCGATACTAGGTCCTCTCACACTTTTGTATCACTTAAGTTTGCTAAAGTTTTGGGAGTCGAACCGAAAGCCTTTCTAGGCAAGGTCTTGGCAGTAGCTACTCCATCAGGAGAGACTCTAACCACTGATCGGTACTATGCGGATTGCGAGATCGTAATTGGAGACAGAATTTTCGGGATTGATCTGATCGAGCTGAATGTCTTGGGAGTCGATGTTATCATTGGCATTGATTGGATGTCGGTGTACAGTGCGAGCATCGAGTGCAAAACCAAGGAAGTAACAGTGAAGGCTCTAGGTGGACCTAAAGTTACTTTCTAAGGGAAGAAGAGATGTTCTGGTTTGGTGGCAGCTATCTGCAAGAGGGATGTTCCTGTAGAGGTGCAGCAAATTCCTGTGGTTCGGAATTACCCGACTGTATTCTTGGAAGATTTGCCTGGTTTACCCCCGCTTCGTAATGTGAAGTTCAGCATTACTATTCAGCCAGGGAGTGCACCAATTTTCAAGGCACCATATAAGATGGCACCTGTAGAGCAGGATGAGATCAAATGGCAGATTGAGGAACTATTGGAGAAAGGCTTTATTCAACCGAGTGCGTCACCCTGAGGAGCGTCGGTGCTTTTGGTAAAGAAGAAGGATAGTTCGATGAGGATGTGCATCGATTACCGGGAGCTGAATAAGGTCACTGTTCAAAATAAGTATCGGATTTCACGAATTAACGACCTGTTCGATCGTCTACAAGGAGCAGTTGTTTTCTCCAAAATAGTTCTTCGGTCAGGTTACCATCAAGTTCGGGTAAAGACTGAAGATGTGCATAAGACTGCGTTCAGAACTCGACACGGGCATTACGAATTTTTAGTTAGCCGTTCGGAGTGATGAATGCACCTGCAATTTTCATGGATATGATGAACAGAGTTCTGAGGTCGTTCATTGATTCTTTCGTCGTGGTGTTTATCGACGATATCCTTGTGTACTCCAAGTTGGAGGACGAGCACACAGAGCATCTGGCAGCAATTTTGAAGAAACTTCAGGAGCATGAGTTGTATGCCAAGTTGTCCAAGTGCAATTTCTGGAAATCTGAAGTGACATTCCTAGGTCACATCCTTTCTAAGGAGGGAGTGGCAACTGATCCGCAGAAAATAGAGGCAGTAAAGGATTGGTCAAGGCCTACTACAGTTAAGGAAATTAGGAGTTTTCTTAGGCTAACTAGATATTACAGGAGATTTGTCCAGGGCTATGCTCAAATAGCCGTGCCGCTCGCTAGTCTGACCAAGAAGAATGTGAACTTCAAGTGGACCGAACAGTGCGAGGCAAGCTTTCAGGAGTTGCAAGAGAGGCTGACTACTGTACCCATTTTTGGCTTTGTCTAGAGCATGTGTTGAGTATGATGTCTACAGCGATGCTTCACATCGTGGGCTTAGTTGTGTCTTAATGCAAGAAGGAAAAGTGATCGCTTATGGGTCTAGGCAACTACGACCGCATGAGAAGAATTATCCGACTCATGATCTGGAGTTGGCTGTGATTATCTTTGCTTTAAAGCAATGGAGACATTACGTGTATGGTGAGAAGTTGAACATGTACACAGACCACAAAAGCTTGAAGTACATCTATCAGCAGAAAGATCTGAATCTGAGGCAAAGGAGATGGCTGGAAGTACTTGAGGACATTCGTCCGGAAATTAAGTACCATCCTGGGAAGGCTAATGTTGTTGCTGATGCACTTAGCCGCAAAAGCAGTCTGGCTAGTCTGATTACAACTCAGAGGAAGCTGGCAGAGGAGTTGGATCGGGCTGGTATTGAAGTTGTTCTGCAAGGCTTGGGATCATCTTTAGCTCAATTGAGGCTTCAACCAATGCTGAATGAAAGGATTATCGCAAGTCAGAAGGAAGATGCAGAGATTCTGAAGATGAAGGAGCAGGTCGGTGCTAGCAGGTTGTCCGAGTTCCAGATCAGGGATGGAGTGCTGTGGTTTGGAGAGAGGCTATGTGTTCCGAATCAGTCGGACTTGAAAGAGAGTATTCTTCAGAAGGCACATGCTACTCTTTTATCAATACATCGTTGAAGTACTAAGATGTATAGGGACATTAAGCAGCATTTCTGGTGGTTAGGTTTGAAGCGGGATGTGGCCGAGTTCGTGGTGAGGTGTGAGATCTGTCAGCAGGTCAAAGCTGAGAATCAAAAATCCGGAGGTCTATTGCAACCGTTACCTATTCCGAAATGGAAGTGGGATAACATCAGTATGAATTTCATCACGGGTTTGCCCAAGAGTTCCAAGGGCAATGATGCAATTTGGGTTATAGTAGATCGACTAACCAAATCCGCTCACTTCTTGGCGATGAAACTCACTTCGTCGATGGACAGATTGGTGAGATCGTCAGGCTTCATGGTGTTCCGTTAACCATTGTGTCTGATCGGGATGCGCGATTTACTTCGCATTTCTGGAGGAGTCTTCAGACAGCTTTGGGTACCAAGACGGATTTTAGCATTGCTTTTCATCCGCAGACCGATGGGCAGATCGAGAGAGTCAACCGTATTCTTGAGGATATGCTTCAGTGTTGTGTACTAGACTTTGGAGGCAGTTGGGAAAGGCACTTAGCTCTGGAAGAGTTTATCTACAACAACAGTTTTCAGACTAGTATTGAGATGGCGCCGTACAAAGCTCTGTTTGGTAGAAAATGCAGAACACCTGTTTGTTGGTTTGAAGTTGGGGAGCGGCAGATGTTTGGGTCTGAGATTGTGCAGTAGACCTCCGAAAAGATCGATCTGATCAGGAAGAGGTTGGTGGATGCTCAGAGTAGGCAGAAGAGTTATGCAGACAACCGGAGGAGAGACCTTGAGTTTGAGGTTGGTGACTTTGTCTTTCTGAAGGTTTCACCTAGCAAGGGTGTGATTTGCTTCGGTAGAGCTGGGAAGTTAGCCTCGAGGTTCATAGACCCGTACAAGATATTGAAGCAGATTGGGAAAACTGCTTATCGGTTGGAGTTGCCAGTGGAGTTGTCTCAGGTGCACAATGTCTTCCATGTGTCTATGCTGAGAGGGTACATTCCAGATCCGAGTTACCATTTGCCCGAAGTACCGGAGGGTTTGCAGTTGGATGTGAGTTATATTGAGCTTCCGGTTGAGATTGTTGATCATCGGGAGAAAGTCTTGAGGAACAAGACGATACCGATAGTCAAAGTAGTCCGGAGAAACCAGTTGGTTAAAGAGGCTACTTGGAAATCTGAGGAGAGGATGATGAAAGATCATCCTGAGCTCTTTGAGTGATTTGTATCTTCTTTTCTTTTCTTTTCTTATTTCTTTATTGTATTCCTGTTTTCTCACTCTTTATGTGTAGTTCCGGGGACGGAACTATTCTAAGGAGGGTGTTGTAACACCTTAGTTTTCATTTATGAGATTTTGTGAATTTTACGTGCATTGCACGTATTAATTCAGTTTCATTTTTATAAAAAAATATTTATTTTGTATGAGTAAATATCTTTCCATCCCTCTTTTATTTTTTTATTTTTTTTTTGAAAGCCTAATTGTTTATTTTAAAAGATCATCCTAATTATTTAATTTATTTTATTTAGCCCATTGGATTTTGAGCCCACTAATTATTTTCTGTTTTAAATAACATGACTTGTTGTGTAGATCATTTTTTTTAGACAATTAATTAAATGATCATGCACAACTAGTAATTAGGGGTGCTACATTTTGGCACGTGCATGCACAAGAGTGTGCATTGCACACCCTTCTAATTTGGCTAGAAATGGAGTCAAGGAGAGTGGGAAAATGGCTTAGTGGATGGGTGGTTACTTGTTCATGGGTGGCTGCTACAACTTCCCAATGTATCCTAGCCATTTATCTACAACTTCCCAATGCAATCCTAGCCCTCCATTTCACCCTAAAACTAGTATAATACCCCTCACTTGTATGCAAACAACACTAAGAAATTTTTGTAAAGAAAAGAAAGAGAAAAAATTACAAGTTGTAAGGCAAAAATTGAGGAGTTTTGTGAGTTGAAAAGAGTGAGTGTTGTGTGTGTTCTTCAACCCAAGGAGAGGAGGCCGGAAGTGCACTAGGGGAGGCTCGGGTTCAAGTTGCAACAAGGAGAGGCACAACTTGGTGGCTTGATCTAGGATGAGAAGGCTTCGTTCATTCGTTGTAGGAGATTCTCTAGGAGTTCTTTTGATTTTTCTCTCCATTTTAAGGTGGGTGTTTCTCTTAAACTTCTAATTAGACATCATGTTAGTATGGGGTTGACAAATTAAGGAGAAACTCCTAACTAATATAGCCATGCATTATGAGAATGAGACAAATTGCTATTAGTTTGATTATATGTTAAAAGAGTGTTAAGTTGATTGCCAAATTATGATTTGTTAAATGATTACCATGCTACCATGCTAAATTTTGTTGTGATGTGCTAGATAAACAAATACATGCTTGTATGTTGAACAATTGAATAAAGAACTATGGGTATAGGTGATTTTGATTAATTTATTGTTAAATGACATGAAAAATAAAATTTATTACTGAGATAATTGTACAATGTTAATAAAAATATTATAAGTGATATAGGAAAATTTTTAAGTGTAATTTATAAGGAAATTTTGCTTATTTTCCCCTAAATTCAAAACTGAAGAATAAAATGAAGTAGAGAGCAAATTATGTTGTTTTGTATCAAAAATCAAATTTTATTTTACTGAAATGCTGTAATAAGCTGAAAAATAAAATCTGGAATTTTTGAATGAATTTAGAGAAGAAAGGAACTCAAAATTATTTGTTTTTGTAAAAATTCAAAAAGAACAGAGACCTAGGTTATAACCCCCGTAGCGGCGTAACCCAAAACATAACAGATTGGCCACTTGGCCATACTGGTTAGTCGGTGCTTAGCGTTACTGTAGCTTGTGGGTGACCTGGGTGGTCTTGGGTTCGAAACTGGGCGTGAGCTTTTGTTTCTTTTTCAAAAGAAGACCGAAAACCGAGACTTACTTTATGTTTAATCAACCCCTATCTATGACGTGTTGATTCCTAGGCCTTCCTGGCTTTCGGTGGCAGTTGGCTACTCTCGGGTAGTGGGTTCGATGCTGGGCCTCGGCAATTAAAAATAGATTTTTTGATTTTGAGTTTTCAATTGATTTTTTTGACTTGTGAAAATTTGGGAAAAATACTATACTTATTCTAAAAATTATATGGACTTAATGAAAAATATTTGGGACAAGATTTGACTAAAATAAAGATGGTTTAGAAGTAAAATTACATAAAGTGGATATTTGTATAAGATGAAAGGTGATTATTTTTCATGAAAAGATTACACTAAGTTATAAAAGATGAATTTTGAATGAAAGAAAAATTTAAGTTGGTTATCTATGAATTTTATTGCCTAATGTGAATGTTGAAAAATGCTATTTTGTCATTATGGAATCAAGTAAGGAAAGAAACTATAGTATGAAAATTTATTGTGCTTATGGAAAAGAAATTTGTGAGCATGAAGTATAAGAATTGAAAGTGAACTTGATACGTGAGTTTTGATCCATAGAAATGAAAAGAAATCATGTTAATTGTGAGAAAAGAATTTATGAGTATAAAGACTCAATTTTTGTGATTATGAATTGAAATTGAGAAAAGCCTCAAACTGGCATTGAAAAGAAATATGTTGAAGTGAAATTTGAAATGAAAAGACCAAGATTTGGGTCATGTTGAATAAATGGTTAAGACCGGTATAGTGGAAGGGCTAACTCTAGAGAATTAATTTTGTTTATGATTCAAATAACTAAGGATTAGATTCATAGTGAAGACATGATGAAAATAAAAGAAAAACACGAGTATGAGGGCCTCGGAGCTACGGTGTGAGAATATTTACAGGCTGTCTTCACAATGCGTCGTGACATGTCTCTAGGAGTCCGTACCGCAGGCGATGCTCGTGGGGTGTTTGGTGACTGCGGGTGGTGTCATGTCCCATGACAGAGGCTGAATTGTCAATAGGTTCTTCACGATGCATCGTGACATGACGTGGGATTCCCCTCCAGGCTGTCTGGACATGAGCTCGTAACTCATAGAATATCTAGGATACTTATCGTAGTTACAATAGTAGTTTAAGTCATGACAAGGGATTGAACCCTACAAGATGAAGAATGGTCAAGGGCTTGCCCTCAGACCTATGTAGTATGGGATGCATAGAATCTGAACAAGTACGCATTAGTTTCATGTAATATACATAACTGCATTAAGGACTAAGTGCACTGCAGAACACGACATCTATAGGATAGTCCCTTGTAGTTTCTGTTCGTGATCAAGTTTGTGATTGTTTAAGTATTTGAGAATCGTTATACTGTTTCGGCATAGAGATGATAGCCATGTATAATATTTCGTTGGTTGTAAGCAACTGACGCACCCACAGTTTTTATGCAGGATAAAGTGATTAACAAGACTAAAGAATGCATGCTGATTAAAGATTGATTCAAGAGTTGTACATTTCAATTCATGTAAATTGTTGTAAATTTTTTCCGCTGTAAATATGTAATGTAATTGTAAACTCTGATGTAACAAAAAGTTTTTATTTCCTTGTAAAATTGTACGAAAGAAGTGTAAAGATCCTGTGGAACTTAGAATTCAGTTGTATTTTGGAATTCGGGGTGTTACAAATTGGTTCCTCCACAGGAGGAGCTGGTTGACGAAGAGAGTTGGCTTGACGGCTTGAGGATGCTGCTCTCCCTCTTAGTCTTAGTGGTATGGTGGTAAGTCTGGTTTGTGTCGTTTCCTACAGACAACGCCTTTGTTGCTTCTTATTTTAGTTTGGGAGCAAATAAATATTGAGTTTATATTTTGAAGGAAACAACTAAAGATCTAACTTTTAATAATCGTTGTAAAAAGTGGTTAGAGCTCCTGAGATTGGATCAGGATCGTTGATTGAACACCTTAATCTGAATCCAACGGTTGCTGACGCGGCCGATAAACCTGCAAAAAGCCTAAAACACCGGGGATGGCCCCAAAGTCTGACCCTCCGACGCTCAAGTCAGAACCAGAGTGAGAAAGAGAATTTGAGAGAGAAATTGCAGATTACCTTCTGACTGAAGAAGGGGAGGTATTTATAGGCCTGATAAACAGTTAGGAGATTGATATGAATACATTATCTCCTATTGATTCTCCCCCTTAAGAGATAGACTCTTTTGTTTGAGGATAAGAGATTTGAATAACAACCTTCATGGGCGGGATGTCTCTCCTAGTGGGCCATGTCACATTTAATAAGCTTGAAAGCGGCCAATGTGTTGTAGGTGAGCTAGATGAAGGCGCGAAGTTGTTAAAGAGATCTAATATGGTTAATTTGCCTGTAAAAATTTTAGGATCTGTGCTGGAGTCGTACGGCCTTGATTTGCTGCAATTCTTACCATTATCATTACCAAAGCTAAAAGCTTGCTACAACCTGATTAGAAATGACTTTTTCAATAGTGTAGTATGCCGATATATTGATCTTTACTACAACGTTTTGTAATAAGTTATTCCATTCGAGCTTAGCTGCAAAACATCCTTCTTTATTTTTTTATTTAGATTTTTTGTGTTTTTTAGTGTTTTTTTTTGTTTTTGTTTTTCTTTTTCTGGGATTCTTTACATCGATTTTAATAATTTTCGGTAATTCTGGACTTTTAGAATGACTTATAACTTATTTACAAATTATTTTGATAAAAGTATGATTGACAGAGAAAGATAAGCTTTGTGAATTCATTCACAAATATAAGAGAGATGACTAATTTTGCAATTTATTCAGACAATTATGTATAATCATGAGTGTTGTACATGACTAATTTTATCTGCAGCAATGTGCAAAATTTATGTGGCAGGTTCATAACAGGATTAAATTTCGTTGGATATCTACCTTAGAATCATAACTATTAATCTAGAGTATATTAAACAAGATTCAAGGACGATGTACGCGAAGTGCAAGGTAAAGAAACACAAAATGAACATCAATGAAGATGAAATCCGCGCATAAAAACAATATACAGAATGTTTAAAATGTGAGGTCATCGCTCTCTTAACCAGGCTTGGTTTCCAAAACTGTCTGGAAAAAAAAAGTATACTGTTTTTAGAAAATCGTTTTCAGAAAACTGTTTTCAAAACAACAAACCAAACGCAACCTTAATTTCTGATGTGATTCCTCTTTTTAACTTAATATATTGGCTGGGGATTAAATTAAGTTGGGTAACGTATCTTGTCTTATATATATATAGCCCAATTTTAGCTTGAAATTCTTCAAATTTTTGTTAGGTATACTGTACATATATTGATTATTGCAAGATTCTATTGAAGCTAAGAAACGAAGCAGAATCTAACAGAGAGAGAGAGAGTAGTCAAGTCTACAAGCCTGTAAGAGAAATTATTTACAATTTCCTATTTTAAAAAAAAAAGATTGGCCGCAAAAGATATAATTTGCAACTTTTCTTATACTCTTCAAGTTGTCCGAGTTGTTGGGACCCAAATATTATCCAACTTGATGTTCTAAAAGTAAACTTGTTTTTTACGAGTACATTTTTTGCTAGTCATTTCTTTCTTTTCTTTCCCCTTGTCATTAATGTTAAACGATGATTGATGATTACAGAGGTTGCTTGGAGGAGAAAACTTTTTTTTATTTGGGTGGAATAAAGCTTATGCTGCTTTTTTTCTATTGTGAGATCAATCAGATAATGAGTTTTTTTTAGAAGGAAAGCTACGATCTAGATCGTCGATCAATACCTAAATTTTAATGGCTAAAAGTTCCTTGATCTGGATCTGAATTGTTGAGAATGTCTGACCTTAGATCTGAACGGCTGAAAATATCCGGCGAACCTGTACAAAGTCTAAACACCGGTGTTGGCTTCAACAAAAGATCCTCCGACGCTCAAGTCAATAACTCAAAAAGGAGATTACAATTTTAGTGCAAAAAGGTTGATTACATCCGACTGATTAAGGGCAAAGAATATTTATAGACTAGGAGTTAATTCCAAAAGATAGACATGAAAAGATATCTTTTAAATTTAAACTGGAGATTGCCATGGTGGTGGGATAATATTACTTGATAATCTTGTTTTAGACAACAGATTTGACTGGTAACCCTAATTAGCTGGTAATTCCTCTTTCTTTGGCTATAAGCAAGCCTTTATAGTGGGACTAATTGACCTTGATGGGCATGGAGACGGCCCATGCTCTTCTTGTAAACTTGTTCTTCCAGTGAAATTACCATTTCATGCTAGAAAAGTTTTGAGATGCGTGACGAGATCTAGTGGCTTCGTGTCACGTCCCGCTTCCCAAAAGAGAATACGGAATACTGATACATGACTAAGCCCAGCGAATAATTTTCATCATCCATAAGCTGTTCAAGAATCTTTACAACATTTCACAAGAATAATCAGAGTCTGAAGCAAAAGAATCAACCAAATATGCATATATGAGTCAAAACCAACAAGAATACTTGAAACAAAATATATTAATCTCAAATATCTCAGATCTGAATAAGTCAAATATCCTGGGTCACATTGCCCAAATACAAATAAATCTAAGTATCAAATACAATGGTACAAAACGAGCAACAAGAATATAATAAAAGCAAAATCCAGCACTAATATCTCATCTTGCCTATTCCATCTGGCAACTGATCTCCAAAATCTGCAATTTAACAATTGCAGGAAGAGAAAAAAGAAAACAAACTCCTGTCAATGCAAGTTGCGGGCCGCTTGGAGTGTAGGATACAAGTACATGTGAAAAACTAACTAGTAACATGAAATATGCATGATAACAAAATAGAATAATAGCATGTCAAGCTGAACAAGTGCAAGTAGAATGTATCAAGTGTCAAGTGAACAAGTATCATGTAAACAAGAAACAAGTATCACGAATCAAGCATCACGAAATTAAGTAACAAGTAACAAGTTTCAAGTAGTCAAGTACAAGTATCAAGTAAACAAGTATCAAGTCGCAAGTGTCACAAATCAAGTATCACGTGAACAAGTATCAAGCGAGCAAGTATCAAGTAGCAAGTGTCAAATGATCATGTTCAAGTCTTGTATTATTACTATCTAGATAGCACTTTATGCATCCATCTTTTTACTACATGGTTGCTACAGTCAATGCAATTTCATTTTATTTTTCATAATGGATCATATAGGATAGTGTACTCAGGGAAAAGCCTCAAAAAATCAATTATCAAGTATCAAGCCTCAAGTATCAAGTAAACAAGCCTCAAGAGTGAAGTATCAAGCCTCAAGTAGTGAAATATCATGCCTCAAGTAACAAGTATCAAGCCAAGTCTCAAATATCAAGCCAAGTATCAAGTATCAAGTAACAAGCCTCAAGTAATCAAGTATCAAGCCATGTATCACATAGGATCAATAGATCCTCTTCCGAGTAGACATTTCTGTATTTTCCACAATTAGATCTTTCCCTTTAAACCCCGGCTTGGTTAATTATTATTAGGGTCAAACAAGTAGGTATGTGTCACGAAATAGGCTAATTATATCATAGTATGATCAAGTAACAAGTTCAAGTTGCAAGATAAACATGTACGGGTAAAAGATAACACACAAAATAATAAAATAACCAAATTTCTAGTTCAGCACAGTAAGACCAAACTGCAGTAAAACTGAGATTTCTATTGTTACAAAAATGCAAATCTGAATCTGTCAAAAGGTCTGGAAAATAGACTCCCGGCAGAATCCAGCGAACAAATATAAGTCATATAGTATTTCATAGAAACATAACTCAAAACTAATTTGAATCCAGAAAATACGTTCAGTCATAAATCAGAAGATTGTATTCAAGAACAAGAAAACAGCATGAAAACTCACAATTTAAATCCACAAAAAATTTGGGGTATTCCCATATATGTATAGTAATAGAAAATCAAGTTTCATAATTTTCCAACAAAAATGGAGTAGTCAAGTAAAATCAGAAAACAACAAGAAACAGTAGTTTTGTAAATCTGATATCACAAACACTGTAGTATGAAAACAGCAATATCTCATAAACCATAAACCAAAATCCAAATCCGCCAAAAGGGTAATAAAATAGATGCAGTAGGATAACTATCATATTCAGAAATAATTTAGAACTAGCAAGTAGAGTTAATTCGAAAATCAGGTTCTTTACTGAACAGTAGTAAAAATCTGCTAGAATAGCAGTTGTTCGAAAGCATAAAATGATTCGTAAAATTCATCAAATAAATCCATAAAAATTCTAGGTTAATCCCAATCAGGTCTAGAAGTACTGAGCAAAATTTCAGATCAAAATACTAATTTTAACACTAGAATAAAAATAGATTACTCTTCAGAATTCATAGAAAACAAAATCTGGAAACCTTGTTACACCTCTGTAATAAAATAGATATAACTCAAAAACCGTAAATCGAAACTGAGATCCGACAAAAAGGATTGGAAAATAGACAGAATTCTTTACAAATTATGTTCACAAAATATTTTCAAATACTGACCTTAATAGGGTCTAACATACTGATCAAAACTGAAAACCGGCAACACTGAAAATATCTCATGTGCACAAAATCCGCTAGTTCACATAGAACTCATCCAAAACACAACAGAACACAAAATAGAGTATACTAGATGTCCAAGCAACACGGTATAGGGTATTTCACAAGTCCAAGACAAGTCTATCACGAATAACATGAACGAGCACAAGATAACATATGAACAACACACATATATGCAACAAGAAGTGGTCAATCCTAGGTTATATCATGTCATGTATGTCGTGAGGCAACTATGGTCAAGATAACACAATAGAGACAATATTAACAAGGAGATTCACACACAAATTGTCTCTAAAACCCAACTACACTACAAGCGGTATTTAGTACTTGTATTTGCAAAGAAATTTAATACAAGTTACTTGCCTGAAAGACGAAGAAACCTACGAAGCAAAAGCAAGAATAACGAGAATGGATTTCTGGGCAACGAACACAACACCACAAACGAATGATCAAGAACGCAATGAAGACGGTGGTCATGAACACAATCGGACAGCTGAGATCGAAGATTAAGATCACCAAGATCAGACGGTCCAGATCAAGGTGATGATGAAGTTGATGATGATCGCAATCGAACGGCCATGATCACCCCGATGGTGACGATCAAGGTGATGATGATCAAAGTAGATCCGACAGACGGCCATAATCAAAACCAAGGGGATAAGATCATGATGATCAAGATGATCAAGATCGACGACCCACAATCAAAGGATCAAAACCAATACAACAGCAATTATAGCATGCTCGACTCTAGCTCAAAAACTGGTGGCAGAATGGCACGTCAGTGCTGGCTATGGCGCCAGAGGGAGACAACACCGGGAGGGGTCTGCCTGTGGCTGGCGGCAGTGCGTTGGAGTGCACAGGGTCGAAGGGCAGCACGAGGGCCCAAGGGAGAGGTCGGGAGGAGAAGCTCGGGAGGAATCACAGGGGGATGCTCGGAGGGAGCCAGGGGGACGTCGACCAAGGGGTGGTCGCGACACAGGGAGTGGCTGGTGGCTGCCGCTGTCGCCGGAGGGGAGCAGTGCAGCTGCATCTGCTGGCTTCGGGAGTGTGACGGCGCATAGTGAGGGGTTGTTGGAGTCGCTGTGGGGGAGCATCGGGGTGGTCGAGGGGAGCAGGGAGGAGGAGGAATGAGGAGGGGCTGAACTGGGAAGAAGAGGGTGCAGACGAGGGGTCGAAGTCGAGGCGAGGAAGGAGAAGAGGGTAATGGGTTTCAAAATGAAGTAGAGGATGACGAATGGGGTAGAGGATGGGAGAGAGAGTGGGATTATGGAGGCTGAGGTGCATGGGGTATAGGGGAGACGAAGTGGCTGGGGGAGAGAGAGGGGGGAAGACAAACAGTAGGTATATATATAGGTGAGAGGGTTGCAGCTGCATAGGTTTAGAGTAGGGTTTATTAGGTTTAGATGGGTATATATATAGATAGGTGAAGTTATTTAGGGTTAAAGTGTTGGGTATGATGGCTGATGGGTTGGGTAGTTTATAAAAACAGTGTATTGGGTCTGGTTATAGGGTTAAGTGCACAGGTGGATTTTCGGGTTGGGTTATTTAATGGGTTTCGGGTAAAATCCAATAGGGAAAAATAGGATTTTATAGAAATAATAATAATAATAATAAAAACAAATAACAATAATAATAATAACAGTATTAAAAATAACATTAATGAGAACAATAATAATAATAAGAAAAGAAATGATAAAAATAATAATAGTACTAATAAGATTTGAATTATAGTATAAATTCATTGAAAAATAGTTACAATAAAATTATTGATCGAAAAATTAGATTTTAATAGAAGATTCAAGAATACATCTTGACAAAAGAATTTGAAAACCGAAAAAATAATTTACGAAAATTTTAAATACAGAAAATACGTTTTAGGGGAAACAGGGGTTACACTTCAATTTTACCCATATCATAAGCCGGCCCCACTCAAAAGTTGGGTTTCACTGCCTTTTTGGAGTAGTCTACTCTGTTTTAGACAATCATGAGAGCATATAGGATATTTGAGGACGCCTAGAGTGTTGTTCGGAGCTTCTCTGGGAGCTAGCAATTTTGTAAAACTTCCAATAAATTTTCTGGATTTTTTTCTAAATTTTTAACTAATTTTTCAGAATTTTTAAATATTTTTCGAAATTTTAATTAATTTTCTTGAATTTATAATTATCTTTTGGACTTTTATTTAAATTGCCTAAATTCATAATTATTTTTGGGAATTAGTTTTTATAAATTTATAATTATTTTTTTTGAACTTTTAGTTAAAATTTCCAAATTTCTAATTAATTTTTGAAATTAATTATTCTAAATTTGTAATTATTAACTAGAATTATAATCCAAAAATCAATTGGCGAGCTCAAATTTTGAAGTAGTTAGACAACTGGATCAGATGGGAGAGAAAATTGAAGCGATTAGACGGCAATGATTGGGCAGAGAGGACATCTGCTTGAGACGTTAGCTGACATCATCATTTGTCTTTTTCTAGCCGAAATGGAGAGAGCGAATTTTGGAGCGGATCCAATGGTTAAGGACAGCGGGAGTGAATCACGAGGCGATCGGACGGTAGGAAAGCGGCAAAAACGGTGAGCAGCTCGGATGCCAATTTTTCTGATTTGCTCGCTAACGTAATCATTTTTTTGTCTGGTTTGTGCGCCGAGGAGCAGGCACAAATCTTAGATCCTGTCGAACGACTAGAAACTATCAAAAGCATTGAGCTCCTCGGACGACATTTGTTTTGTCGTTCTGTGCATCGAGGAGCTAAGAAAAGGTGCTCTGCCACTGGGGAGGTTCGCCATTGAGGAGTGTTGCTACCGAGGATCTTAGAATAGAAGCTCTGCCGCCAAGAGGATTTGTGCGAGGAGCGTTTCTGTTGAGGAGCTTCACCACCGAGGAGCTTTGCCATCGAGAAACTAAGAAGATGAGCTTTGTCATTGAGGAGATTAGTGGCGCTGAGGAGCTAAGAAAAGGAGCTCTGCCACCAAGGAGATTTTCCACCAAGGAGCATTGCTACCAAGGAGATTAGTGGCGTAGAACTTTGCGGAGCCGACGAGCTTTTAATGCACTTAGCTTTCAAACTTGTACTAGATTTTTTAAGTGGAATAAAGATCTCCCATGTATTTTCGAGCTTGATAGAATTTTGATATGAAATAAAGATCCACCAAGTGTTTTTGTCTTGACTCTTGCCTTCTTTGTGTTGCCATCCACTGAACTGAGTAGTGAGTTTGTGGGAGCAACTCTAAGGAAGAGTTCGACTCCGAATTTGTTGTTTGGGAGATAGCGAGTTGCTAGAGCAAATCTTGGAAAAGTACTCGACTACAAACTTGTTTGTCTCGTTAGCTAGTTGCTGGAGCACTTGAGTGGCGAGTCGAGCTCCGAACTTACTTATTAGTGAGAATCAGGAGAGGCTTCGAGCCATGAGGTGAACTCCGAACTTGTAGGAGAAACTCTAGGAAAGAGTTGTACTATGAACTTGCTTGTCTCGTTAGTGAGTTTTGAGAGCAACTCACGTGGTGAAACGAGCTCCAAACATGCTTTTTAGCGAGTTGCGAGAGCGACTGAGCCACAAGGTGGACTCAGAGCTTGTTGTTCAGGATATAGCGAGTTGGGGGAGCAACTCTAGGGGGGCATCGAATCTGAAATTTCTTGTCTCATTAGCTTGCTACTGGAGCAGCTTAATTTGCGAGTCGAGCTCCGAACTTACTTGTTAGCGAGTTGTGGGAGCGGCATCAAGCCATGAGGTGGACTACGAACTTTCTGTTCGGGAGATAGCGACTTGCGGGAGCAGCTCTAGGGAAAAGTTAGACTTCAAACTTTCTTGTCTCGTTAGGGAGGGTTCGAGAGCAGCTCGAGTGGCGAGTCGAGCTTTGAACTTTCTTGTTAGCGGGGTGCAAGAGTAGCTTCATACCACGATGTTGAATCAGAACTTGCAATTCGGGAGATACCAAGTTGCAGAAGCAACTCTAGGAGAGAGTTTGACTTCGAACTTTCTTGTCTCGTTAGCGAGTTGCAGTTGCAACTCGAGTGGTGAGTCGAGCTCTCAACTTGCTTGTTAGCGAGTTGCAAGAGCTGTTTCAAGCCACGAGGTGGACTCCGAACTTGCTGTTTGGGAGATAGTGAGTTGCGGGAGCAGATCGAGTGGCGAGTCGAGCTCTTACTTGTTAGCGAATTGTGGGAGTGGCTTCGATCCATGAGGTGGACTCCGAACTTGCTATTCGAGAGATAGCGACTTGCATGAGCAACTCTAAGGTGTATTTGGACTCCAAATTTGCTTGTCTCTTTAGCAAGTTGCGGGAGCAGCTTAAGTGGCGAGTCGAACTCCGAACATGCTTCTTAGCGAGTTGTAAGAGCAACTCCGAGACATGAGGTAGACCCTGAACTTCATGTTCCGGAAATAGCGAGTCGTAGGAGAAACTCTAGGGGAGAGTTGGACTCTGAACTTGCATGTCTTGTTAGCGAGTTGCGGAAGCTGCTCGACGGTCAAGTCGAGCTCCAAACTTGCTTGTTAGCTAGTTGCGGGAGCGACTTCGATCCATGAGGTGGACTCTGTACTTGCTGTCGGGAGATAGTAACATGCGGTAGAATCTCTAAGGAAGAGTTGTTATCCAAACTTGCTTGTCTCGTTAGCGAGTAAGAGAGCAGTTGGAGTGACGAGTGGAGCTTCGAACTTGCTTGTTAGCAAGTTGCGATAGCTAATTCAAGCCATGAGGTGGACTCTGAACTTTCTTTGGAAGATAGTGAGTTACGGGAGCAACTCTGGGGGAGATTTAGACTCCGAATTTGTCTTTCTCATTAGCATGTTACGGGAGCTGTTCGAGTGGCGAGTCAAGCTCCAAACTTGCTTGTTAGCAAGTTGCAGGAGTGGCTTCGAGATAGGAGGTTGACTTTGTACTTGCTATTCGGGAGATAGTGACTTGTATGAGCAACTCTAGGAAAGAGTTGGACTCTGAACTTACTTGTCTCGTTAGCGAGTTGCGGGAGCAACTCGAGTGGTAAGTCGAGCTCCGAACTTGCTTGTTAGCAAGTTGCGAAAGTGTCTTGGAGCCAAGAGGTGGACTCCGAACTTGCTGTTCAGGAGATAGTGAGTTGCTGGAGCAACTCTATGGGAGAGTTGGATTCAGAACCTGCTTGTCTCATTAGTAAGTTGAGGGAGTAGCTAGAAGTTGATGTATGTCCTAGAGGCCAATTGTGTATTAGCATTACTAGTTTACATTGTATCATGATATTTATTTCATATATGAGGCATTTTATTTATTGTGTTGTTTATTGTGATTAAATGAACATAATAAAGTTCTTAGAATAGTAGGTTCGGTACCCTGGGATATCAAATGCATGACTTGATTGTGAGAGCCTATTTGTTGTAATCAGAACACTATTCTTAAATGTCCCTAGTAAAGTATTATTGTGAATTAGGACAACAATAATACATAGAGACTATTATGTGCATAGACTAATGACCATATCTCACGGGTCATGGATATGAGATATCAAGTCATCACATGGGTACATATTAGAGTATAATGTACTGGACTGACCTACCATGAGAACGTTGTATGGATCGTTACATGAGTGTCATAAGCAGTTCTCATAGTGACCATGGTATATGTAGTCCTTTGACTTGAAGTCACTATGGTTCCCTACATGAGAAGTTTTATATTTTAATGTCGTCAAACGTTTCTTATAATAAGGTGATTATAAATTCGACTATTGGATATACTACAAATCATGCGAAAGGATGTGAGTGACTTAGATAGGATTTGTCCCTTACATAATAAGAGCGATATCTATGGGCCACTTAATTGAGTAAGATGCAAAATGCATGGTCGTGCTCAAATGAGTCAATATGAGATATTAAGCTCATTTGTTTTATTAAGTCTATTTGGACATTAAGAAACCAAAGATTAAACAATACAAGTGTGACACGCTATATGCTTTGTGGTCAATTAAGATATCTGGACAGAAGGATTAGACTACATGGAGACATTGGTCACGGATAGGTTATGTCAAATCACTGACATTCTCGTTACTTAAGTAGCAGTGATGTTTTGCTAGATACCACTCATTGTTTGAGATTTTAGTATTACTGTCAACGTAATGAGAACCTACAGGATCACACACTTAGAATGGAGCGAAATTGGGATTTAAATTCATAAGATCAATTTAAATTGGGGATTCAAGTAAGACTTAGACTCCTGACATTGTTCGGATATTTAATTAGATTAAATGGACTAACTAAAGTTCAAAGGCCAACACACGAATCTGAACCAGGTCAAATTGTGAGTCCAACAGCCTTATTATTCTCTTAGGGTTGATTTTCTGCACCCATATATATGATACATATCTGTATAAAAGAGATCATGAGAAAACCCTAGCCATCAGAAAAATTATAAGAGAGAGAGAGAAAGATCGTGAGGAACATCCCCTTTCCGCAGCTAGCACCGTGGCCTGAGGGAAAGCTTGATTTGATCCATTCGTGTGGATACTGTAGAGGCACTATAATATTGTAGTGATGTGATTGGCATACTGTGGAGACAGAAGATCCATCTTCTAGGTATAACTCCTAAACAAAATTTATTGTTTTCGCATGGATCCATGACTAGGTTTCGATATTTTTTTGTAATTTTTCTGTTGTATATTTAATTTGAGATTACCCTTGAAACCTAACAGTGGTATCGGAGCCATTTGCGAAACCATAATTCGGTTATGTATGATATGTGATTATTCATGATATGTTCGCATTTTTGGTAGAAAGATTCATATGTGATATAATTTTTGCAACAGTTGTAATATAAGGATTCATTTATATGTTGGTTGTTAACAAAGATGCCACACTAGGGTAGCCATCGGTTTGGAACCATTGAAAACTCTCGAAAGATGTGATTTGCAGTGACGTTAGGGTTTCTTAAAATATGAAGGGTTCATGCTCTGGTTGTGATAAAGGATGATGAGGCAAATTTTTTGGGCCAAGGTGCTACCCTTCACCCCGCAAGGGGCGGCCTTCCCTTGACCCCCACCCGCTGACTAGGCAACGGGACCCCCGTGCTAGCTCTGCTAGGGAAATAATGATTCCCTAAAAACTAATCATTTTTAAATAAACTAAATAAAATCATAACAATATATTCTTTGATTATTATGTTCAATGATGTATAGTGCATGGTTGTGGCCTTAGTTCTGTGATGCATGGTTTAGTTCTGTGATGTATTATTTATATTTTGGTATTTTGAATACAGCCTGCGTGTCGTGCCTTTCTTTCTACATTCTCAATGTAATCCTTTCTCTCTAAACTCCAATTGTACATTCTTTCTTTATATGTAAATGTAATCTCACTGAGGAGACAAGGAATTAGCAACCATACAAGGACAAGATTGGGAAGCTGTTTGGAGAAGATGGTATAATCCATTTGTTCAGTTTTTTATACTCTCATTGGCTTGAGAGAAACAGTATGTTAGGGCCACAATTATGTCACATAAATTTTATTCTTTTAATTTTATATAAGATGCATTGTTGTATACTAATGGATGATAAATAGTGAGATTAATTAATAAAATAACAAAATCCCTCAAAGTAAATATTAAGTTGCGATAAGATGCCTTCCAATGCGTGGCACTTGTCTAGGCTAAGATCGATTAAGTGTAGGTCTGCCAAAACAGGGTGCCTTTATCTATCTTAGTGAGACACGATGGGATAAAAATAATATTTAATTGTCAACCATTGGGTCTAACTTAACTAGACTATTTCAATAGGATTGAAGGTTTAGAGGCATATAATTGGGCTTTAGTCTATGAGATAGATTAGAGTAAGTGTTACTCACCCAACTATCCAAGAGTTGCATATGATGTGATTAGGAAATGTTCCCTACCTAAATAACAAAATTTTGGGTGATCAGCCAAATCTGACTTAAAACTAGGTAACATATGGATCTTGGCCTACGAGAAAATCTTACGATGGGATTTTCCGAGTCAATGATGAGGGTCGTTGATTTGAATAAAAATGGTAAGAGGTACATTTAATGAAGACTTTATTAAATATTTCTTTCTTTGCATATTTCTGTGAAGTGATATTTACTTTGTATATTTCAGGTTGATAGATCACCAGGGTTTCCAACACATCAAATAATCTATCATTGCGATTTGTCCTTAGAAGGACAAACTGTCTGGAACAAATTTTCTAGACTGGTCAGGCATGAGAAAAAGTTGTATGTTCTAGAGCAGCCTATTCCAGACCCACCTGCTACAAGTGCCCTTCACACCGAAAAGGATGCTCATAAGAAGCATCAAGATGATGCCTTGGACGTTGGTTGTCTCATGCTAGCCATCATGAATTCTAAGCTTCAGAAGCAACATGAGAATATGGATGCCTATAATATGATTGTACACCTCAAGAGACTCTATCAAGAGCAGGCTTGGCATGAGTGGTTCGAGGTCTTTAAGGCATTATTTCAGTGCAAACTGGCTTAAGGAAGCCCTGTTGAAACTCATGCACTCAAGATGATTGGGTATATAGAGAACCTTGAAAGGCTTGGTTTTTCTTTGGGTCAAGAGTTGGCCACTGACTTGGTCTTGCAATCGTTGCTGGAAAGTTATAGTCAATTCATCATGAACTACAACATGGTGAAACTGAAAAACCTCTGCCAGAACTGTTCAGCATGTTGAGAACTGCTGAACAGAACAATAGTAAGGGAAAGACCATTACGATGGTCCAACAGGCCAAAGGTAAGGGCAAGGGCAAAAAGGAAATTAAGAAACCCAAGGGCAAGGGGAAGGGCAAGGGCAATTTCAAGCCCAACACTTCTGCCTTGAAACCTAAGGGTGGGGTGGCTAAGGAGGGCACATGCTTCCACTGTGGTGAGACCAGACATTGGAAGAGGAATTGCCATAAATACCTGGAGGAGCTTAAGAAGAAAAAAGAAGTGAGACATCCATTACAGGTAGTTTTGTTATAGAAGTCAATTTATCTAGTTCTGCATCTTGGGTATTAGATACTAGATGTGGGTCTCACATTTGTGTAAATGTGCAGGATCTCAAAAGGAGTAGACCATTAGTTAAGGGCGAAGTTGACCTACGAGTTGGAAATGGAGCAAAAGTTGCTGCTTTAGCTGTAGGGACTTGTCATTTATCATTGCCCGCTGGGCTTATCATTAAGTTAGAGAACTGTTATTTTGTGCCTGCTATTAGGAGGAATATTATTTCTATTTCTTGTTTGGACAAGATGGAAATTTCATTTAAAATAAAGGATAAAAGTTGTTTCATTTATTTGAATGATATCTGTTATGGTAGTGCACAATTGAGTAATCAACTTTTATTTTCAACCTCGAAATGTCTGTCTATAATTGATATGGCTAAAAATAAGGGTTAAATCGGAACCGTCCAAAGCAGGCACGAATCTTAAAGCTCGGGGGTAAAATGGTAATTTCACCTACAAACGGGTCCGAGATGGGAACTGGACCCTTTTTCAAAAGGCCCAATAACCCACTAACGGATCCATCTTACTGGGTGCGGGTTCCAACCCGCATGAAACCCAGTCCAGCTGGATAGAATTAGGGTTTATGATTGTCCCTAATCAACGGCCCTGATCACTTCTATCCATCCACTGGGAAGTAGGGATTTGATCTTATCCCGAAACTGGTTCCTAAGGCAGCTATAAATACCCCCCATCCCCCACTGTTACTAGGTAATCAATCTTTTGCCATTCAAAGCTCTTTCATAATCTTTCTGATTACTAACTTGAGCATCGGAGGGTGCATCGCCAGGATCAACCCTGGTGTTTCGCACTTTTTGCAGGCCAGCAGCAGGAGATCACGGTCAAACTCCAGCGAGAGGTGTTTCAGGTTTGACTATTCTACATCCCAAGAATCCACAAATCTATCTGTTTGCTCCCACACCGATTTTAGCGGCAACAGATTGGCACCGTCTGTGGGAACCACGAATAGCAATCCATCCTCTTCCATCGGTTAAGATCCCCTCCAGCTATGTCTCCCAGGAAACTGAGATCTAGAGGGTCCAACTGTGGGCCCACTCCTCCTCAACCCCAATAGAAGGCTCCCCTCCAAACCGTCTAGCAGTAGGGACAACTCCCTCCTCAGCCTGATCACCTGCTGCAGCAGTTACAGCCTCCTCTCCAAAATCTTCAACACCAGCAGGCTCCACTCGGGCCCCAAAATGCTGGTATAGGGACCTCTCGTCCTCCCCCTCAGAAGCAACCTCTTCACAATGACCATATCTCCGTACATAACCCTTTAACCGACTCCATGGCATCCCATAACCCTCGACCCTCAGAAGACCTCCGCAACGTCCTCATCAACCGACAGAAAGAAGAGGACCTTCGCCACTATTTGGATGAAAGGCGGGCCCGTAAGGGAGTCTCCCGCTCAGAACGTCCAAATGCGTGATCTCCTCGCCGTCACGACCACTGGAAGTTCCCTCTCCATAAAAGGCGGAGGGAGTCCCCAGAGTACCGTCGAAGGAGGCCCTATTCTCCCGCTGGTCGGCAGCTCCAGAGGGACGAGAACGGACCTATCACACGTGCCGAATTCCAATAGTTCCAAGCTACAATCTTGCAGGCCCTTAACCTCCCACCAAACAACAACAATAATGCTCAGAGGGTCCCTACTCCTCCGCCAGTTCAAAGCCCTCGTCCTCGGTCCCTAATTCTTGTCATTCTCTGAGCTACCGTCGCCGTAGCCCACGCTCCCCTTCGTAAGAAGATAAGTCCAGAGGCTCACCGGGATACCATCGAAGGGATGATGCAGTCTATCGCCGTCTCTACGAGATGGAGAGATGCCTCGGTCAACTAGACAGGGATGAGGAACTAAGAGGGAGGACCCTCCGTCCAAGCAGACCACCGTTCTCCCGAACCATCATGGAGACTCCCGTTCCTGCAAACTTCAAGCCACTGCAGTTCGAGACATATACGGGGGAGTCAGACCCCATGGATAATATCGAGAGTTTCAAAACTCTCATGATGATCCACCAGGCTTCCGATGCTCTACTGTGCAATACCTTTCTAGCCACTCTCAAGGGTCCGGCTCAGGAATGGTACTCCCGCCTCGCCCCATCCTCCATCTTCTATTTTGAACAATTTGAGACCCTCTTCATCACCCACTTCGTGAGCAGCCGCCGAACCGAGAAGACTAGTATTTCACTACTCTTTCTCAATCAGAAGAAGGGTGAGAAACTAAAAGATTATGTTAAGCGGTTTACCGCGGAAGCTAGGTCCATTGCCTCCCTCGACCAATCGATCGCTGCAGCTGCCTTCCAGTCCAATGTCCTCAATTCGAGCCTCCGGTCCTCCCTAGCCAAAAATTCCCCGCGATACTTCTCCGACCTTCTTCTCAGAAGCGAGAAGAACATCCGGGCTGAGGAAGCTGAACATCGCCCCACATTCGAGGGGTCTTCCTCAGGAAGCAAGAGAAAGACAGCCGAAGATGAGGGAGCTAAGAAGCTCCAGAAGGACAACGGGGGTCAGGGCCGCCCGCCTCCCAGATTTGAGAAGTTTACCCCTCTCAACACCAATGTTTCAACTATTCTCATGGAGGTTGAGAAAGAGGGAGTCCTGCCTCCTGCCCCGAAGATGAATACCCCCGAAAAGAAGAGAGATAAGGAGAAGTGGTGCCGATATCATAGAGACCACGGTCACGACACAAACGACTGTCGGGCTCTGAAGAATGAAATTGAAGCTCTCATTCAGAGATGGCAGCTGTCCAAATTTGTAAGAAAGGACCGGATCGATCTTCCTCCACCCCCCAGGGGGGACTAACAAGCGTCCCGAGAGGCGCGACGAGACTCCCGAGTTTGAAGAAGAACGCATCTTGCACCTCATCCATGGAGGCCCAATGGGAGGAACCTCCAACTCTTCTCGAAAGGCTTTCATCCAGTAAGTTAATTCGGTGCACAGCATACCCCCTCCCAAAGGTTTCGGAGTCCCGGTTACTTTTTTGGATGAAGATCTAGAGGGTGTCCGAACCCCCCACTGTGATGCCTTGGTGATTAACCTCCACATGGCTAACTTCAAAGTGGAGAGGATTCTAGTGGATAATGGCAATTCTGTCAACATCCTCTTCCTAGCGGCCTTCCGAGGACTCAAGCTATCGCGGGACAGGCTGAAGCCCGCCGGCTATACACTCCATGGGTTCACAGGAGTGCCAGTGACTATCGAAGGGGTGATAACCCTCGACGTAACCGCTGGAAAAACTCCTACTACCCGGATGGAGCCAATGGACTTCATGGTGGTCGACGTCCCAGCCGCTTACAATGCGATTCTAGGACGACCTGGCCTGGCTGCTTTAGAAGCCGTCCCGTCAGCTTATCATCTGAAAATGAAGTTCCCCACCAAGGCAGGTGTAGGTAAAGTAAGGGGAAGTCAAGAGATGGCCTGCAAATGCTACATGACCTCGACCGGGGGACCCGTCCTTTCCCTCAAGACTCTTGAAATTCCCCAGGGGAACACCCAGCCTACATCAGAACTGGTAGACGAGCTGGAGGAAGTGCTCTTCTTGGAGCAAGATCTGAACCGCAAATTCTTCATCAGCAGGTCCCTCCCCTCTGCTCTCTGTTCTAACATAGTCCAATGTATCAAGAAGAACCATGACCTCTTTGCATGGACTGCTGCCGACATGACAGGGATTTTCGAGGACCTCCTCGTCCACCACCTAAGTATTGCTCCGGGGTCCAAACCGGTCCAGCAGAAGAGGCGCAAGTTCGCCCCTGAGCGCCAGCAGGCCATAAAGGAAGAATTGGACAAGCTCCTCAAAGCACGGTTCATACAAGAAGTCAACTATCCCGAGTGGCTCTCTAATGTTGTTATGGTCAAGAAGGCCAATGGAAGCTGGAGGATTTGCATCGACTTCACTGACTTGAACAAGGCATGCCCTAAGGATCCTTTCCCTCTCCCGAGCATCGACACCTTGATCGACGCTACTTCGGGCCATGAGCTGCTGAGCTTCATGAACGCCTTCTCCGGATACAACCAAATCAAAATGTTCCCCCCGGATATCCCGAAGACTTCCTTCATCACAGATCAAGGCCTCTACTATTATAAGGTGATGCCCTTCGGGCTGAAAAATGCTGGTGCAACCTACCAACGCCTCGTCAACAAGGTCTTTAAGAATCATATCGTGCGGAACATGGAGGTATATGTTGATGATATGCTAGTGAAAAGCATCCAGGGGTCCGACCATGTCGCCGACCTCCAAGAAGCCTTCAACGTATTGAGGAAGCATAACATGAGACTGAACCCGAATAAGTGTGCATTCAGGGTCTCATCTGGTAAGTTCCTAGGCTTCATGGTCAGTTAGAGGGGGATTAAGGCCAATCCCGAGAAGATAAAATCCATACTGGATATGGTTCCTCCTACAAATGTGAAAGAAGTGCAGAAGCTCATAGGATGCCTCGCCGCTATAGGGTGCTTCCTCTCCAAGTCAGGGGAAAAGTGCCTCCCCTTCTTCAAAGACCTCAGGGGGGCTAAGGGCTTCGAGTGGGGCCAGCAGCAGCAAGAGTCGTTTGACCAGCTCAAAGCTTACCTGGTCAGCAAGCCTACTCCCAGGGAGACCCTCTACCTCTACCTCGCTGCCTCCAAGAAAATCCTCAGTGCTGTCCTAGTGAGGGAAGAAGACAAGGCTCAGAAGCCTATTTATTATGTGAGCAAGGTCCTTAGAGATGCCGAGCTCTGCTATCCGAGATTGGAAAAGATAGCATACGCTTTGGTTATGGCAGCCAAGAAGCTCTACCCCTATTTTCAATCACACTCGGTGGCCGTCCTTACCGACCAGCCGCTTAAACAAGTCCTGCACACGCCCGAGACCTCCGAGCGTCTGATGAAGTGGTCGATCAAGCTAAGTCAACATGACATATCCTATCAGCCTCGGACTGCAATCAAGGCTCAAGCCTTATCTGAATTTATAGTAGAAAGCACCATCCCGGAGGTGAGTCAAGCAGCCAATGGGCTGCCTATCTGGACAGTATATGTAGATGGGTCTTCTTGCGCCGAAGGGAGCGGAGCCGGAGTCATTCCGGCAGGTCCAGATGATTTCATTCTCCAATACTCCCTCCGCATCAACTTTAAAGCCTCCAACAACGAAGCTGCGTATGAAGCCCTAATAGTAGGCCTGGACATGGCTCGCAAGGCAGGAGCGCAATGTGTCTGAATATTCAGTCACTTGCAGCTGGTGGTTAATCAAGTCTTAGGAGACTACGAGGTGCGAGACGACCGAATGGTTAAGTACCTAGCCAAGGTCCAAAGTCTCATGGCTTCGTTCGAAGAGGCACAAATCCAGCGGATCCCTAGAGAAGAGAACTCCTAAGCAGATGCTCTCTCAAAATTGGCCTCCTCCTCCCTCCATGGACTTGAGCAGACCGTTCTAATCGAAGTACTCCTAAAACCAAGCATAGAAGAAGAAGCCCCTGACTCGATGGAGTCGCTGCCCGTCCAACTCCGGGACAAATGGATGAAGCCTTTGATAGAGTTCCTCAGGGATGGGACCAAGATCCTAAAGAAGCCCATCGGATCCGAACGAGAGCGGAGCGGTACACCCTTGTTGAAGGAGTCTTGTACAAACGCTCCTATACCCAAGTAGATGGCAGACCCTACTTGAGATGCCTCTCCCCGGAAGAAGCCTCGTTGCCTTGCAAGAACTCCACGAAGGTATAGGCAGAGCCCATTCAGGGTCAAGGTCCCTCACCAAGAAAGTTTTGAACTACGGGTACTTCTGGCCTACCCTACTTCGAGATGCTGACCAACATGTCCGGCAATGCTGCCCTTGTCAGCAGTTCTCTAACATCCACCGCCTACCCCAAGCACAACTCACATCTCTCTCGAGTCCAATTCCCTTCGCAATGTGGGGGATGGACTTGCTAGGTCCGTTCCCACCAACTCCAGGCCAGCTCAAGTTCCTAGACCGGAAAACTGAGATGTATCTTCTGCACTGCTTCTGACAGTCGTACCAATGGACGCTCTGCTCGATAAAACAGCCACCCCACTTTGGGCATCATCTGGACTTTGCTGAGCAACGGGCGAGCCAGTCGCAAGCTCGTAAAACAAAATCCCTTGCTCGCTCTCTTCACGGGTACACGAAGTGCTTTTAACGTTGATCCGTTTCGATTGGGGCTTGAGGCGAGCAACCTCCGCCTCTAGCTCAACTATTCGTTGCTTCAGAGAGTTGTCCTTCACGGCTATCTTAAAGCGAGGGAGCACAGCGGAGCCTGCAGCACCAGAACTGTCGGTAATAATTTGGCAGAGCTGAGTAACCTCGATACTCTTGTCGACCGTAACCTTCTTCAGCTCGTCGACCTCCGCCGTCAACTCGTCACGCTCCGCCGTCAACTTCCCCATCGCTACTATTAGTTCTTCTCTCCCCGCCAAAAGCTCGTCTTCTACTATCCGCAAGAAGTGAATTTCAGCTAATAGTTCGTCCCTCTCCATTGTCATCTTCGATAAGGAGTGGCGGAGACACTTAAGCCTCAGGCCAAGACTAAAGGCTGTCAACGAGCCATCATCATCGCCTTCAGAGAACATCTCAGCAAGCATCCCTTCTGATCTTCGAATCTCGATGTCTTGGAGGCCTACAATTAGTTACAGATGATTTCGTTCACTTTTGGCTCTGCGCAGCCCCAACTTAACGTTATAAAGGTGCTCTCGGCACCTAGTGAGGCATAACTTCGTTGCCCCTAGGCCGACCTCAGAACGTAACTCCTCCGCCACATGAGTTGCTTCAACCAGTTGTGTCACCTCCACGAGCTGAAAATTCCAAGGCAAATGACGAGAACACTTAGTAAAAATTAGCGAATTTGGTTAACACAAAGCCGAAACTCCTAAACAAGGCAACATGTACACATCAACATTTCGAAAAAATTTTGTGAACACGTAGCCGAACCTTTAGGCAGGGCGACGTGAACACTATTGGTAGAATAGTAATAAAGTCCTTAGAATAGTAGGTTCAGTATCATGGGATATCAATTGCATGACTTGATTGTGAGATCCTATTGGTTGTAATCAGAACATTTTCTTAAATGTACCTCGTCAAGAATTATTATGAATTAGGACAATAATAATACATAGAGATTAGTATGTGCGTAGACTGATGACCATATCTTACGGGTCATGGATATGAGATATCAAGTCTTCACATAGGTACATATGAGAGTAATAATGTACTAGACTGACCCCCCATGAGAACGTTGCATGGATCGTTACGTGAATATCATAATCGGTTCTCACAGTGACCATGGTATATGTAGTCATTTGACTTGAAGTCACTACGGTTCCCTACATGATAAGTTATATGTTTTAATGTCATCAAATGTTGTATGTAATAAGGTGATTATAAATTTGACTATTGGATATACTACAAATCATGCGGAGGGATGTGAGTGACTTAAATATGATTTGTCCCTCTTACATAACAGGACCGATATCTATGGGCCCCTTGATTGAATGAGACTGCAAAATGCATGGTCGTGCTAGTCAATATAAGATATTGAGCTCATTTATTTTAGTAAGTCTACTCGGACATCAAGAAACCAAAGATTGAACAATACAAGGGTGACACGCTTTACGCCTTATTGTGATTTAAGATATCTGGACAAAGGGATTGGACTGCATGGTAACATTAGTTACTGATAGGTTATGTCAAATTACTGACATTTCTATTACTTGAGTAGCAGTGATGTATTGCTAGATACTGCTCACTATTTGTGATTTTACTATTATTGTGAACGTAATGGGAATCTATAGGATCACACACTTAGTATGGATCGAAATTGGGATTTAAATTCATAAGATGAATTTAATTGAGGATCCAAGTAAGACTTGGACTCCTAATATTTGTTGGACATTTAATTAGATTAAATGGGATGACTAAAGTTCAAAGGCCCACACACGAATCTGAACCAGGTCAGATTGTAAGTCCAACAGCCTCATTACTCACTTAGGTTTGATTTTCTGCACCTATATATATGATACGTATCTGTGAAAAAGAGATCATGAGAAAACCCTAGCTGTCACATAAATTGTGTGAGAGAGAGATTGTGAGGAACATACCCTTTCCGCAGCTAGCACCATGGCGTGAGAGAAAGCTTGATTTGATCCGTTTGTGTGGAGACCGTAGAGGCACCATAATATTGTAGTGATGTGATCGGCATACTATGGAGATAGCATATCCATCTTCAAGGTATAACTCTTACACACTTTTTATGATTTTTACATGGATCCATGGCTAGGTTTCGATATTTTTTTTTTGTAATTTTTCTATTGTGTATTTAATCTGAGATTAGCCTCGAAACCTAACACTAGAGTAGCGAGTCAAGCACGGAACTTGCTTGTTAATAAGTTACAGTAGCAGCTTCGAGCCATAAGGTGGACTCTGAACTTGCTGTTCGGGAGACAAGGACTTATAGGAGAAACTCTAGGGAAGAGTTGGACTCCGAACAATGTTGACTCGTTTGCGCATTGTTGGAGCAGATTGAGTGGCTAGTCGAGCTTCAAACTTGCTTATTAGTGAGTTGCGAGAGCGGCTTCGAGCCATGAGGGGGACTCCGAACTTGTTGTTCGGGAGATAGCGAGTTGCCGAAGTAACTCTATAGGAGAGTTTGACTCCAAACTTGCTTGTCTCGTTAGCGAGTTTTGGGAGCAGCTCGAGTGTCGAGTCGAGCTCCACACTTGCTTGTTGCTGAGTTGTGGGAGTGTCTTGGAGCCACGAGGTGGACTCCAATCTTGTTGTTCAGGCGATAGCAAGTTGCGGGAGAAACTCTAAGGAAATCAATTTCGAACTTGTTTATCTCGGTAGCAAGTTACGAGAGTAGCTCGAGGGAAGAGCTTGACTCTGAATTTGTGTTTTGAGAGCTGATGAGTTGTTGATGTAGCTCGGAAGAGAGGCTGAGCATCAAAATCAATGTCTTTAGTTGATGAGTTGTTGGTGTAGCTAGGAAGAGGGGCTGAGCGTCTAACTTATTACTTGGAGTAAATAAGTTGTTGGAGTAACTCTGTAACGATGGATTACCAAACTTATTGTATGGAGTCAGTGAACTGTTCGAAGAGCTTTGTGATGAGCAGAACACCGAAATCATTGTATATGATAAGCTGGGGGAGCTCGAGCGACAATCGGAACACCGAACTCATTATATAGAGGTGTTGAATTGTTGCTGCAGCTTGAAAGATGAGCTTAGCACCCAACTCATTGCTTGGAGTTGATGAGTTTTTGGAGTAACTCTGTGATGAACAGAGCACCGAACTCATTATATGGAGTCAATGAGTTGTTGGAAAGCTTTGTGAAGAGCAGATCACCGAACTCATTGTATTGAGTCAATGAGCTGCTGGGGGAGCTCGAGTGACGAGCGGAGCACCAAACTCATTATATAAAGTTGTTGACTTGTTGGTGTAGCTCGGAAGAGGAGGTGAGCACCGAACTCATTGCTTAGAGTCGATGAGTTATTGGTGTAGCTTAGAAGAGGAGCTGAGCACCAAACAAGTTGTTGGAGTTGATGAGTTTTTGGTGTACCTCGGATGAGTATCTGAGCAGCTAACTCATTGTCTTGAGTTAATGAGCTGTTGGTGTAACTCGGGAGAAAAGCTCAGCAGCAAACTCATTGCTTGGAGTTGATGAGTTTTCGATATTGCTCATAAAAGGAGTAGAGCACCTAACTCATGTCTTTGAGTTGATGAGTTGTTGGTGTTGCTCGGAAGAGGAATCAAGAACCTAACTCATTACTTGGAGTTGGTGAGTTTTTAGTGTAACTTAGAAGAGGATCTGGGCACTGAACTAATTGTTTGGAGTTGATAAGTTGTTGGTGTAGTTTGGAAGAGTAGCTGAGCACCGAATTCACTGCTTTGAGTTGATGAGTTATTGATGTATCTAGGAAGAGGAGCTGAGCACCAAACTCATCGCTTAGAGATAATGATTTTTGGTGTAGCTCAGAAGGGGAGCTGGGCACCTAACATATTTCTTGGAGTTGTTGAGATGTTGGTGTAGTTCGGAAGATGAGCTGAATATCAAACTCATTGTCTTGAGTTGATCTGTTGTTGGTGTAGCTCAGAAGTGGATCTGAGCACCTAACACATTGCTAGGAGTTGATTAATTGTTGGTGTACCTAGGTAGATGATCTGAGCACCTAACTCATTGCTTTGATTTAATGAGTTGTTGGTGTAACTCGAAATCGGAGCTGAGCACCTATTTTATTGCTTAGAGTTGATGAGTTGTTGGTATAGCTTGGAAGAAAAGTTGAGCACCTAACTCATTGTCTGGAGTTGATGAGTTGTTGGTGTAGCTCGGAAGAGGAGTGAGCACCTAACTCATTACTTGGAATTTATAAGTTGTTGGTGTGGCTTGGAAGAGGAGCTGAGCACCTAACACACTGTTTGGAATTGATGAGTTGTTGGAGTGGCTCGAGCGAAGAGCAGAGCTACGAACTCATTTTATGGAGTCAATGAGTTGTTAGAGGAGCTCGAGCGAAAATCAGAGCACCAAACTCATCGTATGGGGTCAATGAGTTATGGGAGGAGCTCGGGAGGCGAGTGGAGCACCAAACTCATTGTATGGATTCAATGAGTCACTAGAGGAGTTTAGAAGAGGAGCTGAGCATCTAACTCATTGTATGGAGTCAATCAACTGTTGGACTCGCTGGGAAGAGAAGCTGAGCACCTAACTCATTATTTGGTGTCGATGAGTTGTTGGTGTGGGTTGGAAGATGAGCTGGACACCTAACTTATTTATTGGGGTTGATGAGTGGTTTCTGCAGCTCGAAAGAAGAGCTAAGCACCAAACTCATTGTATTGAGTTGATGAGTTGTTAGTGTAGCTCGGAAGAGGAGCTGAGCACTTAATTCATTGCTTGGAGTTCATGAGTTGTTGGTATAGCTCAAAAATGCAGATGAGCACCTAACTCATTGCTTGGAACTGATGAGTAGTACAGGAATTTTCAAAGTAAATGTTGAACTTTATTAAAAAATAAATCTAAATGGCTGCTTAGGAGGCCAACCTTTATTAGATGCTCTGACCGTTATAGATGGCGGTCTTATTACAAATCCTAACAAATGTAGCATAGGGGATTAAGAACCCACGTTGAACTTCCTGAAATGCTATCTTGGTACCTCCTTGTCCCCCAGGTCTTCAAGTCAGTAACTCCTGGGCGGATGACTTTGGAGATCTTGTAACAAGTTATTCTCGGACTTCGCAGGGGAGAGTTTGGCTAACTCAAATACACTTGATCGGGTTTTCACTGGAGAATGGGACTTCTTCTAATTCATCAATGGGGTCAGACATGACTTAATTCTTCTATTAAGGGAGCTATAATTCTTCGAGTGGGAGGGTTGAGGCTCCCATTGCAGTCGTCTATCACCACCGAGCCACTTCTTTGCTTCCTTTGACTTCTCCTACACAGCTGGGATGGAGAACTTCATCTTCATGTAGAAGGCTGAAGCTGGCATCCGAGGGTAGTATTGTAGGAGGCATTTACACCGACGATTATGAATTCCACGGTCTCGGTTCCAATGGATGGGGATTTTCCTGCAGTCATGTCAAGGGTGCCTGTTCCTTCAATCTAGACCAGAACCCCGAAAAACTCATAGAGTGTGTACCTGTCGGCTTTCAAATCATCCCTAGAAATCTTGAAGCTTTCGAACACTTCTAAGAAGAGGATGTTCACCGAGCTACCATTGTCCACTATGATGCAGTGCATTTTGTGGTTTGCCATGGAAAGGCTAATCACCAGTGCGTCACAGTGTGTAACACCCAGTCCGAAACAGCGATTTTTCTAACAACTGCCCACCACAGGCTTGCCACATAAAAGGTTCTATAGCTGATTGGTGACCTCTAATCCTATATATATATATATATATATATATATATATATATATATATATATATAATTAATCATGAAAACCCCCGATATGGGACAAATTCAATACATCTCTCTCTTTCTCCCGGGACATAACAGCAGCCCCCTCAAATGGCGGGCCCCATGTGCCACATGGCGGAACAGCTGTAACCTCAGGCTTCCCCCCTTCTCTCCCTGGGCGGGCCCCACCCACGTCATCAATGACGTCAGCTGTCAAACCAAGCAGCATTACTGCTGCTTCTTTACTTGTGGGCCCCCTTCCAACATAAACCCTTATAGGAAGCCCCCATAGGAACCCTTATAGGAACAAGCTCCAATTAATTATATATATATATGTACATTCTTAACACAGGGTGTCCCCCCCCCTTAAGAATTCAGCATCCTCATTGAAGCCAGGATTTGCAACGTAGCGTAGGATCTCCTTTCTAGCCGATGTGGAGTAGCGTACCCCTGATTCAGTCAAATCTTAGCGTACTTTTTCTGGTTACACCGCCAGCGTACTGACCACAACTCCCTCTCAGGCATACAAGACACACCCCCCTCTTACCCACATCGGTGTCGAAAGTTGGCTCTAATACCATTTGTAACGCTCCGAATTCCAAAATACGGTAATTAGTAGCATAAACCGGATCTTTACTTCATTTCGTACAATTTTACAAGGAATTTTGAAACTTTATTACATCAAGTTTTTTTTACAACATCGCAGCGGGAAAATAAATGAATTACAACATGATATACATGAACAGTTAAAAACTAGCAACTTTTAACAGAAAGTAATCTTTAGCATCAATCATCTTTATGTCTCCTTGCAAAACCAATGCCTGCATTGAATAATATGGGCACGTCAGTTACATACAACTGACACAATATTATACACGGCCATCCTCGCTGTGTCATAATATAGCGACTCACTTATTTTAACATACACAAACTTGAATGTAAAACAAAGTGTGAAAAGTGACTATCCTAAGCATGTCAGTGTATGCAAATGCCTTAATGCCTAATGCAAGTGTTTATGCTAAGATGACACTAATGCATACTTGTTCGGATTCTATGCATCCCATACTATATAGGTCCGAGAGCAAGCACCTACGCACTCCACATTAAAGGTTTTAATCCCTCGCCATGAATAACTACTACGGTAACAGAATTCAAGTTTTAGACATCCCACAAGTACGGACCCCAGCCCTGGAACCCACCGTCAAGCTATACGGAAGTCCTCGTCATGCGAACATCCCGTAAGTGGCGCTCCGGCCCCGGTATATACATATATAATGGTGAACTACCTCCCATCCGCTCGACTATTCATGGTCCTGGAATCCACCTCAAACCAATCATAATTCCGGATTTAATTGAGGATTGTCTCACCCCACAAGCAACCACATTCTAGGAATCCACCATTTGACTGGGTCTATAGTCCAGGAATCCACCGTCAGACTATACAGAGACACCCCACTTATGTTTGCCCCAGATCTATTACATATTCTTCTAGTGCCTAATCCTTAAGTTTAAAACATGAATAAGTTACACCACCTAGAGTTAGCTTCCCCTCTTATCGGACTTAAACAAAAAATACCGAGATAGCCCACATATCCAAATCTCAAATCAATTAATTCTTTTCATCACTTGCCGGTACTTGGGTTTTACTAAACCTCTAGAATCACATCTTTTCATGTTCCATAATCATGGGTAATCATGCCCTTCAATGTTCATGTATTAAATTCACTTTATCCACATCTTTTCATATTCGATAATCATGAGTACTCATATTTTATAATTCACATCTTCAACTCTATTTATTCACATCTCATTTGATTCTTTCATCTTACTAGTGTATTTATCATTCATGAAGAACAAACTCAATTTATTCGTACAAAGCTCTTTTCATTCACATTCGTCTAGCTTCCAAATCCTAAATTTATTAAAAATTAAACATTTACTCTTTGAGAAATTTATTATTCAAGATCCATCACTTTCCTTTTTATCACAAATCAATTCTTATCCCCTTAATTATACACATTGTATATCAAATCATATCTATCACGAGAAAATAACTCTTAATCTCCAAAAATATATTTTAAACAGTGAGAAATACTTATATTATCCTCAAAATATTTTTTTTAATTATTTATATACTTTTATGGATTTCTAAATTCCCAAAAAACATAAAAGAACTAAAAAAAAAAATCAAAAGGCTCAACTCGGGCTTGAACCCGCGACCTTGACCCCGCCTTGCGCCACGTGGCGAACCCAGCCGCTGAGCGCACCCCGCTAGCCACTTGAGCCAAGTGCTCAGTTGATATAAAAGGGGGTTAAGTTTCTACTCTCGGCTAAATCTCATTTTTTAATCTAATTTTCATTTCATCTTTCAAGAAAATATTATAAACAAATAATATTTCGAAGCTCCAGAATTTCTCTCTTACTGGATCGAATTCTATTTAAGGGGATTTATACCCAATTTTACACATATTCATTTTCTAAAGTGTGTAAACATGAAATTTGATTCAGAACAACAATTTCTTTCCTTCAAAAATAACAATATAAATTTGGATTTATGTACTACCCAAAATTAATAACTTTATTGATTTTATTCTCTTTAATGAGAATTAGCTCTCTTTTTCAAATTAGTCATTTTCCTCTTATAGGAGATTTAAAAATACTAATGCAACTATGCAAATTTTGTCTAACTTACAATCTAGACTGATTTGTTATTATTCAACCATACCCATTTCTTCCCCTGATTTGTTCCTAATTCCTATTCACTATTTATCATATTTCATATGTGTGTGTTTGTCTAATTTTGTACAAGACGACATTCATGCAACACAAAAATCATTCTTTTGCAATTGCCTAACATTTGTATTTAATTATCCCTTTCCCCCATTCTAATTAATCATTCACACCATCTAATTTAATTTAACACATAATGCAACTCATGATAGCAAATTATATCATTTCAACATGTATCAAAATTTCATTAGCAAGAATCATTAAACTAGGTTATAATATACAACATAACCCCTAAACATGATTTCTAAGCTAATTAGAAAACAAGAAAGACACCCACCTCAAATTGAATGAAAAAAACAACAATTAGAACTCCTAGAACGAAAGCTCCTATCTCCAACAAAAAGCTCATCTTCTTCTCCAACTAGCCTCCAAGCACACACAAAAAAGTTCGGCCTCAAAATCCGCGCACCAAACAAAACCCCAAGCATTTCGGCCAAGCACTATATCTACATGTATTTATATATGCATACATATATATAATTGAATGAAGAATACACACACACACACACACACACACACACACACACACACCCCCATGTACGGTGAGCTGAGTGGAGAGGAAAATGAAGTGCGGTGGTTTACGGAATTGTGAGAGGAGAAGATGAGAAAAGGGGAAGGGTGTGAAGATTAGTGGGTTGGGTAGGTTTTTATAAAAAAAATTAACTAGTTTTAATCAAATAAGTATTAATCTAATTAACCCACTACTTAAAACTACTCACTAGGCCACTCTCTCTCTCCACCACTACCACTCCAATACTAGGTCAAAGAATCCAATGTTAATCATCCCATGGTGTGCACTTTGCAAGTGTGCACGTGCACATGCTAGTGTACACCACACAAAAATTTATAATTTTTATTTTTAAATTAAAACATATGTTTATATATATAGTACGCATATAAAATTAGTTTAATAAAAAAAATTATAGTTTTCATGCATGAATAAAATAGACACACACACATACTTCATGAAATTTTATTTTAAAACATAATGCAACTAATACGTGCACAGCTAACACGTGCGTCGCACGTAAAACAAATATGTAAATACAAAATCGATTTTATCGATGGGGAAATATTTATAAGTAATCGGAATGTAACATACAAAAATATATTTCATTATATATATATCGTAGTGTAATCAATACATACACAGAAAAACATGTGCACCGCACGTATAAAAATTATTTTAATCAAATTAGGGGAAAATGAATTTCTGTTTATAAAATGAATTCGAAGAAGTTATAAAATAAATAATTGAAATACATAGAAAATATTGCACGTAGCGGTGGAAAAATACGTACCCAATACATGCATTGATAACACGTATAAAGTATGTAAAAATACAAAGATTGAAATTTAATATTTGAGTTGACTTAAATAGGATAAAAATAAATTTTGAGAAGACGGAAAATGCATAAATAGTTAAAATCCAAAAATATGTATGATATTTATACCAAAATACATTACAGATATTGTCCGTAATACACGAGGGACAAAATTGTCATAACTCAATTTTGCCCAGTGTTACACAGTGAGGGGTTCAGAAGCCCTCAAGATACATGTCTAAGAAAGTTATTGGAATTCCCATGCTCTTCACAAGGAGGAGGTTGTGCACTGAGTTGACCTCTTGGATGAACGCCTTTTGGTAGAAGTTGGACTCCCCACCCATAAGACCTTAAGGATTTCCGTATGCTCAGAGTCTTCCAACTTGGGATCTCATTCTTGCATGATTGTTAGCTCCTCGAGTTGGTGGAGGCTTGACATTGTCCTTCTTGGTGTACTTGGAGAGGTGATCCCAATAGGTAAGAGTTTAGATTTCATCTTTAAGAGCTCGTCACTCATCTGTGTCATGGCCATGGTCATTGTGAAACTTACACCAATTGTTCTTAACTCTTTTTTGATTTGTTGGGTTCATCCTGGGGGAGGCGGAGTAGCCACCTCCTTCGATTTCCATAAGAACCGTTGATATGGTAGCATTGAAAGGGGTGAACTTGTAGAAGCGAGGGACTGGAGGAGAGCGACGTTGACCGAAATCATCTTTATGGGATTTGTTGGTCCCCTCCTCATTTGCAGTTCTTTGTTTGTTCCTGGACGAGGGCTCAATTTGGTCTTAGGGATGAGGAACCTCCTTCACCCGGATGTGCTTTCACACTTTAGTAGGAGCTCGGAGAAGTCCCAGGGAAGCTTCTTGGTAAGAGATGCTTTGAGGTTAACGTCATAGAAACATTGTGGTGGTGTCACGCCCCACTTCTCAAAAATACGGAATACGAGCACGTAACATTGGCCCAGCGAATGACTAACGTCACCCATAAGCTGTTTATCCGATCAACTCAACAATATAATCAATACAGAACAAATGTACAGGCAATAATAATCTCATGAACAATAATACTTGGAATGACACAATATAAAAAATCCAAAAATAATAATCCAACATTTGGAACAATAATAAAATTCGCGACATAAGCTCAATACAATGATAATCCAATCTCAAATAATAATAAGTCTCAATACATTAAGTCCAATAAACAATAAGCAATTAAAAGCATTAAGTCTTTAGAATGTCTGTTCTTCAATCCCAACAGGAAATTCTCCTTCATTACCTATGAACACTTTATCTAAAAAGAGAAGAAAAATTGTCCTTAGAGCAAGTCATGGACAACAAGTAGAGAAAGCAAGGAACAATGGAATAACGGTATAACAATGAATTAATGAATCAATAGGAATCAATAACATGGGACGATAATCAATAATCAATATCACGAAAATTGATGAAATGGCTATAAACAATGATTCAATATTCAGTAACAATAATCAATGATATATAACAATAACACTTAGACAATATCTGATATCAATAGGAACAATGATGAACCATATGCAATGTCGGTGATGTGTCAATCCTTATGTCTATTAATTATTTTAATCCTAACTAATGCATGTACTACCGCATCCCATTCTACAGGTTCGATGCATACAATCAATTCGTTTAGACTTGAGTGGAAGATTCTATAGTTCATGTACTGAGTATGATGACGATAACAATATAACACGGGCCATGTGTAATTTCTTACACGATGACGATAACGATAATAACACGGGGCATGCATTTGTAATTTCTTACACGATGACGATAACGATAATAACACGGGCCATCATTCGAGTACAGTTCCCATATCATTAACTACTCTAGTCAATCCATTAAACCCCGGCTTGTTAATTATTTATCAATGCAACAACACAATATACAATTTGAGACATGAGATGAACAATAGTATCAATAGGGAAACAATAAAATGATAATGTGGAATAGGGAAATTAAGATGATGACAGTAACTCATTAGGATCATGCAATGCAACACACATACTTTAATTCAAGCAAACAATATGATATAGAAATAATTAATCTATTAAAATCTGGACTATATAATTCTGGACAGCAAGAGTAATAGTGTAGTTTCCCGCTGTTTCAGAAATCGAAAACTGAATCCGTCAAAAATTCTAGAAACTAGACTTCCACACGGTTCCAACACAAATTTAAAGTTCAACAAAATCCGACAACAGTAGATAGATCAAACACATTGTTCTTTACAAATTTCATGTTCAGGCAGAATATCGACATCATGTTATCTTATTTTTTGAATCAGCAAAATCTCAATATTAAATTCATTAAAAATATTTGTTAAACTCCTAGACATGTAAAGCAATAATCTGAAAATTATCAGAGTAAAATTTTAACATTTGATCAGCCTTCTTTTTACTGTTTAAACATGGAAGATACAAGAATCTAAAAATCTGGAAGTAAAAATACAGCTGTAGTAAAATGGGCATAACTTTTGTTACACAACTCGGAATTCAAAAATTCAAGATGTTCTGAAAACTAAAAAAAAATGGCTACAATTCTTGTTCAGAAAGTAATTCAACTTAGGATCATTTACTGGGTCAAAAATAGCAGACAACATACAGCCAGCAAGCAAGATACAGGTTTTAGGATATTTTCATGAAATAAATTTAATTAAATGTGATGGGTATTGATTCTTTTGTCAATAATTTTATAATCAGAATGATGAGTGCAATAACAAAATGAATAAAATTAAGAACTCATACATAAATTAATTTATCATCAGTCAACCATCAATTGATCAAACAACATACAACCTAGCAATTGTCTCTACAACAATTAATCGTGTTATGAGATGCATGAAAACTTCCTAACATCAATACTATATGATGTATGCAAGATTAATATTTTTGGAGTCAAAGTGGCACGATGTCAATAATATTGAGGTTAGCTCGTGTAAACCCTCAATAGACCCAACGAAGAAGATGAACAATGTACAATACGATAAACAAAGGAATCTACTTACAAGAGTTTCAACAAAACTTAAATTTGATACAATTAACAATTCAAGAGGAAAATTGACATGCTTTATAAACGGTGAAAACGAATACCAAGAATAACGGGATAAGGATCCCGAAGCAACGAACCCACGAACTAGCAATTTAACAGGTGCAAAATACGTGCACACAAAGAGCCAAGGCAACCACAGAACTCAAAGAGATAGCAACGACAGCAGCTATAGTAGAAGGAGAGAGAGGGCACGGCGGTAGTCGGTGATGGCATCACCGATGAGGAGCGACGACGGGGTCGTCGACGGAGCATGAGGGCGGCACTGACGACGGAACAAGGAAAAACAGCGTCGGGGTTGGTTGGCTATCAATGTCGATGTCACGCCCCACTTCCCAAAAAGAATACGGAATACGAGACAAAAACCCAGCAAATGATTTTCATCATCCATAAGCTGTTCAAGAATTTTTATAACATTCACAAAATAATCAGAGTCGGAAGCAAAAGTATCAACCAATATGCACATATGAACCAAAATATCAACAAGAATACTTGAAATAAAATATATAAATCTCAAATAGTCGTGATCTGAATAAAACAAATATCTTGGGTCCTTCTTATTCAGGAATCCATTAAGGGATACAAGAATAAATCCAAGTAATCAAATACAATATTGTTCAAGCAAGCTACAAGAAATAATAGTAATAAAAGCCAGCACTAATACTTCATGTCACCAATAACTGCAATTTAATAATTGCAGGGAAGAGGAAAAGAGAAAATAAGTTGCAAGTTACGGACCGCTTGTAATGCAAGATACAAGTACATGGGGAAACTAACTAATAATATGGAATAAGCATGATGTCAAAATGAACAACTTGCATGGCAAAGGTAATCGAGTGCAAGTGGCATGTCTCCAGTGTCAAGTGAACAAGTGTCATGTAAATAAGTAACGAGTGTCAAGTATCATGTAAACATGTGTCAAGTGTCATGTATCAAGTCTCATGTAAACAAGTCTCATGTATCATGTAGTCAAGTGTCAAGCAAGCATGTATCCTGATCAAGTATCATGTTCAAGTATCATGTTCAATTATCATGTTCAAGTCTTGTAGTGATTACTATCTAGGTAACACTTCATGCAGCCCACCTTACATGGTTTCTACAACAAACAGTTTCGCTTTAGATTTCATAGTGGACCATAGAGGGCAGTGTACTCAGGGTAAGTCAAGTATCGAGCTCCAAGCTCCAAGTATCATGTATTATGTATCATGTAATCACGTGTCAAGTTGTGCAAGAGACAAGTATCGTGTCTTGCGTGCAAGTGTCAAGTAATCACGTGTCAAGTATCATGTCTCAAGTAATCACGTAGGATCAGTGGATCTCCTTCTGAGTACACATTTCTGAATTATCCACTATTAGATCTTTCCCTTAAATCCCGGCTTGGTTATTTATTATTAATATCAAACAAGCATGTATATATGCAAAATATATCAAGAATAACATGGCATGATCATGTAACAAGTTCAAGTTGCAAGATAAACATGTACAAGTGCAAGATATCTCATAAAAGAATAAAATAAACAAATTTCAAGTTCAGGACAGCAAAACCATATTGTAGTAAAATAGTAATTCCCAGTGTTACAAACATGCAAATCTGAATCCATCAAAACTTCTAGAAAATAGACTCTCAACCGAATACAGTGAGTATAATTAAGTCATATGTTAATTCACAAAAGCATAGCTCAAAACTGATTTGAATACAGAAAACACGTTCAGCCAGAAATCAGAAAATCGAATTCAAGAGCAGAAAAACAGCATGAAAACACATTAAATAAATCCACGAAAAATCTGAGATATTCCCCTATATATCTAGTATCAGAATATAAAGTTTTATAATTTTTCAGTGAAATTAGATCAGTCATCAAAAATCAGAAAACATCAAAAAACAATAGTTTGGCAAATCTTAAATTTCCAACACTGCTGTACGAAAACTATAATATCTTGCAACCAGTGAAACGAAATCCAAATCCGCCAAAGGAAGATGAAAATAGATAGAATAAGCTAACTTTTATATTTTACGAATATTTTTCATACAGTGACAGGAAATAAGGTGAAAATACGATTCTTTACAGAACAGCGAGTAAAATACAGCAAGTACAGTCTTTATAAACAAGCATGAAACAGCATATAAAACTCATCAATAAAATTCACCAAAATTCTGGGTAATCCCTAAATAAGTATAGAAAAACTGACCAAAGTTCTAGATCAAAATAATATGTGTAGCACAAGTATCAAAATAATTTAGTCATCGAAATCATCTAAAAACGAAATCTGGAAATGATCTACACCTCTGTAGTAAAATAGTCATATCTCACACATACGAAAACAAAATCGAGCAAGGTCAGAGGGGTTGGAAAGCAAACAAATTTCTCTACAATTCATGTTTATACTGAAATTAAGATTCTGACCTTAATATGGTCTAAATTACTGATCAAAACAGATTATCGGCAAAATACAGAATCTCCTCAAAAACCAAAATCGACATAGATTCAACGAAACTAGATCCAAACACAACCAAAAATGAAATCGAGTCTACCAATGTCCAAACAACATGAAACAGGGTATACAATATGTCTACAATAAGTATCTCACATGGATCCCACAAGCACACGAGTTCTCATAATTGTTTCACATATACATCATATCAAGAACGGGCAAAACCTATGGTTGTTTCATGTCAAATTTTGTGTCGTGAGTCAACTATGGTCAAGCACTATAGAGACAAACTCATCAAGAACATCACACACACGAGTTGTCTCTAGAATCCAGCTACACTATAAGCAGTATTTATGACTTGTATCATACAAATGAATTTGAGTATAAGTTACTTGCCTGGGAGATGACGAATCCAATGGAGAGAAAGAGAATAACGAGAACAGATTCCCAGGCACAAACTCAATAGCAACGAATCACGAACAAGATGATCACGAACAAGATGAACAACTGATCGCGAACAAGATCAGATAGCTGAGATCAAAAGATCAAAAGACCAAGGCGATCAGATCAGATCGAACGACTCTGATCGAAGATCAAGATCAAGATCGGGATGTGATCAGTATCTTGATGATGATGGTGATGATCAGATCAGATCGACGATCGGACAGCCACCAATCAAAGTGATCAAAGAACTCCAAGATGATGATAATGCGATCTAATGGTCCATAATCAAAGATGATAATCAAGATCCAACGGACAGCTCATGATCAAAAGATCAAAACTCATGATCAAGAAGATCAAGAAGATCAAGAAGATCGGACGGCCGAGATTAAACAAGAACAAAACTCCATTATCAAGATGATCAAGTCGATCGGACGGCCAATATTCGAAGTTGATCAAACCCCATGATCAAACCAAACCAACAGCAATGGATCTTGGCTTGGCGACTGCATAGCTTTGACGGCGGGCAGCGGCAGCCAGGGGACACGGTGGTGACCAAGGGACTGCGACGACGGGCTGTCGTCTGGCAAGGGTCGCGCGATAGCGGGACAGCGGAGGGCTAGCATCCTGGCAGTCGCTAGCGCTGGCTGCAGTCGCCGCAATGAGGAGGGGAGACACACAGGGGCGCTGCAGTCGGGTTGTGGCTGTGGGGCTGCTGGAGGGAGACAGCACCGGGGGTTGCGAGGGATAGGGATGGTTTGCGGCTGGCACGGAAGAGGAGCATGGCACAGGGTAGATAGGGATGAGAGAGGTCAGAGGTTGTGGATGATGAAGGTGCAGGGGCTGTCGCTACTGGCTGAGGGCGGCGCAAAGGAGACAGGGGGAGCGAAGAGCGGGAGATGGGGCTGCACAGTCGTGGAGGCATGACTGGGAGGGGGAGAGATCGAGAGAAGGGATGCAACGGGAGGGTCGCGTCGACTGGGGTGCATAGGGAAGACGAAGCGGCACGAGGTTAAATATATAGGGTAGGAGGGTTTTAGGGTTGGGGTAAATAGCAGAGGAGGGTTTCAGGTCCAGGGGTAAACGGGTTGGAGTTAAGTTACAAACGGGTTAGGTTAATATGATTTAAAATGGGTTATGTGAATTGGGTATGAGTTAGATGGGTAAGGGCAAATAATTGGGTAGTTAGGTTTGGATATTAATAATGGGTTTTGGGTTAAGATAAAAGGGTAATGGGTTTTAGGGTAATTAGGTTTATATTGGGTTTGGAAAAATAAATAAATAAAATAAAATAAATAAATAAATAAATGAAATAACAAATAAAAGTATAAAATTTGGATTTTATAGAAATATTAATAATAATAATAATAATAACAATAACAATAACAATAATAATAATAACAGTAATAGTAACAATAAAAGAAATCAAAGTATTAATAACAATAATAAGATTTACAAATAAAATTATCGATCGAAATAGATTTTAATAGAAGATCCAAAAACAAATTTTAACAAAAAGAGCTTAAGAACGGAAAAATAATTTACAAAGAATTTTAATACAGAAAATACATTAAAAATATAATTTTGGGAAAATAGGGGTTACAGTCGAGGATAGAGGAGGAGGCTTAGGGGGTTGCGGGTGTGGCGGCGGCATTGACAGGAGGTGTCGACGGGAGGTGGCGACAAGGTGAGGTCACCGGAGTTGGGGGATTGCCAGAGAAGACGAACGGAAAGGGGGTTTGGCTGATTTGGGCAGGAAACGATCGGGAGAGAGAGAACGGGAGGAGAGAGAATAGAGAATAAATGGCTAGGGTTTCAATTTGTGCAATTTTTAGGGTTTGTACTAGGGTTGTATTTATAAGGTACAATTAGGATATTAGGTTAGAGGTTTAGGATCCAATAATAGCGGTTTTGGGAACAATTGAAATTGGGTTTTAAGGTTGAATAAGAGATGAGTTTAAAATAACAGGGTTCAAATAAAAATACCCGCAATTAAATAGAAGAAAATAGAATAAATAAGAATAGCTCAATAAGAAGAACGGAGAATTTCATGAACAATATTTAGTTAAAATAATCAAGAAACTAAAATAGAGTATTTTATTCAATTACAAATAAAATATTACAAAAGGAAAGAAAAAAAAATAGCGGAACGGTAGTTACAGGTGGCAGCTGCTACCACCAAGTTAAAGGCGAGGATGGATCTATACTTGGCCATGAAGTGTCTAACAAAGTCCTTGAGTGGCTCCCCAGCTCTTTGCTTCAGTTCAAGCAAGGAGGCACTCGTCTTCTCGGTTATGCGGCTGGTGAAGAAGTGTGTAAGGAAGAGCTCCTCGAGTTGATTAAAGGAAAAGTAGAGCCTGGAGAAAACGAGAGTACCATTCCCATGCCGATCCCTTCAAGGTTGCTAGGAAAGATTGGCAGAGGAGTGCATCAGAGGCTCTGTAGATCATCATAAGAGTTTTGAAATTCTTTATATGATTTGCCAAGTCAAACTCACCGTCGTATGACTTGAAGATGGAAGGCTTGAACTTCTCCGGAACAAGGGCTTCAAGGATAGATATAGTGAAAGGAGGTCAGATGGGGCAATATGCCCTGCCTTGATGTCCCTCCTCTTGACTAATATGAGCAAGGGCGTCCTCCATATCTTGGAGGCGACGAAGGACTGATCTTCTAGCCCTTCAGATCTAGTTAATCCATGGGACTCTTCTTGTTGCATAGTTCTAGGGTGTTGATATGTTGTTTGACTATCCCTATTCGGGGAAACTTTGAGGGCGTTGAGGACTTTATCCTTGAAGTCGCGGAACTTAGCCCGAGTGATGCATGCCTCATCTTCTCTGTTGTTCTTGGGAGCTCATTGACTGATCGGAGTCAAGCTCCTCTTACTTCTCCCCCCCCCCCAGGGGGGCATCCACCAGGACTTTTGACGCTTAGGGAAGTGCTCCTTTGGTGTTCTGAACGAGGAACATCACCTCGGGAGCACCTTTCATCTAAGCAATGGCAGAGGTCCGTTTCTTGCTATCAAGAGTTGATGACGTCATGGAGATCTGGCTGTGCAGGGGCTCCACAGGGCACCGTAGAGGGGATCGATGTGTGACCCGACCCCTTCTTCTTTGCAGGACGAAGCATGCGGCGAGGCTGTTGATAGTAAGCCGGTGTAGCCCTTCCAAGAGGAGGTGGTGAAGACGGATGGAGGGGCTACACCGATGGAGGGGGAGGAGGATCCTTCTGGCGGTGGGCAATAGCCGCCGCCTTTGTTTTTCTTGTTGGAGGCATTGCAAAAAGTGGTTTTTTATCAGCGAAATCCAGAGAGGTAGATCTATGCTTTCCCATAGACAGTGTCAATTTGTTGCTTCTTTTTTGGGTGTGAGAGCAATTAGATGATAAGTTCATTTTTAGGTGGGAAGCTACAATTTAGATCGTCGATCAAGATCTAAATCTTAATGGCAGAAAGATCCTTGATCTGGATCTGAATAGTTGAGAACATCTCGCCTTGGATCTGGATGAATGAAAACGTTCGGCGAACCTGCGCAAAGTCTAGACACCGGGGTTGGCCCCGGAGAATGATTCTCTGATGCTCAAGTAAGTACCTTAGAATGGAGATTAGAGTTTTAGTGGAAAAAGATTGATTAACCCTAAATGATTGAGAGAGGAGTTCTAGTGGAAAAAGATTGAATGACTCTAACTGGCTGAGAGAGGGCGGGTGGGGGGGGGGGAATATTTATAAGTTAGGAGTTAGTGTTGGAAATATATCTCAAATATTTCTCTGAGATTTAGAATCTTTATTACCTGATTATTTTCTTTCAGATTTATATATTTCTATATTTGATACAATATCTTGTAACTATCTTGAGATATTTGTTAGGATTTATTCCTAACATGATAAGGGAGAGTATATTTGACTAAATTAAAGTAACCCTAATAAATATCTTAAAGTTACTACTCTATAAATACATGAGAAAAGATTGTATCTAAGTATTCCCAATAGAAAAGAAAAAAAATTAGCTATCTAATTGAGAGATCATTGTAATGAGAGAGAGAAAAAGAGAGAGACCAAGATGCATATGTTTTGTAATTTCCTCATTATCTAACTAATATTGGTTCCGAAATTCCTCTTTATGTTTTTTTAATACTTTTCCACTTGTTACGATTCATACTTATTTTACCGAATTCTTCGAAGATGAACGAGTTTTTGGGTAGCGATCTAATTCTGTGATTTTGACATAACAACTGGTATCAGAGCGCTAAAGTTAAAATATCCAACTGAAGGTGATGACGTCTACTTTCAACACCGCTCAAACAACTCATTTCAGAATGGAGAAATTTGATGACACGACGAACTTCGGAATATGGAAAGTCAAGATGGAAGACATGCTAGTGCAAGAAGGGCTTGACAGAGCCTTGCTTAGGATGGAGAAATTGGGAGTGAAGGTTGAAGATTGGGAAGCCTATGACCACAGGGCAATGTCTACAATATGACTTTCTCTTTCTGATGAAGTGATCTATAGCATATTGGGAATAACCTCAGTGGCTGAGATATGGTCGAAGGTTGAATCCCTCTACATGACGAAGTCTCTCACAAAAAAACTGTACATAAATCAGAAGATTTATAAGTTTACTAAAGAAGAGAATACCACAGTCCAACAACACACGTGGATAGAAAATTCAAATATTGGACTTTTTTAATCATAAGATCAGTGGTTTCGGATTGGGATCGGGCTGATCCATCTTATCCAATTGTTAAATTCTACCGATCTCCGAGTTATCTCGTCGATCTCGAGATTTAAAAGTTATACCGGAACAACCCTTGCAAAACAATCTGGATCGACGGATCGGATCGCGATCAGCCGATCGTTAATACCATGGTAGAAACAAACACATTACTAACATTCTAGTCTTTCTCTAATGATCACATTAGTTACACTTGATAAGATTAGCAGAGAGAATGGAAAATATTATTGAATTATTGGATTGATTATAACTGAGTATAATGTCTCATATATATATATATATATAGGAGGGAACTAAATACTAAACTGATATATAACCCAATATGGGATTAAATATAATACAATATCTATCACCACCTCTCAAACTCATGGTGGGTCGAATAGTGTGAGTTTGCCCACCAAGTAATGAAATCTCTGAACAACAAGGGATTTGGTGAAGAAGTCTGTTGTCTTCTATGAAGAGGTAACAGAATGAAGTAAAATAGTCCATGCTTTAAAGCGCTCACAAACATAGTGGCAATTTATCTCTATGTGCTTCGTTCGCTCATAAAAAACCAGGTTGCTTGCAATGTGAAATGCTCTCCGTTTATCACAGTAAAGAGGAGTAGCTTCTGTAAGAGTGACACTCACATCTGATAACAGCCAACAAACATGAACAATCTCTCTATTAGTAGCTGTCATTGCTCTGTACTCAGCTTCGGTGGAAGAACATGCAACAAATGCCTTTTTCTTTCTTTGCCATGAGATCAGCGAATCACCAAGAAATAGACATAAACCTGTGGTAGACCATCTAGTGGTAGGATCACCCGCCCAATCTAAATTAGAATATGCACTGAGTTCCAGTTTGGGTGTAGAATACATGAATAATAAGCAAGTGATAGTGCCCTGATGATATCTGAGGATCCGAAGAAGAGCACCGTAGTGAACTGATATAGGAGCGGAAACAAATTGACTAACTATACTGACTGTATGAACAATATTGGGTCTGGTCATGCATAAGTAGACAAGCTGTCCAACAATCTTCATGTATCTAGTGGGGTCGGGAAGGAGCTCACCATCTGTGGGACAAACCTTCAAATGAAGCACCAAGGGAGTATCGGCTAATCGACTGTCAGAGAGACATGCAAGGGAGATAATATCTTATGTGTATTTCTGTTGAGAAATAAGTATCTCCTCCGATCCATGGGCAATCTCTAGACTAGGGATGGAAAACAGGATGGGCTGCCCCACGACCCGCTCGATTAAACCCGGCCCGCAATTGAGCGGTTCGGGTCTGGGTTGAAACCGCGGTTCTAAGCGGGTCGACCCGGATCGCCAATATTGCGATCTCAACCCGCTTGACCCGAACCGCTCGTGTAACGCCCCTGCCCCAAACTCATTCAATTTATACAATTTTTCAAAAAAATTATTTATTATTTAGTACAACTGCCCACCACAGGCTGCCTCTCAAAAGGTGGTTAACCAGATTGGTGACTCTTGATCATAGGCAATATTATTTATAGTTAATTATTCCGATGTTGAACAAACTCTACTCATTTTCTCTCTCTCCTTGCGAGCTTGTACAAATGAAGCCCCAAAGTGGGCCCCATGCCACGTCACCCACAACTCATAGAGAGAGCAGCAGCAGCTCTCAACGGGCGGGCCCCACGCCAGGCCACGTCACCCACGTGATGTCAGCGATCACAGAAACAACAGCATTTCGCTGCTTCTTCACGTGGGCCCCCCTCCACCACATTAATTCAATATACAACCCCATACGTCTCACAAATCCATGGAACCTCCCTATATAAATTTCTATAGGGCGACCCTCCAATCCTCTATATTATTATATATTATATATTTTAACACGGGGTGTTACAGCTTGACTCGTTAAAATCGTCCAACCCGCCTGCCAACCCCTGAGTCGACCCGCAGGTTTCGAACGTTAGACCCGAACGAGTCCAACGGAAGACCCGCGCGGGTCAAACAACACCGAACAGAGCCATTGGTCTGTTTTTAGCCGTTTTTTTTGGGTTTTTTTTGTTTTTCTTTTTTTTGTTTTTTTGGTTTTTTATATATTTTTTATCCCTTATAAATACCCCTTAATTCAATCTACAAAATTCACACCTAATTCTCTTGCTCTCTCACTCTTTCTACTACTACTACTCAATTCAATCTCAATACAATCAATTTCTTTCAACAAAGAAGCAAGTAACAAAGAAGTGCAAAATTCCGATCGTATCGAATTCAACTCTCAAATCATCTACTACAACTCCTCCAACAAAGAATCTCTATTTTTCTCTCTTTCAATGACTACCGAACGGACCGAACTTCTACTTCTACTTTTATTTTCTCTCTTATTCCTATATATACCGATTATCTGCGAAGTACGGTATTATAATTTTACATCTCTCCTATTGTCTTGATTTTTTTGTAGTTATAATTTTTTGTATCATATTTGTTTGTTGGTTTTTGCTTTTCTCTCTCTCAACCCTCCTATTGTTTTTTAGATTTTATTTTTTAACATATACCTCCAACATTGTTTTTTATTATTTCACATACACTAGTAAAACACTAGAAATCATTTTTTTTTATCACATACACTATTTACTATTACCATGCCTAAATCAAGAGGTATTGGTCATAGCCAAAGTGGACAATATTCCACCAGTACTTCACGTCGGCCTCAGTCCCACAAATTAAACCCGAATTTACACATAAACTTATGGTAGGAAATCACGATATCTCTACACACGAAATAGACGAAGAAATGCTTGATGTTGACACATAAACACAACAAACTGAACCCACTAGTAGTAGAACAGCTAGGGGAGAAACAATTGATTGACACAGATTTTATGACTATATCCCCGTTGAGAATAATCCAGGTGTAGGACATAAGATTTGTAAACATTGTGGAAAGAGTTACAAATGGAAGAAGGGTGAATGAACGGGTACAATTAAACAACACATTTTAAATGTACACAAACATTTAGTACAAGACCAACAAGGCCAACAAAAAATCAACCCTAGGACCAGACAAATAGATAGCCAACCCTATGATCCCGAACTTGTTCGTCGGGAAATGGCCTAACTAGTTATTAAGGATGAGCTACCATTTAGCTATTTCGAGAGTAGGAATGTAGAGTCTTTAAACCAAAATGCACTAAATCCACATTTTAGAAGAATCCCTAGAAACACATTAAAATCCGATTATTTTAAACATTACAACGAAATGAAAGATGGTTTAATTGCACTCTTGTATTCTTTAACTTGCAGGGTATCGTTAACTTTCGATTGTTGGAGAGGTTGTAACGATATTCCAATGATGGGTTTAACTTGTTATTGGATAGATAGTTATTGGATGATTCAAAAGAGAATCATCTCACTTGCGGCTTTACCGTATCCCCATAGTGGTTTAATTATTGCAAATCGTATTTTAGAAGTCTGTGATATCTTTCATATTCGTGATAAAATTTTTACTATTAATTTTGATAATGCATCTAACAATAATGCTTCAATTAGTACATTAAAAACACAATTAGATCCTCCATGTTTACAAATTTTTCATATTAGATGTCTGTGTCATATTTTAAATTTATGTGTACAAGATGCATTGAAAATAGTCGATCCATATATAACTTCAATTAGAAATTGTGTATATTTTATTGCTTTGAGTGGTCCTATGCTTCAAGAATTTAAAAGAATTTAAAAGATGGTCCTATGCTTCAATAATACATTTTAGAAAATTTTCTAAAGATGTTAAACACCGATGGAACTCTACTTTCGATTTACTTAATGTTGTAACTCAATACAAAGATATTATAAACATTTTTTGTCTTGCAAAAAACATGGAAAATTTTCAAATGACATGCGAATCATTGTATTTTTCCGAATCTTTATTACGATTATTGGAACCTTTTAAAACCGCAACTGTGAACTTTTCTACATCTTATGATTCTACTTCTAGTAGTATTTTTATTTCAATCATTACTATGATGCAAACTTTTCAAGATATGATTTTGGACGAATACATTAGTCATATTGTTGTTCCCGCTTATGAAAAAAATTTAAAGTATTTTAATCCTCCTCCTATGTTGTATTGAATTGCTATTGTTATGGATCCTCGTATCAAATTAGCAGGTACGAAGAGTTTGATCTAAATATATTTTACTTTACTTGGAGATGAATCTGAAATTGATTGCGACACATTTTTAGCTAGCTTTGAATCGACATTGAATAACTTGTATGATTATTATGACAGAATTTTGCATCTAGTAGCACAACTAGTATAGTTATTTCTTCTTCTTCTACTTCTAGAGGTAAGGGTAAGAGTACATTAGAATATGCCACTTTTAATTTACTTGCTCGTATTCAATCAAAAAAACCTAGGACTGATGCACCTAATGAATTAAATTGGTATTATCAACAAGATAGTGAGAGCTCTAGTACTAAGATTAAAGTGCTACAATGGTGGAAAGACCATGAAAATCTTTTTCCTATTCTTTCACATATAGCTAGAGATCTATTAACTCCCCCTGTCTCCACAGTTGCTTCAGAAAGTGTTTTTTCTACAAGTCGCAGAGTTCTAACAGATTTCAGGAATCGCTTGAAACCGGATACGTTGGAGATGCTCGTCTGCACTGAAGATTGGATGAAGGTGGAAGACTGAACTCAAGGAAAAGCGGCATCTACATCAACAAGTGGTAGTAACTCGCCTGAAGTCCAACACCAAGATTAGTAAACAAAAAACTTGTATTTGAATGTAAAAAAATTGTAAATTATTCATAGTAGTTGTAGAAAAAATTTTAAAGTCAAGTTGTAAAAACAAAATTATAAAATAAATTTTTACAAATTTCATACAAGTTGAAATGAATAATATATACAATTTTGTTTAATTCTTAATCTCTTCGACTCTTAAAGTTGTTGTACATTTGTTATTTATTTATTTATTTATGTTTTAAGGGTTAAAAGAGAGGGGGGTGGGGATGTATTTGAATAATATATACAATTATATAAAAATTCATAGCAGTTGCAAAAAAAATTAAAGTGAACATGAAAAAAAAATTTAAAAGGTTGTAAACAATTCATAGTAGTTGTACAATTTTTATTTATTTATTTTTTATGGTTAAAAGAGATGAAAAAAATCTTGTATTCGAATGTAAAAAACTTGTAAAAAAAATCACAGTAGTTGAAATGAATAATATATGCAATTTTTAAAGTGAATTTGTAAAAAAAATAATAAATTAATTAATTGATTAATTAATTAAATTCTAACCGGGCCAACCCGCGATCTGACCCGATCCGACACGGGTACAGCCCGAATGGGTTAGCGGGTTGGCCAGGTCGAAGTTTTCACTTTTGAACCTAGTCAGGCCCGGTTAAACCCTCGACCCGACCCGAACCCGCCCACTTTCTTCTTCAACCCGTACGTGTCCAACCCGACCCGACCCGGTCAACTCAAATGCCAACCCTACTCTAGACGCAGAATGTAACACCGCGAATTCCAAATAAGACTGAATTCAAAGTTCTACGGGATCTTTACACTTCACTTCGTACAATTTTACAAAGAATTAAAAACTTTTATTACAACAGTGATTACATCAACGCAGCAGAATTATAAATTACAACACGTTACATGAATTAAACAATAACTTGAACATTTCTTTAAGCAGCATTCATTCTTTTGTCTTGTCAAGCACTTTATCCTACATAGAAACTGTAGGCACGCCAGTTGCATACAACTGACGCTAGGATATAATACATCAATTTTTCTTACTTAGAAAGCACACACTTGTCACAAAACAAAGCTAAGGGGGACTATCCTATTGATGTTGTGTGTGATTGTGCACTTAGTCCTTAATGCAGATATTTATATTAGATGATACTAATGCGCACTTGTTCAGATTCAATGCATCCCATACTACATAGGTTCGAGGGCAAGCCCTTAATCGTTCTTCTTGTAGGGTTGATTCTTTTGTCATGATTTAACTACTACGGTAACTACGGTAAGTATCCTAGGTGTTCTATGAGTTACGAGCCCATGTCCAGACATCCTGGAGAGAATCCCACGCACTGACATGACGCATCATGCAGACATCCTATGGAAAATTCGCCTCCGCCATGGAACAATGGCACTACGTAGTCACCAAGCACCCCACAAGCGTCGCCAACGGTACGATAACCTGAAGAAGTATCCACACCCTGACATGACGCATCATGTGAAAATCATGTGAACACTCTCACACCGTAGATCCGATGGCCCTCATACTTTTGTTTTTCTCTTACTTTCATCACATCTCCACTATGTGTCTAAACCTTAGATAATTGAATCATGAATAAAAATCAATACTCTAGAATTAGCGTTACCTCTACATCGGTCTTAAACATCAATCATTAACCATGACCCAAACTTAGTCTTTATTTATCACATTTCTCTTTTCAAAATTTCACTCATGCCGATGTGAGGACTTGGTTAAAACTCTAGTCTCAATTCTCTTTTCATGCTCATCAAAATGAGAGTGTACATATTCACAAATTCCACATTTCATCATGTTTCTTTTACTTTATTTTTCATACACAAATTGCATAGTTTTGAACATCAACCTCATATTTAATCTTACTTAATTTTTCCATATCAAAATCTCATTTTAGAATTCTATACAAAAATTTTCTACATTCAAAATATTAATTATCTTTAATCACAAGAAAAATCATATTCTAAGAAATTTTATTAATCTTTTTTTCCCCAAAATTTGCTGCTATTTCTCATTATAATAAGTCAAAAGGTTGTAGAAAAGTTTCCATGAAGTCTAGGTATTTTTTCTAAGATTTCTAATAATTTCTCTCAATTTTTACATACTCAAAAACTATTAAAAAGAAATGACAAATAGGAAAAAAAATCAAATTTTCCAAAAAGGTGGCCAAGGCCGGAATCGAACCCATCACAAACCCCCCGCCAATGAACAGTGACAGCACTATTTCACACCTGAGGACCAGTAAGTCCAACAGCGACTACTAATATAAGGGGAAGCTAAAATATACTTAAGTTTTTGCTCTCGGTTTGGAGTAAAAATCAATTTTTTAGAAAAACGGAGTCTCTTAAGAGACTCGAACCCATGACCAAAATCTCCACTCAGCTACAGTAACCTTCCCAAAATGCACCCACTGACCAGTAGGTCAGAGTGACTAACCCGTATAGGAAATCAGTTAAGATATTTTTGTGGCGGACTGTACTGTTTCTAGTTCTTTATAGTAAACTCGATTTTTCTCACTTTATTTGCACTTATAAAATCTAGATCTTTTCCCTGGTTGTTATTTTTGTAAAATAGTAACTTTTTCTTCCTTAGATTATAAAACTCATTTTTAAACACATATTAAACTATTTTTCTTTAGTTCATTGAAAAAAATAGGTCATGAATACATTTTCGATATAGACATATTTCTTTTTAGAAAAATCGTTCATCAACAATTCCCCTTTCGTTCATAGTGAGTTCATATAATTTTTCATTCATTAACAAAGATTAAACTCATTAAATTAGTCTTATTCTTACAAAACTAATCTTTTGCTTATATTTCAAGGAACAACATGGATGATAATCTAGAGACTACAATATTACTCACATATGGTAATTGGAACACACTTTTTTACCACAAACCAATCTATTTCTTAATCCATGAATACTAGTTTGCATTCTATGAATTATCTATAGGCACAATTTTCACATATTGCATTCTACCAATCATTCATAAGCAAATTTTTCATAAAATCATAATTCATCATCTCTAGCATGCAATTATACTAACAAACCATCATAACACATTTTTAAATAATACATTCCCATTTATTTTACTCATTTTTCATGTAGATCAATTAGAGCTTCTTTTCTTATTAACCTCTTCAAACTAATATAAGGCAATCTTTCCTACTTGTTTCTTGCATGTTCACAATTTCAATCCTAGCATGATATCTATGTTAGAAGCTTGAGAAATTGTCCACCTTAGTTGAAGAAACAAAGAAAACTCCTAGGAAAACTTCTTGAACATACGATCCTCTCCTAGTTCTAAGCCTTCTCCTCCTTGCTTGTACACACCAAAGCTCTCCTCCTCCTTGTACTAGATGAACCGGAGCTCCTCCCCCTGGAGATGCTAGGCCGGCCTCCAATGCAAGAGCACACAACTCACAACTCTCTCATCTTTTCCCTCAAACAATTCTTTTCTTACAACTCTATCTTTTCTTCTCACTCTTTACAAATTCTAATGGTGCAAAGACATGAATGGCTAAGGGGGGCTATTTATACACTTCTTAAGGCAAAATGAAGGGTGGAGATTAGCTTAGATGAAAGTAGATTAGGGTCTAGGATGCATCAGGGAGTTAGAAGAACTACCCATGAACACATAACTACTCATCCACTCACTCCATCTCTCCCACCTCGTGAAGCAAGGCCGGCCACCCCTCTCCATGCACAATGCACGTGCATGTGCAATGCACGTGCCACACTATGCATACTACAATAAAATTTGTACATTAAATTGTGAAATTAATTACTACTTGGTCAAGTCTACACTACAAGTTGTGTTATTTATTATTAAGAATAACTAATGGGCCAAATAGGTGGGATAGAATCCAATGGGCTATCTAATTAAATTAATTAAATTAATTAGGTGGGTTAGAATTAAACAATTAGGCCTAGAGATTAAAATAGGCTTTAAATTAAAAGAGAAGAATGTAAAATACTTGTTCATGACATAAAATAAATAATTTTTAAGAGTAGTGTACATAAATTTGTACTTGCAAAACACGTGAAATCAAACAAAACTCATATTTAATTATAATTGAAAATTCAGGATGTTACACACAAAGTAGTGTAATCTGCCAAGATCTTTCAAATGGAACTATTGGCGAAGGTATTTCTGGGTGGATGCAATGCCTGCAGAATCATCCCAGTAATAATCATATCATCAACATATAAAAATAGAAGGACTCTCCCCTGCGGTGATGACCGCATAAACATAGAGTAATCGTGTGAACTCTGACTAAAACTAATCGGGGTGATGACACTGGGAAAACACTCAAACCAGGCTTGACGGGCCTATTTCAGACCAAATATAACACGACGCAGATGACAAACATGATGAGGAGGAATGGTAAGGCCAGGAGGATGATGCATGTAAACAACCTCAAATAGGGATGGACAACTATTGTCCGAACCGACCAATCCAAACCAATCCAACTCGAACCGATCAGTTTTTAACTGAACCAGTTGAGGATTTGGATTGGCCTGGTTCTTGATCTTCAATAACCAACTGGATCGGTTCGGTTGTTGGATGGGAATTTCAAATAACCAATGAAACCGAACCGACCGTACCTCTATGCATAACTCCATAACAATATAGTTCTCCTATAATTTCTTGAATATACAAATAGTCATTTCTCATTTTCTTGGCGATACAAATAGTCATCTGTAATTTCTTTAATACAAACCGAACAGTTGTTCTACCTATATTTTGATTCTCCATAATCCTATGTTATGTTGTTGAGAAATGCTTGATTTACAGTGTGGCCCAACTTAATAGAATCATGAAGTTGATGTAACATTTAGTAGTTACTTTAATCAAGTCTAGCAGAAATTGTTTTCTAAATCCTTTTTTATTGTACCTGAAATTCAATTAGCTATGATTATTGATGTTTCTTTTATGATAATAAACTAAGATTACAGAAGTATGGAAGTGAAAAAGCAGTTTATCTCACCTATTTAAACATCATCATCTCAAACATTTAGTGCAAAATTCATTAACAACTTGTGGTTTTATAAATCTTCATTTTAAATTCATTTCTGAATAACAAATAGCAGATTCTTTATTAAGTTTGATTGAAGTTGATCTTTTAAATTTCAACAAAATTATGAATGATGTTGAAAGTGAAAAGTAGCACGCCAAACCGACCATTTAATCCAATCCAAACCAAGCTTAATCGGCTTGGATGGAAATCGATCCAATTAAGGTTCAGATTGGTTGCGATGAGAAAATTAAAAAATCGATCTTCTTTGGATCGGTGGTGGATGGTCCGTATTAGGTCGGATACCGACCGATGCCCACCCCTAACCTCAAATAAGGTATCATGAATAAAGGCATTCTTTATGTTCATCTAGTGTAACGACCACTGACAAACGGCGGCAAAGACAAGGAGAGTGAGAATTGTTGTTTTCGATTTTCGATCCTTTTTTTTGGGGGGGGGGGGGTGTTCGGGTTGGGTTACGGGTGTATTAGGAGAAACTAGTATAGGGAGAAACAGACGACTAGGGTTTGTGGGTTAAAGGATAAGAGGTGTGGCGGCTAGGGTAAAGTTTCGGCGGAGGGAGCGGCTAGTGGGGTTCGAAATTGGGTGGTGGTTTGTGGTTGGTTGCCGAGGATGAGGGTTTCGGCGAGGGTGAGAAGTGGAAAGAAGAGGCCGAGGATGGGTTTTCGGAGTGCGGAGGTCGATGGGGTTGGGGTTGTGTTCAAAGATGAAGCCATCGGAAGATGAGATGGGTTTCGTGAGTTGAGGTCGACGGAGATGGATTTTGGAGATGGGTTTTGGGAATTGCTGCTCCTTGTGGAAGAGGGTCGCCACCGGGAATGAAGGTGTTGAACTTGGTCATTCTTGTTGTTGTTGGAGTTTTGTGTAAAGGAGGAATTTTGTGGAGTTAGGGATAGGAATTAGTAAGCAAGAAAGAAATTTGGAGTTAGTGCTCTGATACCATAATAAGGTTAACAAAGAGATTGGAAAAATATTATTAGATTATTGGATTGATTATAACTGATTACAATGTCTCCTATATATAGAGGAGAGAACCAAATACTAAACTGATACATAACCCGATATGGGACTAAATATATAATACAATATCTAACAACACTTACCCGGAAAAGAAAATTTATTTGTGGAAAGGTTGACAGCATACTCAAAATTTATATTGGAAAGCAAATTACTTGTTAATGTACAAAATCTTAAGAGCATCTACTTGAAACTTTGGCCAGTGAACTTCAGCATTGATAACAGAAATCCATAATTATATTCTTAATTAAACGGCTAATTACGGCTGAACCTCACAAGAGTGTTCTTTAATTTCCAAGAGGGTCTTTCTTTCGATAAAGATGGAATAATTGATATTCTATGTTCCTCCAAAATTGAAGAAGAGGGGGACTACACACAACTCAAATTTTACCTCAAATATATCTCAACCACTAAAAAAACAAGATTTAGATATTATTTTAATCATTTTTTGTTTGTCTTTTAGTCTTGGGAGTTTGTATTTAGTGGTTGGGATAAGTTTGGAATAAATTTTGATGTATGTGTAGCATTTGTGATTGAAGAACTCCTTTTTTTTTCTTTTGAAAACTGAAAAAAAAATGATAGGATCTGGAAGTTTTCAGTTAAAAATATAACCCCCAATTGTGCTAATTAATTAGATATCTCCTCCTTAATTAATGGATAGCCCACCAATAGCAAGTGGTGATCATTTGTAACTCCAATCCATATCTCTTTACATTTATTTATTTTTGCATGGACTGTTATTTTTCATGCACTCCACACCTTTCAACACTTATGATTATTACTCTCTCTCATACATACAATCATATATTTACAGTTCTCATCATTCTCATCTCTCTCATGCATACGCTTATATATTTATCCACAGTTTCCATCATTTTATCTCTTGTGCTTTTCTTCCTTCTCTTTGAAATGGGCAACCGAGACATGGATAACTGGCTTGTCTATGACGGGTTACTAACTGCACCAGACCAGTTAGAATTCAGGTTAGAAAATGATTTACTTAATGAACTGTTGTTTATGAAAGTTAACGGCACTTCCTTTACAATTCATTTCCTCAAGTGTACATAAACAAATAATGGTTGCATGTAGGGTTTAATCTTGTTACTTCTAATTATCTTTCATGCAGTGAATTTCCACACTCGCCTTGGCCATCATTGTCAGACTATTCACTAACAGAAGGTGCAATTTTAGAAGCTATTCCTTTTATGCAAGCTTACCCTACAGACCCTCTCTTCCCACTTCAAGACCTATTTGAAGGTATATGTCTAACCTCTCGCAGTATGTTTCATTTCTTTTTATTATTATATATTCCAACTTTCAGCTTTGCATAACTGTATTTTTTAACTATTGGTTAAATGTTCATGTAGATGACTTGCATAGAATGTTTGGGGGAGAGAGTAATGGTGTATGGGATGGCATAAATTGTGAGAATGATCGTATGACCATGGCTAACAACAAGAGTTTGATAATCGATATAGATAGTGGGGAGGAGAATAGAGAGTTAAACAAGAAAAGAAAGCAGAGGAAAATGAGCAGTGAGAGTGGAAGCAATAGTTTTAGAGAAGAGAAGGCAATAACATTTGAGGAGGTATCAAGGTACTTCTACATGCCAATAACACAAGCAGCAAAGGAGCTCAATGTGGGGCTAACACTGTTGAAGAAGAAATGCAGGGAACTGGGCATACCCAGGTGGCCCCACCGCAAGATAAAGAGCCTCCAGACCCTTATAAAAAATGTTCAGGTATTGCTTAATGCTTACTTCACTAATAGAACAGACACAAGCGAGTAAACAGAAAATGAAACTGAAAATTACAGTAGTGCATTTTGGTTTTTTTTTTTAAATGTTATAACAACAAGAACATTTACAGGGCCATTGTATAACCCCTAAATCTAAGGTCAGTTTTATGAACTTTGCTTTCTCAATTTACTCCCTTACACGTCGGATTAAGTAATTGCAAATATCACCCTTCACCACACACACAGACACTCATATATATATATATATATATATATATATATATATATATATGGGTAAAAGGGATATGAGCAACTTGCTCATTTAGTAAATGAGCAATTGATTATGTGGCATGCATGTGATACATTGGACAACTAACCCTTTTAAGAATTTTCCAATTACATGTATGCCACATCATCAATTGCTCATTTACTAAATGAGCAAGTTGCTCATACCCCTTTTTCCCTATATATATATATATATATATATATGTGGTAGCGATCCGGTAAGAACGGTTCTCACGATAAGCTTCATGAGAACTTCACTTCTATCCATCATATGGATGATCCGAACCGTTCACATCGTTTAACATGACCAATTAGTCCTTTGAAATATAAAATCAAGTCATTTGAAATTCATTTGTCCATGCATCATGTCATTATAAAAATAACAATTTTTTTGTCATACAATTTGTAATACTTCAATGTATGAGCAAACGAATATCAAACGACTTAATTTTTCATCCATACACTAACTTAGTCATGTGGATCAAAATGAACTATTCAGACCTTTCAACTAATGTCCCAAAAAACCAACTTACGTGGTTCTCACCAAAAGAGTTCTCACTCGATCATCTCTCTCTCTCTCTCTCTCTCTCTCTCTCTCTCTCTATATATATATATATATAACAAAATTATGAGGGTTTATATGTGATTCATTATTGATTTACTAAGTCTAATTTGACATATAGGAACTGGGAAGAGAGGAAGGGGAAGAAGGGGAAGTGCGGTTGCAAAGCGCAGTAGAGTTATTGGAGCAGGAGAGGAAGATAATGGAGAAGGAGCCAGCGATGCAGCTGAAGGAGAAGACAAAGAGGCTCAGGCAAGCTTGTTTTAAGGCAAATTATAAGAAGAGAAGGATGATGACGATGATTTTGGAAACAGAGGATGTGATGATGTTGGAAGTAGAGGATGTGCAATATCCTCCTCTTCCTTTGGCTACTACCTCTACCACTATATCTACTCCTTGTTACTTTTCTAATGTGCTGAATCATGAATATTTCCCTTAACAAGATCATGAGTATGATCAGGATAGTAAATCCGATGAAAATTGTAGTCTAACCTTAGAAAATTCATGTAGTTGTCTTTTTTACTTTTAGTTTTATATCTTGATGTTTTTTATTTGGGACTGATAAGACCATGAGAATTTTTTTTTTTTTTTATTCGTTCATGTTTATGTAAGAAATGTGTAGTAGAGTTTGTGCAGTTGAAGTGTATCCAACTCAAACGTATTGTTGGTTAATTGGTTCATATTTGGATGACTTTGCATCATAAGTTCATAAGCAATATCCAGGAGCTCCAAGCCCCAAATATTTTCCACTCCGCTTATATATCACAATGAAAAAGATTTGGCTTGCTTCCTGTTCCCCCTTGTACCATTGCATTCTATGATTTTGTGGCGATTTTGAAGTTGTACATCAGTGTTTGTTGTCCCCAGTGTTTGTCACCATTTAACTGCAACATAGTGAGTGAGAAGCAGAGATGGCAGTCGAACCAGTTGCAGACTGCTTACCTACTCAGTTGCATCTCAAAGACTAGTAGGTTTTTCTTGTTCATATTGAGTGCTTAGGTAGATGTTCATGCTATGTCTTTCTCCATTTGACTTACTTCGGTTTTCTATTCTGTGTCTGATCTGGTGCCAAAAGGATTCCTGATCATGGAGATGGCGTGAGCTCAACTTCGGTATATTCCTCTACTTGCTATCTTTTGCTGACTTCTTTCCGACTCCAACTGCATCATATTTCTATTGACTTCTAGTTTGGTGTGCACGAAACGTATCTATAAATACTACTAAGTTTGAATTGAGCTATTCAAATTTTCAGAATCAAATAATATCCATAAGAGATTCAAGAGAGATTCAAGAGAGATTCAAGAATATTCAAAGAAGGAAAGTAATAAAGAAAGATTGAGAAATCTAGCAAAAGAAGAAGATATTCAAAAAGAAAAGTTGATTGATTAATATCCAATAAAGCTATCAAGACCAGCTGCTATCATTCCATATTTGTGAAATTTAAATCCGTGTAAAATTGATTGATTGATTGATTAGTTTTTTTTTGTAAGAATATAAAGTGGATTCGGTATGAACAGCGCGATACCGGTCGACCGCACCTCATGACGACTGCAACTCTCAGTTGCATAAGAAACAGTCAACTCTTCATCTCTCTACTTTACGTCAGAGAGATAACGGTCGATTGCACCAAGATTACGGTCAACCGAACTTTTCGATGTTCACATTTTCGGAATGTATCGTTTCCAATTTTGATCGATACACTTTCCAATCTATTTAATTGGCCGAACCCACTGAGTATTCCTCACCTATTACTTCTGAAAAAAATCTTCTGAACTAATCTTTCGATAATCAATCCGAGTTTGTGTGATAATTTTTGTATTCTTCAGTCATTATCATTTAGGATCTTGAGTTTTTCTTTTCTTCCACTTCGGTGAGATTGACGGAACTTGTGTTAGAAGTCCTGTGGGTGTAATAGATCTCTCGGCCTGAATCCGAGAATCACTGTACAAGGGTTTTGAGTATAGTGGAACGCTTGTGGCAGAGAATTGCTACAAGTAGGAGGTGTGGACGTAGACCTGGGGGTCGAACCACATTACATCGTTGCGCCACTTGTGGAATCTGCGTTTGCTCTTCTTAACTCTTTTTATTTACTCTGCACTTTATTTTAATTATTTTTTATTCCGCACAATCACCCTATTCACCCCCCTAGGGTGATTTACAGTGGTATCAAAGCAAGGTACTTCTCAAAAGCTTAAAAGCTTAAGCAAAAGGTTCAATGGCCGAAATCCCTCCTTCCGAAAACTTGTACTCATCGGAGCCATTCGTCTCCAATGGGACAAGTCTCACATGCTCGCCATTTTTTTATGGAAAATGTTATGATGTTTGGAAAGTTTGTATGTCTCATTTTCTACAGATACTTGGAGAAGAAGTATGGAATGTGTGCATCAATAAAACAGAAGTTCCAGTCAGCGACGGAAAGACAGCTTTCACAAAAGCGGAGTTGGCTCTCAAGACAGCAAATTCCAAAGCCATGACGGCTCTCTATGCAGGGTTGAATAACGAAAACTAATGCGATGCGGGCAAAGCTGTAAGACAGCATACGAGATCTGGAACAACATGCTGAAGCGGCATGAGGGAACCACTTCAGAGGTAAAAGCTAAAGTTAATTTATGTTTTTTAAGTTTGTTGTGTTTCGCATGTTTTCAGAGAAAAATGTGGATCAAATGCTCGCCCGTTTCGATATCATTGCCCACGAACTTGAGAGCTTAGGTAAGGGGTTGGATGATGACCGAAAGGTCAGAAAACTCATAAGCTGTCTCACACCAAAGTGGGATGTAAAGATTGCTGCAATGGGAGAGACCCTCGAAGAAAAGGGTTTTGACTACTACACATTCCAAGGAAAGCTGAAGACATACGAGATGGAAATGTCTAAAACCAAAAGATATAAACAAAACATCGCGATTGAACCAAAAACCGAAGAGAAAACCATTGCACTTAAAGCAGAAAAATTCCGACCATCAAAAGCAGATTCAGATCGTGAGGAGTCAGACAAGGACATTGCCCTATTGACCAAGCAATTTCGTAAGTACCTCAAACATAAAAAATATGGCAGGTACCAAGGAGAAAGTGAGAAAGATAAAGATGACGTGTGCTATAAGTGCAAGAAGCCTGGACACATCTGTGTCTCACAAGACAGGAATAAGGACTACTACCGCTCAAACCCAGGTCTAAAAAGAAGGTGCTGAAGGCAACATGGTTAGACTCCGATTCAAGTGAGGGAGAGCAAGGCTACGATGACGTCGGCTTCATGGCTCTTGGGAATGGTGAGGTGCAATCACCATCTCAAGAAGAGGTAATCGAAGAACCCACTTATGATGAGCTAGTGGACATGTGTAATGGTTTAAAAGACTATGCCAAGAAACTAAGTCGTGAACTTAGGCAATATAAACAAATTCCAAATGAAACACATGACTCTTGTATTGCAAAAAATCAAAAATTGAAAAATATATATATATATTTTTCAATTTTTCTTTAAAAAAAGTTCTTCAAAAAAAGTCCTTTTACATTTCAGGTTTTTTTCAAAAATAATTTAGACAGTGAGAGGTGTTTAAAATTTCAAATTAACTTTGGATCATTGAAAACGGGTTTGTTTTCACGGGTTGGAAAACAGCAATCTGGACCGTTTGGATCGCTCTTGATCATGATCAGCGGCTCAGATCGCCTCCGCCCATCACCCGTTATCACTTAAGTGGTGGAGGGTTATTTTGGGAACTTCGTCCCAAATAACTCTTCGCCTGATTCGCTCTAAAAAAATGAATTAACCTGGGAACAACGGCCTAGGTTATAAAAATTGAGAACATACAAAAATTTTATAGCCTAGGTCGTTGTTGGGAACAACGGCCTAGGTTAATTCATGTTTTTAGAATTCGTGAGGCAAAAAGTTATTTGGGACAAAATTTTCAAAATAACCCTCCGCTGATCAAGTGAAACGGGTGATGGGCGAGCTCGATTTGGGCCTCTGATCACGATCAAGAGCGATCCAACGGCTCAGATCACTGTTTTTCAACCCGTGAAAACTAGACCCGTTTTCAATGGAGTATTTGCCATATATATATATATATATATATATATATATATATATATATATATATATATATATATAATATATTTGAGTGTTTTTTTTCGAAAAAAAAAGTCCTTTTACATTTCAGGTCTTTTTCAAAAATAATTTAGACAGTGAGAGGTGTTTAAAATTTCAAATTAAAGTCACACGGAAAATAGTAAATCACGATAAGCTAAAGGGCTTGGAACAACATTTCCTGGTAATTAACATTGAAACAATCAAAACGGAAGATGCATAATCCGTTTCATTGGATGATATTGATAGGTGTGGAACTTAGTATTTTTTTGTTTATAGGGTTTCTTATACGACTTCTTCTCCACTTTTCTTTATTTATTGCATAAAGTAGAACAGTATATATGCCAATTCAAATACTCCAAGCTTAACCTATAAATAGAAATTCTCAGCGAACAATTCATTTAACATAATGAGGAACTCATTCATCAGCAACTATGAAATCTCAATGTTTCTCCTACTACTTTTAGCTGTCTCCCTTTTCTCAACCCAATTCTTTGCACAAGATTATATACATATATATGTAGCGTCCCGATTTTCATATACTGAAAAACCGAGACACGAGCCAGGATCTTTTCTTCAATTAGTCACAATACACAGAAAAACAGGAGAATTTAAAACTTTTTATTCAACACCCAATGTATTACAAGTCTGAATATTATACAACTGCAATACATTACAATAGTGTTACACTAATACCTTCACAACTTTCAAAAACTTACATCAGAGAACAAGGAATGAAGAACAACACTTGGTAACTCTCACTTGAGTACTTCTCAACTAATAGACAATCCACATACATGTTACAGCAGAACTAAACATGACACTGACTCCTCGCTTTCCTTGCCTTGAGTCCTCTTGAATCTCGCACCTGTACTTCTGCGATCCAGATTGAAGTGGAGACGTCAGTATTCACTGACGCTTTAAGGTTGATAACATAGCAGCGAATCTCCCAAAACAACATACAGAAACATGGCAATTTGTGTCGGTGTAGTTTAAGTGTTCGTGAGTGTTATGACTAGAATCTAATGCAATATTAACTAGGACTAGGATGCTCCTATTCTAATGCCAGCAAGTCTCCGAAGCAACATGCAGCCCATACTACATGCGCCCCATCTCAAGCCGTTCATTTATAGGGATTGAACCCGCGTTATGAATTCTAATTGTACACAACCTGTTCCTGACAGATACAACGTGACTGATGAGGTTGCAGACGTGGTCATATCCTACCAAGGCAGTACGCTCATGGTGTCTATGTCCCACTAATGCAGTACGCTCATGGTGTCTATGTCCCACTAATGCAGTCCGCTCGTGGTGTCTATGTTTGCCACTACTACCTGGCTAACCGGACCTCACTCAAAAACCAGACGAACCCTCGGGGTTTCCGCCAACAGGAGAGCCCCCTGCCGCCCCCTAGCCAGACCGTAGTCCATGGCCTGTTCGTACCCCCGGATAGGACCCGACGGAGTTCCGGGGTGCATCCCCCTAGCTCCGCCCGCCTTATCATGGCACTTCAGGAATTAACAGTGTGAGATACGCAACCCGTGCTCCCAACTCGTGAGAAGCCACCGTACGTATCCCTTTGACGGGAAGGTACAACCCAATAACACCACCTAAGGCCTGCCTCAAGGGACAAGTTGGTCGTAAGGCGCCCCCTACAACCAACTCCTCTCTTTCCGACAAAGGGTCTAAGTAAATGATCTTTATAAGTCACTACCCTAATGATGTCCCTAACCCTGAACAATCCTAGGGATGACAATATTATAAACACAACATGCTAGGCCTTAAATTAGACTTCGCAAGACAACTCTACTAGGCTGCTCAACTTAGACTTACCAGATCCCCTCAGGATCCGGTTCCTGGCCCATCGATCCAAGACCCCGGCAATGCGAACATACATGCATGCCACTACCCTGAACTTGGATTTCGTCTATACTCCGGTCCTCGATCAACCTACACCGGTTAAGATCCGAAGGTACCCAAGGAGTGACTCCTCCACAGTTCCTTAGGGTAAGAAAATATATGTCTTGATGGTCGATAGCCCCTAGGGCAATTACATCACCCTAGACGAGCACAACAAACTGGGTACTAGCTAGTGAGCTAAATACAGGTAACCAGAACACCTACGAGCCAACAAGCTACGTATAAACCAACAACCACCTACGAGCCAGGCGGCTTCGTATGAGATAACAACGTACATACCAGCCAAATAAGCCGCATATGAGACCAACAGCTACGCACGAGCCAGTCGAGCCGCGTACGAGACAACAACCTACATACGAGCCAAATAAACTACGTATGAGACTCATAGCTACATACGGGCCAGTCGAGCCACGTACGAGCACAACCATATGCAAACAACCATACAGGTAATCAAATCTAGAAGCAACCAAACGTGCTTACTAGCAAACTTGATCTTCTATTATTAGAAGCAACAGAAGAATCTACTAATAGTCTATGGTAGGCATTCTACCAATGAGAAGCCCGAAAGCGACATAACAACCTTTATTGAACTAACTATTACTAATGACCTTTCTAATCCTTATTACCCCTACGGATGAGGAATGTCCCCATGATATGGTCTAATTTCAATTAGAATTTCACACAACTAGAGTCCATAGGTTATTTTCGAAGTTGACTAGAACAACCTAGAACATACGTCCGCTTTCTTATTTAACTAGGATGCCACCCTATACCCTTCAAGCATGTATGGCTCCTTACTAACATTAACTACCACAAGGTAGTTATCACTACAATTACAACATGTTTCTTTCCTATTACTTAACCTATAGCAATTTAAGCATGGTATGCAATTGTAAGTATCAACCTACAACAACTAATCATGGTATATAACATAACCATCAACTCACAACACTCTTAAGTATGAGTACGATTTAAGCATGCACATCTTAAGCATGAATAGTTACTACAATCTAAACATGAAGCTTTACTACAATTTAGCATGAACTCCTTACAACATGTACACAACATAAGCATGGTTCCTACAACATGGCACACATCATGAGCATGGTTCCATTAACTTACAACATGGTGCATATCATACATGGTTTAAGAGTTTCCTACCATAGTCTAGCATGGTATATATTTTTCCTACAATGAATCAAGCATGGTATGATACTTTCTTACCTTAACTACAACAAATTAGCATAGATTTGTTACCTTAAACATGGGTATCATCTAGCATGAATATCTACTAACTACTTAAGCATGAATATCATTATCCATCAACTAAGCATGAACGTTATTGAGCATGAATATCTACTAACTACTTAAGCATGAATATCATTATCCATCAACTAAGCATGAACGTTATTGAGCATGAATATCTACTAACTACTTCAGCATGAATATCATTCTCCATCAACTAAGCACGAATATTTACTACTTAGAGCATGTATCTCTACTACCACCTTAAGCATGGGTCTCCACTACTTTAAGCATGATTAATCATTACAACTCAAGCATGGATATATAATTAGCATGAATCTTGATACATTCCTCAGCATGGTAGATAAGCATTAATCCTACAAAATCTAAGCATGGCATATAATCTTTCTACAACAAGCTAAGCATGGTAGGTAATTTTAACATTAATCCTACACATTCCTAAGCATAGTAGATTAATTTAAACATTGATCTTACAACAATATAAGCATGGATATCATTAAGCATGAATATCTACTAGCTAAACATGAGTATCATTTAAGCATAATTATCCATTAACTAAGCATGAATATTATTAAGCATGAATATCTACTAACTCAAGTATGAACAATATTTAAGCATGAACATCTACTATCTTTATTGAAACATAACATCTACTACAACCTTATATAAACATCTACTACTACTACTTTATTTAAAACATAACATCTACTACTACTACGTTATTTAAAACATCTACCACTACTACTTTATTTAAAACATAAATATCTACTACTACTACTTTATCATAAATATCTACTACTACTACTTTATTGAAAACATGAACATCAACTACTACTACTTTGTTTAAAATATAAACATCCACTACAATTTTAGTTAACCACAACATCTACTACAATTTCATTTAAACATAACATCTACTAAAACTTCATTTAAACATAAACATCTATTACAACTTGTTATAAAACATCTACTAATGCTACTTTATTTAACATAACATCTACTATAACTACTTTATTTAAACATAACATCTACTATAACTTCATATAAACATCTACTAAAACTTCTTTATTTAATATAACATCTACTAAAACTACTTTATTTTAAACATAACATCTACTATAACTACTTTATTTTAAACATAAGCATCTACTACAACTTTACAAAAACATAAACATCTACTACTACTTTATAAGCATCTATTTCTTATTTATTACTAGTCAAACATAAAAGAGATCTTTTTAATCATTCTAACTTAGATTAGTCTCTTCTTTTCATACTAGAATTAGCATCTAAAATGGGTTCTTTTTACTTAAGATTTATAAAAAGAAATAACAACAATAAAATAAAGTAAAGAGTCCTCCATTTGGGTTCAACCAAACATAGGCATTCTTTTTGGTCCAAAGTTCAAGTGTATGTTCTACAACCCCAGAATGGGTGTATGCACCAAGTCATATGCTTATGTATGAGTCCACATTCAAGTCCTACAACCCAAAATGGTTGTATACACAAAGTCCATATGCATATGTTCATTTTAGTCCAATTCATAACACAAAACAACAACTACTACTACAAGATTCAATCTTTTTGTTCTTTACTACTACTTATCACATTTCTTTTACCATACAAAAGCTACAACTTATACCACAAAACAACACACAACCACATCTCAAGAAGGCACCCAAAACAAAAGGAAACAAAACAAGGAGGATGAGAAGAAGAAGGACTAAAAACAACAACTCAACAAAAGATAACACAAGTGGAGAAACCCCCACCTTTCTTTCTCTTGATGGAAGGACTTGCTAGCTATACTTCTCCTTCCCCTAAGCTCCTATGAAAGCTTCTAAAACCTACAAAAGAAAACTCTCAAGTTAAAGGTGGGTTCTCTCTTTCTTTTCCTTTCCTTTCTTTTGTTTTATAAAAAGTGAGACAAGTGGAGAAGGAGGGGGTATTTATAGGAGGAGAGGGTGGAGAGTGCAAAATTGCACTCAACAATTGCAAAAAACCCCTTCCCCTAATTCAAGGGCCGGCCATGCCTTGTAGGGAGGTAGGGTGAGGTGGAGGTATGGGCTAGGTGTGAGGTGGAGGCATGGTGGAAGAGATAAGGCTTCTAGAAGATCATTCCTTAATCCCTTATGCATACAAAACCCTAGCTTAGCCACTTAATCAACCCCTAACCATCTAATTTAGTTTGTCATGACAAGATAAGTACCTTGTCCAAGAGTACATACTACACATTTTGTATAATGTATACTTTGCTATAATGCTCGTATGTACGTATATATGCGCATACCGCAAATCTTTGCATAATTCGTATAAAAATAATTTAATTTTGAAAATAATAATAAAATAAATCTTATTATCAATTCGGAGGATTGCACTACCAATTTGATGTACTACGGAGGTACACAGACCGATATATACGCACAGACAATGTTTGTGAACAAACCGGGCGAAAATCACCAAAATATTTCAATTTTGGAATTAAAACAAAATAATAATAAAATAATAATAAAATAATAATTTATACAAGGTAATATCCGTCTGGGATATTACAATATATATATATCTTAGATGATTACATTTTGTTTCTCCTTCTAAAATCTTTATATAAATGAACTTTAATTGGTTTTTGTAGTGGCCACAGTCATTTTGTGATACCCAACAAGATGTCTCTGATATGGGTAAAAATAGAACTAAATCGGGACCGTTCAAATCGGGCACGAATCATAAAGATCTCAGGGGTAAAAGGATAATTACGCCTATAAACGGGACCATGAATGAAAATTGGGACTTTTTCAAGCCCGACAATCAAAAAACGGATCTGCCTTACTGGGTTGTCCTACCAGCCCAATGAGAATGGGTCTAGGTTGTTTAAATATGATTTAAACCATGATTATCCCTAAGAGGTGGTTCAAAATCATATATCTTATCCTGAAGGAAGTTTAAACACTCCTCCAACCACTCTTATCTCTTCATAAAAAAAAGATAACTAATTCAATACAAAAACACCGGAAAATAGAGATAAATCATTATCTTGAAACTAACTAAAAAGGACTATAAATATCCCCCTACCTCCACCGGAAACAATTAATCAGTATTTTCTACACAAAAGCTCTTTTAAAGTCTTCTTGTTTTCTAACTTGAGCGTCAGAGGGTCTATCGTCGGGATCAACCTCGGTGTTTCAGACTTCTTGCAGGTCAGTGGAGGTGATCGCCACCACACAAATCGAATCCTACAGTGAACGAGTCAGATGGTCAAGACAATCGCAGTAAAAGGCAGTTGACGCCGTTGAGAGTCAAAAGGTCAAGTTCTTGATTATTCCTCCAAAGAATCCACATCATCTGGTTGCTCCCATACCGAAAAAAGTAGTAACAAATTAGCACCGTTTGTGGGAACAACAAAGAAAATTCGACCAAACTTCATCGGTGAAAACAAGTTTCCAACATGCCACCTAAGGGGAAAGGGAAGGCGGCGGCCTCAAGCTGACGAGCCAACCATCTTCCTCCACCTCCTCCTGTGGAGGACCTTCCTCCCGCCTTTCAATAAATGCAACCTCAGCAAGAGGAGTCTCACCTTCAATGGGTCCATCTTCCACCCGGAGAAGCTGCGCCGGGGGGCACTCGTCGGAGTCATCCTGAACCATCCGCAAGGGCCTTTTGTGGAAAACAGAGGATCAGTTTACACCTATACCCCTTCCCCACTCCCTCAACTACAACCCGACCATTGTCATGTCATCGTCAATCGCCAGGAAGGGTCTAACCTCCGAACCCGTCTTAACAAGAGGATAGCTTGTGAAGAAGCCTCCCATCCGGTACAGCGGGGGAGTAGGGTCGGCCCCCACCTTGAGGCAGGTGAGGCGGCAGCCTCAAGCCCCCATATATTTCCAATTTTAGGGGCCCCCAAATTTTTATTCCCTTTGTAAATATGGGCACGTATTTTGCGTGTAAAAAATATATAGTTATTAGGGCCCCCAAAAAATAATTATGGGCCTTTCGCTTCAGGCCCCCAGAAACTCAGGGTCGGCCCTGCGAGAGAGCATGAGAAGAACTTCCTCAGAGACCAAGATCTAAGAGAGCTCCCTCTCCAAGGGGGCGTGAAAGAACTCCCTCTCCCACAAGACGAAGGAGATCCCCCTCTCCTATGGGGCAAAGGGATCGTTGTTCCCCAAGGGACCGTAGAAGAACTCCCCCTCTTGAGGTGAGACGCTCAACTCTAACCAGCAGGACAACCTCGAGGATGGCAAGGGATGGGGAAGTGCCCATCACTAATGCCGAGCTCCGAGAGTTCAAGGATGAAATCCTTCAGACCTTCAGTATAATTCCTCCCAAGACTAGGCAACCCAGTCATCGACGCTCTACTCCTCCGTGACGCAAAGAGTCCCACGGGTCCACCAGGTCTGATCAGCAGGAGGACGGCATCCTCCGGTATCTCAGAAAGATGGAAGACCTCCTAGCATCGCTGGAGAAGGAAGAAGTAAAACAAGAGGGAAGATACCATCCCGTCAGACATCCCTTCTCCAAGAAGATTATTAAGGATCATGTCCCTATTAACTTCAAGGTCCTGTTGTTTGAGCTGTATAACGGGGAGACCGACCCAGTAGACCACATCGAGAGTTTTAAAACTCTTATGATAATCCACCAAGCATCTGACTTCATCCTGTGCAAGACTTTTTGGGCCACCTTGAAGGGCTCTGCACGAGAATGGTTCTCTCGCCTTTCTCCGAGTTCTATATTTTCCTTCGACCAGCTTAAGGAGCTCTTCCTCACACACTTAATCACCAGCCGCAAGTTGGAGAAAACCAGTGCTTTCTTGTTAGATCATAAGCAAAGGAACAGGGAGTTCCTCAAGAGCTATGTCCAATGCTTCATGGCTGAGTCCAGATCAATCCCCTCACTCGATTCCTGGGTGGCAACGGTTGCGTTCAGATATAATGTCAGACATGATGACCTCAAAGCTTCCCTCGTCAAAAGACCTCCTCGAGACTTCTCTGGCCTCCTTCAAAGAGTCAAGAAGTATATCCGAGTCGAAGAGGCATTTCGCCCCGAAGAGCAGAAGGTACCTTCATCCTGGATCAAACGAAAATGTACTAACAAAGATAAACCCCAAAAATTCCAGAATAATGTCACGGGTCAGCGATGCCTGCCTCCCATGCTTTATTTTGAGAAGTACACCCCACGAAATGCAAGCATATCTGCCATCCTTATAGAGGTTGAAAAGGACGGGATCCTTCGACCTCCCCCATGATGAATGCCCCGAGCAAGTGACGGGATAAAACCAAGTTGTGTGCCTTCCACAAAGATCATGGTCACCTTACAAATGATTGTCGAGCCCATAAGGATGAGGTAGAGGCGCTGCTAAGACGAGGACACTGTAACACCCCGAATTCCAAATAAGTCTGAATTCGAAGTTCCACAGGATCTTTACACTTCACTTCGTACAAATTTATAAGGAATTTAAAACTTTTTATACAACAATGTTTACATCAACCAGCAGAATTATAATTACAACATGATACATGAAATAAATAACAACTTAAATATTTCTTTAAGCAGCATTCCTTCTTTAGTCCTTTCATTCATTTTATCCTGCATAGAAACTGTGGGCACGTCAGTTGCATACAACTAATGCTTGGATATAATACATCAATTTCTCCTACTTGGCAAGCACACACTTGATCACAAACAAAGCTAATGGGGGACTATCTTATTGATATCGTGTGTGAATGTGCATTTAGTCTTAATGCCGTTATTTATTATTTCATGACACTAATGCGCACTTGTTCGAACTTATGCATCTCATTCTACATAAATTCGAGGGCAAGCCCTTAACCGTTCTTCATCTTGTAGATGTTTTATGAATTACAAGCCCATGTCCAGACAGCGTGGAGGAGAATTCCACGTCATGACATGACGCATCATGCAGACAACCTATGGACAATTTCGTCTCCGTCATGGAACGATGGCACTACGTAGTCACCAAGCACCCCACAAGTGTTTTCACGGTCCCGATAATTCCAGAGATGTATCCACATCATGCAGACAGCCTGTGAACACTCTTACACCGTAGATCGAAGCCCTCATATGTAATGCCCCGAGTTTCCTATATGGAGAATTCGAGATACGAGCCAGGACCTTTACATTCAATTAGTCACAATATAGAGAAAACAGGAAAATTTTAAAACTTTTTATTATACAATATTACAGCCGAGTGTTTTCCATTGTTTCAATACATTACATCAGAGCAAACCATGCCTGGACTAGATTTCTCCCAGTTCGGTGATCATGTATCCACAACCTATTAAAGTGGGGATGTCAGTACATATACTGACGCTTAAAGGCTGATGACTAGCAGCGAATCTCCAAAAACAAACATATAAAAATATGGTAAAATATGTCAGTGTAGTTTAAGTGTTCGTAAGTGCTATGACTAGAATCTAATACAATGTCAACTAAGGCTAGGATGCTCCTATTCTAGTGCAAGCGAGTCTCCGGAACAGTATGTGTCCCATACCACATACGCCTCATAACAAACCGTTTTTTCGTATATAGGGATTTTAACCCGCGCCATGAATTCTACTTTGTACCCATCCTGTTCCTGACACAATACTACATGACTGGCGAAGTTGCAGGTACGGTCTAGTTCCGTTACTGCAATCAATAGTGGTGTCCTCGTTTGCCACTATTGCTTGGTCGCACCGGACCCCCCTTCAAAAATCAACACGGACTACAAGATACTCGTCAACCTTCTTCCGTGCCCTCAACTCATCATGAGAAGGCATAGAACCTTAGGAATCGTAGGGTCTATTTCCCTAAAAAAACCTCCCGTTCTTATCATGGCATATTCAGGAATCAACAGACGAGATACGGAATCCGTGCTCCCAACTCATCATGAAAAAGCACCGCCCATATCCTTTTGACAGGGGATACATCCCAATAACACCTCCTAGTGTCAGCCTACAGGAGAAGTCGGATTGTAGGGTATTATCCCTAACACCAACTCTCACCCTTTGGCAATTTATAGATAAAAATAGTTATGTAACTATTACTACCCTAACGATGTCACTAACCTTAGCCAAACAAGCAAGACATGCCACTGTGCTTCCAACTTGTAACACCCCGCAAAATTGAAAATTACAATTTTGCCCCTATGTGTTACGCAAGTGTATTTTGTAACGTGTTTTCACCAGGTATCTTGATTTCTGACTATTTATGCATTTTCCGTATCGATTTTAACCTATTTGAGTCAACTAAAATATTATATTTTAATCTCGGTACTTTACGTGCTTTTTATGTGTTTTCGATACACGCATCAATTACATATTTCTCCATCACTAAGTGTGATATTTCTATGTGCATTGATTTTTACGTATTCGAACTCTTTTTATAAAATGAAAATTTATTTTTCCCTATTTTGATTAAAATGCATTTTTTTTGATTTTGCACGTATGATGCACGTGCGAATTTCTATGCTCATTTTATTACTCTCATTATCTATTTTTAGCATGCATAACTTATTTAGCCTTTTTAATTAATCCATGGACCAAAAGATTAGAATCTAGCCCATTAGGAGAAGAGCCCACTAGGTAATTAAACTAATTAATTAATTGTTGAGCCCATTAAGCTAGCCCACTAATAAAATCACATTTTTTTTGTTAACCATGCACTAATATATGACAAGTTACAAATGTTAGTATACATTTAGAGTTATAGAAATGTATGAATATTTGTTTATGCATGTGTGCATGCATACACCTATGAACTTGGACCATATTGTGTACCAAGGGGGTGGCCGATTTTAGGATAGGGAGGAGAAGAGGTGGACTTTATGTTCATGAAGAGTGGGGAGATGAAGGGTTGTAGGTTTTAGGAGTTAGAAAAGTAAATGGTCATATGAATTAATTTGAAGAGTTATTAGGGTGGATTTTATGCATAAAGGACCCTCCCAAAATTCTATAAATAGAGACCAAATCCCTACATTTCTCTTGCACCAAAACAAAATCAAAAGAGAAAGAAAGAAAAGAAAGAGAGTGAGAGTTCTCTTTCTTGGAGCCATTGCTAGGAGGAGAAGCCATAGCTAGGAGAGGAGGCCTTGCTAGGAGCTAGAAATACTTGTGAAGTTAGGAGCAAGAAGGATCCCTTTCCTTGTAGTTTTCAACCTTCAAATTAAGGTGGGTGTTCTTATGCTTTCTAACATAGAGTTTGCATGTTAAGCTAGTTAAAAGAGTAATATAAATAGAATGAAATATTGTTGATAAGAACTCATGCTAGCATCTCATGTAATGATTTTGTTGTTACCATGTTAATAGTTTAAATGAAGAGTATAAAAATTGAATGTGATATGTGTAGATAAATTGTTAGTATAACATGCAATTACTTTGTTGAAATTTAGTAATTGACTATTTGCCATGCTAATTGAAAGTAAAGAAACAATCATATAGACCATGGTAGAATAATTGCAAATTCTTATTTGTCAAATACATGATAAGTATGAATGATTGTTAAATAATTTATTTGTGGTATAAGCCTAGGAACAAAATATTTAAAAGAAAGAGAAGGAAAAAAAAAAAAAAAATTGGCTTGTCGACATATGAAAAGGATGATAGTTTTCGCATAAAGAAACATTTGTGATGTCCAAAGTTGATTTTAGAGATATAGTTGGTTTTTAGTAACAAGAATTTTATTTTTGAAAGATGATGGATTTTCTTAAACTAACCATGATTTCTACAATTTCGAGTTTTACTGAAAAATGCAAACTTTATAAAGTGAGGAAAAAAATAGGAAAGACTTATCTAAATAATAAGTTGAACTTGTCTTTTGTATTTTTGATTCATTTTTAGTTCTAAAAGAAAAATTTATCTATCAAATCTTAAAAGATAGAATCGTTAGAAAGTGAAGTTTTCGAAAAAGAATTAAATTCAGAATAGTGAAAACAAAAGAACACTAATGAAATTCCTAAATAGAAAATATGCTTGGTCTTACTGGTTAGCCAGTGCAATATAGAGCTTATTTGAGAGATGTTCTAGGTTAAAAACTTGATAATTGTTTTTATATATTTTTTTTATGTCAATTCCGAAACTAAAAGAGCATTTATAAGAAATCTGAAATGTATTATGGACACAAAGTCCACTTGGACTTCTTGGTCAGAGCGTGGGCTTGGGTTTCTGTGCTGGTTCGGCCTGGATCCAGGGGTTCGAATCCCAGCCTTTGTTTCTTTTTTTTTCCCTCTTTTCTTTGTTTTCACATTTTTGAGTTATCATGAAAAAGATTCTTAATTACAACTCATTGTTATAAAATTGAAATGAAAATTATTAGAGTAAGTTATAAGATTTTATGGTATATTTTTGAGGAAATAAAAAAATGAAATATAAAGTTGGTTAATGAGTTCTAACTTCAAATGATTATTATTAATCTTCTTTGTAAAAGAACTTTTGAAGAATAGTTGGGTAACAAGTATAAAACTCTCTTTTGTAAATAAACACTTATGTGGAGATGTGGATTTGTTTAATTTGCTTGTAGAAGTTTATAATGTTGAATCTTTTGAGATAGAGATTATTTGTTCTATGTTTGAAAATGCATGAATAAGTACTAAGTTGACACATAAATATTTATTTAAGAATAAGTTGGAGATATAGGCATGATTATGAAAGGGTATGAATATCCATGATTCTTGTACATGAGAAATTTTGATTTAGAGTTAGTAAGACCTCGTATACCGGCAATTTTAAATGAGATGATTATTATATTTTGAGATTTGCCATGGAGTCATCTCGGTGGATGTTGATTAAGTCCGGTAGTAGGTAATACTAATTCTAGGCTTGGAAAATTATTCATGTCTTGAACATTAAGAGTTAGGCACTTAAGTGAAGTATAGTAAACCTAGGTAAACATAAGTGGGGCACTCTATATAGTCAGGCAATGTACTTCGGGACTATAGACCCAGTTGGGCAGTGTACTCTGGGACTGTGGTTGCTCCGATGGGGACGAGTTTATTTTTGAAATCCGGGATTATAATGATTGATCGGGCGGTATACTCCGGGATCATGAATAGTCAGGCGGATAGTTTTTCGTTCCCCAGTGTATATACGTATACCGGGGCTAAAGTGGCACTTGCGAGAGATTCGCACGACGAGGAGTCTGTATAACAGTCGGGCAGTGTACTCTGAGGCTGGGATCCATACTCGTGAAATGCCTGAACCTTGTTCTTGCTATTGGGTAGTTTCATGGCGAGGGATCGAGCCCTTTATTGTGAAGAACGTAGGCGCTTGCCCTCGGACCTATGTAGTATGGGATGCATAGAATCTGAACAAGTGTGCATTAGTATCATCCTAGTATAAAAATATGTGCATTAGGCATTAAGGCATGACATACACTTACATGTTTAGCGTAGTCACATTTCTACACTTTATTTCATTTCAAGATGTTGGTGGTTTGTTAAAGTATGGAAATCGTTATACTGTTTCCGGCATAGAGAGGATAGCTGTGTATAACATTTCATCAGTTGTAAGCAACTGACGTGCCCACAGATTGACAGGTAATGGACTATTCTTGAGGGAGTAAAGCTGATATGATGCAATCGATGATTCATTTGATATTGTTGTACAAGTTGTATTTTTTTTCAATGTTGTAATCTTTTATTCTTCCGCTGTGTAAAACCAAATTGTATTGAACTCTGATGTATTGAAAAGGTTTTAATTTCCTTGTAAAATTATACGAAGTGAAGTAAAGATCCTGTGAAATCTCGAATTTAGCCTTATTTGGAATTCGGGGCGTTACACAACTAGACATGAAAAAGCACCGTACGTGTTCCTCTTCTAACCAAACAAGCGAGACATGCCACTGTACTTCCAACTAGACATGAAAGAGCACTGTACGTGTCCCTCTTCTAACCAAACAAGCGAGACATGCCACTGTACTTCCAACTAGACATGAAAGAGCACTGTACGTGTCCCTCTTCTAACCAAACAAGCGAGACATGCCACTGTGCTTCCAACTCGACATGAAAAGGCATCGTACGTGTCCCTCTTCTAGAGAGTACAACAATTTGTCGACACAATTTACCAAGTCTTAACCTAGACTTTACAAGATCTCCTCGGATCCACTCATAACCTACTTATTTAAGACAATACCTACATACGAGCCCAAAGAGCTTCGTACGAGACAACAACCTACATATGAAAACAACCATACAGGTAATCAACCTAGAAGCAACCGAACGTGCTTACTAGCAACTCTTGATTTTCTATAATTAGAAGTAACAGAAGAATCTACTAACAGTCTAAAATAAGCATTCTACCAATGAGAAGCCCAAAAAATGACATAAAGGCCTTCCGACAGCCTAGAAGCAACCAGTACTACGCTTATCGATTTTTAACTCGAGAGGTCAATTCGGAAAGGGGAGAGTCTCTACTACAACTCCCTAGTTGGTCCGAACCTCAGATTCATCAAGTAAAACCCTCAAAAATGACAAAGAACCAAAATAGCAAGCACCTTGTCAAACAGCTAGTTGCTGTATTTTTTTTCCAAGACCATAACTCTTACTCCGCTTATCAGAATTTAACCTGAGAGGTCAATTCGGAAAGGAGAGAGTCTCTACTACAACTCCCTAGTTGGTCTGAACCTCAGATTCAACCAGTAAGACACTTTAAAACATCAAAGAAGCAAAACAGCAAGTTCCCAGTGCAATCTGGCTGCTATGTTTTGTAAAAAGCATAACTCCCACTCCGCTTATCAGAATTTAACCTGAGAGGTCAATTCGGAAAGGGGAGAGTCTCTACTACAACTCCCAAGTTCGTCTGAACCTCAGATTCAACTAGTAAGATACTTTAAAACATCAAAGAAGCAAAACAGCAAGTTTCCAGTGCAATCTGGCTACTGTGTTTTGTAAAAAGCATAACTCCTACGCCGCTTATCAGAATTTAACCCTAGATGTCAATTCGGAAAGGGGAGGACGTATACTACAACTCCCTAGTTGGTCCGAACCTCAAATTCCACAAGCAAACCCAAGTTCTAGCCCCTCGAAGCTACTGCGACGCTAACCCCAAAATAGTGAGCTCACTGTTTTGACTTGAGACTCGCTGTTTTGGGGGAAATGCTCGTTTCACCCATCAAAATGACTTCGAAAAATCTATAAAAATTATAGCATGCTACTAACACCTAGGAGAACCTCCCACATAAATTTCGGATCCAAATTCCACCTTTAACCTAGTTAAATAAAATCAACCCTACAACAACCCAAACCGAATCTTTATGGTTCTAATTTGTGTTCTACCCACTTCAAACTTTGCATACACTTTATTCTAACTGATATACAAATTAAGCATGGGTTCCTTTAACTAGAAGACTATAAAATACTATTCAAACATGCATGGCTCTTTTGAATCTAGAATAACTATGCACCTCAAACATGGTTCTTTTGAATCTAGAATCACCACACATAGATCATTCAAGCATGAATGGGTTCTTCACTAGGATACTGCAATTAGAACATGATGATTTCTTTACACAACTACTTAAGCATGGATATTTGCTACACTTAAACATGAGTATTTACTACAACTTAACATGAATGTTTAATACAACTAAGCATGGATATCTACTACTATTTTAAGCATGAATATCTACTACTACTTTAAACATGAATCTTTCTATCTAGAACAACTACACATTTCAAGTATGGGTTATTTAACAACAACTCAAGCATGATTCTTACTACAATAACCTACAACAATCTAAGCATGGTTTGCCACATAAGCATGAGTTTCTTTACTAGAGGTTCTTTACTACATTATCCTACCACAAATTAAGTATGGTATACAACATAGTAGGGTTTCTTTACTACATCAAACCTACAACATGGTATACAACTTTAAGCATGAGTTTCAAACTTACAATAATCTAAGCATGGTATACATTTTTAAGCATGAGTTAGCAAGATTTGAAAATTTAACAAGGTAGAGAACAATAAACAAATAAGGAGTTATTTTTAATAGTCTACAACCCAAAATGGGTAAGTAATTATTTCTACTACACAATATTAACATGCTTATGTTGATTAGTCCTTGTTTGAGTTCTACAACCCAAAGATGGGCATGTACACAAATCTTCATATGCTTATGTCCATGAGTCCAAATTAAGTTCTACAACCCAAGATGGGTATGTACACCAATCTCCATATGCTTATGTCCATTAGTCCATGTTTAGTTAACAAAAATAACAACAATAAGAACAATAATTTCAACAAGCTAAAGATTCAATCTTTATGTTCTTTATTTAAGTTCTACCGTTTACTTTCTTTCATGTGATCATCTTTGATCCACAACCTCTCTTATGCACATGATTTAAGTCCAAGTTGTTTATTAGAATACACAAGCAACACACATAACAAAAAGAAAACAAGAATCAAACAAAAGAGAACAAGAATCAAATAAAAATCAAACAAAAATCAAACATAGAGAACAAGAAAGAAAGAGAAACCCCCACCTTTCACACTAGGTAGGAAGAACTATCCTATAGCACCTTCTCCTTCCCCTTAGCTCCTATGAAACTCCTATGGAAACCTACAAATGAAAACTCTCTAGTTAGGGCTTTTTCTCTCTTTCTTTTCCTCTCCTTTTTGGTTCTTGTAAAATGAGACAAGAGATGAGGGAAGGGGGTATTTATAGGGTGGAAGAGAAGGGGGGAAGTGTAAGAACACTAGCACATTTGCAAAAACCCCCTTGGGGTAGTAGTGGCCGGTCATACCTAGTGATGGGGTGAGGGTGAGGTGGAGGTATGGTGTAAGGGTGAGGTGGAAGCATGGTGAAAGAGAGAGGGCTTCTAGAAGAACTCTCCTAATACTCTTATGCATTCTTAACCCTAGGTTTAATCCTCCATCAAAACCTAACTATTTAATTAGGTTGTCATGACAAAAAGGATAACTCAAACATGAAAAGAAATAAAATAATTAAATAATTAAATAGTAATAATAATAATAAATCAGGATATTACATCATACTTGTGTTTTTCTCTTACTTTCATCACATCTTCACAATAGTGTAGTCCTTAGATATCTGTAACATGAATAGAGTTAACACCCTAGAGTTAGCGTTACCTTTACATCGGTCTTAAACATCAACTGTTAACCATGACCCAGTCTTGGTCTTTTATTATCACATTTTTCTTCAAAATTTCATTCATGCTGATGTAAGGACTTAACTAAACTCTAGTTCCAACCTCATTTCATGTTCATCAAAATGAGTATTTATACTCACAAATTTCTACATTTCATCATGATATTTTTATTTCATTTTCCATGCACACTTGCATATATTAAACATCAAATTTCGTTTATTAACTCAAATTTTCCATGTCGAAAATCTCAATTTTAAACTCTACACAAAAATTCTTTACATTCAAAATGTTTCTTTTCTTTAATTGATCAAAGCCATATTCTAAGAAAATTAATCGAGTTCTTGTTCACAAAATTTTACTTCCAATCTCATTATAATGTGTCAAACATTGTAGAAATAATTTTTATGAAGTCTAGGTAATTTTAGAAGAATATTAGTATTTTTCTCAATTTTTTATACTCTTAGAAACTATTAAAATACCCCAAAATCGAAATATGTTAAAAAAAATCAAAAAACAACAAAAAGGGCAGAGGTCGGATTCGAACCCAAGACAAAAGCCTCCCCCCTGCTACAATTACAGACCCAAAGCGCACCCGAAGACCAATAAGTCCAGAGTGACTAACCAATATAAGTTGAACTCGAATTGTATTTATATATACTTTCAGTGATTTGATTTAAAATCGAAAATTCAATAAAACAGAGCCCCTTCAAGCCTCGAACCCGAGACCTCCTATACTGTTCACGGTGCTATAAACCCACCCCGTAAACCAGTATGCCAAATTCCATTTTCTGTTATACTCATAAGTTAAAATTGTTTTATTCTACTAATCTGTATCTAACTCCTTCTTTAAAAAACTCGATTTCTCAATCAAAATGTACTTATTTAAAATCTACATTTCTTTCAGAATGTGTTTCTTTGAAAAACAGTATAGTATATTTGTTTAGATTTCCAAAATTCTCATTTTTAACAACATAATAGAACTATTCTCCTTATTACTTTTGAAAAATGAAACATTAGTATGTTTATTGACCTTGGAATTTCTCTGTTAGATAAATCTTTTGTCTATTTATCCCCACATTTATTCACAAAGGTTTTTGTACAATTTTACTCATTCTTTAACATAGTTAATCTTCTTGAGTAAATTTTACCTTTTACAAAACTAACTCATTTTCTTATAATTCAAAGAGACAACATATTTGACAATCAAGTGAATATAATATTACTCATATAATACAATTAAAATTCAACACTTATTGCAACTTTTTGTATTAATCAATTTATTTCACAATCCATGGGTGTTATTTTGCATTCTACAATCCATTCACAAGCAAAATTTTCATACAAACATGATTCATCAAATTATATATATTATAGCATGAAAATATATTAATAAAGCATCATGACAAAACTTAATTAACAAATTTCAATTCATTGTACTAATTTTCTCATGTAGACAACCAAGAGTTTCCTCTTTTTCTTACTAGTCTTTTCAAGCAAGTATATGGCAAACTTTCTATTTGTTTCTAATATATTCATAAATTAAATTCCTAGCATGGTAACTATATTAGAAGTAGAAAAATCACCCACCTTCTTGAAGAAAACAACAAAAACTTCTAAAGAAACTCCTTAAAAGCACAATCGTCTCCCTTCTTCTCCTAGCTTGTGCAAATTTCGAGCTCCTTCTCCTAGCAAAATTCGAGACTCCCCTTCCTCTTGCTTGGCCGGCCTCCAATGGAAAGGAACACAACTCTCTTTCTTTTTCTCATACATATTTCTTTTCCACGCTCTATCTTTTCCTCACAAATGCCTTTTTCTTTCTTTCTCTTTGAAATTTCTAAATGCAAGTGATAAAGAAAGACAGGTGAGGGATATTTATACACATTTCAAGAGTGAATGGAGGGTTGAGATGAGTTTGGATGAAGGGCCAGGATACATTTAGGAGTTAGAAGAACTACCCATTATCAAGTAACCAACTCATCCCTTTCTCTGAAGAAGATAAAGCTAAGTATTTCCAGGTGAGCAAGGCACTCCCCCGCTGAGTTAAGGAACAACTCATCACCTGCTTCAGGGAGAATCAGGACATGTTCACTTTGACAGTAGAAGATATGTCGAACATTGCTGAGGACTTAATTATGCACCGCTTAAGTGTGAATTCGAAAGTCAAGCCTGTCCAGCAGAAGCGCCGCAAATTTGTGCATGAAAGGCAACAAACCATCAAAGAAGAGGTTGAGAAGCTTCTAGCGGGTTTATTCATCCAATAACTTAGTTACCCCTAGTGGCTAGCAAACATCATAATGGTCAGAATGGCCAATGGCAAGTGGAGAATCTGCATAGACTTTACCAAACTCAACAAAACATGCCTGAAGGATCCCTTCCCTCTACCAAGAATAGACGTCTTGATAGATGTCACCTCATGCCATGAGTTATTAAGCTTTATGGATGTGTTTTCGGGATATAAGCAGATCTGATTGTTCCGGCCAAATATCCCAAATACGTTCTTTATCACTAATTAGGGACTCTATTGAAACCGAGTTATGTCATTCAGGCTGAAGAATGTTAGGGCTACATATCAACGTTTGGTGAACCAAGTCTTTAGAGAACATTTCAGCTGAAACATGGAAGTGTACATGGATGATATCAAAGTCATACTCGACATGTCTCCGCCAACCACGATCAAAGAAGTTCAGAAGCTTACAGGCTGTCTCGTCGCCATTGGATGCTTCCTATTCAAGTCAGGGGAGAAATGCCTCCCTTTCTTTAAAGCTCTTCGGGGAGCGAAGAATTTTGAGTGGGGGGTAAAGCGGCAAGCAGCTTTCAAGAGCCTAAAAGAACACCTCACCCATCCTCCCAACTTAAGCAAGCCTACACCAGGAGAAACCCTCTACCTCTACTTGGTCGCCTCAGATCGAACCCTTAGTGCATTATCAGTGAGAGAAGAAGATCGGGTGCAAAATTCGATCTCCAATGTAAGTAAGGTGCTCCATGATGTTGAACAACGGTACTCGATGATGGAGAAGATGACCTATGCCCTAGTGACGGCCGAACAAACACTTAGATCATACTTTCAAGCACATTTCATATGGGTCCTCACCGATCAACCACTCAAGCAAGTTCTCCACAAACCTGAAAGCTCAGAGAGACTCATGAAGTGGTCAATTGAGTTAAGACAACATGATATCACCTACCACTCCAGAACCACAACTAAGGCCCAAGCTTTAGTCTAATTCATCGTTGCGAGCACAATCCCTGATCCTCCCCAGGATGGAGACAATCCTCTACTGTGGAGCGTGTGCGTAGATGGGGTCCTCTTGCCTTGAAGGGAAGGGAGTTGGGGTTATCTTGATTGGTCCTAATGAGTTCATACTACAATACTCAATATGCCTTAGTTTTCCAGCTTCTAACAATGAGGCCGAGTATGAAGCTCTGACTGTCGGCCTCCTTCTAGCAAAAAAGGCAGGAATGCAAAGAGTCAGAGTAATCAGTGACTCCCAATTAGTGGTGAACCAGATCCGAGAAGAATACGAGGCGATGGATGACCATATGGTCAGGTACTTAATATACGTAAAGAAGATCATATCTACCTTCAAAGAATTCGAAGTCACTCGCATTCCGCGAGAAGAAAACAGGCATGCAGATGCCCTCTCCAAGCTTGCATCCTCATCGTTTGACGGACTCGATCACACTGTGCTGATTGAATTCCTACTCAGACCAGGCTTTGAAGAAGAGATACTGAAGCTCATGCCTATAGACCCTCGAACACCCGAAGATTGTTGGATGAAATCCTTAGTCGATTTCCTCGATGGAGGGACCCTCCCCGCAGATATTAAAGAATTGAGAAAGATTCGGGTAAGGGCTCAAAGGTACATACTTGTAGAAGGGGTCCTCTATAAGCGCTCATATACTCAAGCTGATGGTCAACCACACTTCCAGTGCCTCTCCCACGAAGAAGCCAACTACGCTTTGAAAGAAGTTCATGAAGGAATAGGCAGCAGTCATCTTTGCACAAGATCTCTTACACGGAAGGTATTCATCATGGTTACTACTGGCTCACTCGCCTCGAAAACGCTCAAACCTATGTCCGTCAATGCATCCTCTGTCAGAAACACTCCTTTATCATGTGAATCCCCCAAGTAAACCTTAGTTCCATATCAAGCCTCATTCCATTCGCGATGTGGGGAATGGATCTTCTCGGACCATTCCCCCTGCAACCGGACAGCGGACCTTCTTAGTGGTCGCTAATGATTACTTTACAAAGTGCATAAAGGCGAAACCACTTGCAACAATCATCGAGCATAGAGTCCAATAGTTCTTCTAGAAGAACGTGGTTTTCTGATTCGGGATCCCATGCACCCTGGTCATTGACAATGGGACTCAATTGGATGGTAAGGGATTTCGCAAATTTTGCACCGATCTAAGTATTGATCAGTGTTTCTCTTCAATATCACACCCCCAGACCAGTGGTCAAGCCAAGAATGCCCATCGAAAAATCTTGGATGGCCTCAAGAAGAGGCTTGGTGAAGCCCCAAAGGGACAATGGGTTGAAGAACTCCCAAGTGTGCTCTGATCCTATAGAACCACGAAGCGAATCCCCACGGGAGAATCCCCATTCAACCTAACATTCGGCATAGAAGCTCTCATTCCCTTAGAAGTAGGAATACATTCTACTCCCCTCCTCTCATTCAATGAAGAGCAAACTCGAATGACATTCGAGCCAATCTTGACCTCCTCGAGGAAGTCTGAGAGAAGTCTACCCTCTGAAGAAACATCTACCGATAAAGGGTAGAAAGATTTTATAATAAGAAAGTTCATCCAGCCAACATTTAAGAAGGAAACCTGGTCCTCCGAAAGCTCGAGATATCGAACCCCCGAAAGAAAGGGAAACTCTCCCCTAACTGGGAAGGACCATACAAAGTCTCACAAGTAGTCCGCCCAGGGGCTACCGACTTGAAGACTTAAGGGAGAAAAGGATATCCAGAACTTGGAATGCCAAGCACCTCATGAAGTATAAAGAGAGCACTTAAAGCCCTCACTTAGTAGTTAGTGTCAAATATGTAATAAAGGCCGATGATTATAACGGTCATAACATATAATAAAGGCTTGTATTGAAGCAGTCGCTTAAGTTGGAATTTTTAAATAAAATTAGTCTTTTCTTTTTTGCAATTCCTTGAATAGTTCAAACTGAGGGAGTACTAAGATAGAGACATGGTACATGCTCAAGAAAACACCATCCATTCACCAAGCACTCCAGCGAACAATTGCGGGATCCGTCGAGGATCCATAAAGCCTCAATGGCATGCCTACACCTGAATAAGTGTGTGGGGTATATCTCGCCGTACGAGGGTCCAACCCTGGATGAGTGCAGAGTCCATTCGTGGTTCATAGAACTGCCATAGCCACGTGCTTCCGAGCAGGTATACGGAATTCGGTTTGTCACTCAAGTGCTCCCAAAACTCATCGTCATTACTATTCGGAGTCCACTCACGGTTCATAGGACCACTCTAGCCACTTGCTCCAGAGCAAGAAGGCAAGGTTCGGTAAGCTGTTCGACCACACCTGAAACAATCCGGACAGGTGCAGAGTTCACTCGGGATTCATAGAACCGCCCTAGCCACATGCCTTCGAGCAAGTGTGCGGGGTTCAATGTTAGGTTTCGAAGGCAATCACAAATTAAATATACAGTGAAAAAATTACAAAAATATATCGAAACCTAGCCATGAATCCATGCAAAAACCATAAATCGTGTTTAGGAGTTATACCTTGAATATGGATCTGCTGTCTCCACAGTATGCAGATCACAATATTACAAAATTGCAGTGCCTCTACAGTATCCACACGAACGAATCAAATCAAGCATTCTCTCACGCCCCAGTGCTAGCTGCGGGATGGGAATGTTCCTCACGATCTCTCTCTCTCACAATTTCTGTGACAGCTAGAGTTTTCTCATGTGTGACTTTTCCTCATATACGTATCATATATATAGGTGCAGAAAATCAATCCTAAGAGAGTAATGAGGCTGTTGGGCTCACAATCTGACCTGAGTCAGATTCGTGTATGGGCCTTTGAACTTTAGTCATCCCATTTAATTTAATTAAATGTCCAACAAATGTCAGGAGTCCAAGTCTTACTTGGATCCCCAATTATTTTCATCTTTTGAATTTAAATTCCAATTTCGATCCATTCTAATTGTGTGACCCTATAGGTTCCCATTACGTTGATAGTAATACTAAAATCATATTCTAGTATTACAAATAGTGAGCGGTATCTAGCAATACATCACGGCTACTCAAGTAATAGGAATGTCAGGAATTTGACATAACCTATCCGTGGCCAATGTTACCATATAGTATAGTCCCTTTGTCCAGATATCTTAAATAACCACAAAGCATAGAGCGTGTCACCCTTGTATAGTTCATTCTTTGGTTTCTTGATGTCCAAGTAGACTTACTAAAATAAATGAGCTCAATATCTTATATTGACTCATTTGAGTGCGGTCATGCATTTTGTAGTCTCACTCAATCAAGGGGCTCATAGATATCTTTCATGTTATGTAAGAGGGACAAATCCTATCTAAGTCACTCACATCCTTCCGCATGATTTGTACTATATTCAATAGTCGACTTTATAATCACCTTATTACAGGAAATGTTTGGCGACATTAAAATATACAATTTCTCATGTAGGAAACCGTAGTGATTTCAAGTTAAAGGACTACCCACACCATGGTCACTGTGAGAACCACTTATGACACTCACGTAACGATCCATGCAGCGTTCTCATGGTGGGTCAGTCAAGTACATTATTACTCTAATATGTACTCATGTGAAGACTTGATATCTCATATCCATGATCCGTGAGATATGGTCATCAGTCTATGCACATGTTAGTCTCTGTGTATTATTGTTATCCTAATTTACAATAATACTTGACTAGGGACATTTAAGAATAGTGTATAGATTACAACCAATAGGATCTCACAATCAAGTCATGCATTTGATATCCTATGGTATTGAACCTACTATTCTAAGGACTTTATTATGTTCATTTAATCACAATAAATAAAATACCTCGTATATAAAATAAATGTCATGATGCAATGTAAACTAGTAAAGTCAATACAACGGTCCTCTAGGGCATATACCAACATTCAGTTATCCATTCAAGTGCTCCCGAAACTTGTTGTTATTACTTTTCGGGGTCCACTCGCGGTTTATAGGATCACTTTAGCCACTTTCCCCCGAGCAAGAAGGCAGGGTTTGGTTCGCTGTTCAAGTACTCTTGAAACAACCCGAACAGGTGCGAAGTACATTCGTGGTTCATGGAACCGCGCTAGCAACATGCCTCCAAGCAAGTGTGCGGGGTTCGGTTCATCATTCGAGTGCTCCCGAAACTCGTCGTCACTATTGTTTGGAGTCCACTGGCGGTTCGTAAAGCTGCTTTAGACACTTGCCTAGAGCAAGGACACAAAGTTTGGCTTGCCGTTCAAATGCTCCTCGAACATACTACATACAAAAAAAAAACACACACACACACACACACAACTCATAGCTACATTTGCTCAAAACACTTATGGAAATCTTATTTCAAAAAGACGAACTTAGTTACAAAATTTGTTGAGAGACGAGCCTCTATAGGTTACAAAATCTCATTCAGCGCCATCCTAATCCTTTCTTGGTAAAGGGATGCTCCTCTTGAGGGACACACGCGGTCTACGGCTTCTAGTAGACACTCAAGCACTATTTTGTTCTCTTGAACCGTCTTAGAAGATATCCAGACCCGCAAGTGAGGTTGTACCTTCGGGACACACAGCTATTGCTGCCCCTCCAACTGACACCCTGCTAGACGAACCGACCACTCCGTTTTGAGCATCTACTGAATTTCATGGAACTGCACCCAAACGTAAAGCCAGCTCATGAAATGATCTCCCCTAGGCATGCTCTTCATGAAAACAAGAAGTGCTCCTAATGTTACTACCTGCAAAAAGTCATTTTAATCGATGAATTTTCACCTCTTGTTCAACAAGCCTCTATTTAAGAGAATCATCTCTCACTTTAAATTTCAAACGAGGCACGCTAGTGTACGTCGAACCACCTGGACCAGTTCCCGCAGAAAATTCGAGGATTGTTCTCCTAAGATGAGCCACTTCTAAACTGTTCTCAAGCACTACGTTCTTTAGCTCGTCACTTTCGGTGGAAGCTGTGAGCAACGAGCGGCGAAGGACTTTGAGCCTTGAGGAGTCTTCACTGGTCGCTTCTCCCAAGGGGTGATCTTTTACATCGACTAGAGGCACCTCTCGTAGGATCGATCGTTACGTCTTGCTTCCATATCCCTTCAGGACAACACTCTTCTCATATGGCCGAGCTTTGCTTCAGCTCTTTAAAGCCTCTCCCGTGAATGAGCAAGTCCCAACTCTATCACGTGGAGTTTTGTACGGAGGTGGGCAACCCCGCTATCATAAAGAGTGTGTGCGTTGTGCACAACAAACTGCTGGAGAAAAGAATGATAGATCACTCTCATGGAAATAACCAAAGTCACAGGATACCCAAAAACTTAAGAAGCTCAAATACCACACAAGATGTGAACGACTAAAAAGAAATTTTATTGCAATGTAAAGATTCAATAAGCGGTGGTTAGTCCGCTATTAGGCATCAATACAAGAGCAAAAAATGAAATAAATCAACTAGCTAAAAGAGAAGTCAAGGGTCTGCCTCGATCGACTGATCCACGGGTGGAGTAGACTCGCGTCCTCTTCCCCCAACCACCCATGGAGCAACTACAATAGCGGACAGATGATCCGCTACAATGATCTGCTCCTCCTCCTCCTCTTCCTTCTCTTCCTCGTCCTCCTCCTCGTCGTCGTCGGGAACGGGATCATACAGAGAGTACCCCGGACTGTTGAATCCTGGAATTCGCACTCCAACGTGCCAGAGAGCCCTCGCGTATGCCTTCTCCAGGTTCACGGCCAGGTACCGCTCGGCTTCATCCTTCGCCACCTTCGCCGCATCCTCTATCTCCTTCGCAGCACTCTCCCTCTCCTTGGCTGCAAGATCCCTCTCTCGGTTTGCCCACTCCTTCTTTCGGGCCATCTGATCATTCGCCTTCACCAAGGCTGACTGCAGCAATCCGATCTATGTCGCCTTGTTGGATCCTGTAGGCAAAGCAAATAACACTAGAGGGGGGAGAGGGGCGTGAATAGTGTTGTATAAAAAATAATTAAGAACTTGAACTTTCCGTACTGTCCAGTCGAATGAAAAATGAAGTACAGTCGACTGTAGCATTAGAAAAGAGTGTATTTTATACAAGTCTGATCAGTCGACTTATAGCGGAACTTCAGTCGACTTATCAGACAAGTTTACGAATAAAACACAGAAAAATAGAAATCCAAGTTGAGAAAATACAACCACCACAGAGTACATAGCGATGTATCCTGGTTCGGTCCTCCCGACCTATCCAGTCCCCAAGCAACCCACTTGAGATTTTCCACTATTCTTGAAAAAGTACAAGAATACCCTACAACGTTTTGACAACAAGTATGTCAAATCCGTAGACCTCTCTCACTACTAGAGAGAGCAAACTCACTCTACACCCAAGAGTGAAAAACCGACTCTACTACCAAGAGCCCTACTCTCCAACCGAGAGAACCACTCTTCCAACCCGAGAGTGAAAAACAACAACAAAAGGAGTTTACAATAACCTATAGCCTTGTTTGTGATTTGTGCTTTTGTATAGTGGCTATTAGGTTAACTTCTGAAATCACTCTAAAACGAATTCAATGTTATACTAGACTGAATTTCAGAGAACCAAGACTTAGATTTTGTATGCTTTTGAAAGACTTGTTCTTATTGAAAACAAAAAGCTTGAAACTTAAAGAAATGCTTGGAAATGTTGTGAACCTTTGCCAAATGATCTCTATACTCTTTTCATAGAGTTAGAGACGTTTGAACGTTGAGAGGCTGAATCCCAACTGTCATACAACGGCATCGAAGATATGTCATCCACCTCGGAGTGCATCACTCTCGACAAAAGATCAGCGGAGTAGTCCCGAACACTGCCAAGACTCGTCAAAGGGGTAGGAAGCCTACCTAACTCCCCCACTTCTCTCATTCTCTCTACCACTGTCTGGATAACAACTGACTTTGCCACTCTCTTCCCTTTATCTAATCTTGAAGGCGAAACCAGTTACCTATCTCCACCATGGCTTGAAGGGAGATCTCGTCTCTCGAAGATACCCTAAACATTTTTGATAAAATTTTATATATATATATATATATATATATATATATATATATATATATATATATACACACACACACACACACACACACACACACACACACACACACACACATTACCTTATATGTGATAACTATGGTCGGAAGGTTCACCGAAAAAAGCACTGCCCTCCCGCAACGACTGACTAGTAAGCCGGAGAAGAAAAAATTTGTTGAGAAGGAAAATGAGAGAATGAGGGAAGAGGGAAGGGGGTGGAGTTTTCATAGCGAATGAGGGGCAACGCTTGGGCTCCACAAGCTCATGGGCCCACGACTGTTGGGAAAGCCCAAGAAGCCTAACGGTCGCGAAGGCAAAACGACAAAAGAAGTCCAATAGTCAGGGAGGTCGAATGACAAAAACCGTTGACTGGTCAATGATCAACGGTCAACGGGAACACGTGTCGCGCAGCCGAACCACCTCCAGTGTTCTGTGTCGTGCACCAAACAAACATGCCCCTGATCGAAAAAACACCAAAAACTATTGATTGGTCAACAGTCAACGATCAACAGGAACACGTGTCGCGTAGCTGACCACCTCCAGCGTTCGGTCTCGTGCGCCAAACAAATGTGCCCCCGATTGATAAAACAACAAAAATCGTTGACTGGTCAACGGTCAACGATCAACGGGGACATGTGTCGTCCAGCTAAACCACCTCCAGCGTTCGGTGTCATGCACCAAACAAATGTGCCCCCGATCGAAAAAACATCAAAAATTGTTGACTGGTCAATGGTCAACGGGGACACGTGTTGTGCAGCTGAACCGCCTCTAGCGTTTGGTGTCGTTCGCCGAACAAACGTGCCCTTGATCGAAAAACACCAAAAACCATTGATTGGTTAATGGTCAACGGGGACACGTGTCGCGCAGCCGAACCACATCCAGGGTTAAGTGTCGTGTGCCGAACAAACGTGCCACTGATTGAAAAATCACCAAAAACCGTTGACTGGTTAATGGGAACACGTATCGCGCAGCCGAACCATCTCCAACGTATGTTGGCTTGCGCCGAACAAACATGCCCCCAATCAAAAATCACCAAAAACTGTTGACTGGTCAATGGTCAATGGTTAAAGGTCAACGGGGACACGTGTCGTGCAGCCCTACCACCTCCATCGTTCGGTGTCGTGCGCCAAACAAACGTGCCCCTAATCGAAATAGGTGCAAATCACCATTGACTGGTCAACAGTCAACAGCCAATGGTCAATGCCACATGTCTTAGCCGAACCATCCCCATCGTTCGGCACGGCGAGCCGAGCAAACGTGCCCCCGAGCTGGAAAGGGGCACTTTGCATTAACCAGTCAACGCCTCGTCACTGCTCAATCGCCTCGATTTTCAAGCTTGTCGCGATTGATGCCCCAGATCTCACCACATCATCAGGTAATTATTAATTTCTTTATTTAATTATTAAATCGAATTAATTAGTTATAAAAATTTTTAAAATAATTTAAAATTCTAAAATTAATTAAAAATTCTAAAAATAATTATTAATTCAGAAAAAATATTTTTAAAATTCAGAAAAATAATTATTAATCCATAATAATTAATTAATTTTTCGATAATTAATTATTAAACCTCAGAAATCGAATAAAAATTTTGAAAAATGATTTTAAATTGGAAAAAATTTAGAAAATTCTGGAAAAATAAAAAAAAATCTAGAAAATTCTACAAATAATTTTGGGTATTTTGTAAACCTAGAATAAGACCGTTACACCTTGAGCAGGATCTATACCTCCCCGACAACTACGATAAGTTCTGTAAAGCCTAAAAAAGGGCAACCTACTCCTCAAAGGCTGTGAAACTCAGTTTTCGGGAGTGGAGGGCTTGTTATATGGGTTTAAATAGAACCAAATTGGGACCATTCAAATTAGGCACGAATCATAAAGCTCTCAGGGGTAAAATGGTAATTTTGCCTATAAATGGGAACATGAATGAAAATTGGACCTCTTTCAAGCCCGATAATCCAAAACATATTTTTCTTACTGGTTTTCCTACCAGCTTAATGAGAATGGTCCAGGTTGTTTAAATATGATTTAAACTCATGACTATCCATAAGCGGTGGTTCACAAACCATATCTTTTATCCTGAAGGAAGTTTAAACACTCTCCCAACCACTCTTATCTCTTCATAAAAAAGAGATAACTCATTCAATCTAAAAACACCGGGAATTAGAGATAAATCATTATCTTGAAACTAACCAAAAGCGACTATAACTACCCCCCTACCTCCACCAGAAACAAATAATCAGTATTTTCTCTACAAAAGCTCTTTTAAAGTCTTCTTAATTTCTGACTTGAGCATTAGAGGGTGTGTCTTCGAAATCAACCCTGGTATTTCAAACTTCTTGCAGGTCAGTGGAGGCGATTGTCACTACACAAACTGAATCTTACGGCGCAAACGAGTCAAATCGTCAAAACAATCCCAATCGACGCCATTGAAAGTCAAAAGGTCAAGTTCTTGATTGTTCCTCCAAAGAGTCCACATAATCTGGTTGCTCCCATACGAAAAAAAGCAGCAACAGTCTCCACTTTTTGTTGACAGATATATATATCTTCGTAGGGCAGACTTCTCGCAAATTTTTCAATGAGATCAAGGTTTCTCTGGAGGTCATTTGAGTTCTATCTTCATTGAAGGATATGAGTTGAGGGAAAGGTAGACCGACCTCTATGGGCGTTAATGCTTCTGATTCGTATTGAGGATGAAGGGGGATTCTTTTATTGGGGTTCTGTTTGTGGTTCTGTAGGACTAGAGCACACTCGGGAGCTTTTCGACCCATAACCCTTTAGGAGCTTCATCGAGCTATTCTTGAGGCCATCAATGATCTGTTGATTATGATTCTCGGCGTGGTCTTTGGTTTTAGGATGAGATATGGAAGAGGAGCATTGTTCAATCCCAGATTGACACATAATTTGTGGAAGCCTCTAGCAGCAAATTGTGTTCCATTGTTGGTGACAAGAATTCGGGGGATCTTATATCTACGTACTATGTTCTTGCAGGAAAATTGCTGAATCTTATGTTTGGTGATGGACGCTAATGGTTAGGCTTCGATCCACTTTAAGAAGTAGACGATAGCTACCACTAAGAAGTTTCGCTATCCTGCCGCATGGGAAGGGGATCGGGCTTGACAAAGCTAAGGTCAGCTTGGGGCACCTGCTTAATGGGGGAGAACCTCTAGCAGGAAACATAATGGAGGAGGAATTCTTGGGTGTGGACAAGGTGCGAGGGCCAGTACTACCCCTGTGGCCACCTCCGATTCCCTCATGTACTTCTCTGATAGCATACTTTTCCTCCTCAAGGGGGAGGCCTTGCAAGTAAGGTCAGTCATCTATGAGAGTGTATTAGCGTTTGTACAGGGCTCCATCGACTAAAGAATATCTTTCTACTCTATCCAGATTTTCCTTGATTCTTTTGGATCCACTGGGAGGATTCCCTTGTCGAAGAAGTTGACCAAGGGTTTCATCCAATTTCTCCGGGTGCCTTTGGGGTGATAATTATGAGCTCCAAGGATTCCTCTTCGATGCTTGGCTTGAGTAAGACTTCAATGAGTATGGTGTGATCGAGTCTTCCAAAGGAAAAGGAGGCCAGTTCAGAGAGGGCATCTGCTTGCCTATTTTCTTCATGGGGATCCAAGTGACTTCGACCCCTTGGAATGTAGCTAAGAGGTTCTTTACGCAAATTAAGTACATTATCATGTGATCATCTTTAACCTCATATTCTTCTAGGATCTGGTTTACCTCCAGTTGGGAGTTGCTAAGCACTTTTACTTGTTGGACCCCTGCTTTTCAAGCTAAGAGGAGGCCGACAATTAGCGCCTCATATTTGGCCACATTGTTGGAGACTCGAAAGTTGAAGTGGAGTGAATATTAGAGGGTGAACTCATTTGGGCCGAGCAGGATGACCTCAGCAGCACTCCCTTTGATGCAAGAGGTGCCATCGATGTAGACACTTTAGACTAGGGGTTCATTGTATTCCTTGGGGGATCAGGGATAGTGCTTTCAACAATGTATTTGGCTAAAGCTTGAGCCTTGATGGCCATCCTTGGTTGGTAGTGGATGTCTTATTGGCATAACTCGATGGACTATTTCATAAGTTGTCTGGAGCTCTTTTGGCTTGTGGAGCACTTGCTTGAGGGTTTGGTCGGTGAGGACCAAGACAGAGTGTGCTTGGAAACATGTACGGAGTTTACGGGTGGCCATGATCAGAGCATAGACCATATTTTCCATTTTAGAATAACGAAGCTCAGCGTCATGAAGGACTTTGCTCATATAGTGAATTGGCTTCTAAATCTTGTCCTCTTCTCTGACTAAGAAGACACTGAGGTCTGATCAGAAGTGGCCAGATAGGGTAGAACACCTCTCTGAACTCGGGCTTGCTTAGGAGTGGGGGACTGACGAGATACACCTTGATTTTTTCAAAGGCTTCTTGCTACACTTGCCCCCACTCATAGCTTTTTCTTTCTCAGAGAGCTTTGAAAAATGGAAGGCACTTCTCTCTCGGCTTGGAGAGAAAGCGTCCAATGGCGGTGAGGTACCATGTAAGTCTTTGGACTTCTTTGATGTTGGACGGAGGAGACATGTCAACTATAGCTCGGATTTCCTTCGAATTTTCCTCGATTCCCTTTTAACTAATCATAAATCCTAAGAATTTTCCCGAGGAGATTCCGAAGGCACACTTTAAGCACACTTTAAGGGGTTCAGTCTTATATTATGCGTCCGAAGGACATTAAAAGATTCTTGGTGGTCGGTCACATGGTTATCCTTCTTGAGGCTCTTTACAAGCATGCCGTTTACACAGATTTCCATGTTACGACTGATTTGTTCCTTAAAGATTTTGTTCACCAGGCACTGGTAAGTGGCTCTGACATTCTTCAGCCCGAAGGGCATGACTCGATAGAAATAGAGGTCATGGTTGATGTTGAAGGATGTCTGAAGGGAACATTCAGATCTAATAGTATTCCATGAAGGCATCCATGAAGCTGAGGAGCTTGTGCCTGGATGTGTCATCAATCAACGCATCAATGCTCGGGATAGGGAAGGGGTCTTGGGGTCCTTCAGACATGCTTTGTTGAGATCGGTCAAGTCGAAGCAAATCCTGCACTTGTTGTTTACTTTCTTTACCATGACTACGTTGGCTAGCCACTCGAGGTAGCTAAATTCTTGAATGAAGCTGGCGGCTAGGAGTTTATCGGCCTCTTCCTTTACCACATGTTGCCTGTCTGGGGCAAACTTGCGGTAATTTTGCTGGACCAGTTTGACGCCCTGATTAATACTAAGACAATGCATAATCAAATCTTTCGAGATGCCGGGCATGTTGGTGGTAGTCCAAGAAAACAAATCTCGATTCTCCCTCACACAACTGATAAGTTTCTTTTTGACTTGGTGGGAGAGAGTTTTTCTTACTAAAAAACACTTGTGGGATCTCTTCTAGTTCATCTACTCTTTTCTTGAGGGAGTTGTATGCATCAAGGGGGAAGACCGAGCCCCCATTGTGGTTGTGTAACATGCATGGACCGCTTCTTGGCCCCTCCCTGACTTCTCCTACTCATGCTGATATGGGGAACTTCATATTCATGTTGAAGTTGGAGGCTACAACATGAAAAGCCGCTAGGCCAGGGTGGCCTAGAATGACGTTGTAGGAAGATTTTGCATTGATGACCATAAATTTCATTGCCTCGGTTCGGGTAGTCAGGCCTTTTCCAATAGTCCCATGAAGGGCGTCTATATCTTCAACTTGGACCAGGACCCCGGAGAACCCATGGAGGGTGTACCTGGCAAATATAAGGCAGTCCCTGGAGAGTTTGGGGACTTCAAAAGTCTCCAAGAAAAGGATGTTCACCAAGATGCGGCACACTTCATGGTTTTCTATACAGAGACTAATTACTAGTGCATTGCACTGAGGTGTTCAGACGCCTTCTAGGTTTTTTTTGAGAAAATTACTGGAACTCCCAGGCTCTTGGCAGGAGGAAAGTTATAGATTAAGTTTACTTCTCGGATGTACACCTTTCGAGAGGAGTTAGACTCCCTCCCATGGGTCCTCCGTAGATGGAGTGGAAGACTACCATGGGTTCTATGCCTTGGAACTCAGAATCTCTCTCTATGCGCTTGATAACTCCTCGAGTTGGAGGAGACTCGACCTTATCATTTTGGGGGTACCTGGAGAGGTAGCCCTGCTGGATCAGAACTTTGATCTCCTCTTTGAGGGATAAACAGTCGTTGGTGTTGTGGTCATAGTCCCTATAAAATCGGCACAACAAGCTCCTGTCCCTTTTCTTTCCAGGCGTGTTCATCCTTGGCGGGGGACGGAGCAGTCCATCCCCTTCAATTTCCAAGAGGATTGTTGATATGTTGTCGTTAAGGGAGTGAACTTGTCGAAGCGAGGCGCTGGAGGAGGGTGACGTTGGCCCGACCCATCCTTCTGGGATTTCTTGGGGCTTTCTTCGATTCTATTCTTTCGTTTGCTCTAGGATGAATGTTCACCTTGGTTTTGGGGACGAAGAGCTTCTTCAGCTCAGATGTATTTCTCACTCCGTAGTAGGAGTTTGGAGAAGTCCTGAAGGGGCCTCTTGGCTAGGGATGTTCTGAGGTCAAGGTGACAGACGTTGTGTCTGAAGGCGATGGCTGCTACTACTAATTCAAGATAGGGGCAGACTGAGAATCAGTTGTGAAGTGTTAGAAAAAATCTTTGAAAGGCTCCCCGATCTTTTGCTTCAAGTCGAGCAGGGAAGCGCTCATGTTCTCGACCTTGTGACTGCTGACGAAGTGGGTAAGGAAGAGCTCTTCAAGCTGTTCGAAAGAGAAGATAGACCCTAGAGAAAGGTAGAAGTACCATTCACATGTTGAACCCTTTACGGTTGCTGGGAACATTCTACATAGGACCATCATGAGATCATCATGAGAGTTTGTGAACTCTCGATGTGATCCCCTAGGTCGAATTCTTCATTGTAAGACTTGAAGGTTGGCATTTGAAGTTCTCTAGAATGGGGGCTTCAAGAAGTGATATGGAGAAGGGGGGTTGGCTAGGGCGGTAACCTCTACCTTGGTAATCCTCCTCTTGACCGATTTGAGCATGGCCATCTCTTGGAGGCGGCGAAGGACCATGTCTTCCCGTCTTTCAGATCGAGTCTATAACACTTCGCAAATTTGAGTTATGATAATTTTTCCCTTGCACGTGTATTTTGTACCATTGCGTAGAATGTCTTATGTAATACCTTGACTATTTTTAAATTTTAATTTGCGGAATTTTCATGCCATGCTTCCCAAAAGGAATACGGAATACAGATCGCGACTAAGCCCAGTGGATAATTTTCACCACCCATAAGTTATACGGATCTACTTGACTCATCACAACAGTAAATATAACAATATACTCAACCAGGCATGCATAATCAATCATAATTCAACAATATTTATTCTCACAATAATGAATATCCTAAACAAATACGAGATCTGAAACAAAACAATATCCTGAGACTACAAGCCCAAATACAAGTCTTAATACAGTAGTATGAATAAAATAGTTCAAACAAAACATTAAGCAAATTTTTCCAATCCGTAGCGCAAAACTTTTGCTCACCAACTCCAGTGGGCAATCGATCACCAAAACCTGTTCATATAGAAATTATAGGAAAAAAAGGAAGATAGGAAAATATAATGCCCGTTAGATGCAAGTTTCGGGCCGCAAGCAATACAAGCAAGAAAAGGAAGGGAAAAACTAAAACAAAACATAAGTACTGACATGGGGGGAAAACAACAAGGGTGACAGTCTACAGACACAGAGAGAGTAGGATAACAGTAAAGAGTGTAGTAATAATGATAACAGTGAAGTCAACAGTAATAGTGAAATCAACAGTACTAGTGAAATCAACAGTAATAGTAACAGGATGTGACAGTGAAAATAGTTATTCTTATGTCTAATGTTTATTATTATCTAGGTAGCACTTCATGCATCCCAAATTATACCATATGGTTGCTACATCAAACAGTTTCGTTTTAAGATTCCGTAGTGGAACCTATAGGGCAGTATATTCAGAAAAACAGTAACAGTAACAGAAATAACAAACAGTAACAGTGTCATGGATCATGCCCTCATGCATCCAGAGAAAAACAGTGGGTACCACACTAAACAGTGGGGAACAAGTTCCCTTCTGAATACGCATTTCTATATTGTCCACTACTATATTTTTTCCCTTAAAAACCCCGGTTTGATTATTTTTTTCATTATTAAACAGATGTGAACGAATACAAAAAGGGCTTAAGACATGGCAAGAACAAAGATAGGTCTAATATTAATAGGAACACAAACGGGTGACAAAACAACTTCTAATAGTCAAAACAACGAAACTTTCAATTCTAGACAACAAGACACTATTGTACCAAATCTGAGATTCCCATTGCTACAGAACTGCAAATCTAGATCTGTCAGAAAATTCTGGAAACTAGGCTCTCTGCCAAATCCAGCGCATATATAAAAGTCATACATCAGCCACAGAAACAGGGTTGAAAATATCATTTAATACAGAACTTATATTTAGCCAGAAAATGCAAAATCTCGTTTATAAGCATGAAAAAAGTTTTAAATCATCATAATTAAATCTAAGAAAAATCTGGAAGATTATCCAACATATCTAGTCTCAAAATATAAAATATAATGAATTTATATTACAGACAGTATAGTCAATAAATTTGGGAAAATAGAATAATGCAACAAAACTTCGAATCTGAAAGTTCAGGCACAGCAGTCCAAAACAGAGATAATTCACAAAATACAATTTGAAATCCAGATCCGTCAAAAGGGTAATAAAATAGATAAATCAGTCTATAGTTCATATTCACAAAGTTTTCATAAAAAACGAATAGAATTAGGTTGAAAACATAATTCTTTACTGAACAGTATGTAGTTTAGAAATATATCAAGTGATTTTACAAGCATGAAATGTGATACAAAAGTTTTAATTAATTCCACAAAAATTATGGATTTATCCCAGTCATGTTTAGACATACTCAGCAAAATATAAAGTTCAAATTCTACTTTTAATATCATTTTTAAAATAATATTTCTTACAGAATACATATAGTTCAGAATCTGGAATATACGATATGACTGCAGTAAAACATTAATAACTTATGCATCAAAAATCGGAATTCAGATCCATCGAAAGTTCTGAAAACTAGAAAACGAAGCCTACAAATCATGTTCAAAAATTTATTTATTTTACTAATGTTAACAGTGTCGAAATTACTGTACAAAAATAGGGCAGCAGTGAAACAAAAATTCTTTTATGCATTTTATCAAATAGTTTAATTACAAACGATCCAAACTAAGAAGGCATACAAAGCATGGCATATAGGTTACTCAAATCAACTTGGCATGTGTATAAGTTGTCTATAATGAGATAGCACCATCAACAAGCATTCATGTAATAAAATCTACAACATACGGTGTGTCACAAACAACATACAGTCAAGGTGTCCATCTAACTAGTTTATTTTTATGCAATGGTGTCAACTAATGTGAACTACTCATGATCAAGAGATGAAAGAATGGATCAACTAACAAATATGGTCATCATGAGGGTACTATACAATTTCATGCGAGACTACTTACGATATTTAACTTATATGAAAAATTACATACAAGCTACTAGCCTGATAATGACGATGAAGATGAATAACAGAATAATGGGAACGGATTCCGACACACGAACACAACGCACGAACTAGAAATCGTACAAACAAGAGCAAGATCCACCAACGATAATACGGCGGTGCACGTGTCTCACCCGCACATGGCAGCGGCAACCACAGCAAGGCGGCGACAGCAACACGGAACGACGATGATAGCGATGAGGCGACTCCGACAGCAAGCGGCGACATAGCAAAGGCGACGCTCGGCTGTTGTCAACCACACCAAAAGACGACGACAGAGAGGAGAAGACGACAGCGACGAGGGGAGCTCGATGCTAGGGCGACGCGACGGCGGGGTGAGCGGCGCTTGGGCGAGGGCTTGGGTGCACTCAGACAAGGGCAAGGACAGCGGCACAGGGTGTGCAGCAGATGAGGGAAAAAGGAGAGGGGTTTGCGGGGTGGTCTGCCGGTGTCGAAGATAAGACGACGACAGCAAGGAAGGGGGGAGAATTAGGAGGTCGGGGGGTACAGGGTTCGGGGGTAGGAGAGAGGGGGTGACGGCTGAGGTGAGAGAGAGAGAGAGAGAGAAAGAGAGAGAGAGAGATAATTAGGGTTTGGTAATTAAGGTTAAGGTGTTTAGGAGGGTTATATAGAGTCAATATGGGTTTGGGTGAACTGAGTAGTATCCAATAGGAATAAAAGAGTCCAATAAGAGACAAATAGGCAATGAAATAGGTTTAAATAATAAACAATATCAAGAACAAATTTGTAGATCAACAAAATGAGAATATAAAGGCTGGAACAAACAAGAATGAAAAAGAATCACAAGGAGGACAACAACGTACAATTCAAAGGGATGAAAATCACAAAATCAGAAATAAAATAAAATAACCAGGAATTTAATTAAATATAATAAAAATACAAAAAAGAGTCACAAGGGTTACAGGAATATAAATATTTTTATGTAATGACCCATATGCATATTTAATATACTATTTTGTGAACTTCAGGTGTTAAGAATAATTGCGTTGGTGACCATGGACTTCTAGGAAATGGGTAACATGAAAAGGGGCCTTAATGAAATTATTCATTTTCTTTATCATGCATAGATCTTGCTGGTTAGTGACATAAGGAAATTTTAGGGGATGTGGTTAAATGATGTAGGAAGATGTTTATGGGAGGTGGTTAAATGATGTAGGAAGAGCTTTTTTTCTTTTCCTTTTTCTTTTCTTTTCTTTCTTTTTTTAAGGAAAATGTGGAATATGGCCACCATATTTCATTAATAAGTCGTTAACAAAACAACCCAAGAGATGTCAGAAGATGTGATTAAATAATGTAGGGAGAGGTGTAAATAAAGAATGAAAGAAGACAATGAGAGCTTGTGAGTGTTTGTATATAAAAGTTAAGAATGCCTTCCCTCATTCTCCACCATTCATCTTTTCTCTTCCACCTAAACTGAAGATCTTTGGAGTTGAAGTTTGTAAGATTAAATTTATCGAGTTTGGTGTTGGAGTTCGTGGAGCTTAGAAGCAATCGAATTCAGAAGCTATAAGTGGGTTGCAACTTTACTACTCTGGTTTCAATTATATTGTAGGGTGTATGCATGTTAGAGAAGCTATATATGTTGTAATGGTTGAGTATTCATGCTTGGATTGATTGAATCATTAATTGTGTGAAATTATGGTAAGGTTAACTTAGAAACATTTTACAGTTTTTGCCCTGAATTTTGGACTTACTTCGGAAATTCATTTCTCCTTAATTAGATGGATAAAGATGGAATTTTTATGTGTATTTTGTATATGTCTATAACATCTCCAAAAAATTTCACGAGGTTTGGATATCGTTTAGTATTGTAAACAAATTCGAACGTAGGAATGGTTGACAGTTTTGCCTTGGTTCTGGGAATTTGTAAATCTTTTGGTTTCTGACCATTGTATACTCTTATATATGCAGTATTTTGAGGAAACTCAAAATTAAGAATTTGAAGTTGATTCATTAATCTTTCTTTCGAGTCTAAGAAATCTAATTTTCATGAAGTATGGATTTTTTGGTGATTTTTATAAGTAGCAAAAGCTGCAGTATTCTGGAATCTAAACCTACTGTTTGCATATGGATTTAGACAAAATAATTGTTGTTAAATTTAGATGTTCTTAACTACAATGTTCTAGTAGACTCATTTAAGTTTCATATTAAACTAAGAAATCAATTTTCCTTGACAAATATTGGAATTTATATGATTTTTGGAAGACAACTATGTTGTTGTCCAAAGACAGAGTTGAATATTCAAACGGTAGATTTTATATATGGACTGAGGATACACCCAGTAAATCTATGTGTGTGGGCCAGGGGTAGGCCGGAAAAATACAATTCCTGGGAGTTCAACTTACACATGATTATGTGTTGGAGTACTAGTCTACTTTTGAGAATAAGGTGAGTTAGTGTGATAGAGTCAAATCAAATATTAGTGTGATCTCAATAGGTTGTTAGACCACAAGTTGTGCAAGATTTTACAGGATACATAAATGCATATAGAATGTATATTATGGAAATTAGTGTAGTTTAGTATATAACTTGACATAGACATTCTTGGGTGATTAGCATTGTTAATCTCATTGCTCTCATTAGCAAATGATTAGGTTGTTGTTGGGAAACTTAGTACGGGGTTAAGTTTTATAAATTAAAGTGTGAAACCATCTCCAACCACGTTAGTCATCTATCAATTTTAGCCTAAATAGAAGATTTTGAAGAAAAAGTTTGCTCGAACGGGACTCACTAAACCACTCCACAAAATAGATTTCTTATATTGACTCGCAAGATCTGACGAGTTTGTATCGCTCGCCAAAATTTTATTCCGCTCTTTCCGCATCTCAAAAATCAAAGAAATCGCAATCAAAATCCAAAAAAGAAGAGAAATCGCGATTAGAAAATATCGGCTAAAATCACGATCTGGGAAAAGAAATCGCGATCTAGCGAATTTTTTTGTTTTTGTTTTTGGGTTCGCGATCTCAATCGCTAGAGATAGCGAGATCACGAACGAACGAGTCGCGGTCTTAGGAAAAAGAAATTGGGTTCCTCGCGAGAGAATCGCGATCAGGAAAAATATTTTTATTTGGGCTCGCGAGATCCCAAGAAATTAAATCTCAGTTTTTTTTTTTTTCTGTGGGTGGGTGGGGGGGGGTATGTCTGGGCTTTAAAAAAAGAGATGGGTAAGAATTAAGATCTTAAACCATCTAACTACAAGACCTTGATGTATATCTACCTAATCAGTATTAATGATCACACAAAAAACTAAAGTAAACTATATATATATATATATATATATACAATGTTCTAAAAGTTGCTAGGCGGTAGTCGGGCGGCCGATGGGTGCCTAGTGCCTAGGCCTTGTAAGCGGAGCGTAAGTGGCTAGGCGCTAGGCAGTTTTATATATATATATATATATATATATATATATATATATATATATATATATATATATATATAATTTATATATTTTATCATTTTGTTTTGTTTTGTTGTTACCAATTCTTACTTTTGATATTTCTCCTTGCAATTGCAGGATGAGCTTTAATCGGTGTATTATTATTAGTCTTTTCCTTTTTTTGTATAGTCTTATACTCATCTATTAGACTAATATTAATCTATGACGAAGATCAGTTGTGGAGATTACCTGTTTGGCTATTCCAGTCCAAGGAGCAAACAGTGTGGGGAAGCGGGAGGCTTGAGTCGGGGGATGGGGGAGGGTTGCGTCAGGAGAAGTTTGAGAGAAGAGAAAGAGGTTGTGTTGACGTCGGTTGAAGTTGAAACGAGTTGCGACTGCAAGGAGGGAGGTGGAGGAGGAGGTTTTGACAACTGAGTGACAGAGTGAGTGAGAGCTGCGACTGGGAGGAGGGAGGCGGAGGAGGTTGTGTTGATGACTGCGATGAGGGAGGCAAGGAGGAGGGAGGCGGAGGAGGTGATTTGGGGGTTTTAGAGAAGATGAATTATGGATTTAGATAATAGAATTGATTTGGGGTTTCTTTTACGAGGGATTTAGAGGAGAATGAGAAGTTTTAGGGGTTTGAGTGTGTTAGAGCGGGTCGGGTTGGAATAAGTCGGGTCCCTTTTTTTTAATAATTAAGACCTAAGCGGGTCTAGCCCGCCTACACCCGCTTACACCGATTACGCGCCACCTACACCCGCTTTTAACCGCCTAGAACCATTAACCGATTTTCTTAAACGCCTAGCCCCTAGGCGAGGCATTGGAGGGCCGCCTAGCGCCTCAGCGCCGCCTAGGCCGCTTTTTAGAACACTGTATATATATATACACTCGTGCTCGCGCGCAAATTTATTTCTAAAATTATATAATCAAATTTCTTATACTAATCTCAATATATTTCTTTGGCCTTTAACGGATTAGTAAATAAAATATAAATATAAATATTTATTACTAGCTAAAATAACTAGTATAGCTAGAGCGAGGATTTTTCGATAGCCAAATTATCCAATTGCTCTCCATTTTGCCTATTCTATCAAGCCAAAATGGCTAGCATGGTTGGAGATGCTCTGAGTTCTAGAGTTTGAATAAAGCTTAGTTACCGGCAAGTGACCGCTAGTGTTGTTGGCGTAAGTCCGGTAGAGGACGCTATCTCTAAACCGTATGATTGATGTTGTAAGGACATACACTAGAAAGGAGACGTGACGAAAAAAGAGTGAACGTGAGTTGAGAGCTTTAGAATGATCTGCAAAGTGTGATAGGTCTCCAATATTCTGGGACGAGAGCTTAAATAAGCTCTAGAATGATCTGCGAAGTGAGATAAGGTCTACAGTATTTCGGGATGAGATTCGAAACTCACATGATATTCATGAGATAAGAACTCCAAGATGATCTACGGAGTGAGAAGAATCTAGAGTAATCTGGGACGATAGCTGAAATATGCTCCATAATCATTTGCGAAGTGAGAAAGATCTCCAGTATTCCGGGACGAGAGTTAAACCTCACACAATGTCTATGTCTTGAATATTTCGTCACAGGGATAGGATTGCATACCGAGGGATTAAACCCTATAATGAGGAGAAACGTTAGTAGCTTACATTCGGAAACTATGTTGTATGAGCGGCATATCGCTCCAAACAAGCGTGCATTAGAATAGCATATTTGAATTGTGCATGCTAGTATAGTAAGTATATGTTTGACACTCTAGTAAATTATTTCCGCACTCACTCATGCGATATTATATAATTGACTTTTTTTCAGTTACATTTAGCATATACATTGATTCAAGTTTTTCTTCTATTATGTTGTATTTTGGGAATTATTTGAAGTTGTTAGGATTTTTACTGTCAGCCTCACAAGCTGACAATCACACAGATTGTGGGTTTGCAGGTAAGGGTTCCTAAGGTGTTAGCATAGAAGTGTGACATCCTGACCCGTCATCTTATCAATCCAAGTGGTTTGGACTTGTAGTATGATTTTGCATTTTCATGTATTATAGTATGTTTATGTACTTAATTGAAGTAAAAGATTCTGAGTGTGTCATGAATTTTTCAGTGTATGAAATTCGAGGAGTTACAGAGTCGACCCGCAAGACTCTTTTTATTGCATAGCGCTAGGATGATGATCGCTTGTTTGAAGGTCTCTATTTGGGGCAACTCGGAGGGCTTTGAGGACTTGATCTTTGAAGTCATGAAACTCGGCTCGAGTGATGGGTGCCTCTTCTTTTTTGTTGTTCTTGGGAGAATGTCGACTGAATGGGGTCGGGCTCCTCTCGCGTCTGTGCCCTCTTGGCGAGGGCGTTCGACGAGATTTCTGCCGCTGAGAAGAAGAGCTTCTCTTGCTCCCTTGGTGCTCACAGTGGGGGACTCCATCTCGATCACACCTTTCCTCTAAGCATCGACAGAGGGCTGTCTCCTGCTGCCATGAGTTGATGACATCGTGGAGATCGGATGTGCGGACCGACCCCCGGCTCTCGACCGTATGGGCCCAGGACGGTTGCTATGGGAACTTGCCGATGCAGCCCCGTTGGGAGGACACTGCGGCAAAAAATATGGAGTTGGCGACGGTTTGCAAGGGGGCTACGACAGCGGAGGGGGAGGGTCCCCCTAGCAGCTGGCGACAGTTGCTGCCTTCGTCTTTCTTGCTGGAGGCATGGTCAAAAGTGGTTTTTTGCCGGCAAGATCTAATCGGAGAGGTAGATTTATAATT